>CM070712.1:42015017-43215017 GCA_036346275.1 Otatea glauca | reverse complement strand
GAGTGAGAGGGCAGGGAGAAAAAAAGAAGAAGAAGATAAACTAAAAGGTAAAATCGAAATTTTGTGTTTTGTTTAGTTGCGTAGAAAAATATTGTAGGTTAATGTTGTATGAAAATATTAGGGTTGATTTTAGATTTAATTTAATCGGTTCTTCTTTTGTAGATTCGCGATATTAGATTTGAACTCTAATAGTGTAGTAGTTGTAGTGCGATAGTTAATTAGCGTTGTTAAATTTAAATTATTGATATTACTTTTTTTAGTTGCGTAGAAAAATATTGTAGGTTAATGTTGTATGAAAATATTAGGGTTGATTTTAGATTTAATTTAATCGGTTCTGCTTTTGTAGATTCGCGATATTAGATTTGAACTCTAATGTTGTAGTAGTTGTTGTGCGATAGTTTATTAGCGTTGTTAAATTTAAATTGTTGATATTACTTTTTTTAGTTGCGTAGAAAAATATTGTAGGTTAATGTTGTATGAAAATATTAGGGTTGATTTTAGATTTAATTTAATCGGTTCTGCTTTTGTAGATTCGCGATATTAGATTTGAACTCTAATATTGTAGTAGTTGTAGTGCGATAGTTTATTAGCGTTGTTAAATTTAAATTGTTGATATTACTTTTTTTAGTTGCGTAGAAAAATATTGTAGGTTAATGTTGTATGAAAATATTAGGGTTGATTTTAGATTTAATTTAATCGGATCTGCTTTTGTAGATTCGTGATATTAGATTTGAACTCTAATATTGTAGTAGTTGTAGTGCGATAGTTAATTAGCGTTGTTCAATTTAAATTATTGATATTACATTTTAGTGGTCATCTAAAAATTTATTTTGTCTATATCGTCGCAGTAATGTCAGATCCAGTTAAATTTAGGGTATATTATGGCGATGGTGAAATAAAAAGTACGTAGAATGGTGTTGATTTAAGCAACTTTTCGGTGACCATGGTTGAGCACTCCTTCCCCGAGAGTGTTAGCATTCGTGATATGAAACTTTGGTTGACCCAATTTTTTTCTTTGGATCCAAGTGTTTACTCTGTTACCATCCAGGTTTTATTCACGCGAAGCAATGGTGACCCGGCTATTTGGGAGTTGAAGAAAGTAGATCGGACATACTTGTGGCAGAAATGGTTAAGGTGGTGCAAGGGATCTCGTCTTGACTGTGTGATGCTGGTGCAGGCTTGCCCTAGAGAAGAGGTGAATATTAGTGATATGGGTGAGAGCAGTACATCGGCTAGAGCTGAACAAGTTCAGGAAGTGGTGCCGATTGAGGTAGCAGCGGGGGATGATAATAGGAATACAACAAATGCCGAAGGCCGAGCTGATGAAGGGGAGGAGATCGAGCAACTTGTTGATCATTTGGAGTTAGTGGACCGTATGGCGGCAGAAGATGAAACTGAAATGTTGGAATATGATGATGGCATCAGCGAAGATGAGGAAGAGGAGGATGATGGTGATGATGCTGAAATGCATGATAGTACTGGGGAAGCGAATATACCCATCCCTGACGAATGGAACAAGCAAAATAATTCTGGTATGAGAGTTTCATGGGGCCATGAGTCGCGTTGGAAGTATGGTACCAATCCCATTCGGCTGAATCAAACATTTCCGAACAATTCTGAATTGAAATTGGCAGTGAGGCTTTGGGCATTATCGCAGCAGAGAGAGTTCCGGGTTGTCTTTTCCGGGCGATAGGTACACAAAGGAAGTGCGAGCAGATGGATATGAATTTGAGTTCATGCATACAAGCGAAATGCGAGGCGTATTGGATTGCATCACGAGTAGAGGAGCACACATGCAGATTAGAAAATGTTCTAGTGAAACACCGCAACCTGAATGCAGCTGTAATTGCTAGCGTAATGTTCAATGAAATCATTGAGAAACGGGACATCGAGTGTTCGTATATTCAGAAAGCAATCTTAAGAACATTTAAGTACCAGATAAGTTACTCGATGGCCTGACGTGCGAAGCAAAAAGCATTAGAGAAGAGGTTTGGTACATATGAGGCTTCATATTGCAACCTACTTCGTGTGCTTGATATCTTGAAGCAAACAAACCCTGGCACATACACCGCTTTCGACGAAAGTGTAGAAGATGGCAATGAGATATGCACTTTTTGTCGTGCGTTTTTTTCATTGGGTCCTTACATTGCGTTATTAAGGTACTGTCGTTCATTGCTTTATGTTGATGGTACATTTTTTACTAGAAAATACAAGGGACAGATTCTAACGGCCATTGCAGTTGATGCGAACAACCACATACTTCCATTGGCCTTTGCTTTTGTTGAGGGTGAGAACCGGGATAGCTGGCTGTGGTTTTTTAGACATTTGAATTTCGGGGTAGTTGGTAATCGGCCCAGCGTGTGCATCATTCATGATCGCCATAAAGGTATTCTTTCTGCAATTGAGACTCTAGAGGAGAACCCTGGTGAGCCATTCCCATGGCGAGACTTGCAGAGCAGGTGGTGCATGAGGCATTTCGGAGCAAATTTCTTCAGGCAGTTCAGGAGTAAGAAATTGATGAACCTTTTTAAGAGGTTGTGCAAGCAGAATCAGGCACGTAAGTTCAACGTGCTATTCGCTGAGTTGGACCAGCACACTAGTGCACATGTGGAAGAGATGAAGAAGTAACTACCTGCGCCGAATGATTGCCCACCCAAAAGGCTAGCACCACTCGGAGAGCTCGATTCTCCAAATACGAGGAGACGAACGTCAAGGAACATAAAATGTTT
Organism: Otatea glauca; assembly: GCA_036346275.1. Taxonomy (NCBI): domain Eukaryota; kingdom Viridiplantae; phylum Streptophyta; class Magnoliopsida; order Poales; family Poaceae; genus Otatea; species Otatea glauca. Next base: position 43,212,288 of record CM070712.1, on the reverse strand, counting down.
CTCGCACTGGATAGAGGCGGAGCCTCTGGAGAAGTGGGCACTGCTCCATGACACCGGTGGCGCCAGGTTAGTACAGTAAATTATGATATTTACGATGGTTTAACAAATCGGCTTGGTAGACTAACCGATATGTGTTGATCAGGTTTGGTGTCATGACAACGAATATAGCCGAGGTTTACAATTGGGACATAAGAGGGCTCCGTCCGCTACCACTTGTGGCCATCCTGGAAGACATGTTGCACGACATAGTTGCCTATTTTTAGAAAAGACATGCGGAGGCTGTTCTTCATGCCACGACAATGCAAACACCGTATTTTTGCAGGATGATGACCTACATGGAGGAACGAAGTATTAAAGCTCAGCAACATGTAGTGCGTAGCTTCGGAATTACTGAGTACCGCTTTGAAGTGACTCTTCGGTGCAAAGGGGGATTGGGAACCAACACAGCTGTTATTACACATGAGGTAAATCTAGGCCAAGGGGCTAGTGGATGGTGCGAATGTACCTGCAACAAGCCAAGACTTCTTCACATCCCTTGCTCACATGTGATAGTTGCTTGTGGGCAGATTGGGATGAATACGTCGCAATACGTCTCCCCTTTCTACTTGAAGGATTATGTTGTCCATACCTGGTCCGGGGAGTTCCGTGGTTTCCGTAGACATGGTGATTTCACTGTGATTAAAAGAGATGAGCTCATCGTCACGGATCCAACCTTACGGAGGTGTGCCAAGGCCACCCGTCGATCCACGAGTAGGCGCATTCGCAACGACATGGATGAATCCGAAGTGGGTGGCTATGTTAGGAGATGTTCTGAGTGCGGTGAGTATGGCCACAAGGCAAATCAATGTCGGCAGCATGTGTGATGGGTGCAATCCATCAACTCGTCATGGTTATGCTATGTGATATGTGTCGAAGTAATGGGTACTGTCGGTTATGTATCGAATTATGTAATCTTATTTATGTAATCTTATTCATGATTGTGGGATGTCATGTAATATTATTGAAGTTGGACGTTTATGTATTTCGATATATATATACAGTGTTTGTCATATGTTTTAATGCATTATTTATGTTGTACGCTTCTTTCCTTTTATTTTTATATATGTCGTGTTTATTACATGTCTAGTATAATAAATATTTCATTATTTACTTGCAGGGATGGAACAGCCCGAGTCACTTCTGGACTCTGTCGTGGACCGGCGGCACCGTGCGTTCGTCCACACGACAGAAGGCAATGATAAGGTGTCTCTGCTGCGGATCCGAGTGCCTAATAAGGCATGGTGTGTTGACCCACGCTTTCACACCAGGTGAGTTGCACTTACATGGAAAAATACTTTACATGTTTACTTATATAAAAATACTTTACATGTTTTTTGTTCACATAATTTGAGGTTTGATGACGTATATTTAAATAATGCAAATTTTTGTTTGCATCCATAGGTTGGCACGTGCTGGGTTGCTTCCTCTCGTTCGCATGGTTGAGGGGTCAGCTGAGGACGCATGTGTGCCTGACGATCAGGCCGAGGGTGAGGACGGTCCAGAGCGGTCACGGCGTTTTCCATTCGATCGTTCCCTACTGGCGTGTTTGGTCGACCGTTGGAGGCCAGAGACGCACACTTTCCACCTTCTCTTTGGCGAGGTGGCAGTGACCCTGCAGGACGTCGCCATGCTTACTGGGTTGCCGATCGCCGGGACACCGATCGGACCCTTGGTGACTCCTGCTGGGTGGGTGGCGGACTTGGAGGAGAGGTTCGCCGAAGTGGTGCCCGTTGATCCAAAAATTCAAATCGGCAAGAGGCATGGCCCATCGAGGAGGTGGTTGGCTCAGTTCGAGGTTAGCAGTAGTACATAAATATATTATTCAACATTCATGTGACATTAACTTGATAATAAACTATTTTAATTGTCGCAGGTGCAACGGATGGCGATGATGCCACAGCCTACCCAGCTTGCACGGCACCTTGAGGCCTATCTACTTTGGTTGTTCGGATGGGTCATGTTCACGTCGACTCACGGCGACAGTGTCGATGTGCGGTGGGTAGCCCATGCACGGGCTATTGCCGATGCCGATCTGGATGCCGTACCACAGGTATCCTGGGGTTCGGCGGTCCTTGCTGCCACGTACCGCGCCCTTTGCGACGCGTGCGTGAAGAAAAGCAAGGCCGCCAATCTCGCAGGGATGCCTCTTCTTCTTCAGCTCTGGTCGTTCGAGCGTTTTCCTGTGGGTCGACCTTTTGTTGAGCCTCGACACTACACCGTCGACATGTATGGCGGTGATGCGATCAACCGTCCGACGATGGGCTCCCTTTGGACTAGGTGACGGATACGTCATTCTGAATATTTATTTGGTTTTTTATTGCAATCACATATGCTTACAGCCTTTTTTTGTACTGCAGCCACAGTGGGCAGGACTGCAGGTACGTTCGGCGTACCACTCCTTCACGGAGGCGTTTGACCACCTACAGGCAGAGCAGGTGATCTGGGACCCATACAGCGAGCGTCGTGTAGTGGAGAGAGCGATGGCAGGGGGATCTCTGCACTATGCTACAGGGACCAGACTTACTGGCTTACTAGGAAGAAGCTCATCTTCGATGTCTTCGTGGAGGACTACGCGCCGCAGCGAGTCATGAGGCAGTTTGGACTTCAGCAGCTGGTCCCTGTTCCTTCAGGGGATCGTGTGCCAGAGAGAGTGCACTCGTGAGTTACTCCTCCCTAACAAGTTTGTTAAATACTTATGTTATATTTGTAATAATGTGGATTTCTCTTCAGGTTCTCCACCCATGGACCTCAGAAGACCATGGCGATCTTGGTTCAGAGGATGGCGTCGTGGCTCGCTCAGTGGGATGACGCACTAGAGGATGTCGTCGGTGAGGACACGCCGTACGACTCTTCCTCCTACCAGCAGTACCTAGCCTGGTACGTGCCACGGACGCGTACATGTCTCCTACTTGTGGAGGAACCACCGACCCACACGTACGCTCCGAACGTGGCAGACTTGTACCCAGGCCAGGCAGGAGTAGCCATGCACGCGATGGTAAGTCTTACTTCGTACATCATTTCATTTATTCCTTACTGTATGTCGTTGTGTTTATGAGTTGTTCGTACGTGGCAGGTGGACCACGCTAGGGACTTGCACTAGCGTGGCCACAACATTTTGAGTAGGCTGCGTGACGGAGTCTCTGTCACACTGGACGAGATGATAGAGGCTTGGAGACGCGTGGTGGCTGGGACTCGACGGATCGTGGAGCTCGGTTCTTGTCGGCACACGACGCCGATCGATCGTGGGTACCTCTTCCGAGCCGCCACGCGTGCCTTCTTACCACACACCGCCCTAGCTCCTTCGTGCAGCGGTGGCGAGTCCAGCTTCCACACCCCTGTGCCTTCGGCCCCAGACATGGCTGGAGGGTCCAGTTGGCAGGCACCACGCGATCCCACCATGGTCCCCACACCAGGTAAGTCGAGCAAAACTCAATAGTTGATATTTGGTACAAGTATCACCTAAGTATGATTACATGTTACCACCTGAACTGTAGGTTGCCCCCACGTTGGAGGACAGTTCTCTTCGTCGCCGCACTCGCCAGGGCACGCCGATCAGTTCTCTTGGGCGAATTAGTTCTTCTCCGGCACGCAGTGGACTCAGCACCCTGCAGGGACACAGTTCATGCAGCCCCCTCCACCGACGCAGAAGACGCAGCAAGACTACGGCACCTCCTACGGGTACACGTTGCCTCCCCGGGAGCGTCGCCCGGTGCAGCGATACAGTCCTTCAGATTACGGGCAGGCGCGACCGTCCCAGGAGGCACACACACGACCTTTGGACGATGCGCCGGCTTCAGCACGTAGGGCAAAGAGAGGTCGTGGTAGTGGTAGGGGTGCTCAGGGGGGTGGTCAGGGGTAGTACATCAGTTTGGTGTCGTCATATACATACTTCATACTTCCTCACTTAATGTATGATTTAGTATTTCGTGCCATTTATTGTGCTTTCATCACGTTTTATTTCATTCAAGTATGATAAGGTTCGAAGTATGATAAGGTTCCCGGATCCATTTATTGTGCCATTTAGAACCTTTCCACTAGACGTTTCGAAGTATGATAAGGTTCCCGGATCCACGTTGTATGAAACATGCATTCTGCATATTTTTCGGACCGATTTGACAACACTGTCGAACGCCTCTAACTTTTTTGGACTGATTTGACAACACAAGACCATCACTTTTGCCAGACCGAATCGATCTGTATGTTCCAATCTTACATTCCAACACTTAGTCCACAAACCACCGCTTCGGGTCTACAAAAGGCCAGACCACAAGCACATAACCGCAGCTCCCACTCACACTTCTTCACCATGGTTGATAGTTGTAGCAGACAATTTCCGTGGACACCTGATATGAGCAGCATAGCTCTTACTTGCACGTTGCAGGTCACGCGTGGTGGTAAGGACGATCCATTCAAGGAGGACAACCTAAGTAAAGCGGTGTCCAAATTGCAAGAGTGGCGCCCGACATTGCGGAGGCAAGCCTTGACAACCTCTGGTCTGAACCTCGTGACCACCAACGACCTGAAGGTGCATTTGCAATGGTGGCGTCAAAGATATGTCAGGGTGTGTGAACTAGCCGACCACCCTTCTGCTGTAGGTTTCTCTAGAAGAAATTACAGGGTACTGATGCTGCCCGATCAGTACGCAGAGCATATTCAGGTTAGTTATTTCATATTTGGTCACCTTACTAATCTTTTTAGGATTATACATAAGTTCACTATTTTGTACGTTCGTTTTGTGTGTTAGTCGTTTCCAGAGGATGAAGAGTTGCTGAACAAAGATATCCCAGAATTCTTAGCGATGTATAAGCTCTTCGGCGGTGGTGTGATGCCTGGTTGGCGCAGAAGACGCAGAAGCGGGTCTAACTGGATGGGTAGAGATCGACACAATACTGCTGTATTGACAAGTTCAAGAGGACGTTCAACTACCACCGGAGGTGGGCTTGCTCCGAACTATGCAAATGATGATGACGATTTCGTATCACCTCCACCTCGACGTTCAAGCACTTACACAACAGCGAGTTTAAGAAACAATGCAACAGAAGGTTCAACCAGTACTAGAGGTGGGCTAGCTCCCAACCATACAAATGACGCTGACGATGATGACGACGATTTCGTATCACCTCCACCTCGACGTTCAATCATTTCCACAAGAGGCCCTTCAAGAAACAATGCAAGAGATCGTTCAACTAGCACTAGAGGCAGGCTAGCTCCCGATCGTACAAACGATGATGACGCTGATGATGACGATTTCGTATCACCTCCACCCCGACGTTCAAGCACTTCCACCAATAGATGACTTTTATCTTTGTCGCCATGCCCTATACCGAAGACTACGACCGAAGGATGTACGGTTTTGTGACTTATGTTGTATCCCAGTTTTATCAATTCTCTAAGCCATGTTGCATTTTATTCAATAATACTATGATTTGTTGTCAAATTTATCGCACACCGAAGGATAATGGCGAACTACGAGATTTGATTTTTTCCCTGAAAAAAATCAAGTGAAAAATAATTTTGTAAAACACCACATTAATTATGATCGATAAATAGGATTTTTTCTAAATTTATTGACCCTACTTTGAAGTATGCAATTCTTGCAACCGTTAAACTGACACCGACTTTTCATGTAGGACAGAGGTATATTCTTACAATTTTTTGAGTTTTGCTATTTGAATAAAAAAATTCAAATATTATACAAAAAAATCTGCATGACTCCTCACATATATAAATTATCACCGACAAATTTGCCACACAAATTTATTATTTCGACAAAAATCTTTGTAAATTTCGCCGGCCGATTGGCCTAACAGGTATTATTTTTGTCATATATTTTTTGGCGTATTAGTGCTGTGAATATGATATTTTTTTAATAATATTATTTACTTTCCTAAAAGAGACTGTTATTATTTTTTATTAAACTTCGGACAGTCGTCGCTTTGTCGCCACGCGATTGGGCGATTATCACGTGTCGCCGCGCCGTTCGGCGACAAAAACTTTGTCGCCAATTCGTTAGGCGACAACATCCATGTTGCCATTCCATTCGGCGACAACTTCTTTGTCGCACACCCATTTGGCGACAATATCTTTTTCGCCGTACCGTTGAGCGAAGACCCATATTTCGCCATACCACTTGGCGATTATACCGTCGTCGTCATGCGGTTCGGCTATGGGGTATTATTTTTGGAAAAAAAATCTGCGTATTAATATCGCAATTTGTTTCATAAAATACATTATTTAAAAAAAATCATCCTCAAACTATTAAGTCCAAACTCATCCCATACTTGGTAGTTTAATCGTTTTGGTTCCTCTCCCTTTGTGTTTGACCTAATTTGAGTCAGCCACGAAGAAATATTTGAAATGCCCTCCCCAAGTCTAAGTGGTTCCCTTAGTTGTATGCTAATTTCTCTAAGCAATTTAAAAATAAGAATCTGATGAAGTTTTTCAAAAGTCTTTGTGATCAGAACTAGTAGAGAAAGTTTGATTCAATATAGAAGAAAACTAGATACCTCGAGATGAAACACACGACAGAAGCAGCAAAGAAGCCCACTACAAGCACGGAAGAGCTCCCCATCGCGCTTGATAAGATACCCACAGATACTCCATAACTGCTAATAAGGAATATAAGGCAGACTAAATGCTTCTCACAGTGGATTAAGTATAAGCTTAGAAAGAAGTGTATATTGTTTTACAACATCGATGGTGCAAGGGACGAAATCATGACCAACAAAGTTGATTGAAAAATTAATTGTGCCTTGAGTATACTAATGCAACTAATGCTTCATATACTTAAGAACTTTTAATTGCCCTAAGATCAACAAAGTGAACCATCAACACGTGATGAGTTCTTTGTTGATTGAATGACAACCGAACACAATCTAAATTAAATTTAAATTATCATGAGTATATATTAACTACACAAGTTTCATATACTCAATTCGATGGAATCTAAAAGTAATGATCCAATTTATATGGAGTGGTGAAAAAGGATTAATACTCTTAAGACCATTAGTTACATAATAAACTCCGTTGATGTGTGCATACAAATAATTGAACTTGAATCAATATGCACATATTCAATTTTTGATTGCTTTGGAATTTATCCTATATTGCCATGAGTATACTACAACTACACAAGTTAAATATACTTAAGGGGTTGTTTCAAAGTAATGATCCTTAATATAGAAATATGAATTAGATCAATACTATTGAAATATCAAGGTAAAGTATCAACTCCCCCTAAGTGTGTGCATTTATGTATATATGAAAATTGAAATATTAATGCACATTTGAGATCTAAATAATGGTAGAGTTCATCCTTTAACTTGAATCCAAAATATGCATTAAGATATCGTAAAATGAATACGAGTGCATACCTTGGGTTTTCCATTTTTCAAGACTAATTAAAGATATACTTTGATTTTTTCATCTTTTTCATCAAAAAGAGACTAATAAGAGTTAAGCTCAATAAAAGAGTTAGTCTTATAAAAAGATTTGTCATTAGTTAACAATCGAGATTAATTAATATTATGATTATCAAAATAGTTAGTCTCATATTTGAATTTATCAATATGATCATGAATATTATATCCAAGGAATGCAACAAGATATGATAATACGAATTTGAATGCATACCTTTGATATATTTTCATCTTTTGTTTGCCCAGCTGATAGATGACCGTGTCATTTGAAGGCCATACAATACCGAGATCATTGGTCGTCGTGCGTTGCAGGGGCTGTCCATCCAATGCACGCAAGGCATAGCATTTTGGCTCATACAACACCTGCGCCCATAGGAAAGACAAAGGGAAATGCACCGATAGTTCCTGATGCAGAGAATGTACGACCACAATCTTGACTTCTTTTCCATCCCCAGTATTTTCAATTTCAAAATACACGTATGTATCTTAGTTGTAGTTTGGATTGATGGTCCGTGTTTGTTGCCATTTGTATCATAGGAGTAGCAACGCAAACATATACACCTAACCAAATCTTACACGCTATGTAATTCACACATTTATTATGAAGCGTTGTGTCGAACTTGAAATGGTTTATTTAAACAAAAATCATCACTCAACCTCTCTTCGTGCATACAAAAAACTTTCTCTTTAATAGTTTGCTATTATTTCAAAACTAGCAACTTATCAAACTAAAAATACAACCTAAGGACTCTGTTGCCGTTTTAATTGGCGATAAAGCCACGCTTTCTGCCACACAAAAAATGCAACTTGGGGACTCTATTGTTGTTTCAAACATCGATAGAACTTCTATCTTTGTCTCAATCGGCGACAGATTCATGCTTTCTGCCATGCGGAATTCCACATTGGATTTTCGTCGTTTCAAACGGCGATAGTGTACAATCACCATTTCGAACGACGGCAAAGGTTATTTTCTAATTTTCTATTGATGATATATTTATGTAATATTTATACAAAATAGATTATTTAAAAAACTCCTCAGTTTGATTCCATCCCCTTAATTTTCCTTGTATCTTTGGTTAGTGTATCGAAAAAAATTAATACATCATGTATGTACATACTGCATGTTGTAGCATTATTTACTGCCTTCCCGTAGCAGATCTACTATCGACGAAAAGCCCATCAGCAAACGGCCGACGGGCCACTACTTCCGGTCAGTTGGCCTCTCCGGACCACGATTCTAGGTGATCAACACGCACCACTGCGCCAGGCACCATCGAGTCAAGTGACGCACGGGAGACGAGCGGAAGAAACAACACAGCCGCGGCCTCCGCTCGCGGCCGGCCGCGGAGCCCCGGTCTCGCGCTCTGCGGGCAGCCACCCGCCGCGGCCGGAGCCCCCCTCTCGCCAGTCGCCATGCCTTTCTCCACCACCACCGCCCCACCTCTTCTCGTCCCCCGGGCCCCTCCCGGCCCCGCACGTACCCTCCATCCCACCGTAGCCTGTACAACGCAAGTAGCGGTAGCAGTAGTCGTTGTAGGAGAGGAAGGTCAGGGCGAGTAGGAAAGGGCGGAGAAGGATTAGAGGAAGGGGTTAACAAGACGGAAGAAGCAGCCCGCAATGCTGCGGCGCGCGGCGAGCAACGCCTACTCGTGGTGGTGGGTGAGCCACATCCGCACCACCCAGTCCAAGTGGCTCGACACCAACGTCCAAGGTAATGTCTTGCCCTCCACACAACGCACCAACACATCAGAAGTCATTGATTTGATACAATTTCTACTGCTGTTGTCGATCATTGAAGCGATGGATCAATGGATGGTGTTAGTGTCGTTGACGAAATTTGTATGATTGTCTGTTAGGATTGGTCGTACAGCCGATTTGCTTAGTAGTTAGTGGTATCTCTTTGATCATGAAATGTTTCTGAAGGGATTGTTGTAGTGTCTCCGCTACGAATGCACGTTTTTTATTCTTTGCAATATTGACGAAAAATTGTATGGTTGACTTTACAGAGATGGAGACGAGGGTGAAGGCCATGATCAAACTCATAGAGATAGATGCTGATACTTTCGCAAAGAAGGCGGAGCTGTACTTCAAGAGCAGGCCTGAGCTTGTAAACTACGTTGAGGAGACATATAGATCTTACCAAGCACTCGCTGATAGGTACGATCGGGTATCAGGGGAGCTGCACAAGGCCAACCACACCATAGCAACTGCGTTTCCGGAGCAAGTCCAACTCTCACTGCAAGGTGACAATGGTGACGGGTTCCCAAAGGGTATCACTGGGATCAATATCAGCAGAGGAACCAGCCCGGCTCCAATGAGGACGCAGACACATAGAAGGATCAGCTCCCAGATGAGCAAAGACAAGGCTCACGAAGAGATTGAGAGGCTGCAGAAAAAAATCCTGGTGTTGCATACCGAGAAGGAGTTCTTCAAGAGCTCTTATGAATCTTCATTAACTAAGTATTTGGACACTGAAAGACAAGCGACAGAGATGCAAGAGGAGGTATGGAGTTTGCAAGAGACTTTTAATACCAGTGCAGTTATTGAAGACAATGAAGCTCGAGCTTTGATGGCTGCACGAGCCCTTATTTCCTGTGAAGATACATTAATTGGCTTGCAAGATAAGCAAAAGAGATCTTCTGAAGAGGCAAGAACAGAGTTTCAAAGATTCATAGATGCAAAGAAGAAGCTGAGAGATTTCAAGACTGAGTGCGGGCACCCTCACAATCAAAAGGAGCAGTGTGATCATCAAAACATAGAGTGCAGCCATACACCTCCATCTATAGAGGATAATGGTCCCATTCTGAAAGAGCACAGGCTCGAGCTGCAGGAAATGTGCCAAAAGGTTAAACAACAGTTTGAGTCGTGCTCGGAAGCATCTGTGGTGCATCTAGCAGGAAAGGTTGATGAATTCGTGGATAAGGTCATCAGCCTAGAAATTGCAGCTTCTTCACAGAATGCTCAAATCAATAGAATGAGGAATGAGGCCGATGAGCTACACAATCACCTAGATAGTTTGGAGGAAGAAAAGTCTTCTTTGATAGGGGATTCCAGCAAATTGTCGGAGAGATTGAAGCAAGTTGAAGAGGTGCTTCAAACAATTCAGCAGATTGAGAAGTCTGTGCACAGAGAAAACAGAAATATTCACAGACAGTTAACTGAAGCATGCAGCATTCTTACTGATTTTGTGGAGAAGTTGGATGCTCCTTTGAGCGAAGAAATAGTAGATTCCTCCCAAGAGTCTACAGGGAATTCTTATGAAGAAGATACAAAGAAGCCTGGGACACTCTCTGAGCCATTTCAAGATGATTCAGTAATTGCAAGTAAATCAATGGATGAAGAATCATTGGACTCATTTGACGACACTAGTGAGACACAGGATGAAGAGCCAGATGGAACTTTAGGGTGGCAACAACTGGTTTTGAATGGTTTAGAAGGTAAGGATAAAATTCTATTAAAAGATTATGCATCCATCCTTCGTAACTACAAAGATACTAAAAAAAAGCTTTCAGAAATTGAGAAGAAAAATCTAGAATACCATCTTGAGGCAATGTCAGAGATGGAGGAGTTAAAGAGTGCCAATGCAACGAAAGATGACGAGATTCGCTCTCTTAGACAAATGTTGAGCTCTTTACAGACCAAGCTTAACACTTCTCTACCTCAGTGTGTTGAGAAGTCTGAAGAATCATCCGAAGCAAACACCACTCCTAGTATTGAAGACAGAGAGATAGCTGAGATAGAGGAATACATGAAGAAATGCCAAGACGAAGAACCACGTGTTTCTTCACTAGAGGAGAAATTCAGAGCAGAAATTAGCAGTGTGTTGGAGGAAAGCTTGGACTTCTGGTTGAGGTTCAGCACATCATATCATTATATGCAGAAGTTCCAAAAATCATTTGATAAAGCAAAAGCTGAGATGGATAAACTTGCTGATGCCAAAGCACAGGAGGGCTCAGACACTGGCCCTGCTAGTCAGTCAGCTAGAAAACACGAGTCAGCTGCCCTTGAAAAGAAATTCCGTGACTTGAATACTGATCTGCAGGTTTGGATGGAAAAGAATGTACTGTTACAGGGGGAACTGGAGAGTAGATTCTCATTGTTATGCAGCATACAAGAGGAGATATCAAAGATCACAACGTTGGGTCAAACTGATGAAGCTCACTTCACTCCTTTCCAGGCTGCAAAGTTCCAAGGAGAGGTCAGCGGTATGAAGCAAGAGAACAACAAGGTTACCAAAGAGCTACAAGCTGGGCTGAACCATGTAAGGGATCTCCAAGTAGAGGTTGGGAGGGCTCTTTTGAAGCTCAGAGAGAATATTGAACTATCTATAGTATGGAGCAACCGAGCACAACAAAGCTTCGGATCTTTGTCAGTGAAAGCTGGGGTACCACTTCGAACTTTCCTATTTGGTACTAAGCCGAAGAAAGCATCCCTCTTTTCATGCATGAGCCCTGCAATGCCAAAGCCGGTTGCTGACATGAGGCCAGGGCTTTTTAGATGAGACTGGTTAGATCATCAGCTACATTTTATTTTTTAATGTTCAATGCCAACAATATCTCCTCAGCATACATGTTAATTAAATTGTATGTTGAGTCTTTGTAGGTTTTAAGGATGTAAAGGATCATGTAACCCTCTAACTTCTTTTGAAAGGAAACCATGCAACTCCCTGACTTGATTTTTTTTCATTGTCCTTGACTTGTGCATTGATGCGTAGCCTATAAATCATTACTGCCAAGATACTGAAAAATTAATATTGAGATAAATGTATAATGTTACACTCATTTGTGCCACTATGCGACTCATGAGGGAAATTTTACTGAATTCCCTGGTGCTGAAATACGTTCAGTTTACAAATTGAGCGTTGACTGGTAACATCGATTCACTATTTGCCTACCCACTACAAAAAAGTAGTGGTGCAACTATTTTTGCCAGTTGACCTATTATCTAGGAGAAAGTTTAGTCTCCTTAGTGCATTATACTGACTTTATGATCAACTATTTATATCAATGGCTTCTTTTCACCTTTTCAGATTCTGTTAGTTAATTAATTACCTGTCATTATGGATGAAATATGCACCTTCTTCTCTGTCATATGTGCAAAATATGTTGGTAAGAAATAGGTTCAGTAATGGAGTTAAATCAAACTTCAAGTTACTCTTTCAGAAGAACACTGAAATCTGTTAGGATGCAGCTACACATAATGTAATTGTATTTTCTGATTGTGACATTTCATCAGTATCCAATTGCCTTTTCAGGTAGTGCGATATTGGAGAAGCTTCATGGTCTCAACAACAGTCTTACATTCTAATGACAAATTGACAACATCTTTCTGCATGCAAGGCATCTGTAAAGTAGCAATGCTAGAGATAAATGTGCGAAGACTTCATCATGTTTGGTTGATGTCCCATCCTAAGTTAATTTGCAAGGTTTGGTCTGTTTCTGTTGACGTCAGTAAAAGAAGTTCATGTTTCTTCTGAAATTTGAATGGCACCAATCTCTCTCTGTTGTATTATATTACTTCCTTCCTTCTTTAACAAAATTTTGAGGGCTTTTCTATTTCGTTCAGAAAGATGATCAAGGACCAAACCATAACTTCTTTATGAGAAGAGGATCAAACCAGAAACTTGATTGAGATGGAATTTGGTAAGTGCCATGTTAATGCTTAGGAAAAAATACTTTTGGTAGGAGCTTAAGTGCCGTCAGAATTATCATCACATGTTTCTTCCTGTGTTTATAATATTGGGAAATAGCAATTAGGCTGTCAATCTATCTAATGCATCGTTTATCAAAATTCTCCAGAAATTTTAAGTTTATGCATTGACTAGGAAGAGACTCTCTGGTTAAGGCCCTGCTTTGTGGTGTTGGGGGGGGGGGGGGACGAGTTAGCTTTTAAGTAGCTTTTGACATAAGGTAGAAGTCACATATAACTAGCAAAAGCCAAAAGCAGGGTGGGATGTGCTTTTGCAGTTTATTGTGGAGAGAAATTATCTGTTTGTCAAATGACCTCTCATAAAAGCTACAGCTGCTTTGTGGCGACCCGCATAATTAGCCCAGGGTAATGACAGTCGCTCTGCCATCACTCTGAGATAATTACGCGAATCTCAGCATACCAACTAATCAAAACATCGAGCGCACTCGATATTTTATCAGTTAGTACACCGTGTTCAGAGTGTTGCAACAGAACAATAATTAGAGACTGAATGAAAATATATTCAAACCAAGCCACGCAGGGCTATATATCCATTACATAATTATACTTCTGATCTCTTTACAACAAAAGGACATAATATAGATACTATTACACCAAAAGACCGACGAAGCCCTTGCACAGCTACTCCTCCCCTCTATTCCTCCTGGTAGAACTCTGCTGCCTCATCCACCCAATCATCTGCTTGAACACCGGAGCCAAACTCTAGAAAAGAGGGATTTAGCAAGAGTGAGTACAAAAGTACTCAGCAAGCATTATAACAAATGCAGGTATGAATTTTCCTCTCAAATCCAGCCATCTTCTTACCTTCTCTCAAAATCCCTTTTTACAGAATATAGATTTTTGATTTTCTTTAAGGGTTGGATATTTTAAAATATTAAAACAGCTATTGCACTCGTATATGAGGCATACTTAGCTTCCGTAGCCTCCCATCCAGGAGACAGGCTTGAATTCAAGATTTTAACCCTGCGCAGGTTCGTATCACTTTACCCATAACGGCCTCCACCACAGAGGCTCCAGAACGTTTATCGCTAATCCAGTATTAGATCCCCAACCCTGGTAGCCAACGAGTAGTGGTGTCCTCGAATGTTTCCTACTTACTCTCAGCATACCAGTTGTACCATACTACCGCAACAGCATCGGTACTCAACCATAGGCTTTAAATATAGCGCCGACCAACGCGGTGATATCGTGTCCTCATCGGGACTCCCAAGATACCCACTTCACACTCCTAATTATCTACTTATTTCCCAATGTGGAGATCATAATACCTTCATAGGACAATCTTTTCTGACAGCGATTTATCTCGCTATGGTTGATACTAAAATACGGCTCATTGCCCAAGTGCAATTGGTTGATCTTATATTATAGCCTATGTAGAGAACCCCGCCGGCCAAACCCTTTTCATCGGTGCCCTCTACCCACCATATATATATATACGCACATCCACGGCTCCATTCGTTGGACGAGCCAAACATCAATTCCATAATCTCAATTACCAACTCATCACAAACCATCTTTCCATCCGAATCCAATTTAAGGTTTTCAATTGCAATATAAGATTTTCCATGCAGTAATGATATAGATACTTATAGAAAAGCATTCAAAAACATTTAGAAAAGATGATCAATAGAAATCTTGCCTGGGATATAAGCGGAAGGATCGTCCTCGCCCGAAGATTGGTTCTGATTGGCTGGGATGTTCAGGTCTGACCCTGAAAGCATACAACATTATCCAGGGCAATTAATGTGAATAATTTATTCTGGTGTCCAACCAATTTCTGATTTGCCGTACATTTTTATCTTGGCACTATTTAATTCATATCAGTTGGTGATTTTTAAGCGATCCGCAAGTTGATCAACAAAATCAACGCGGTCCGCGGCATGAATTATTTTTTTCTACCCTTTTTCCCTCCTCACTTTTCTCTCTTCTCTTTCTTTCTTTTCTTCCTTTCCCTTTCTTTCTCTTTTTCTTTCCTTCTCTGGCCGACTCCCTTCTTCTCTTGGTTCTGTCGCCCCTGCCTCGCTGCTACTCCTGGCCGAAGCCTCTCGGCTACGCCTCCCTCATCTCTCCCCCCTACCTCTTCTCCACTCCCGGCCGACCTCACCTGCGCCTCCTCCAGCCTCTCGGCTACTCTCCTCTCCGGCTCCCGCGACGCCTGCGTCTCTCCTCCATGGCTCGGCGCCCGCCCAACCCTTCTTGGCCTAGCCCACGGCCGCCTCAGCGGCTCGCCTCCGCTCGCCCGGTCTTCACCTCCTGCGCCTTCTGGCCGATGGAGGCTCCCTACTCTCTACCGGCCCGCCCCACGGCCTGCCCGGCCGAGCTTCGCGCTGCCGGCTTCTTCCTCCAGCGGGCGGCTCAAGATGGCCTCTGAGCTCATGTGGCACTCACCTCCTCCCCTCTACCTCATCGCACCGGTTCTAGGGTTCTACCCATCTTTTATTCTTGCATTTTTACTTTGCTTTACTGATTTTTACTTCGAATCATGGGGGTCTATGATGATCATTGGGAGGGCTTGATCTACTAAAGAAAGAACAGATGCTACACTAGAGCTTCCCAACTACTTCACGTGGGAAAACGACCCGATCTACCACTATTCTACCGGTGATGCACCTGGGGTTTTGGTCGGTTGGAGAGGGGCTAGCTAAAAAGGTTGCAGACACTGGCTTGTCTCCCTCTTGGCTGAGCTAGCTTCTGGCTTCCCCTCCTTCGGCTAGCTTCTGGATGATCTCCTCTTCTCTTCTGGATGATCTCCTCTCCACCTTCTCTTCTGGACTCTCCCTCGCCTTGCTCCTCTTTTCCTTGCTGGTTGCTTCGGTTGGTAGCTTGCTGATGGCTTGGTGTTCTTGTGTTGGAAAGAAATGGGGAATGGGAAATGAACTGGCTTCTGGTTGGGCATTCGGCTGGCAAAAGGCTGTCCTTATTGAATTGGGAAAATGGCAAAGGACCATTTTGCCCTTGGGTTTTTACTGGAGGCTATTGATCCTAAGGGCATTACGGTCATATCTCGCTCAAAACACTAATGGTACCCGCAACCGCACCAGGTAAGCTACTAAACGCCGAATGATGAATCCGAAACTAGCAAGAGGGGCCAGTTTGGGTCCCGAACAGATTGGGTACCTCGATGAGCGATACTTTTCACTGCTGGACTGACGACACTTCTCAAATCCTTACATTTTAATTTTTCTTGCCTAATCATGTTTTTATTGTTTAATTAATCATTTAATTAAACTGATAACCTCCGGGTTATCACATGCTTTTCAACCTAGAAAGTCAAAAAACATCTTTTCAGAAAAGCTACAGCTCCTCCAAATAGGCCCTAAATAGATAAAGAAACAAAATCTAATCCATCCATTTGGTGGACTCCGATCATAATGAGATATTGCCAGCTAAAGAAAGATGAAATTGACTGACTTGTTTATGCTAAGATCCCAGAAATGTATCTCATAAAAGCTCATCCAATTGTTGCAGGCTTGTACGATTTGTATCCACTTCCAAGTTCCAACTAACTTCGAGTTGAATACATAGCCATGAATCATTGTTTGTTACATGACTATTTCTATTGATTTCATTGAAATGTTCTATATTTATGTTTTTATTATTTTCTAGAACTGTTATTATATTTTACAAAAACTACTGCAACAGTACTGTAAAATCCTCACAAAATAAGCTAATTTAGAAGTTGTGATATTTTGTTAGTCTACATAACAAAGTAACATGCACATCTCTGTCGTATCTCTACCTATTAGTGGACAGATTGCTTACAAGACAGCTATCCGTGTGGACAGTACCATGCTCAAAATTGACTTAATTTGACCATGCAACTACAGGTCTGAAATATTTATACCTAGAAGCAAAGTATCACAATCTTCATGTATGAAGTGAGTTTTCAAGGTGATGGCCATCCCACAAACACGAAGCCTAACGGATCAACATCTCACTCTATTCCCTATTTATCATTTATGCCCAATATCTTTCAGAGTTGTCTATGGACTTTGTATGGTAATCACTTTGCATTCTTTTATTATAATTAATGTAGGCTATAACACCTTACTCACTCTGTTCCTGAATATATGTCATTCTATGTTCTTGCACTTCTAATAAGCCACATCTACAAAAGACTGCATTACCCTCTTTATTATATCTTTGGATGATATGTCTTGCTCTAGTTAATGGTGGTAAATGATATTGGAAATAGCTAAAGAAGAGAGGTATAGAAGGAAAAAAATGATAAAATGTTACATCAAAATTGTAGAATGACATGTATTCGGGAATGGAGGGAGTATATTCCAAGATCCCTTACACCAAAAAGGAAAAAAAAAGAGACTTAAGACCTACTCTGCAATGAAATCACAGTGTTGCCAAATTTCAATATGCATTAATAATTGAATATGCTAGTCCAAAAGGCTAGAAGTTTTCAAACGCAATAAGTTTGGGAAAGCATCTCAGATGTCCAATCTGAAAGAATACTGCGATCAATGGGACCTATTTGTTAGAACATGCATTTTAAGATATATCTGAACATGTAGATTAGTTCAGGACATCAGTGATCCCTTGAATGATAGAAATACTTAGTATAATGAGAAGACACGTTATGGAGAGATCAATAACTGAAAATTGGTGAATATATTAAGTACATAGAGTGAAAACTGAAAAGAAATACCAAAGATCCATTCTAGTCACATCATACTTATTCCGTGCACGGTTTGCTTCATGAGGAAACATCTAGCTAATTGTCGTTAACAAGTCTGCTCAGTGTTTTCTTCTGCTTCAAGAGCTGAGTGGTGGGTTCCTCCTTTTTTTCTGGTCCAATGCAAATTGTGCGACAATGAGCCCTATAAGATCTTTGACAATGACATATCTTTTATATCAAACTCTCTTGGAATATTGCAGGGAAAGCATCTCTAGTTTATCTAATTCCAGCACTATGTCTCATGGGGCTACATGTACGTTGGTTCTGCAGTACTGCTGGGATCTTACTGTACGAAGATAAGGGCTGCTTGGGAAGCTAGCTGATTCGGAGTTAAAGCCCTGCAAGTTGACATAGAGGGGGACCAGAGTCCCCTCTGACAAGCAGCATATCTTCGTCTAACTACACTGTATTCTACACCTTTCCTGTCCTGCTCCATTTCTAGTTGGTAACTTGGTACTGCTGTTTTCTTAATTACCGGATCTAATCGGCGATATCCGAAGTAAAATCAAAACAGGAAGTCGATAGAGTGAGTCTTCTTTCTTTGCTGTACAAGTCAATATCTGATTTGCAACAGTTCGTTGCTTGACAAGTGCTGTCAGAGTTTATCGCGAATTGCTACTTGGGCAAACCTTCTCTTTTTTCTTCGGTTTCATCAGGAAGTTAGGACCATCTTGCTTCTCGAGTCTTATCTCATATAGTATGCTGAGCTTAAAACTAAAAGCTGAAAGACATTAAACTTAGGGTTCTTAAGACATTAGCTAGCCAATCACATGAACACAAGATGCGGAAATCGATAGCATGAATACCGTTCGGCGAAGCCATTAGTTGTAAGTCAGTAGAGGTGGCCTCGGTGGAGAAATGAAAGCAGTGGTCGTCGACGAAGTGGTAAATCGTAGACGCCAACGGAGTCGATGAAGCCGTCGTGGTGTCCTTAAGAGGAAACCGGTGATGAAGATGAAGACGACGGCAGAGAGCTCGGTAGATGATCTTCGGGTCGCTTAGCACACCTTAGGATCGGGAGATATCGGGATTAGCCTCTCCTAATGATCAAACTTGTTCTTCATTAGACGTAGGCCCTTCCCTTTTTAATGTGTGCGCTAACGACTCGGGACCACAACCAAAATCTGTTTGTTGCCTCCGATCATGGCGCAAGAGATGGGATTCCATCCCCTAAATCTCGGAATCTGTTAGCTGGGTGATTAGCCCAAGATTAATTCCAACATTCTCCCACTTAATCGTAAGGCTAACATAAGTCTACACTTAACAAAACAGCACACCAAGATAATGCATTTACAGTAGTCAATTGATGCCACTGAAACCCCATCATCTATAGTATACTATTCCATCTCGATAGGATAGCCACTTAAACTTAACGGGAGTTGGTTTGTTTTCTTATGGTCCTAATTTTTCAGGATCAGATTCTGAATTCTTATCATAATTAATTCAGAATCATAGGCTTTCCAATAAACCCATGCTAGCAACATGTTCTCGAAAGATACTGGGTGGTAAGCCTTTAGTGAGTGGATCCGCAAGCATAGACTTAGTGCTTATATGCTTAATATTAATAGTTTGATCCTGGATTCTATCTTTCACAACATGATACTTAATGTCAATATGCTTGGCAGCACCACTTGATTTGTTGTTACTCGAATAGAAAACTACGGCTAAATTATCGCAGAATATAGTGAGTGGTTTTGATATGCTTTCGACCACCATTAGTCCGGGAATAAAATTCTTAAGCCATACAGCCTGTCCGGTAACCTCATAACATGCCACAAACTCAGCTTGCATCATTGAAGATGCCGTAAGGGTTGTTTGGAGCTTTTCCACGAAATGGCTCTTCCCGCAAGTGTGAAGATATAACCTGACGTGGATTTCTTAGAGTTAACACATCCTGCGAAGTCAGCGTCTGAATAACCCATAACCTCAAGGTCATCAGACTTCTTATATGTGAGCATGTAGTTCTTAGTGCCCTGCAAATAACGCAAGACTTTCTTAACGGCTCTCCAGTGGTCCAAACCTGGATTAGATTGATATCTGCCAAGCATCCCGGTTACGAATGCTAAGTCAGGGCGAGTACATACTTGAGCATACATAATGCTTCCGACAGCTGAAGCGTAAGGAATCGACTTCATTTGATCAATTTCTAATTGATTCCTTGGACTTTGGAATAAACCAAACTTATCGCCCTTAACAATAGGGGCAGGCGTAGCAGAACAGTTATGCATATTATATCTCTTAAGCACTCTGTCAATGTGTGACCTTTGTGATAAGCCTAATACACCTTTGGACCTGTTTCGGTGAATTTCTATGCCCAGAACATAAGAAGCATCACCAAGATCCTTCATGTCAAAATTAGAGGATAGAAATCTCTTGGTTTCATACAGCATATTCTTATCACTACTAGCCAATAAGATATCATCCACATAGAGCACTAAAATAATAAATTTGCTCTCTTTAGTCTTAATGTAGATACAATTATCCACCTCATTTTCTTTAAAGCCAAATTTCTTTATTACTTCATCAAACTTAAAGTACCACTGTCTGGACGCTTGTTTTAGTCCATAGATGGATTTCTTAAGATAACATCCCATTTGTTCCTTGCCTTCCACGACAAAACCTTCCGGTTGAGCCATGTATATATTTTCATGCAAGTCACCGTTAAGGAATGCAGTTTTTACATCCATCTGATGTAGCTCCAAATCATAATGAGCGACAAGTGCCATGCCAATTCTTAATGAGTCTTTCTTAGACACAGGAGAGAAGGTATCAACATAATCAATCCCCTCCCTCTGTGTAAAACCTTTAGCTACAAGCCTAGCTTTAAATCTTTCAACGTTTCCCTTGGAGTCATACTTAGTTTTATAGACCCACTTATAGCCTATTACTTTAACTCCATCAGGTATGTCTACTAAATCCCAAACATCATTAATGCTCATAGATTTCAATTCATCCTCCATGACCTCGAGCCATTTGTCTGAATCCTTATTACTTATGGCTTCTTTAAATGAGATGGGATCATCCACCTTCTCTATATCATTTACATCTTCATTCATGTACGCGACATAGTCATTTGGAATGGCGGATCTTCTAACCCGTTCTGATCTTCTTAGGGTTTCATTAAGTATCACAGATGGCTGTTGAAGTTCTTCATTAATTGCTGATGTAGGTTCATCATTAGGAGTAATATTACTAATGCCAGAATTATTAACTGGGGTTATAACACCAGGGTTATCACTTAGAGGTGTCAATATTTGCGGCACATTAATAAAAGTCTCTTAGATTATCGGTGATGGAACATAAACCCGAATCTCCTTGAGATCTATATTTCTGGTCTCTGAGCTCCCACTGATTTGACCATTCTCCATAAACACAGCATGTCTAGTTTCTACAAATTTAGTATGACGATCTGGACAGTAAAATCGGTATCCCTTAGATCTATCAAGGTATCCGATAAAATGGCAACTCACTATTTTAGAGTCTAATTTCCCAATATGTGGGTTAAAGATTTTAGCTTCAGCGGGACAACCCCACATTCATAAGTATTTTAAGCTCGGTTTTCTGCCAGTCCAGATTTCATAAGGTGTCTTAGGGACTGATTTGCTAGGAACCTGATTAAGTATGTGGGCAGCTGTTTTTAACGCTTCCATCCATAAGGTTACTGGTAAACTGGAATAGCTGAGCATACTTCGCACCATATCCATGTGTGCGATTTCTTCTTTCAGCTACACCATTCTGCTGAGGTTCACCAGGAGTTGAGTATTGAGCTACTATGCCATTTTCTTGAAGATATCTAGCAAAGGGACCAGGAATTTGCCCATAAGAAGCATGTCTACCATAATATTCTCCTCCTCGATCTGATCGCACCACTTCAATCTTTAGATTGTGCTGATTTTCTATTTCAGCCTTAAATATTTTAAATTTATCGAACGATTCAGACCGATCACGAATAGGGAAAATATAACCATAACGGGAGTAATCATCAGTGAATGTAATGAAAGAATCAAAACCATCCACTGATATCACAGGAAAAGGTTTACAAATATCAGTGTGGATTAATTCTAATATCCTTGTGCTTGGGTAGTCCCTTTCTTAATTTGTTTTACGTATTTACCCTTAATGTAATCAATGCAGGGGTCTGAGTCTGAAAAATCAAGCGGGTGGAGTATCTCTTCCTTAATGAGACGTTCCATTCTTCCCTTCGAAATGTGGCCTAAGCGACTGCCACAGTTTCGATGAAGTCTCATCATTAATTCTTTTACGTTTATTTGTGCCATCGCATACATTCATTAACACAGGTGATTCTTTAAGGGAAAGAACATAAAGCTTGTCTCGTTTGATAGCAAGACTAACATCATTAGAATTAAACTTTATTATGCATTGGCCGTTCCCAAACTTACAATAAAAACCGTCATCATCTAATAATGAAACTGAGATAAGGTTCCTTCTCAAACTAGGAACATAAACTACATTATTTAGATGAAGTACAAAGCCATTATCTAATACTAATGGTAAGGTCCAAATGGCTTCAACTTCAGCCTCCTTCCCATTAGCGACTCTAAGGCTTCGCTCCCCCTTTCTTAGCGTCTTCACGGAAAGGAATCCCTGTAAAGAATTTGAAACATGTATAGAGGCACCTGAGTCAATCCACCAAGAATTAGGAGAAAAATCAGCATAAAGAGATTCCTCAATAAAGGTGATTTCATCATTACCCTTCTTCATGAGCCACTTGAAATCCCGGCAATTTTTCTGAATATGCCCATCTTTCTTGCAGAAGCGACATACGACGCTGTTGGATGAAGAGGGTGTTGCAGGAGCTTTTCCTTTATGCTCCGTCTTATTTGACTCAGTTTTGGGAGAGAAACTGAGTTTCTTCTTGGACTTATGGTCTCCTTGGAATTTTCTCTTCTTATTGCCAACAAGGTGGACAACGTCCTTCTTATCGGCCTTCAGTCTTTCCTCCTCCTGAACGCATATAGCAATTAACTCGCTCATGGTCCACTTCTACTTCTGAGTATTGTAATTGATCTTAAAAGGACCAAACTCATAAGGTAAAGAAGTCATTATGAAATGAACCAAAAAGCCTTCTGAAATAGCCATGTCTATTCCTTTAAGCTTGGAAGCCATATCGGTCATCATCATGATATGCTCCCTGACACTGCCCTGTCCCTCATACTTGGATGTGAGCATTTTCATGATTAGTGTACTGGCATAGGCTTTTGAGGAGCCTTTGAATTGCTCCTCCACTGAAGCCAGATACACCTTAGCATCTTCGGAGTCGGGGATTGCTCCCCTAATTCCTACTGATATTGTGCTCTTCATTATCATCAAGGACATGCGGTTAGACCGCTCCCATTTCTCTGCTGTAGTTTCATATGACTTCTTTAACTCAGAGTAATTTTCAGCATCAGCAGCAGGAGGAGTGGGAGCAGCCTCACGAAGTGCAAGGTCCAAATCCATTATTCCAAGAGTTATGAGCGGTCTTTCCTTCCAGGAGGGGAAGTTATTACCAGAAAGTTGTTCCATGCTATTTAGAGTACTGGCAATGTTTGTGGTAGTCATAGCTGAATAAAATATATGCAAAAATTAGTAAGCAATTTTAATGTATGGCACAAAATTAACCCTACGTTGGTCTGGTTAATAATATGCTAATGACAGTTCTAATTCATAATTACCGTTGGGCAGAATATGAAAAAGAACTTAAATTTTAATTTAAATGGGTATGACTCATGACTACAATCAACTTTGGTCAGAATATAATCATGATCATAAAATTAATCCCAAAACATTATTAAATCTCTAATCAAGATTTCTTGTTGGTTCCATCTTAATTAGAGACATATTAATATTTTATCCAGCAATTAACACTCTTAAAACAGTCCAATCATCGTATTAAAAGAATAAACAACATTTAAATTCTGAGAAAATGCTGTAAATTAAATTAATCCCACAAATGTCTAATTTTCGGCAAAATACCCCAAACATCAATACATAAAAGAAATCAGCATTTAAATACATAAGAAATGCTGTAAAATAAAGAAGCCCAAAAGCTAAAAACAAATCGGACCAAAGCACGGCGGCCAAGCAAACGCACGCGCGGCCCAGCAAGCGACGGCGCCCAGCGACGACGATGGCCCAAATAGCGAGCGCCGAACGTCGCCGAAGGCTGGCGGCGAAGCCGCGCCCACGCGAGAAGCGGCGGCGCCTCACGCGGAGGCGCGGCGTCGGCCGATGGATCTGAGCGGACGGACGTGATGAACCTGAGCCACAGCAAAATGAGCGCGCGCGGCGAGAGAACCCTAACCCTAATCATTCCGATCCGGTTTTCACGCGAGAGCGGGCAAGGGCAGCGGCGCACTCGGCGCGCAACGCTAAGGTGCGGACTCGGCGGCGAGCTAAAGCGCGCGCTCCTCGACGACGCGACGACAAGACGCAGCGACGGGCTCCCGGCGGGCTAAGGCGCGCAGCTCCCCGACGGCGCACGCACAAGACGTGCGGCCAAGACTCGACGCGGCTGAAGGCAGCCAACAGCGCGCGGAGGGCAGAGAGCTAAGGCGCGGCGGTGCCGGCAAAAGCGCCAAAGGTAAGCCCATAACCCCCTTTAGACATTAGGTTTTACTTGATTTGGGGATAAGGGTTCGGGTTTTTCATGATTCCGATTTGGGGATTTTGCTTTTAGGGTTTTCCGAAACTCATCTCCTTCTGAATGCTTGACCGAGACCACAAACACATAAGACTGGGGTTAAACACCACCTAACCGAATCAAGGTCGCATGAGACTTAAATTAATCGGTTCATGGAAAGGGCTAGACTGCTCTGATACCAAGTGAAAGACATTAAACTTAGGTTTCTTAAGACATTAGCTAGCCAATCACATGAACACAAGATGCGGAAATCGATAGCATGAATACCGTTCGGTGAAGCCATTAGTTGTAAGTCGGTAGAAGTGGCCTCAGTGGAGAAATGAAAGCAGTGGTCGTCGACGAAGTGGTAGATCGTAGACGCCAACGGAGTCGATGAAGCCGTCGTGGTGTCCTTCAGAGGAAGCCGGTGATGAAGATGAAGACGACGTCAGAGAGCCCGGTAGATGATCTTCGGGTCGCTTAGCACAACTTAGGATCGGGAGATATCGGGATTAGCCTCTCCTAATGATCAAACTTGTTCTTCATTAGACGTAGGCCCTTCCCCTTTTAATGTGTGCGCTAACGACTCGGGACCACAACCAAAATCTGTTTGTTGCCTCCGATCATGGCGCAAGAGATGGGATTCCATCCCCTAAATCTCGGAATCTGTTAGCTGGGTGATTAGCCCAAGATTAATTCCATCCCTTTCTTCGGTTTCGTCAGGAAGTTAGGACCATCTTGCTTCTCGAGTCTTATCTCATATAGTATGCTGAGCTTAAAACTAAAAGCATGCCTATCTTCTTGTAAGATCATATGATTCATATTAAGTGCCGTGAAAACAAAGCTGTTGAGAACGTAGCTGCAGTCAGTCCATACATGCAAAAATAAATTTCAGTAAGCCGCAGCAACGTACCTTATTGATTTCATTTTATACAGAAAAGTCACTGGCATCAACTTCCTTGTGTTTGTTAATCGTTATACACTAGTTGGAGCATATTCCCTAGCTGTGACACCTACATTCATTCTTCTAAATTGTTAGCTTCAGCAGGACAATATGTCTGGCCTTCTTTTGTTTCGAAGGACAAGCATCTTGCTTGCAGTAGCACCTTTAACTCATAAATAAAAGGGCAAAACAACTTTTTTTAGGGACTATTGCCTATGCCACAGAATTCAGCAGTACAAAGGGTCCGTTTGATGCTCTTGAGTCAAGACAGTGTTTCAATGGTCAAATGGGTAAATCATATGTGAGTTTATCGAATGTAAATAACATTGTAACAGGAGAATAAGGACATACAATACAATCTTAGTCGTTGATCATGCATGGGCAGGTTAAATCTGCTAGCAAATGTAGAAATGTTATCATCATCTTCAAAAAGACCATCCCGATCTATATATTCACCAGTTTTACTCTCTATCAAGTGCCTTGCAACTTTTTTTTTTTAAAAGTAAGTCCTATTCCGAATATCAGACGTTGATCTGATGGGTTAAACTTTTGACTCATCCCTAACAAGAGAGCCACATACATCCCCATCCTCACGGCCTCACCTTAGCCCTACGGAGATGTGACCGAGTCGTCTTGATGTATTAATTTATATACACAACATCTAAATTCGATCTGACTACTTGGACGACTTCTGATTTCTGAAACGGTTGGATGGCATAGTTAGCATGGGACCTGATAAGGTTTTTACTACATGGAAGCCTGACCCTACCACCTTTCAGAGTTTCAGTGCATAGTACTGTGTGTGCAGTGCACTAGCGCAATACGCCCTCTTCTTATACCACGCCCCTCCACTTAAACTTCCCTCCACACACACAATTCGATCGCGCAAAGTGCCAAGGCTTTTTCACGTCCAAAAACCATGTTCCGTCATTCCTCCTCCTCCCCCTCGTCGGCGCCCTCCTACAGCGACGCCTTCATGCACCACGCGGCGGCGAGCTTCTCCGCCACCGTCCCGACCCGGATCCACTACCGCGCCACCGCAGGCCACCTCGACGGTAGTAATGTCGGCGCGTTCCCTCCCTTCGCCTCTGCCGCCTCGTCGACGTCGCCGCCGTCCTACTCCTCGTCGCTCCCTTCGTCATACTACAACATCCACAGGAGCATCAGCTCGCACTCCCTCCCGCTCCAC
The DNA here is from genome assembly GCA_036346275.1 of Otatea glauca. Lineage (NCBI taxonomy): Eukaryota > Viridiplantae > Streptophyta > Magnoliopsida > Poales > Poaceae > Otatea > Otatea glauca. The sequence goes on along the minus strand of CM070712.1, from coordinate 43,185,678 downwards.
GTCCAGCTAGCAGACCCAATCAACGGCGGCGGCGCATTCTTCTCGTCGTCCTCCCCGTCCCCGCACCAGCTGCCGCTGCCGCCGCTCTCCTCCTCCCCGTGCTCGTCGTCCGGCGATCTCTTCGAGTTCACATCATCGTGCCCCGTCCGCCGCGTCTTCAGCACCGGTGATCTCCAGGTACCGCGCAACGACCCCGAACAGCACAATTCTGGGCTGCATGGAGATTGGAAACTGAACTGCTGTTTTCCTTGGCTTGCTTTTGCTGAAAAACAAAACAGGGGATGAACGGAGCATCTCCGCCGCGTCCGCTGCCGTCGGGAGACAGCTGCGGCTATGACGGAGGCGGGCCGTTCTCGCAGAAGGTCGGACGATATAGCGCCGAGGAGAGGAAGGAGAAGATCGAGAGGTACCGCGTGAAACGCCATCAGAGGAACTTCAACAAGAAGATCACTGTACCATCTCGCCTCCACACCCTGCGAATGCGTACTATATATATTGCACTCCCTCTTGTCAGTCTTGTTAACGTTTCGTCATGCGCTGGTTTCGCCAGTACGCGTGCAGGAAGACGCTGGCCGACAGCCGGCCGAGGGTGAAGGGCCGGTTCGCGAGGAACGGCGAGGCGGAGGCGGAGGCCGACGAGCGGGAGGCGTCCGACAACTACGGCTACTGCGGATACAGTGACCCCAACAACCACAGCAGCGGCAACAGCTGCTACCACGGCGCCCAGTACAAGGTCGACGGCACCAGCAACGGCGCCACAGCGTTCGTCAGCGGCAGCGACAATGGCGAGTGGTGGTGGCGGGTGCCGGGGGCCACTGCCGCGGCGGCCGATGAGGCGGAGCGGCAACGGCAGCAGGTCGGCTTCGATGTCGACGAGGAGCTGTGGGCCACCCTCGGCGACATGCTGTCCGTGAACCTGGCCTCGTAGGCGCCAGTCAGCGAGATCGATCAGTCGAGGCGTTGGTGGTCGGTGGGGTCCGGCGCACGATCACGGGCACTAGCTAGCTCAGGGTGGCGGCTGCCGGTGCGCAGGGCATGCAGTGGCAGCGAGGAGGTCCGTCCGAGTGGCGTCGCTGACCTTCCCTTGTGTATTATTGTAACTTTAGCCAGAAACATCATGAAAGTTGAAGAAAAGGGGAGAGAGAGGGAAATCTTCCCGTGTGAGAGCCTCGAGAACAACTTATGTTCCGTGAGTTCCGAGTTACTTCGATAAAGCTTGAATTGCCCAAAGTGCATGCTCCTCTGTAATCTGTAGTCTGTACAAACAAACCTGAAATCCTTAGTGCTGCATGCACCCTGCAAGCCTCCGTGCTCCGTTTTTGCATGTCTTGCTTGCACTCTGAGTGCTTGCATGCGCATGTATCTGCCCAGTGGCACACTTGTTTAGAGTTTAAGCATTATTAATTACATGGTCAGTGACATGGCACGGCAGTTTGCTCGATCGTAGTTTGGCTCACTGTCCTACCTCCCCAACCCTTGGGTTGGGTTGAGTTGTCGTGGGAGACGGCAACGGTCTAGCCGCGGTGGGAGGTCAAACGGGTGCGGATCACTGTCAGCGCGTCGCTAACACAGGCGAGGCGTCCGTGATGCGCAACCATCTCCTCCGTGGCGATGTCCCAGCTTTAGGAGGGTTTAATGGCCGTCCCTCGGATGTTCCCATTGGCCTGCACACGCACATGCATGTGATCTGCTCCAATTAGCCCCCCGAGTTGGTTAGCTGTTCGGTGAGGGTCGTGTCACTCTTCTTCGGCCTACGAATTGCAAATTCACAATGCACGTTATCTCAAAACCCCGCGTGTTAGGGTTAAAAGCACTGAAAATAAAGAGGAGACAAAATTTGACGTAAAAAAACCTCGAAGGTTGAAAAACCACGGGAGACAAGTTCACTATAATATCTCAAGATTACGTGTCCATGAGAGTGACTTATAAAGCTAAAAGAGTCCAAGTTTGCTAGATATGGACTCCTATTTAAATATTGAGCAAATCTCTACCAAACCAATTTGGATATTTGAGTTGTCTCTAGCAAACCTCCCCTTAACTCAAGATCCATAATGAAATTGTCTCCGAAAAATCCTAAAAGATAAGAAAGCATTGAAAGTCAGTCTTCCGTACTACAAGTGGTATTTCCCACTCAATAAGTCCTCTGGACTTTCAGTGTTTCAGTGTTTTTTTACCCTTCGGGTTTTTCCAGAGACAATTTCATTACGGATTTTGAGTTAAGGGGAGGTTTGTTAGAGATAACTCAATATCCAACCGAATCAGGATTTATCTAAATATATAGGTTTTTAGTCTATCTTCAATAGATCATTCCATATCTAGATTCTTTTGACTATATAAACCACCCCGGCCCTTGTACATGTAACATTGAACAGAATTAGTGATTTGTCTTTCATGATTAATTTTTTCTTCCTTCGTAAGGTTTTTTCACGTAAAAATATTATCTCTCGTTTTGCTATGCTAACTCTAACACCGCGAAATGGCTACAAGTATCACGGCACGACCTGCTTACGCTGGGACACCAAAGCAACCTGGTGTCTTGCTAGTAGAACTACGGTTAGTCGGTGGACAACATTTGTTGTGAAGTGTAATGACGGGTAAAATGCTGTGATATTCGTTGCACCGAAGCATGGCTTGCTTTCTGGGGAAATGGGGAATGGCACTCTTCTCGGATTCCGGCATTTTTAGCTTGTGGACGTCTCACCAACAAGGAATGAAATCTCGGTTTCGCTCTAAATATCGTTCGTAGCCAGAGAACGAGATCTCGACGAGATCTCGATATTTCAAACAAATTCCGGTTAAATTGTAAAATCAGAATTTGAATTCCGGTTTTTTGAACCGAGATCTTGGCGAGATTTGCCGATATCTCGGCAAAATTGGACGACACGAAAAATAGCCCAAACGACGTTAAAAGATGTTGAAATTTTTTGTGGAGGTTTCTGACATAGCAGCGATGTTCTCGTAAAAATTTAAGATGATTAACAGATCTGAGGAATTTTTAAAAATTCAAAAATTTCTACTGTCCTGATAAAACTCTGACTAGCAAGTTTGAACCGAATGAAAAATGAAACAAACCACATTAGAATTTTTTGAATTTTTTTTAAATGGTTATGAAGCATCACTAATATTCCTATAAAATTTTCAGATAATGATCAAGCTTCATGTATTTTTAAAAATTTGGAAAGTGCTACTGTCCTGATAAAAGCTTTACCGGCAAACTTCAATCAAATGAAAAATTGTACAAACCACGTTAGAATTTTTTTAAATTTTTATGGATGGTCCTGATATATCGTAAATGTTTATATAAAAGTTTTATCTAATTATAAATCTTAAAGAAGTTCCAAAAAATCTGACAGTGCTACATCCTCATAAAAGCCTGATAATTAATACATAGATTTGCTTTAGCAATAAAAAAATGTTTAATTTTTTTGACAATTTTGTATAAGGGTTCTAAGAAAATTATTAAGATCTAATAAAAGTTTTTAATCATGATTACACTCCAATGAATTTATAAAATTCTTACAAGTATAGTGTACCATTTATGTTCTTTCCGTTTTTTATTTTTGAAATATAACAAATGAAGTTCAATGCATACAAAGATTTGATTGAGCAAACAAAAAAAGTTTAATTTTTTTAAAAATTTTATATAATTGTACCGAGTCAATTATTAAGCTCTCATAAAAATTTTGGATGATTATCGCACTCAAGAAAATTTATAAAATTGTGACAATGCTACTGTCCCAATTATGTTCATTCTGTTTTTGATTTTTTAAAGATAACAAATGAAGTTCAATTATTTTGAAAAATTTTATGTATGATTCTAAGCTTCTTAGGATGGTACCATATATTTTTTATATCATGATAAAGCACGTAAAATTTTATAAAAATCTGACAGTGTTTATGAAGTTTTTAAAAAATGTCTCAAAAATTTGGTTTTTCAACAAATTTTCATAGGAGATGACTTTCTTAAGGGTTATTGATCAATTTCTGGTCAAATCCGGTAGTCAAACATCAAATTACGGTAAAAAATGACGGGATCTCGACGAGATTTGGCGAGATTACTGTAGCAATTCAATTTTTTTGAATTTTTTTCTCTCTGGCCGGCATTTCAAATCTCGTCCCTGTCCGGTAAGCAAGATCTCGCGAGAAACCGACAAGATTTTGAACCTGCTCTGCAAGACAAAAGAGCGAGCATACATATGGAATAAAAAGAACCGCGGCTCAAAATCTTGGACAAAGATAAGCTGAGAGTTATCACGAACAGTTTACTCCGCACGGGAAGAATTCGATTCGCAGGAGGCTCAAATGCGATTAATCTTTACTAGTAGTACCAAAACCTTTTGACCACCCAAAAGCAGCGCAAATTTTATCACCAACGAATAAAGCCGCAATTAATTGCGCCTCCAAATGTGGCACGACAAAGAAATGTATAAGTAAAAGGATATGCAGGCAGGCACCCAACGAGAAAGAATTCAGTTCCAATCCTTACCTCTATCTCGAGTATATTTTATCAAGCTCGATTTGGGAATCATCCATCCATGAGTTAGAAGAAAGAAGCAAGAAAGAAAAGGAAGAACCAAAAAACCTTTAGGCCGATGGCAACGGGCACGATCGACGCAGCAGCAGCACGGCCCGGGACAGAATACCGTAAAGATGAGCCAAACGTGAATAAGAAGCCTAAGGATTGTGTTGGGACTCAATGATCAGAAGAGCAATGGAGAAGCCTCCATGCTTTCCAAAGAGTTGACTAGCATTACAAAATGCGAGAAGGAAATAGAGCAATGCCTCTTGCACTTACCAGGAATCAGGTGTGGTAGTGATTCCTGGTAATCCATAGACGGTAAAAGAATGAGGTTTCCAGTACGGTCATTTGTAAATTACAGTCAGAAAAGGTAAAAGAAGTTCAATTCAAACTCATCTACGTATGACATATTGACATGTGACAAAATAGAGCATTAACTAGGATTAATTCAATAGGAGCGACTAAAGAACAGCAACCATATAGCAATAGGTTTCATATCAAACATTTGAAAAAGTTTTAGGTTCCAATGAGTTTCTCATATTCCTAGAAGTTTCTAGAAGATTATCACGAGAAGGCTTCAAGACCGAGTTTCAACAAGTTTTAGATTTTCGAACTCGAATTTCATCAAGTTTGTTTCAGCGGATTTCATCAAGTTTCAAGCTAAAAATTTCAAGAAGTTTTAGCAAGTTTCAACAAGTTTCATAAACAAACAAACAAAACAAAGAGAGCAACCCCCTTTGAAATACTCACATGCGGCCATCGCCGCGCCCTGGCCACTAGCCACCACCGCCTCTTGTTAGAAATTGGCACATGGGAGGCCTATTTCCTTTAATTCCAAAGCATGCATAATTTAGTACATATTGCTTAGCCAAGTGGAGGGAAGCCAATTTATAAGGTGTAGTTCTTGCTACTCTTTGAATAATGTAACACATGGCATAGGTTGAATTTGGCTAAATATACACATGCGCGCATGCGTGCGCGTATTCGCATGAAAAATCGTATGACTTGTGACTTGCGATGAGCGACCGTGTCGTAGAGCGTCACCTGGCACACTATTCCATATTTTTTTGTTGAATCATACGGTTATCACTATATTCATTTTGTTTAAATGCGATTTAAATATCCGTTTGAATTCAGTTTAATTGACATAATACCGTCACTTACTAGTGAATAAATAAATATAATATCGTCAGTTACCAGTGAGTAACTGACGCATGTCTACATAAAGACCTAGAGACATCCAAGCCAGGAATAATCGAATTCCTACTCCATTCTTTTTCCTCCTCTCTGGATTGCTGACTAGTGAATAAATAAATATAATGTCGTCAGTTACCAGTGAGTAACTGACGCATGTCTACATAAAGACCTGGAGACATCCAAGCCAGGAATAATCGAATTCCTACTCCATTCTTTTTCCTCCTCTCTGGATTGCTGTACTGTAGTGTTGAGTGGTTGAACCTTGCCGACCTTCCTTCTTGTTGTGCATCGTGAAGGAGGGTGAGCAGTATCTCCAAGCCGTTACGGTAGAGATCACTAGCTCGGGGAGGCAATAAGTTTTCTGGGCAATGCATTAGCGCGACTGCTCCGCTTCTTTCTTGACATCGACTACTTCCACAACAACGTCTGTGCTGCTTTCTGTTCTTCGTCAAATCCAACTGTAAGTCGTTCAGTTCATGTGATCGATCGACTCTATTACTTTTTAGTTCTTAAGCATATTCAGAAATACAATGTGTTGTCTATTGATTTGTGCATCTTTAATATTTTGTTATATATGCCTCAAAATAAAATCTAGAATAAAAATATTACACATATTTCCAACACCTCATCCCTCGGCCTGCTCGTCCAAGGGGTGAAGCCAGAGCTCGAAGTCATCTGTGACACTCGCGGCCGTGAAGTGGAGCCGTGATGCAACATTGGTAGAGTCGGTGTTAGATATGTGACCCAGATGAGAAAGCAGGCGAGGGTCATGTGATCTGGTGGATCCTGTCACCGACAACGAGGAAAATGACCTATTCAAAGTTTTTGAGGTATCAAGCGGTGCCTTTTAGTTTCTCGGCGTACTTAAAAAAAAAACAGTTCTCCTACCCCGGCCCTGGGGCATGCTAGAGAAAACATCCCCCGCATCGATCCCACGCAACACAACACCGCTACCGCTTGCTGCTTGCCTTGCCACACGCCTAACGTAAACGACGATCTCTGCTCATTGCCGTTTGTGTGAGCGCTTTGCTGCCTGTGCTCGCTCGCCACGATGGTTCGACCTGCTCACTTGCAACACTCGGGAGAGCCTGCACCCACCTGCCTCCTACCATCTCCTCAACTCCCGCTTGCCTGCCGCCCTCGTATGCACTCGTGTGCCACTGGCGACGGGAAGGATGAGAGAGAAAAGAGAGAGGCAAAGGCACACACAGAAAGAGATCCGGAGTGAGGAAGAAGCATGTGGATATGCGTGGGGTTGAATGGATAAGGACTATATAGTCAAGATAGATAATACTAGTGTGAATTTGACGATTAATGGTTGTTTCATTAGTTTCGCTCTTGATGGTACAGAGTTGGGTAGTTTTTCTCTAATTCAATTCAAACTCTTCTATGCACATACTTTTGCATGTGACGATGGGATTCATGTGATCAGTTGCTTGATTAATTATGACATGAAAGTGACCAATGCATCTTTTTACTTACAGGACGTCTGCCTCTCCCTAGCTATATACTGCGCTCTTCTATCAATTATCGATTTTTTTTATAGCACATGAAGGCCACTGCAGTTTCTTTCCTTTCTGGCAAGTAAGTTTCCAAGGGCAAATGCTTCTAATGCTGCATAGGTTAGGACAGTTAGCAAAAGGGATTGTTAAGCTAGGAGAGCACTACAATTAAGGGCGCACCAATTCCCTCACTCCTTAGTATTTTAGAGCACGCAGCAGCATGCACCATCTCTCTCTCTCTCTCTGGAACTTCTTGCTTTGGCCAACGCTCTCTCTTTATTTCCCTCCCCAGAGGTGGGGAGTGTGGCTGCCGATTCTTTGTCGGCCGGTAACCAGAGTACTTTGTGCAGATAATCTTGTTAACTAGCCATGATTTCGAGTGTAGTTAGTACTATTTTTGGCACAAATTCTTGTGCAAGTTAAGTCCAAGGATATGTAATTGCTGTTGCTGAATGTGCTACTATAGAATATAGGTAAAATGCCGCCTGTTGCACCTGCTAATCTGAGCCTTTTTCAGCTAACGCCGCGCGACAGTTGATGTTGGCTAATGTGCTAATCTTCAGGTAGACTTAGCTAGCTCCATGATGATGAGAATTGGGAAGAGAATGTGACTAGAAATGAATGGTGCTAGGGCAGAGCATATTTTGTAGTAGAATGCAAAATATTCACAAGTATTTACAATTAGAAGCGCCAGACCACTTTCTCAAGAGGAGGAACAAAGGGAATCATGTGAGGTGTCGCATTCTCTCAGTATAAATATTATGCAAATTACTTACACAAGAAGTGAAGGCCCAAGAATCAAATGATGGCCTTGCTTTTTTGGATAAATCAATCATAAGCAAAACACATGGCATGAACACCAAAAAGTGCACACTTGGATGCTATTGTTGACCCTATTAAGAAATGTAGGGGAGTAGCCCACCCTAACCCCTTCACATTAGCAAGCTCTTGGGGTTAGAACAAAGCCAAAAAGTCATGATCTTAATTTGTCTAAGGACGGAATCAAGATTAAGGACACTGAATGTGAGAATATGGTCAAAAGGTTCCACAGAAATTCCTTCTAAATGGGGAAATGGCACAGTGAAAAGATGGAATCAGGCAATCAGCTAGAGCAGAAATATATTTACGTATGCTCTGTGACAACATAAAGGAGTGTTTGTTAGTAACAGTTAATAAGAGTGGTCCTTGTAATTCCCACAAATGGCACTTGTAAACTATCTAGTGGTTCCTTGCCACTTGTGAACTGTTAATTATAATAATTAGAAGTAGTAGCATAAGCATTTTTTTTACCATGCATGACAGCACTCTGAAATGTGAAAACATCAGGATTTTGTTGCGATGGTCAAAGAACTACTTCTGCGGACAGAGTTTCACAAGTGGGAACTCTTTTATCACAATATCACCATGTGCAATCTAAAATGTGCTTGCAGTATCAAAATTCATGGTATGTACAATGCGATGTAAAGTGATTCCTAAGATAAACAAGTAAAACTAATGGATGATAACAAAAAAAAGTATAGAAGCATCTCTCTAACAAGATTGTAGAGCCCTGGATGGTTCTTTCCGGTGCATTCCAGAAAACTCCATTTGACATATTATTTTTCATATACCATTGGTCATAATTTTTTTTAGAGGCACGCAAGACTTAACCAACACAAAAGCCACAAGATCAAATCTCAGATAAATGAATATAATTTAGTCAGAAAACCTAATCTTCACGTTGGTAGAACTAGTTGGCTTCTATGGCTGTCTTACCCCCACACCATAAAACAGTGCGGCACCAGATTTTGCAACCCCAAATTAATTTTTTAAGCGGATTAACCGAGATTAATATCTTCTTAGAAAGGTCCTCTGATTTATATTAACTAGCCGATTTCTCCATGCAATTTGAGCAGCTAGATATTATGCCGTATATGTTTATTTTTAGAGCAATGCTTTCCCTCTCAATACAAATTGTACAAATCTTAAAACAAACGAAGAGGTAAATAATCATCATCTACCATTCATTCATACTTTAATATTTGTGCAACTATCAAAAAGAAAAACATAAAAACACCTCTCTTATTTTAAAGTATAGAGTTGTACTTGTTATACAACTTTAATGCTTATAATAGAAACACAACTGCATTTCTTAAACAACCGTAAAAGCTCTCATATCTAGGTCTAATTAATCTACACCATTATAATCTGAATCTATCAAAATTGATGGTGTAGATTTTTCTCTTTTTTCTTCAATTAATGTGGTAATTTCTAGCTCTTGACTCTTGAGAGCGAACGTGATGACTTCTTTTTCTATTGTTTTATTAATATAGCTATCCGAATTTTTCACATAATTGCGCAACTAATTACTACAATACAACTCTAATACTTTTGATTAAAGATAGAGTCGTATTTTTTGATACAATTGTACAATTTTATGTTTAATCTGGACCGTTATAATAATCACATGCAATTGACAGTGGAATCTTTATCTTTTTTTTTTCTTTGATTAACGTGAAAATCTATAGGCCTTAAAGAGCGAATATGTTGGCTTCATTTTCTATTGTTTTAATATTATTAATAGATAGATAGCTCATGAATAAAGTCCAATACGCAGGAATGTTTAAAGCCGGGTTTTACGGTTTTGCCAAACCGGAGAAAAATGTGCATCTATACCCCTTTATAATGCACCTAAGCAAATTTTCCTACGTCCACCCTAAATAATGCACCTCATTAGAGATGGCTCAATGTTCATGCACCCAGCAAAACGTCCCCAGAAACTTGCATTCATCAAAATGAACGTCTCAGATCTTTCCTCAGTTTTACTCACCCACATCCGATGGTCATTATTTAGTGTGTCTAATCATCCCTGTGACCCACAACAGACCTCCCCCACCTACATATTTGGAAGGAGAGCGAATCAAACAAGGAAATAAATAAAGAGGATCCGCATGCAAGGAAACCATATTTGAATTTTTTACTGGCCAAAATTGTACGTACTACATATTTGGAAGGAGGGTGAATCAAACAAGGAAATAAACAGGGAGGATCCGCATGCAAGAAAATAAGACTTGAATTTTTTATTGTCTTGGCATTGTGATCGTATTTTTTTCCGAATATGACCCTTCTCGAGACTTTTTTATGGATCTAGCCCTATAGAGCCTAATTTCAGCGCACAGAGAGCGCTGAATTTTTGTTTTCATTTTTTATCTAAGGAACTAACTGCCTGTGAGTGCTACTTAATTTTTTTCAATTTTTTCTCGCGGAACCAGTGGCCGGCGAGCAATGTTTAATTTTTATCTTTTTTTCCTTGCGGATCCAGCGGTCGGCGAGCGCAGTTTATTTATCCATATTTTTCCGAAATCATCCATGTGACCCACAACAGACCTTCCCTCACCTCCAGCATCAACAAGGAAAAGGAAACAAACGTCCTGGAATCAAGGAAAAGGAAAGGGCCATACATTACGTGCTGGGAAAAGGAAACCGGGAGATGGGGCAGCGCGGCCGGGAGAACGCAAGTCTGCAATGGCTCCACGGTCGCCATCGGTGGCTTTGCCGACGCGGCGAGGTTGCTGGTCAGCGACCTCGCGGCCGCCGTGCCTCGGCAAATTTATAATTTATTTTTTTTGAAAATAATTTTATTAAGTACAAAATAATCGAAAGTTTTTTTGAGAATTTTTCTAGAATTTTTTAACCTAATGTGCTATCTTTTCAAAAATCCTTCTATATTTTAAAAAATGAAGGCAACTCACCTGTAGCTTCTTTTAGTTGCAGCCAGCACTGCAGAAGCTTCTTCTCTTCCTCCCTCCATTAAAGCAAGAAAGAAGCTCCAAAGCTCCATCAATCCCGCAACAAATCTCCTCTTTCCATCTATGGTGTTAATTCCCAAATTTCGTGCTCTATTGCCAAAATTTCCTCCCAACTGATTTGATCCCAAATTATGGTTTCCATAAATATGCTTGTTTCGGTGCTATAAAAGCCATGAGCTCTCCTCCACCCCATCGCATTGCGTAAATCCCCAAGTGCTCTCCTTGTAAAGATCGCGGATTTTGGAGGTAACCTAAGCCATCACCGTCATCTTTCCCTGAAATTCACCGCAACCGTGACTCCTCCCTGCAGCGCGGTGCTGGCGATCTCGCCGCACACTCTTGACTCCATCAGGACCGCCGGCCACCCCGGCCTTCCTCCCTTGCCCTCAAGTTATCCGAGAGAGCACGCAGGTTTCTCTGTGGAAGCTACAAAAAAAATAATCTAAGATTAGAAAATTCTTTTTTCTTTCTCTTTCTTGATTTAAAATCTTTTGGGAGCCCGTTTTCGCCTATTCGACCTCCATTTAGGTCCGTTTTTCTTTCTAAATTCATTTAAAATTCTAAATTTCTCTTTTATTATTAAGTGTTGTATTCATACTTATCTTCTCATTTAATTGATAAACGGGTATACTGCCGTCGTAGCGTTAGCACAGGCACTATACTAGTGTTATGCAGCTGCTGCAGCTACAAGCATGTATGCATGCAAGCAATATTATGCACTAAGAACAGGCCAAATGGGTCTGAAAGCCCATCAAACTTTTATGTCGAATGTTGGATTAGTGCTTCTATGCATCATCTTTTTAATACAGGTCGTATAAATCTTGAAATAAGCGAATAAGTAAGTAATCACTATCTATATTTCATTCATGCTTTAATATTTACGCATCTTTCAAAAGATGGTGCATAGAAGCACCTCCATCTAAACAAGGGCGGATCTACGGCACCCTAAAAATTTGAGAAACGCTAAAATATCACCTCTTAAATAGGTCAAATTTATTGATTGAATTAGTTTCGATTTAAGTGGTTTATGAGTTTTAAGATCTTAGAACTATCTGTACTGTATTTTTAGCAAATTTTAAATATATGTGTTGGATTTACGATGTTACGAAATCATTATACAATAAGACTATAGAGTTATACGTGTGAAATGTTCATCTCTATAGATTTTTTTTGTTCTGCCACTGCCTCTAATAACTAAGTTGTTACTATCGAGCAGGGTTCACCTTATCGAATTAGTCTAGAAAACCGGGAGGCCGGCGATACCGATTTTTGCTGAAAATCGGGTGGTTTACGAATTCAAATTCAAACTAAAAAATTGAGTTGAGCCGTGCCGGGCACTATGAAAATCGCCCAAAACAAGCTGAAAATCGACCGGTTTTGTAGAAAAATCGACTCGAAAATGGAGGAAAAAAAAGGAAAAATGGGGGATTCTAAAAAATGTGGAAAACTAGTTGTCGGTGTTTCGAGCACCGGTGAGTGAATTTTTTAGTCAAGGGGCCGTGCGTTCCCTATCCTTGAATGGTTAGACTCAAGAAGCCCAAGATGTATACTGGCTCGGGCCGAATATCCCTACTCCAGTTCGTGTGGTGGTGCTATATTGCTTCGGATGCAGATGATTGCACGGTATTACAAGCGAGAGCTAAGGACTCGAACCCGTGGAAGCAAGAACAGTTTGCCCGTAAGAACCGAGAAAAGGGTCCCCCTCTCCTCAGAGGACCCTGCCTCCCTTTATACAGTCGGAGGGGGCAGGTTACACAGGGAGTTGGGAGAAGAAGGGATGAGGTGTCCTAGGCTAGGAGTCCTGGTCCTTGGTCTTGGCGATTTGATCGGCGTCCACTTACCCCACGCCGGGTCGGTGGACTCGTCGAGTGGCGCAGTTTTCCGTGCCATCGGGAAATGGCGGATCTACCCTCTTGTACGTCCGTCACAATGCCTGGCTCTGGTGCTGCCTCGGGAGGGAGCGCATCCTTACACTGCACATGACTGGATGATGAGACTGGAGCTTTGACTTTGGCAACCTCCTCGCTACCTTGGGAAGGAGCCACCGCCTCGCCCGCCTTTTCCGAGCTGTCGTGTCTGTGGGGCAGGTGGCCAACGGCCCGCGGCGGCCTGGCACTCGGCCTTTGGCGGAGATCGCCTCGGCTTGGTCAGAGCTTGTGGGGAGTCCGACCTATGGCGGGGGTAGGACGACCCCTGGTTGGTTTGGTCGGAGATGAGTGTCCTTCATGGTCCAGCGGGGGCCTTTGGCCAGAGCCGGGCTTGGGACAACCCATTCGTCATTCCGGGCCACTGAGGGTACCCATGGTATGAGTACTCGTCACTAGTGGAAGGCCTAAAAAGGCTAAAAAATCAAAAAAATATTGGAAATACATAAAAGATTATGTAAAAATATGACAAAATTTCGGCATGACCATTCCTATATGTGAACACCATGTTAAATTGTAAAGTACATGTTTTGCAACAATAGCACATCTTTGAAAAAATATGAATAATTTTGGAAAAATTTCGGCACAATGTGAAGTTGTGAAATAGGCATGTACAAGTAATATGTGAAGTTGTCAACAAATAATATTTCATTTCAATACATACACGAATCAATCGATCAACTCCACATTTCAGTTACATTCATTTCAGTAGCATAGAAAATGATATTTGAATTGAGCCTTTCTCACCTAAAATAAATGTTTCCACTCGACACAACTTCGTCGGTCCTCCATTATGATGCATATGTCATGGTGTACCTACATGTATTGCTTGATGTTAGTAAAAAATCTAGTTGAAATGAAATAAAACATTACCTTAGATGCTACGGGTGGTATTGTTGGTTGTACACTTGGTTAGCAATATTTCTTTTGTGGACATCATCAGCAAACCTTGTGTAGCTAGCAACTTCGTCTTATATTCATGTTAGCTTTGTCCCGTCCACGGACTTGTCGTTTCCCACTGTTGGAACAGCATGGCATAAAATTCTGAGTCTTGTCACTTATATACCCATTGAGTGGCAGGTTGTGTGGATGAATCCGAGATGGAGTAGTCATATGGGCCATATGAGCCATAACTCTCCTGCATCTCGGCGACGTTGTACGAGCTACAGTTATTCCGCGGTGTATCACGGCTGTGTTGATGGGCCCTCCGCTTGGCTGTAGTATTCGTCCAAGGTGATTGTAGAGCCCCATGGTCTCTCTCCTGTGTGGCATGAGTGTACTGGGACTCCCTTGTAAATTGTATGGCAACAGGAGCTTCTGAGGAGGAAGTGGGAGGGATGGCGGCATCAAGAGCAGGGTCTGACCGTCATCGTTGTCCGTCTTGGAGCTGCTGTCATTGGATTTTTGGTACGGCGGGCTCCGACGGGCTGTGGGAGTACTATTAGTTGAGTCATCACTCCCTACGTATTGTGCCTGTTGTTTGGAAAGTTTCCCCTTTCCTTTTGAGGGAGCTCTCCTTTTTGCGTGCTCCCTCGTCGGCGCTGTTTGGTGCTTCCTCTTTTCCACATGAGTGTCCGCCACTGTCGTGTCTGCCCATTCGGGAATGCTTGCAACCCCAGTATACTTTCGCAACGCAAGAGCGTCTACCGGGTCTGTCACGAGGTGTGATGGGAGGGGGTGTCACTCTGTCTCTGTGTCCTCATTAAGTAATGGGTCAGCATTGGACCTCCCTTTCTCCATCCACTGCTGGATTGAATTTTCTATGTCGCATAGTATGAGATCCATAAGGCACTGAAATGGATCGTCTTCGACTGCGGACTTGTCACTTTCTTGTACTTGGATTCTGAGCCGCAAGTTGTAGTTCACATAGACTAACTTATGGAACTTCTTATATGACAGACGGTTGCGAATTTTGGTGTGGATGAATGCGAACGTGCTCCAATTACGCTCGCAACCGCTGGAAGAAGCGCAATGGGAAACGATGCGCTGAGCCAACTGTTGGAGTGTGGGTTTGTCTGAATCGAAAATACCCTACCAATGTGCTAAAGGTAATGGAAGACAACAATCAGTAGGAGGTGGTAATATGATATTGCCACTATATTTAAGATGACATAAGGAATATAACAGCGGTAGTTTTATGATCATGTGCCATCCTCTCAGCTAGCACAGTCGAGAATGATGCAACCTTTCTTCTGAAAAGATCGGCCTCGTGAAGACCTCGCATTGCCATATCAGTATCATCAGAAAGCGCTTCAAAAGTATTCAGAGATTTGGCAAGAAGGTGTTAGTCGTCCCATACGAGTAATACATTCGGGGGTTCAAGGTAGCAGCTGCATGAAATTAAAGGAAACATGTTATTACAAGTATTTGCAAGTAAAATATATTTTGTTAAGAGAGGAGAATGTATTACCGGCGTTCATATAAGTATCACACGTTAGGTCACCCATTCTAAGGTTCACAACATTCATGTATTGCTTGAAAGTAGCTGCAGAGTCATGGAATAAGCTATCATATTCCTATCACATTATATTATATCGTAGTATCACCTCGCTCAATATAGTAACCCTGTCTTGGTCGGCGAAACGCAAGAAGGCGTACAACGGTTCCATATATTTAACAACCGAACAAAGGTTATTCCACCACTCCAAACTCAATAGTCACCCATACACGTACCTCCCATCCACAGTATTAACAAAGTGCGATGACAAAAATTCCTCTGACGCTATCCATTGCAAGAACTTATCCTTACAATGAAGGAAACTGTCCAGAAACATGTAGTTTGTTCCAAAGCGAGTAGTATTTCACTTGACTAACTCGCCCCCAATGTGCTTTTTCATCATGGCATGAAGCTTTGAATGGTTGTAAATCCATAGCGAGATTTTTCTAGCACTCTCAATGACAGCGGCGTGGTCAGAGAACTCTCCAATTTGCTTCAGCATTAAATTAATAGTGTGGGCCGCACAAGGCTGCTACACGATATTGTGGTGCTCACGTGCGATGAGCCTACATGTCTTCTTGTAGTTTGTACCATTGTTTGTGACAAGCTGTATAACATTTTGCGCACCAACCTCGTCGACCGCTGAGGCAATTTTCTGCGTCAACAAACAAAATGAAAATATCTATTACTTCACACGCAATTCAAATATATATCAGAATAGGAGCAATGAGAGCAAGTACCTTGCGCAAGTACGACGAATCTTGACTTTTGCCCGTCGTATCCACGAACTTGTGGAAGAACATGGTCCGTTACAGTATAGCATGAAGTTTATAATGCTCATGCGTGTCGGTCCAATCCAAGAATCGCACATGATAGTTACGCCATACGTAGGGCATTCCATCTTAAACTTCTTCATCTTTTCATTTATATCCGCTTCGTTGGCGTCTAAATACTTTTCGTTTATGTGTCTTCCACTGGAAGACGGGACACCCTCGCCTGCAAATGAGATATAGGATGACCATGTGAGCTATTATTGGATGTACAACTGGATGAAAGTTTGAAAGCTCACTTATCCAATTTTTTAGTTTCCCTGACGACGCTAATGAAGTAGGGATTGTTTGCTTTCCTCCCCGCTATACCAGCTGTGTGGAAGAATTTGGCCTATGCCGAACCAATCGCCTGCTTTGCATTTCTCCCCTTCTGTGTTCAGCTCCCAGTGTGGCGATTGTAGAAAACACTCTATTCGAGGACAGTGATGGTGCAAATAACTTCCATGCTTTTAACCCAACTCAAGCTGAAGAAACTTATTCAATGGTCACTGCTAACCGCAATCTGTGTTTGCACAGGGCCATGGGATGCACCAAGGTTATAATCCCCCACGGTTGGTCTGTCCCGTTGCGACGAACCTCGAAACATCCTTGGCAACACACCGTCGCCCCCTCCTCCAGCCCTTCTAGATCCCCCACTGCCCTCATCATGCTCATACCTGCCACCTGCCCGCCTCATAAATTATGCCTCCACCCTTGAGGCATCTATCGCATACTGCAGCTGGTCCTCTTCATCAGCACCACTCGTGTACTCAGAATGTACACTTCTTTTTGGCGAGGAATCGCCAGCTGCTGTTGCTGCTTCCTTTCTGAGCCTCTCCTCCCTAACTCCCTTCTTTTTGTCCTTCGTCCTGTCTAACTCACGTTGAAAGTATTCACGAACCTCCTTTGCAACTTGACTGCATTGGATGACATTTTCACCGTGTCCTATCAAGTGCTGCTTCAATTGGTTTGCACCATCCCCTTTCTTCTCTTGGTGACGGTACTTGTATTGAAAATCAGTCTCCATCTTATTGTCGTGCTCCCACACAACATCATCCTGTTCTGCTATCTACTAGTCAAAACAACAAGAAGTCATCATGCATGCAGTTTCATAAAAAGGAATTATTTGCATTCACGTAGTCATAATGGCATAAGGCATAACTTCACTACCAAGGCAGTATTGCAGTCATCATTATGTATAGTAACTAACTCATGGCACATAATTTATTCAAAAACTACATGATTAATTAGTCTTCTTTGCGAAGTGCCATTTTT
The DNA here is from genome assembly GCA_036346275.1 of Otatea glauca. Classification (NCBI taxonomy): domain Eukaryota; kingdom Viridiplantae; phylum Streptophyta; class Magnoliopsida; order Poales; family Poaceae; genus Otatea; species Otatea glauca. The sequence continues at coordinate 43,168,226 of CM070712.1, read as the reverse complement.
TTTACTAAATGGCCAACTTCTTTTGTTACTACTCATAAATGTAACACTTACTAAATATTCATAATGTTACTACTCAAACTATGTATGTCATACTTAGTTACTAAATATTCTTTGTTACTACTCGTACTTCATAATGTAAGTATATAACAACAAGACATGACACCAAGTCACCAACAAATAGATGAAACCTACGAAACCTACTGTGTTCTAAGAAACACATGCAGTTTTCACCTTAAAAAACCTACTGTGTTCTAAGGAAAATACATGAGTAACATGACAGCAACAAATACATGGATATCTCTATATATATAATGAAAATCGCTACGAGGCAGACCGAAAATCGTTCGGTTTCTCACAAAAACCGAACGATTTCAACGAAAATCGCTAGGGCTTTCACTTCTTCACCAGCCAAACGAAAATCGGAGAGGGGGAGCGATTATCGGACCTTATCGTGCGAAAATCGGCTTCACGGCGGCGATTCAGCTGTTTGCGACGGCCGAATCTGGCGGACAACGGCGAAGAAATCAGAGGGGAACGAGGAGAGTACTCAACAGCAAAAAAAATCACAATTATGGTGTCCGGATGCTCCCCCAAATGCCTTAAGTTCACCTCCTAGCAAATGGGCCGGACCGGGCTCTGGTTTTTTTTTTCACTTTTCAATTCTCTAATTTTGGTTTTTCCTCACAAACGTCTCATAAATTTGTTTTTTCATCTGATTTCGATGTTAGAGGTCACAAAAATATTAGTACTAATTTTAGAAAATTTTAGAATAATTTTTTGTGAATTTTTCAAATTTTTTGAATTTGAATTTAGCCGGTTTGCCGACCGATTTACAAAGCCGGATCGGACCGATACACCGGTTTTCAAGATTTTCGCACGATAATCACTGATTTTTCAAACCCTGCTATCGAGTATCGGAGACTCGGAGTCGACCAGCCTGTTATGCTTCTTTTATCTTCCTCCCCATAAACTGGATTTTGCAACGAGGTGACGGTCGCGGAGATTTCAATGATCTTTGTTGGAATAGGGAGAATTTTTTTCTTTAATATTTTTTTAATCTTTTTTTCAAAATTAGGCGTTAGGGCAAAAAATTTGCAGAATTGGGCGCCGGTCGCTCGTATATGGGGCGATCGCTCCGTATACGGGCGATTAGTGCCCGCGATTTTTCCTTCGTCTGCGGTCAATTTCTAAAAAAAATCCTAACTTTTTCATATGACGCCGGATGGAGATGAACTTTATATGAAAATTGTAGCTCTCGACGGGATTTATAACTTTTGTATACAAACTTTTTCAATTTGAATCCATTTAGATGATTAAAAATGAGATAGAATGTTCAGATCTAAAAACAGATCTATTTTTAGATCTGAACATTCTATCTCGTTTTTGACTATCTAAATGGATTAAAATGAAAAAAAAATTGTATAAAAAAGTTGTAGATCCCGTCGAGAGCTACAATTTTCATATAAAGTTTATCTCCATCCGACATCATATGAAAAGTTATGATTTTTTTTAGGAATTGATCGTAGACAGAGGAAAAATCGTGCGTTCAAAGCCGCACTAATCGTAATTCTGCAATTTTTTTGCCCTGACGTCTAGTTTTGAAAAAAAGATTAAAAAAATATTAAAGAAAAAAATTCGAATAGGGAAGTCCTTTGAATAGGCCTGCCCCAACCGAATCCAGGAAGAAAATAGCCCAGCCCAAAATACAACCCTGGCCTAAAAAAAGATATCTAAGATCCAAACAGGGCCGGGAGGTGCAGCCCATGACAGTTAAATCCCCTCCATGCTGTGTCCGGCCGGCTATCGCGGTGGCCCCCACTCCGCAGTCCGGTGCCTGCCGCCTCTCCGCGCCCGACACCGAGGGTGGCAGACTCCTCCCCTCTCGCCGTCGCGCGACTCCTCGCCGGGCCCGCTCCTCCGGCGTAGAGCCTGGCTTCTCTCGGGTCATGCTCTCCGGCTCCACCCAGCCCTTCTGATTGTAGGGTTCGTGCGACCCGGCGAGCTCGGTCTCGCGGAGCCACCGCACCTCCGAGCCGTGCTAACACAGGCCCTCGCAGAGGCACCGTTGCAGCCTCTGCCTCCGCCGTTGAGCCCGAGGTAAGTAGCCGTATAATGGCCGTTTCTCTCTATCTGCTATGTCAGCCCCCTACATTTCCCCCCTCAGGTTTGGCTTTGCCCCTAGAGCTTTAGCCTCTATCCTCTGTAGTCTGTAATATGTTGTGTATACTGCGCACGCCGTCTGTTCGATGAAATGCCGCCTGCAATCTTGTAGTAAACCAAGCACCTTTCTACCTGTTTTGGATCTTTTTGGGTTTCTCATTAAATCGGGGCTGGTGCCCTTTGTTCTAGAAAGAAATCTATGGGTTGATCTCGTAGACGCTTAAGATAGTTTAGATGGTAAATTCACATTTCGGATGCAGACTTGTGTGCGTAAATAACCTAAACGGTGGAAGGTACTGTACCTTCAATGTTTTTATGAATGGGCTGGATTATTGAGTTAGCCTCTACGTTTGGAGCCCTGGCTCGTGATGGCATGTTCATAATGGGAATGATACACGTATAGGAGGAGAATGCAGGTTCCTCTACAATGGTAGCTAATTACAATGTAAATCTAAGATTATTGTTTTAGCCTGTGCTCGGAAAACCATACTGGAAGGAAGCAATGTTGGAATATGCTTACTGCAATACTTATCGATAAAAAAGCTTGCTACACTACTAAGTTACTAACACAATGGGCTCTCTGTCAGCTCAACCGAAAGATCTGAACTGAACTCTAGTTCTGAAGTGTTTTGTCTACAAATGGCACATTTTTCCTTGAGCGATGATGAAATTTGTCTTAGTCCTTTGCTTTATTGGAAGTTTTATCTAATATTTAGCAGTCTGATTGGCAAAACCCCAGGGAAGCTTTGATAGTTTGATGTATTGTTTCAATTTGTCGTTGTTTTGCATTCTTTCCATGAACATTGTGGAAATTGTAAAGAGAAGTGGGTTGTGCTTGTTTGTTCAATCCAGCTTTTATTTGCGTGTTCAATGTGGGAGGTTGTCTATTTGCTTCACTGAAAATATCTAACTTAATTCTCGTCTGATGTTATCAGAACTTTCAGATAGGTGTGTCTCAAGCAGATTTTGGAAGCTGAATTCTAACAATGATCTAGGTCGAATTATTACAAGCTAATTTTTGGGGCAAATATTTTAGCTAGTATGTGTGTTCTATCCAATACCTTTTATGTTTCTACATGCCTGACTCATTAAAAACATGCATTTTAGCTGTGAAGTGCTCAGTTCATGGTTACTTTTTCTGTGAACTCTTGCTTGAGCTTCTGCTTAACGCTTGCTTATAATGACTTGTGGATGCTTCCTATTTCCTTTCTGCTCCAGGACTGTGTATCTAAATCTAACGATAATTGGTGCAATATCAGGTCATGGAGGAGGTTCATGGCATGCAAGAGTCAGAAACTGCATCTGTCGTGAAAGTTGCCAGAGAGCCTGCCATCATTATCATTGGTGTTCCAGACTTGCCTCCTTATTGCTCATCTGGTTCACAACCTGAAGTAAAAGATGCCACAGAATCTCAAGTTGATCCTCGTTTTGGTGAATGGCTAAAAGGGCGGAAACTGAGAAAGCTTTTTGGAGACAAGTATTACGTAGGGAAAGTGGTCAAGTATGACAGTGAAAGCAATTGGTACAATGTTGTCTACGAAGATGGAGATCAGGAAGATCTCGAGTGGCACGAACTGGAGGAGGCCTTGCTGCCATTGGACATAACCATTCCACTCAAAACACTTGTTATGGACAGATGCAAGCTTCGGAATACAGTTCCCGACTACAGACTTAAGGTGCGCAGGCCAAGAAAAGTTTGTGGTATAATGGAAGGCATCACGAACAAAACATCAGATATGGTTCCAATATCCCAAGGAAGTGATTTTATGAGCAATCAGATGGTGATGGTGATTGGAGCGGCAAATGGCCAACAGTCAAATAACGTACGAGGGTTGCTTCCGGCTTCCGCATCCAATGGTGCCACGAGTGGTGGGTTATTGGTGCTCACAGAAGGAGAAAATACTCAAGTATGCTTGAATGCTAGTAATCAACCTAGAAGAAGGGGCAGGCCTCGAAAGGATAGAACTATGTCTGGTGATAATCAACCTAAAAAAAGAGGCAGGCCTCCAAAAAACAGGAGTGCATCTGGGAATTCTCGGAGTGCAGGAAGCACACCAAGTTCTATGGCCCTTGTGCCAGTGCAAGATGCAAGTGTCGCAACTGATATGCTAGAAGCTTCTAGGATACAGAATAGTCTTCGTAAGCTCAATACACAGACAGTTAAGGCAGAAAAACTGAAGAGAGAAAATTTGCGTGTTCAAGGCGCACCACCTGGAACTCAATTATTCTAACAAGCAATCCACTGTTCCAATATAAATATCTCTAAACATTCCAGAATCTATGTATGATGATGACACTAGCTTTCAACTTACTTTGTACAAGCCAGCGTACAACAAAACTTGTAAAGCTATATTTGCTATCTGAATGGTATCGTATTTCTTTTCCTATACAAGTACATCTGCAATCTGTTTAAAATTCTTCTGGTATGGCCTTAGAAGTTTTCCTTGTGGAAATGGAACCTAGTTGTGGTTGTCTGGCTGAATTCTTTTGAGAGATCCTTGAGTTGTTTCGTGAGCGTTGGAGATCCACAATAGAAAACGCCTGCAGATTCGTGTACACATTAACTATTGTACTGTGAAGTTTAAATCTGTCATCACAAGATGTGTATTGAATTTAGCTCACCTATACGAGAGTTCTTGTGGGCATTGGCCAAATCAGAGAACACCTTTCTCCAGTTCGGTCTTGCAAAATGTGTGCGAATCTGCAATAGATAAATCAGAAAAGGAAGCAAGAACATATGGGAACTCATCTTCAGATAGAAAAGTGGTAGGCTGGCAAATACCCTGCTGCCGGAGACGATATCCACGCCATTTTTGGCATGTTGAAGTGACTGAACCATGGCAATCAGTGCTGACCTTGCGTCTCCTTCTTCATACACGCTGGTCAGGTAATTGTGCATCTCTATGACATTCTGCAATTGCCACATTTTTCTTACTTCCTGTTTACGTGACTGAAGGAGAGTATGGGAAGATGAAATGAAGAACTCAGAGTGAGAAAGTACATTGTGATCGCTCTCAGCAACATCATTCATGACTCCTTTGAACCATTCGAAGGATCCTTGCTCTCTGGTAACCCAGTAGAAGTAAGCTCTTCCTGGCCCATTGTTCTTGAAGCTGCCTATCTCAGAACCGTGTATGCTTTCCACCTCCTGTTCCATCAATTCATTTCAGTTATCTTCTCTCCTTAAGCAATATATATAACATTGGGAATAGTTTGCAGTGAAGAAGAAATTTACTTCGTTAGATTTTATATTGTTCAAGAGATCTTTTAGTATGCTGATGAAAGGAGTGGCACCGATTCCAAGACCGATAAGCAAAAGAATGTCGTATTTCTTGTAATTTTGCGCTGGTGCACCATAAGGGCCGTCAATAAGGACCTTAGGAAACCTAAAGGAAACACAATAAAGATTATCAGGTTAGTAAATTTTTTTACATTTTAGTAACTACTCAAAACTGATCAATTCCATGGGAGATGTGAAACAAATGGGCAGCTAATCACCTAGTGTCCTCTGTCTGAGCATCTGCCACAACTGTAGTTTCAAGTCTTGAAAGCGTAGCCTTCTTGGAAGTAACTTGTGCCTCGCAAGCCTATACGAGTACTAAATTTAATTCTTCATATTTTAGTAATCCAAATTGCTCTCCTATAATTATTTAATAAAGAAACTTATTGCTCTTGTATTGCAGTTGTGTTGCCTCAACTGACCTTCCCAAACAAATTCCTGAGTTCAGATGTCCAGTCACCTAGTGTACGGATATGCACACTCAAATAGTCATCTCCGGGTGCAGAAGTGATGGAGAACGGATGCCTGCAAATATTGATGAACTGTAAGCAAGAACCTTAGATAAATTATTTCTTGGACATGTATGGAACAAGGATGAATTGATACCATTCGAAAGGCGATACATCAGGGCATTTTACAAACAGGTACATCCCACTCTTGTACTTGAAACCTGGTGGCTTGTTCATGTGAATAGAGAGCACATTTCCTGGATAAATTGCAGCCTGTACAGTATGTGCCAACATTGATTAATAGCCGACAGTTAGAATGGACCAAATCATGGTGTTTCCAGAAAAATGAAGTAAATCACGCGAATTCAGTAGCTTACCTTGACGATGCTCACGCGGTAGTTGTTCTCACGAACTTTTCTGATCGTTCTCTCGCAGGCATAGAAGAGGACAGGGACTATCAGGTACATCCATGTCTGAGCGAACAATTGCGACCATCAGCATCTCATTTTGATGCTCACAACATGGGATTTACAGGAAAGAAATATCTGAGGCTAAGGAAGGCGTCTGAGGATTACCGTCTTCTTGTACCACTCCCTGCTGAGGAATATGAAGTAGGAATGCACCACCAGGAGGACATATGCGAGCACCAGCAGGTGGTGGGCGTACCAGAAGGCATTGAAACCGGCCAGGTGGTGCAGCGGCGACGGCAACTTCACGACGCTCCGCCTGAAGGAGTGCGTGGCCAGCGTGAAGGAGAATGACATTATGATGATCATGAGGATGCCGGTGACCCCGGGGGTGCTCGCCAGCAGGTCCGGGTACGTCGGCTGTCTGAAGTGGAAGTTCGGCCCCAATGTGGCCATGAACTTATCCCTGGGGCAGGCGATCAGCCTGGGGAAGTCGCAGGTGACGTGGGAGAGTGTGTGGATCGCCGTCGCAACCGCAATCGACAGCGCGATGACCTGACATCGTGCTCACAGTTCACAGCATAAGGATTCAGATGAGATGACGCTCTTATGGTAGCTAGCCAGCATTTGTGGTTCGGTTTCAGCTGAGCTCTGTACGTACCTTGTGGAAGTTGATGTTGTCGTCGAAGGGTATGACCCGGCTGAGCGCGGTGGACCTGAGCGTGGTGAGCGTGTTCCGGCACACGGGCAGGAGGATGAGCGCCATGTTGAACTTGAGCGTCTCGGCGGCGCCCTTGGCGATGCAGACGCAGTAGCCCATCACCTGGAACGCGGCCCGGCGCTTGTACTGCTCGAACTTGAACACGAACAGCCCGAGGTTGATGGCCAGCCACATCGTCAGGAGCCATATCCGCTTCCAGTTCTCGTGGATGAAGTCCACCGTCTTGGAGATGTGCCGCTTCAGCGGGCTTCGGTACCGCGACGGGATCATCGTCCTCGCCAGGCTTGACGTCGTCCGCTTCAGCTTCTCCGGCGCCTGTGCGCTCACCAGCCCTCGCAGCAGCGTCTCCAGCTGCCAAATCTACATTGATACATAATATACCATAAGAAGCCTGCGCTCGTCACGTCGCTTTGTCAGCAAGAAGCACGCACGTTTCAGGAGGGCTACCTCGATGTAGCCGCGGTCGTCGGGGTCGAGCTCCTCCATGATCAGCGACGCGTAGGTCGCGGCGTGACCCTTCAGCTTGGCCAGCTTGTTCGCCGATGCGCTCAATATAATAACCTACAGGGAAAGGCGTAAAAAACCAGGCTAATACCATGCGTAGTCTAGAAGGGCAGATCCAATCCAGCAAATTCCTCACCTCTTTGACCTCATCTTCTGTGAGCATCCCATCGCCGTTCTTGTCGCACCTGAGCGAGACGCAGAGAAGAGATTCCATTTCATCAGTAGGTGATTGACTTCTGTGTTCGTTGGCGTGGAAATTAACGGGGGACGGTGAACCTTTATTACATGTCAAAGAAAATGCGCAGCCGCGAGTCGAAGTTCTGGTCGGTCATCTCCTCCCAGAACTCCTTGAGCTGCTCCTTGGTGATGCCGTCGTCCGGCTCCAGGTGCCTCCGCCTAGCCAGCGCCACGAACAGCTCGCCGGCGAACTCCTTAGAGTCCCCCATGCCTTGAATTCAGAAGCAGGTCCATTAGTCAATCGTGAATCATTTTTTTGCTGGGAATAACATCATGAATCATTGGCATTATTCGAGGTCCAAATTAGTAACAACTAGAAATGATTCTAGTGTTATAACTTCCATCACCTATTTGTCTCAAGCATAATCATAAGCATGAGGTAAACTTATACTCCTACTAGTGTTATTACTTGAATTTTGTTGTTCCTGATTACTGTTCAGGGACCATTTCTTCGGACAACAAGCATTAATTTGAGGAGATTCTTGAGGGCCAATCAGTGGATATCGGTTAGGTAAGCCTGTCCTGCCAACTCTTTGGGCAAACAGGCACAGTTGGTTGGTAGCTTCAAAGAACTGTTGCAAAGCACAAAAATGATGAATAAAAACAAGCAAGATGCCTCCAACACGAGATTCTCAGACTCATTGCCATTTTGACAGAGATTTGCTTACTTTCTTGAGTTTAATACTTCACCATTCTGGATCGCACCATTAGCGGACACGACCAGTAGTGACTCACCGATGCACTTGCCGAAGCTCTCTTTGGGGAGGCGTCCGGCCTTGTTCATCTCGTCGAAGCGGCGCTCGACGGCCTTCCAGCCCTCCTTGCCGCCGGACGTCTTGTCGAGGAAGCGCAGGCCGCGCAACCCCATCTGCGCGCTGGACTGCATCCGCGTCATCCGCCCCGGCAGCATGCCCATGCCGGCCACCCCCTCCGGCACCTTCATCGACACCCGCGACGCGAACTGCCGCAACCCCGACGCCAGCCGCGACGGCTGCTTCATCAGCCCCCGCGCGAACCCACCTCCCGGCGGCCTCGGCACCGCTGCCGCCGGCTGCTGCACCCTGTCGACGGTGATGCCGTCCAGCGGCGGCTGTTCCGCGTACCCGCCGCTCGAAGACGCCATCCCGCGCCTGCCCGCCCGACCGTCCGAAGAACACAATGCCGCCCGCCGGCAGCTCACCGGAAGTTCGCGGTGGGACCAACCTGCAGGGGGAGGTGGGGAGGATGTACTAGCCTACTGCCGCTAGTTCTTTGCAGCCCGGGAGGGAGACAAATATGGCGGGTAACATACGCGGATGTCCCAATTATAGCCGTTGAGACGCCGCGATGCCGTAGCCGTACTACTACCACCGCGCGCACCGAATCAATCTACCACCGTGGATGGGGCGCGAGCCGTCCGATGCGAGATCGGCGGCTCACGTAGCTAGCTCCCCGGCGAGTTGTTTGGCTCTGCGAATCATATCGAACCGTCGTATCTCGCGAGTTTATCTTACTTCCCGAGAAGGCAATGTCCGAGACACCGTGGTCCGTGGGTGACGGCCGTCCGTCGGATGAGGAACCGACGGCGATGGGAGTAGACGTTGGGTGGGGCAACGTGGCGCCTTCTTCTCTCTCGCCGGAGGCGGTGGCGCTCGTGTCGTAGCCTGGCCGCGTGGGCCCGGGCGAAACGGCGTTAGTTGGTGCGTGTCCTGTGGTTGTCTCTGCCGCTGGTAGCTAGCTGGCCACGGAAGAAACCGGAGGGTAGAAAACAAAAGCTCGACGAATCACTGCCCCATTTCTGTTTAGTATATTTTTTGACAGATAATTCTGCTTAGTATCTTGATGAACACTGTACTCTCAAAACGATAAAAAGGACTCGTATATTCATAATATGAAAAGCAAGACCATGGTTAAGATTGGGGTCACATGCCACTCGCTGTTTAGTGACCTAGTTAAAATTATTTATACTTCATGGCGTAGTACGTTGTCTACTTGATTAAAACAAGAGTACACCCCAAACTCTTCAGTCTTAATTCTTTACTGTAAAAAAATCAGTTTTAACAAAGAGGTTTGTATGAGTACATACATCGTGTTCAAGTAAGTTTGGTGCACGGGACGACCTAGCAGCACCCTTTTCTGCTCAAGATGACAGGAAGATCAGTTTTCATGTGATTCTAAGGCAAGAGAATGTCTCCTTTGCTGGATGGAATGATGGCTTGCTAGAAATGCTGATCTGTGATTTTTCTTTTCTTATGGTGCTGGTCATCTCGATCTGAAACAGAAACGAGATGGCTGCTGCGTTTGGTGAGGTGGAGATGTCTGAACTCTGAACGGAACACGTGATTTCTGATGTGCTAGAAAAGCAGGAAAAAACGCCGTTAGGATCAGAAAAGCATCAGGCATTAGCCAGACAGTTCTAAAATATAGTAATCAAATCATGCGAGGTAAATAATACCTTGCTTGGGACGTGGATGTAAGTTTGTAGTCAAGCATCAAACTTTTTGCGCATTAGGATATATCTCAAAGCACGCATCTGAAATTCGTGGGCGTGTTGTACGTACCGCCTATCAGATAACCTGGCTCTTTTAAGCTCGCAAAAGCAACAAATGTGAAAGCCATTGCCTTTGCCTGAACTTTTCAGAAAGACGCCAATGATCTGAAATCTTGTCTGCGATTCTTTAATGGGCAGCATCTTTATGATTTATCATTGCAACGTCTAAACAAATACTCCTACCAGGAGAGCCTTACCAGGCATACCTGCTTGTCATCAAGTAACAATATGACCCTAATTAACAAATGACAAGACAAGAACTAAAACAACTACAGTCATAATGAAGTCCTTGTATGTAGTACTCCGTACTAGATTGCTTGGTCATTAGGACAGCTCGGACAGGAAGGTTAGCTCACCAGTTTTCTTGACCAGTGCCATCTAGATGCCAACAATATCTTCCTCAATGGCAGCCAGCAAAATGCCATTTGCACATATCGAGTTCCTGCCTAACACAAAAGCTTTAAGCTATAGAGGAACCGATGAGAATTCACATTCAACCGCCGGATCAATGATGCCCATCATCAGGGTCGCTCTCGCGCCACGATGGCGCGAAATGCGACACTTGAAATGGCCAAAAAGGCAAGAATTGCCAGCGAGATCATCGCGATTCGCGAGTTGGTGTAGCTCGCTGTCGGTGGGTCTCTGTCAGCGGCAACCCGGATGGGTGTGAAGCTAGAGGCCTGCAAAGAGCACGGTTGTTAGTCGCACGTGCCACTGATCTTCGCTCGCGGAGCTGTCGATCGGACCAGGAATTTTCCGAGGTGATTTTCGAGGGCCCTACGTCTGCTTTGCCCTGGCTGCCAGCCCTATTGACAGTGAGCTTGCGGTGCACCCCTTTAGCAATGCCGGTTTTCTTTTTCGCAATCAGTGGAGGAGGAGGTTTTCATACTTTCCATTTAGTCTTTTCAGAATTAAGACCCTACGATTAAGGACTCCAATCTTTCAGATGGGTTCACCGGATTCTCGGGTTACGCAGAGAGAGAGAGAGAGAGAGAGACTCGATAAATTCGTAGCCCATGCAACATTGTGCTTGCCAGTAAAGAAATGGAGTTTGGAACAGAATGTTCCAAAGCGCAATTGTTTATACGCCAAGATTACACAAACCAGGGGGGAAGAACGGTTGACATGTACCATCATCACTTATCTCCATCTCACGACAAGAGAGATCGCGCGCAATGCATGCCTCGCACTCCGATCGAACCGAGTCCTCGCAAATTTAGTGGCGAAAAAATGGGCTGCACGTTGGGGGGGAGTTCCTCCCCGATTCCTTGTTCAACTTCTCCACTGAATCCCCCCTCTCGTTTTAAACAAAGTTTCATGTTTGGTACGGAACTTCCTAGACCATATGAAAATGCAGATGCATTCCTGTTTGTTTCCTGTATCATATATATGCTGCGACAACTCGGTGGCAGTTTAGTGAACACATGATTATTATACTTCAGATGCACAGATTAATATATACTTTTAGATGCAGTAAGCACATGACCAGATCCCTTTCGGATGGCTGTTTGCCTGCTTCCCTACCTAAAGACTAAAGGAGGCATTTTTTCTGCACATCTATATATGTGGCACCAAAATGTTCAGATGGTCGGTAGGAGAAACAGAACCGATCAGTATTATGATCTCCGATTCAATGCAATGACGGAGCAAGCTCCTGTTCTCTTCCCAGGATCTCCCGAGTTTTATCATTGTTTTCAGAGATTAATGAGCTCTAGTCTTGCAGGTGGTCCGGTTGCACGTCAATGTCAAACAGCTATATTTCAGAGATGGCCAAAAACAATGCAAGCTTATATAGGGCGCAGTACATGAGGTGACAATCATTAAGATTTAAGAGATAGTTTGTGTATCTTAGTCATACAGGAAATCTGGCCATGTGTGCTTGCACATCAGCAAGTTGGGACTACAGCATGCTTTAGAAAGAAAAGATGGGACAGTATTATCCAATCATTTTTTTTATCATACCCAATCAATTTTTGGTATTTTGTGTAGTGCAATTTAGGTGTATGTTTGTCATCAGTGACTCAGGTCAAGCCAGGATAGATTAAGTTCAGACTCTTCTGGCATGCATGCATGCATGAGTTATCCCTCTGGTCAAGCGTACAGTTCATTTCCGTCTGCTAAACCGTGTCTATTTCAGAGGAATTTTTAAAGGAGAGCAGGGTAAAGTCAATGCTCCTGGAATTTGTAATGGAACCTGCGCTCCTTTCTGATGTTTGTTGAGTTTCTGGTTGCTTTCCCTGTCTAAACAATTTGAACGTACAGGATCGGATGACTTTATTTTCAATTGGACATGTAATATACTACTGATATTTACCAGGAAACGTTGCATCCAAAGCAGATACTATTCATGACTACCATTGTTTGGATGGATGACACCAACTTTGTCTCCTCTTTCTCAACTTTGTTGGGCTCCATTTTGAAAGTAGACACATATATTGCATCGATTAATTCCCATCGTTGTTGTTGCATTCGTATGTCCAGTCTCAATTATGTACTAACAAACTTGTATCGTTTGTGCACATCATTATCACTTGAAGACGTGCGTTACTTAGCTTCATCTAAAAAAATCTCTTCCTACTAGTGATAAATATGTGTCTACATTGAGCCGGAACAATCCTGATTTGTGTTAATTATATTATATCAATCTGTAGTGAGAAATGAAACCAGGAGTTCGTTGCAGGATCTTGATCATTTGGTCATCCAATATAGCAGAAACACCGTGCGTACGAACTGGGGAATTATCAATGACATGCGGATACCCTTTTAATTGGACCTAGCAGCCTTTGCTACCCCTGATTTTCCTACGTCAATTGGTACTTGTACTGAAATTTCACGCGCATGAGAGCAGCCGTGCACTGTGCACATGACATAATCTGTACTAGCTCTGCACTATTTAGAGGACATTTTCCACGAGTCCATGTACCTCTACGCGGTAAATTAATTAACTGTCAACACCACTGCAACGAACTAGTTCATCAAGAAAGTGATTGGCAGCTTCTTCGCTCTGCAGTAAACCTGCAAAAACTCAAGGTTACCCCTTACCATTTCAGGAAAAAAATATGGCATTGACTCTGCAAAATGCACTGTCTACGGTTCGGAACTGTTGAGAGCATTCGTAAAGCTAGTGCTTTCTTATCCTCTTGTCAGCTTCAGCATCTCTCACACAGGCAGTGACGATGATACAAGATTGTGGATAGCAAAAATGAGATTTAGTTATTTTTGTTAATGGTATTTCTACTACTCTACAACAGGAGGAAGTATAAATAAAGAGAAATTTTATGGTGTATTATACTGGTAGTACGTATATAGTGAGTAGTAGAAATCAGATTAGCCGTTAATTTGTTAAGAATATTTCTACTACTCTACTTGCACTGAAAGTATAAATAAATTCTAGCTAATATGATCCATTAGATCGAAAAGAATAAATAATTCATATTGAATTTAATGTACATAAAAAGGCTCTAAATAAATACGAAAATGAAATACATATTGAATGGGTTCGTTACAGTGACCCACGAGAGCATTCGGATCACACCAGTTAGAAATGTCGGGCTCTCCATCGCCATCCGTTCCGCCACTTGTCCATTTCCACGCAGTACGCACTGTTCCTTTCTTTCTTTTTGATCTTCTTGGATTCACCCATGGTATCAGACATTTGGTCAGGGTCTCAGGGATTCTTTCTTTGCCTCCAAGCCGTTGTGTAGTCTTAGACCCTAGGTTGCTAGACAATGGAGTCCGTGTCCGTACGCCCCTTTCAATCAGGACCCCAAGTCTATGGATCTTGCAAATAGATGTGCGAACACATAGTTTCTAGGCCGAGAAGAAGACATTTTGTTTGCTTGGAAATACTGTCTTTTTCATCAGGAAAAATACTTTGTTTGGCATAAGCAATGTATATCATAGACACATGCTAAAACAAATACATTGCCTTTCTGCTGCAAGTTTTGCTAGTGGATGTCATGAGAGTTTCCACGTAAGCAGCTTTAGAATTGCTTGATACTGTAATGATGGTTCGGGTAACGATATTATCGCGTGTGTCGTGTATCGATCCCGCTTTTGACCGGATGTTTTCTTTAATTTTATGGTTCCTCTTGGCATCAAAATTAATAATGAGAGTGTACCTGTTTGATTAAACCCTTTCCCTACCAAGATGATGTGGGAGCAGTGAGGATTTTGATCGATTTGTTAGGCAAAGAAAAGCTTCGATTAGGACTTCGAATCGATCCTCTCTTTTCTTAAAAGGAAAAAAAACTGACTTGGATTCAATCCTTGTAATGCGCGAGGCATGATTGAACTCGAAAGACACGCACAATGCGTACTATCGCTATAACTTTAGTTCCTTTATCTCTGGTGGAGGGCTTTGGTCTGTCAAATCGGACTGTATTTTTTGGTATTTTACATGGTAGGAAAGAAGCCACGCTGAATTATTGTGGATACTTGTTCAAGATACTTTTCCTGAGAAGGACATTTTGGGACCGCCTTTCTTCGAAGATGAGATGAACTCGATAAGAACTTCCGAGTGACCGTTCAGACAGAACATTTTTAGTACACATCCTTATTTGCATCTGGATAGAATCTGGAGGGCAATCTTAAACCTTCTCTCTTTCCACTTTTCATGTCCCTAAAAATCTTAAACAAAAAAATAATATACCATATAATTTTTTTTAATCCGTACTAAAGCAGGAGCATTCAACTGCTACACAGAAACCAATCACGAAAGGAAGCAAAGTAAGCAACATGAAGGCTCATTATGCCACGACTGCGATATGACCACAATAATCGACTCACGCTAGCTACAACTTGCAGCGTCGAAAATGCTTTGCTATAATAATAGGACTAAGAGGCAGCTCAGATGTCGGTTCTCATCAAATAAAAACAGGTACTGATATGTGCGTGTTAAATGAGATATTATGTATCTACGCTCTAAAAAGAGCTTTCAATTAATTTCTTAGCGTGTGTAGTAATATATATATATATATATATATATATATATATATATATATATATATATATATATATATATATATATATATATATATATATATATATATATATATATATATATATATATATATATATATATATATATATATACTATTAATTGGAGTTTGTGGTTATCCGTTCTTCAACTCCTACGTGCTTCTCACATGCAAAGAAAAAGAACTGAATGCATTCACGTTTTCAGAAAAACGGATCTAAGAAACTGAAAAAAGAAAACCCAGTCTCCATCGCATCATCGCGGACCTCGAGCACCGCCGCGACGACCGTGAGTGGGAGCGCCTAGCCGTCGTGGGGCTGCACACGCGCGGGCATGGAGGCGGCCCCTGTCCCCGAGGACTTTGCGGACACTGATGTTGACACCGACGATGATTACATCAACGACGCCATGCAGTTCAATGTCACGTGGCGTATGGAGATGTTCCTTAAGATCGACGTCGACCCCGCCGAAGGCGTCGTGACGGGCGCCGAGCTGGTCGCGTGGAACCTTGCCTTCACGCGGCGCGAGGTGCTGCACCGCACCGCCCGGGAGCTCGACTTTCATGACTGCGACTACGACAGCCGCGTCACCTTCTCTGAGTACGAGCGACCCAGCTGGGCCTGGCGGTTCGACAATACGTATTTACGTACGATACGAGATCTTTATACTAAATTCGGTTATGTGGCATTTGCCTACTTAGAAAGTTCATTTTTTGGGATGATACTTGTACTATTGCAATGGCAGCTGACTAGCTGGGTAAGCTCAAGATCTTGGTGTGGAGAGACGTTTGATCTTGTGTTGTAGTTGTTGGATTGGGGGATCCATGAGCAGATTTTTGGACTACAATTTGTGATGTCAAGTCATCTGCAAAATAGAAATGATTTCACATCACAATGTAGTCCAAGAATCTTTTTTTACTAATTCATTTGCTGTGTAGGTTTCAGCCGTGTTGCAGCAGTAGAAGTTTCAAATTTTCTCACATTTAGCTTGTGAAAGAAAAAATATATTTCGTTTTGCCAAGGCATTGTGGATTTCTTTTCACCCAAATCTCCTGAGGCGAGCTTACATGCAATGCTTTTTATGAAATTCTTAGTTTCATTTTTCTTTTTATCTACGATGAAATATAGTCTCCATGTCTGAGTGCTTACCTGATCTACGGAGTTAGCTGTTCATGTAGTTTTCTATTTTCCTGTGATGGAATATAGCTCAATGTCAATTCATCTTTCGGGCATTGATATTCATTTCAACGTTATTCTTGATCCGTGCCAGTGTAGTGGGATAACATTAGTGGGATAGCATGAGTGGGAAGAGTAAATTCCAGTAGAATATCGTGCAAAGTTGTTTGAACCATTTTGTAATGTTTGTGATCATACCAAACATTTGTTTTTATCCATCTTGAAAAGACTATTCGTGCATTTTTGACATGTTTCCTGGGCCAACCGGAACTTAGTCTTAGAACTTTTGAATTGATTTAAACATTCAACTATTGCACATTCAGAGTGAACGGTATTATTCAGATAAGTTTAGTGCTCTTTGTAAATAAATTTTTATCGCAAATTGAGTTTTTGTTGTAACGCACAGGCATATGGCTAGTATATATATATATATATATATATATATGATATGTGAGTATGGTGAATGTGAGTTATGTGCGTTTGCCATGTACCTCTTGGAAGAAAAAAAAAAAGCCGAGAACCCAAAAACTGCGAACGCTTGCCGATACGTGAAGTCAGCGTTTCCCACGGCACGGCTCGCCGGCTGGAGCTCCTCTAACGCTGGGCGTCATGATATGCACAACCGGCAGGCGGCAGCCGGCAGCCGGTTGGCCGTTGGCGGCTGGCATGCATGCACGCATGCCGGGCACGCTCGTGCTCCCTGCAACCGTAGATCCCTCCCTCCCCTGAGATTCCAATCGATTACACATTTACGCGACGCGCCGCGACGTCGAGGTTACCTGCCCAACGGCGAAAAACACCTCCGCGGCTCTGCCCAACACCGGCATCGTGCATTCCGGCGGCCCGCGGGCATCTGTATGGGGAATTGGGGATCGGTCATGTATAACAATGGATGCGTGCTAGCCCAGTGACGAGTGTTTTGGCCCAGCCCACATACGTTGTGAAGCCTTCCATGCCCCCCAATGCCCATACAGTTACCGTATCACGATGAGGTAGAAGCGAGAACGGCCGCGCTCCGGCGGCACCGCGCGACGATGCCTGCAGGGCATGCGATGGCGGTGCGCGGCAGCAGCGTCGTCACACTGTAGCCTGTAGGGCGGCTCGATCGACAGGGTGGGCTCAACTGAGCGGTACCACTTTTGGCTGGTGAGTTGATTGCTTTGATGGCTCCTCTTGGCATAAAAAATAATGAGTGTGTGTACATGTTAATTTGAATATTGTTTGATGATACCCCAGCCCTACCAAAATGTGAAAGTAACGAGCCAAGATTTTGATCCGTTTGTTAGAAGAAACATGCTTCGGTTAGGACTTCAATTCAGCCCCTTCTTTTCAAGGACTCGATCCTTGCAACGTGCGAGGCATGATGATGCGTCATAGAGGTTTGATTGAACAAGAAGGGCACGCACTGTGTTCCTTTTAATTCTAGTGGTGGGCTTTGGTTCGTCCGGAGCGTTCTTTTGGTGTCTTACATTGCAGAAAAGAAGCGATTCTAAATTGTTGTGGACACTTGTGTAGGATGGCATTCTTGAGATGGACATTTTAAGCCACTACACATGGTTTGCGGCCATGCTGGCATCATTTCTGTGAAGCCGAGATGAACTCGATAAGGCCCTCTTTCTGTGCAAATTCGAGATTCCGAAATTTCCCCAACGAATGCCACTTCAGATACCACCGGTAATGTGCGAGGACGTGAAGTTTGCGTTTTCAGCGTTCACCGTGCTGCCTTGGTTGCATGATGTCGAGAAAATTTATGAGGAGAAAAAAAGAATACGAAACATCAGTGGACAGCTTCCGTTGTAGTCTAGCTGGTTAGGATACTCGGCTCTCACCCGAGAGACCCGGGTTCGAGTCCCGGCAACGGAATTTTTTTTATATTTTTTCCAGCGCTGTTCTGGTTTTTGTCGTGCTGTGTCCAATGTCCTAGTGTCCTCCTACTAGTCCACTACCACTTCCTACGATTCTCCATGATTCTCGGAACTGCCACGATAATGAAGCAAAGAGGATGCAAATGGTGCATCTTGCGGTACCGCAAAAGTTCGGTAATAGCAGAGAGCAACGAGGACGTGAAAACCGGCTGGGGGCATGTATCTTCCTCTCGATCGGTCCGTCACCTCCCCGCTTCCTTCACCCGCTACAGGCAAAAAATTCCCGCTCCCCCAATGTTCCGAGTTCCAACCAAATCAATCGTATGATAGCGGCGCACGTACGTCGAGGCGCGTCCCCCCGCCCAGCGGCGAGTTGCCCGGTACCGGATGGACATTTTAAGCCACTACCGGCCTCCGTGGCAGGGAGGGCGGCCTTCCTCAACATGGATGCACGCCCTCGCTCTCCTTGCTCTGCTGGCCTCTCATGCCCGCGGGCAAACGCGAGGGACTCTGCGAGACAACTGCGGCAGGCATGCGCCAGCGACTAGAGCTTATTACCACCAGCAAGAGCCTCATCTCCCGTGCGCCCGTGCCTGTCTAGAAATCGATTCACTTGCGGTGGATGTGTGGTAGCCCAGCACCTACTCTTTGCCCAGCCCACCACTGTCTGCGCGGGATGTATGTTTTGCCAGCTCCGTATACGTTGTGGCTGGCGGCTGGCCTTAGTGCTTCTACCATCACTAGTATAGTGCCTGTGTTAACGCTACAACGGAGCAGTACACCCGCTTATCAATTAAATGAGAAGATAAGTATGGATACAACACTTAATAAAAAAAGAGAAATTTAGAATTTTAAATGAATTTAGAAAGAAAAACGGAACTAAATGGAGGTCGAATGGGCGAAAACGGGCTCCCAAAAGATTTTAAATCAAGAAAGAGAAATAAAAAGATTTTTTGATTTTAGATTATTTTTTTGTAGCTTCCGTGCTCTCTGGGCTTGGCCAACAAAGGGGAGGAAAGGCCGGGGGTGGCCACGGATCATGATGGGTTGGCATCAGTGCGGCGAGATCGCGGCAAGACCGGCGCTGCGAGGAGGAGTCACGGTTGCGGTTCTAAGACTGGTCCTTATTTGATTCACCCTCTTTCCAAATATGTAGTACGCACAATTTTGGACAGTAAAAAATTCAAGTCTGGTTTCCTTGCATGCGGATCCTCCTTATTTATTTCCTTGTTTGATTCGCTCTCCTTCCAAATATGTAGGTGGGGGAGATCTGTTGTGGGCCACAGCGATGATTAGACATACTAAATAATGGCCATCGGATGTGGGTGAGTAAAACTGAGAAAAGATCTGAGACGTTCATTTTGATGAATGCAAGTTTCTGGGGACATTTTGCTGGGTGCACGAACATTGGGCCATCTTTAATGAGGTGCATTATTTAGGGTGGACGTAGGAAAAATTGCTTAGGTGCATTATAAAGGAGTTTAGATATATAGTTATTTATAAAATCTATGACACGTAAGATTTTTTTTGGTAATATAGGGAAGAGAGAAAGATGAGAAAGAAATATATTATCTATTATTTATCATACAGTATTATAGATAATTTTATGTTATGTTTATAATTGTATAGGTAATCTATTAATTGTACAACAGATCATTATATATATATATATATATATATATATATATATATATAATCTATTGTATAGCTTATCTTTAGTTCTATATAGATGATATAAAGATGTATTATAGATAACAATAGTCTACGCTATCCGGTGATGTAGACTATGCCCGGACATGTCACGAGGGGGCCTGCCGGCCAGGGCGTACTCACCCCGCCGACACCGGGGGGAAGAAGAAACCAGACCCACCAACCTGACGAGGTATAGGCAATCCTCTGTGGAAGCACTCAACGCTACTGGAGTACTCCAGTACTATGCGTACATGCTGGGTACATATGGTAGTACAACACAGTCGTCCATGCCCACGGTAGCGTAAATCTGCACCCAAACCGGACTCCTTGAATTGGACAGACGACATAAATGATGCACAAATACAAGCATAGCTAACCCAACGTACGTACTGGCCTCTCTCTATGTGCATTAATAACATATCCATGGACTCTGGAGCAAGGCTCCAAAATTCAGCAAAATTTCGGAGATCTCATCCGAGATTTCGGATTTTGGCCGAGGGATGAGATCCAAAATCACGTTTGGATATTTTTTTTTGAAAAAAAATCAAATTGCTACAATAATCTCATCTAAATCTCGGAGGTTTTTTTTACTAGTTTTGACTTTTTTTACTGGATTTAGCCCAATAAACCTTAAGAAAATTCATCTTCCATGAAATTTGTTGAAAAACCAAAATTTTGAGACGTTTTATAATTTCGGCAGAAACACTGTCAGATTTTTATAAAATTGTACAAGTTTGATCATATTCTGAAAAATTCATGGTACTATGTTTAGCAGTGTAGGATCATACAATTTTTTTTATAAAAGAATTGAACTTCATTTGTTATTTTTAAAAAATCAAAAACAGAATGAACATACTGAGACAGTAACCTTGTCAGAATTTTATAAATTTGCTTGAGTGTGATCATGATCTAAAATTTTTATGAGAGATTAAGAATTGACTCAGTACCATTCTATAAATTTTTTAAAAAATTAATTTTTTTGTATGCTCAATCAAATCCATGGAATTATTGAACTTCATTTGTTATATTTCAAAAATAAAAAACGGAAAGAACATAAATGGCACATGTCGGGGATCGGTCATCCTGGCACGTGTCCAGGCCCCCCGGGGCTTTCGGCCGTCCTCCCCCGAGCTTAGAGGATTGTTCCCGAGCTCGGGCGAGGGTGGTCCCAAGCTCCGGAGATTATTCCCGAATTCGGGCAAGAGCTTCCTCAAACTGCTGCAAACCTCGACGACCTCTTTGACCTCGGTACCCCCGGTCCAGACTTTAATGTAATAGATCTCCTCTTTTATATATGGATGACCTCTATCCCCTGCGTGGGAACTAGGGTTAACCACTCTTGTCAGTCCCCCTGCGTGAGGACTAGAGGCTATCTGCTCCTGTCAGAATCCCCTGCGTGGGAACTGGGGTTAACTGCTCCCGTCAACTCGCGAACGGCCACCTGACGTCAGCCTCGGGATCAGCGCCGGGAGCTTATAAAGCGCCCGACCGCCCCGGTCGGAAGGGCATCCGGTATCCAAAGAATCGCAACGGTAACAAGATCGCACAAGGCAACACTTGCACACTCCACCGTTCACCGCGCCACCCTCGACAGCGGGCTCCCCCTGTAGTTCTCTCCCGAGGAGCTCTTAGACATCTTTCACCTACGGGCAAGACTGGAGTAGAGCTGTTACCCGACCTAGAGGGCTCGAACCAGTATAAACTTTGTGTCTCATGTTTGCTCGTCCTTCTTCCCGGTGTTGCACGTCTCCTAACCCCTCTTCCCGGACGAACGCGACTCTGGGCCTTGCCCCTTCGTGCGATCCTTCCCCCTTGTTTTGCGGTCGACAGTCCCGATCGTCGACAGCCCAGTGCCCTTGTAAGAATTTTATAAATTCACTGGAGTGTTATCATGATCCAAAATTTTCATGAGAGCTCAATAATCTCCTTAGCACCCTTCTGTAAAAGTTTAAAAAATTATAAACCTTTTTTGGTTGCTCAAGCAAATCTATATATTGATCATCAGGCTTTTATTAGGATGTAGCACTGTCAGAATTTTTTAAAATTCTTGAAGCTTTATCATCATCTGAAAAATTTATGAAAATATTTATGATGCATTAGGACCATATAATTTGTCGGCAGCCTTTTATCAGGACAATTCCACTATCAGATTTTTTAAAACTTCCTCAGGCTTGATCACCATCAAAATTTTTTATGAGAATATTAGTGATGTGTCAGGACCATCCACAAAAAAATTAAAAATAAATTGACGTCGTATGAACTATTTTTCATTTGGTTGAAATTTGCCAAGATTTCGGCAATTTCGGATGAAATTTCGCCAAAATCTGGGAAATCCAGGTTCAAAAATATCCGGATTTAAAATTTTGTTTTAGTATTTCAACTAAAATTTGTCCGAATTCTGAGGTCAAATTTTAAACCTTGCTATGGAACCTGGAGACTTCAGACGCATCATTTTCACCTCAGAATGAAGGAGCTAGGGATGCCGAACCGGATGAATTGTCTGCCAAAACTGCTTACTCCCTTCTAGGACGGAAAGCCGGAGGAGACAGGCGTGCCTAAGTGCTCACTTTCTTGTCAGGACGGCTGCAGGTCCACATGTACCATGTCCCCTGTTTCTTGGACGGCCAGTTCAGTGACTCCAGTCCTCTCACCCATTATTTTTCTTTACTCGCGGGGTAAGAGTGCAATCGGTTTGAATTCGAACCGACGTCGTTCTTTTTCATATCTTAAATTATATTTTTTTTGTCGGATTCGAAATTTGATTTGAATAATACTGAATACGAATACAGTGCGGATAATATCGGTCGCTGATTCGAATTGAATACTGAGCGGAATCGATACAGTATCGAATAATTTTTATCGGATAACGCGTAGAAACAGATACCATATAAAAGCACACATATAGTACTGATTAACCAACCGTATGAGTTCAACATGCAACAAGATTATCGTAGTCTAACAAATTATTTTATCGGGCAATCCAATAAAGTTGTAAAAGTACACTAAATTTGAATGATGCATATGACAAGTTTTAAAACATAGAATGATACGTAAATAATATTACGACAAGTCGATAACATGACCATGAGGTCCATAACTCCATGTTTTCATGAAAGAGACAATACGACAAGTCGATAATATTTAGATTACATCATACGGACTTACAAACAGAAGACTCAACAATGACACAATCTTATATAAGAGTTTGAAGACCGAAGTGGCTAAGTCATGACTTGCAACATCTCAAGAGACAACGAGTGCATGATGATGATTACTTGCCCTCGACAAGTACTCAATCATTATCAGTCGTCACCATTGTCTCATCCTACAAAACAAAAGGTAAGAGCAAATAAGCAGAACAAACAACATAATACAATAAGGCAGATGATACAGGGATGAATTTAAGCATCGAAATGCCAGAATAAATAAAGTGACTGAACAGAACTATAGAGTTGGCTAACAAGTTAATGAACAGTTCGATACACGTAGGAACAACACTGTTGAAGATGTATCTTAAGTGATTCCAGACGGGTAACCGCAAGGTAACAACACCTTGTCTCAGAAGTCAGAAGTCGGAATGGCCACTAGATAATGCAGAATAGCATACCCAAAAATAGTTTGTTGAAGACTGAAGGACTAAAGACACATAAAAGCTTCAAAACACCTAGCCGCTACATAAGATCAAATGAACTTTTGGAAGTCATTCATCTGTTCCAAATATTCGTGATCATAGGAATTTTTTCTATAGGATTTTGCTCCTCTAACATTTGTCTTATTCCAAACGGATCTACAAGAAAACCCAACTTCACCTTAGAAGCCACTCCAACTGTCCAACATCACAAATGGCAGGGCTTGATGCCTGGTACAATTACTCCTGTTGCCTGTTAAAATATGACGATAATTCAGGTCCTGGAGTTGCAATTTACTTCAACCCAGGGACCCATCCTGGAGCTGCTGCCTAAACAAGACACCAACAGGAGAGCAAGAAAAGATGAGAGCAGGGGTTGGTTCTGTGCTTCTCTACTCTCTAGGCAGTGAGGTCTTTGTTCACCATCTTCTTGAAAGAGGTCTTCAAAACTACCATGTAATTTTAATTTGTCTACGCAAGACGCAACAGCAAACTCCTTGTAGGCGTACAATTTATACATTGCCTTGACATGTAGATTGACTGGATTACTTCTATCATGCTACAGAATTTGGTAATGAATGATGGACAAGATCATGGACATAAATCCCTTTTACAAGACCTAAATGGCTGCCTACAATAATGGTCCTGGAAGCAAACCTATTTTTTCTTGGAACTAAAACTACACTGGTTCAATGCTATGTGATGCGAAATTACCTTATGACAACTGGGAGGAGCGGCGGAGGCAGTGGTGACGCACCCGTGGAGTTGGATCCGGCCGATGGGAAGGGGATCTGAAGGGAGCAGAGGGCGGGACGGGCGGAGCAAAGGGCGGCACCGAGGGATGGAGCGAAGGAAGGGGACGGGCGGCGGGATGGGCGGAGGAGGCGTCGACGGGAAGGGCGGACAGCGGTGGGACTCGGGGGCTCGGGCCGCCGCTCGATGCTCGGGGTCGGCGGGTCGGGCCTTCGGCAGCCGAGTGGAGAATTGAGAGACATACACACGAACTAGGGTTAGGTTAACCGGACGGGCATGGCGGTCGTATATCCGATTAACATTATCTGGATATATCCAAAAATAGGTTCGGAATATACCGATCTGACGGATAACGATCTCCCAAATCCGAAACAAAATATCCGAAGCCGATTCCGAATCCGAGAATTATCCGAAGAAAATATCCGAATCCGATCCGAACTCATCTGGTCGGTCGGTCGGTCGGAAATTATCTGATCCGATTGCACCCCTACTCATGGTCGTCTCGCGCTAGCTGAAATGCACTGTCATTTATTAACCGAATAAGTTCATTTTACACCTCTTGATATCCGAGAAAGTCTATTTACCACCATCAACTATAAAATCAGTTATTTAACTTCTCGAACTTATAAAACCGTGTCAATTTACACTATAAGACGGTTTTGATTATTTCGATCCCACTCAAGATGATTTTTGCCATATTGGCAGCTATGTCATCGAGTTTTGGTAATAATGTTCAAATTCAAGGGTATTGACATTAACATCATCGACTTCTTTCTTACTCATTTTCTCTCTATATACATTCTTTTTCTTCTTTTCATTATTATTCCTTCTATTATTTGGATCTACATTAGCAAATATCGATCACATGGCTGTCAACATAGTAAAAACCATTAAAATCACCCTAGTTAGCTTCTTGTCAGCAAAATCGCACTTCAAAATCATCTTAAAGTGTAAATTAACTATGTTTCATAAGTTTTATATACTAAATATCTAGTTTTATAGCTGAAATTGTTAAATGATTTTTTTTAAAATTAAAGAGTTGTAAAATAGACTTATTTTAATTTTCTCCGGAGACTTGAATCTCAGAATAGGGCATACGGCCTACGGGGTAGTACGATTGATCCGAAGGTCGCATCCGTTAAAAGAGTGTGACAAGACTGGTGTCAACTAGTTTACCGATAGAGTTAGTTGCGGTTGCCAGATCGAACATTTGATGAGATGGAGACGGTTCATGGCTTCATGCCATTCCGTAAGCATTCCAAACGCGGTAGCCGTGCGAATTAATTGAGGGCTACGCTACACGGAGGTCAGGGAGAAAGGCTAAATGTGAGATGAGACCCTGCATCTAATAAAAGTTAATTACCAGAATAAAATATATCTTTATTTAATATTACAATTATCATTCATTTTTTTTTGAGTGCATGAGATACAAAATAAAAATAGACGAGAGAGTTGTTCGCATTGTCACCAACGTGATCTTTTTTTGGGAATCACGAGTTAGGAGGACTAGGAGGGAAGCACACCTTCTAGTTTATAAAAACATATGTTTTATGACTTGTAGTTAAAACTCCGTCTGTTAAAATAATTTTAACTATTTAGATTAAATATATGAAAATTATATGTGGAGATTCGTCTCGAAAAATAATTTCGTAGTATTATAATCTTATTGAGTCTAATAAATATATTACAATAAAAGTCAATGATCAAAGTTAAGTTTTGAGAACCATATGAATGTCTGGAGCGATGTGAAGCAGTGGGAGTAATTTTTAGGTGGGGAAAATCCTCTGGGGTGTTTTAGGAAGGAGTAAGGGTCTGTTTGTTTCAGCTGTGGATTCTCCAAAAGCTGATTCTGGATTGTGGCTGTAGAGAAGCTGATTCTCCAAAAGCTGAATCTCCAAAAGTTGGGCTGTTTGGCATCCTGGCCTTTAGAAGGGCTAGCTGGTAGCTTTTGAGGTGTAATGTCTGTAATAACCTTAGCTGTTTTGAGTGTAAAGTACATGTAACAACCAAATGTTGGCATTGTAGCTAGTTGAGAAATACAAATTTATAGGCATAGAAATACAAATTTATAGGCATAGGAATACAAATTTATAGGCATGATTGATGAATACCGTATGGACTCGTACATTTCCCCTTTATCTATGTATCACGGTTGTATATACGTGCCTGCATGCTCACCAACTGATTTTGTCTGATGTAGTTCCCTACTTGCTTCAAGTTCTAATGGATGCTCATTCTAAACACATACCCAACTAATGGAGGCTCATTCTGAACACATACCCAACGGTGGACATGAATGGCATGCCCTGCAGTATCAGTCATGTGAAATATTAAATGATCCCTCATTCATACAAATGTATTTTTGTCACTCAAAAATAATATGTCATGCATATCACAGAACATAATAACCTATCCTCTCATAGAAAATAAAGCATTAGCAATACTATCACGAAAGGTATTCATATTCCCATCCTCCTCTCATGCTACATTGCCACTACTTTCTTGAGATGATGTTGGTTCACCAACGCTTGGAGTGTAGTATTCATCTCGATCACACATCTCAAATAGTTCATCTCTCAAAGCACTATCTCGAATAAAGTTGTGAAGGGCTATGCATGCAATGATAATCTTTGTTTGCCTCTTCATTGGATAGCTTGGCAAGCTCAATAATATTCTCCACTTCATCTTCAAAACACCAAAGGCTCGCTCGATAACATTGCGCAGGGATGAATGCAAATGGTTGAACACTTCTTTTTTACCGCTCGGACGTGGGCCTTGTCGAAACTCCGGTAAATGATATTTTCCCCTTTGTATGGAGCTAGGTAACCCTCTTGATTAGAATAGCCCGAATCAACAAGATAATACTTTCCTAAACAGAAACATATAGCATTAGCACTAGCAATGACAATACTGCAACAGAAATAATTATAGGATAATATGTACAATACCTTAAAAACATTCCCAAATATTCATAAAAACATTCCCAAATATTCAACCGAACTCATAGAAACATTCCCAAATATTCAACCGAACTCATAGATATGGTTGAATTTAAGCCATAATTTGATACCAACAAGTCATGGAGCCTATCAAAAATGGGTTTATTCATCCTAAACATTTTGTAGCAATCTCTTGGATGATTCAAGGTGTTAATAACCCATTCATAACCAGAGATTAGTGATTCTTTCTTCTTGGATTTGTTAAAGTAGGTGTCACTATAGTACGTACCAATAGCACATGCTATTACTGCATATTGTTGAAGCATAGATTGGTGTCTACTTGCAATCTCAAATATTTGATCATCATTATCATCACTTGATCCATTGTCAGAACTACCACTTGAACTCATCTACAAACAAACACAAGAATAGTTACACACTGACAATAACAATGATCAAGCAACAATTCATAAATGCAATCTCACGGTTCAAACAATATAGCATAAATGTAATCTCAAGGTTCAAGCAACAATACATTAGTGCAATCTCAAGGTTCAAGCAATAATACATAAATGCAGTAACAACATTCAAGCAACAATTTATAAAGGCAAACTACTTTTTCCTATCTTCATAGCATCTCTTCAACCAGTTGAGCCTTCCTTCATTGGTCTTGAAAGTGAGAAATATTGCACGATTTTCAGCTTTGACAAAAAGCTTTGTAGCCATGTAATGCTCATCACTTCCTTCTTGAGCACCAGACTGCACAACCAGATCCATCAATTCCTTAATGGCTTCAATAGTCAAATCACCTTGTAATGCCCTCGAGGTTACTGAACTAGAACTTTGCATATTTTCCAACATGCCTTTCATTACCCTAACCATAGGATTCTTCTTCTGCTTCTTTGGACTAGCGGTAGTGGTACAAGCCTTTCTTTTCACTTGTTTGCCAGTCTCATTGTTGGTATCAAATTCATCCTCACAATCCACATTAATGGCATTATGTTCCACTCCTTCACCAGGAACGCAAGCAGAAGAACCAGAGACATGGCTTTTCTCAAACATCTTCTCAAGGTCATTGAGGTTCTCAGGTGGGCCCTCACGAAGCTTCTTCCATTCTGTATGTCCCTGAAAACCATTCAAGATAACATTAGTGTAAGCATAATAAATAATATAATGAAATGGATGTACACAAGTTGAGTACCTTTGTGTTCTTTGCCCACCATTCGTCGTCCGCCACAACTGTTCCTTTTTCACTATCCCATCCAAGTCCAGTTACACGATTAATTGATACCCAGAAGTTGTACAACCCCTTCAATGAATCCCATCGGTTTTTAAGTTGTTGTTTCTTGTAATCCTTTCCTGTCCTAGAGAAGAACTTTTCAGCTAAGTTCTTGTACCCTTTGGTAGTAAAAGTTCCAAGAGGCCTATTACCAGCATCTATCTCCTCCACACAAATAGTGCAAAACACCCTAGTTTGAAAGGTATCCCAATTGGCTTTGATAGTAGCCTTGTCCTCCATCTAATTTTCAACAAGTAACGTTTAGAAAAATCAAGAGTGGCCTCTAAATAAATCTAATGACCAATTTTTTCACATTTTGTACAAGTCAAGGCGGAATAAATGAACAATGTATCACAAAGTTCAAACATGATAGTATACAAGTCAAGGCGGAATGTTGTAGTATGTGAGAGCAAAGAGATCTCTCCATTCAGTTGTAATCAGCTGGCAGAATTGTATACATGAGTGAGATCGAGCAAATTAGTATACAGAATTGTAAACACGACCAGAATTGCATTTTAACATTCCAGAATTGCTTCCTCTTCTGTTGGCAAATTAAGTTGCATTTTAACATTCCAGAATTTCTAGTATACAATTCAGTTGTATTCAGTTAGCAAAGAAGGTTAACACTAACATTAGTATGGAGGTTAAGAGAGTAATAATTTACTAGCCCAATGGAAGTTCAGAGAACTCGACTGGCAATTAAACTCATGCATGCAAGTTCACATACATAGATCAAATTATCATCCTACACTGGAACTTGATTGGTTCACAAGAGAAGACAATGCCAACAGAAAATTGCCAACAGAAAATTATCATCCTACACTGGAACTTGATTGGTTCAGAGAACTGGACTGGCATCCCTAGCTTCTTTCCTTCCTCCCCAGCTGAAAATTGCACAGAACCAAGTACTTGTATATTCAATTATCATTAGATCATTCTCTACAACATAGGTTAAACAATGATCAAGTAATTGCATACATTATTGTGGGAGACAACTAGTAGGCTATTGTTGTATACTTTTGGCTATGAATAGAAGCATGTATGAACTAGAGTCGATGAGGATAGAAACAAATCTGGGTGGGGTTTACCTTGCTCGGAGAGGATGCGGCGGCGGTGGGCGGAGAGGATTCCGATGGCGTCCAGTGGACTCCTTGAGGCGGCGGGCGGAGAGGAGGTGTCGGGCGGAGAGGAGGAGGCGTCGGGCGGCGAGGAGGAGGCGGCCGGTGGAGAGGAGACCGGCGGCGTTCGGCGGACTCCTTGAGGCGATGTCGGGCGGAGAGGAGGAGACCGGCGGCGTCGGGCGGAGATGAGGAGACCGGCGGCGTCCAGCGGACTCCTTGAGGCGGCGGGCGGAGAGGAGGAGGCGTCCAGTGAGGAGGAGGCGGCCACGTCCGACGGAGAGGAGACGGCGGCGGCATTCGGCGGAGAAGAGGCGTCGAGCGGAGAGGAAGCGCCGGTGTCCGAAGGAGATGAGGAGGCGGCGGCGTCCGGAGGAGATGAGGAGGCTGCGTATCAGGGAAGGAGTGCGAGGGGATCTGGAGACGCGTATGGTTGTGGCATTGGTGGGTAATTATATTTGAAGTTTAGTGGTATTCTCGTATATGTGCATTTCAGAATCCACAGAAGCACCTTTCAACTGGATTCTGGATTCTAGTGTATAGAGATGGGTTGGATTGTGAGAATCAGCTTCAAGAATCGAACTGTTTGTTTCTGATTCAGCTTTTAGAGCCAGAATCCAAAATCAAAAGCTGAAACAAACAGGCCCTAAAACTGTTAAAAGACCCTTTTAAGTCGCTCTTACTCCCTAATACTAAAAATAATTAGTACTAATTGATGTACATGCCAAATTTAGAGGCCCTCAAATTTTGGAAGCCCTATGCAACTGCTTAGCTCATTTACGGCATATACGGGCCTGCCATGTATGAAAGGACTAAGCAAGAACAGCTAAAAACATACCGATATTTATATGGATGTTACTTTAGGTCCGAAAATCTCTAAGCTACCCATGGAGGTTCCAACAACTCGATTGGCAGTAGCTGGAAGAGGAAAATATTTGAGGTGATGAAAGTCGGAGCAGTAGCCACCAGACAGGTTTCATCAGGCTCAAGCCTACCCTATGCTGACATCGGTACCTTGCTACTTTAGGTATCTCGATTGTATTTATTTTTTTTTAACACAGTTCCTTTGAGTCTCTCCCTGTTTTTACGCTAGCTTCGCTTGGTAGGGCCTGGGGAGGTTAGCAGCGGCAGGGTAATTGATCGATCCCAGTCCGCTACAGCGTTGCAGAAGGCTGCATTGCACCGCTAGTTGTGTGGCAGATGTCCCTCGCCCCCTGGGACCTGTTCGTGGCCCTGCTCTCTTGCCTACTCCATCGCCCCGCTGCAGGAGGCACGTATCCATCATTTAGCCCCCATAAACTGCGTACCCTCGATCCTTTGTGGCCTGGCGTCCACCACCCTTGTCCCTGTTATCACTCTGCAACAGATTAAGCTCAGCCTCTTTCGAGTGGATATGCAAGTATTTCTCTTGTCTATTTGAAAGCAACGGATATAATTTCTACCTTTCTAAATAAACTCTACAAAATACTAGCAACAAACAATGTCATGTAGCATCTTTTATCTATCATTAATTTTTGTTAGATTACAAAGATGGACGTATACATGTATACACCATCCCACACGTACACAAACGTGAGTATGTCTACTAGCACTCGTATAGAATTGCAGAGGTTGGAGATAATTTCACGGTCTCACAATGCACTTGCCTATGCATGTTGTTATTGCTAATCCAATGCACTGGAAGATACACTCAATCTAATATTAATTTAATTGCATTTCGCTAAACTTAAATTTATGCAATATTTTTGTAGCTATAAAATTGCAATTTTTTCGGCAACAAACTCGAAATACATTACTAAGAAAATATTAGTATCGCCGTTATACTCTCTGAACAATGCAATAATTTATCCAAAAGGAAGAAATTTTTACAATATCATAGAATTTTTATAGGAAACATCAAACACATTCCTTTGCCATATGAATAGGAAAAAAAATCTACTCCCTTGGTCCAAGTCTACATGGCGTATTTTTTGAATGGTTTTATCCATAAATATAGAGCGTATTTCTTGTTCCAATATAAAAATCAGTGTGATCTTCCCTTTACACCCCGAATAAAAATCTATATTTACTTATATCCTCCGCATGCATATATTGAGTATAATGCTTAGAGATAATAATTAGAGATAGTCTAGTCATTTTTAATATTTTCATAATCTATATACCAAGAGAAAACACGTTCTACAAAATTAAACGGACATGGTAGTTCTGAATATAACCTTGCATTTCGTAGGCTCCTAGCACAACAGCCCGTCCACAAAAAAGTTCGGACCACAGGAACGAACACAGCTCCCCCTGACACGGAGAATCGGGACCATGTCGAAGAAGAAGAGAAACCCACGAGGGGGGTCATTCCCAAGTTCCCATCGCTCCAATCTCGATACCCTGGAAACAAGAGACAGAACGAGTTAAAGACGCCCCTCTAATCTCCCAACTCCCCAATAGAGACAGACACTCCACAGTTTCACACTCGCACGCAGATCAAATCTCAAATCTTAGTATCAGCCGTAGGATAGTAAAAGTAATAGCATAATCGGATCGAATCGAATCGAATAGCCACCGACTCCAACCCACCCGTATGCTAAATCACATTCCACTCCACTCCCTCCCCGTAAGCTACGCGTCGCCGCCGCAAGCCTCGCCACCGACGTCGCCGCCGGCGAGCTAGGGGAGCAGGGGGAGGGGGGTTGGCGGCGCTGAGCCCCGACGCCGCCGCGGGAGGAGATGAAGGCCAAGAGCCTCCCCTTTATCGCCTTCGAGCACAAGCGGTTCGTTCCCGCTCCTGTCCGCCGCGCTTGCGCGCGCATCTCGGCGTCGTGCCGGTCTGTGCTGTTTCGGATGTTTTCGCCGGAATTTCGAAGTTTGTGCTGCTCGAGAGTTCTGCTTGCGTGTGGTTTACTCGCTTTTTTTTGGGAGATATTTTTTGGGTTTCTATTATGTGCGCGGGGATCTCGATCCGTTGCGAGATATTGGGCGCAAATTTGGTCAATGCAGCCCCTAGATCTCCGCACTTCTGATGTGATAAGTTAATTTTGTTTATAAAATGTTTGAATTGTGTTTTTTCCGATGCTCGCCTATGAAAGGATCTGGGTTTGTGTGGATGCACACAGTACACTGCAGTTGGAGCATAAAAATAAACCTGGAATTTTAGCAATGGGGTTGAGTGAGTGATGTGAAAATATCGAACTTTTATCTGACATGATTAGTTAGACCAAATTTTAGTGTGCATCACGAGTTTTAACGAAATCGTGTCACTGGTATGAATATGGATTGGTCCCGGGCCTTTGGATACCAAAAAAATCATGGTTAGAATACCAAATGGTTCGCTTTTTAGTGGCATTAGCTCCTTTATGTTTCTGATGCCTTGGGGGTTGGTACAGGGACGCCTATGGTTTCGCTGTGCGGCCACAACACTTGCAACGGTACAGAGAATATGCAAACATCTACAAGGTAGAAAGTCGCTCCTGGCGATGCCTCCATTTTGCACCATGTTGTTTGATCTTGCTGAGTTGTATATGTCGTGGTGCTGGATCTGCAGGAGGAGGAGGAGGAGAGGTCCGAGAGATGGAAGAATTTTTTGGATAGGCAGGCCGAGTACGATGAATCATCTGGAGAGGATGCTAAGGTTGCACCGTCTATTGAGGACGAAGCAGCTGCTGACAAGAACGCTGAGGATGACAAGTCCGAAGTGTCAGATGAGAAGACAGCGAAACAGCGGAGACCACATAAGATCCAAATATGGTCTGAAATTAGGCCATCCTTGGGCCACATTGGGCAGATGATGAGCTTGCGTGTCAAGAAGAAACAGTCGTCTGCTGAAGAGGACGACCCGGTGGATGGACTTCATCCTGTAAATACTGAAGAGAGCAAGCCATCAGAGGACTCTGATGATGAGTTTTATGATGTAGAGAAAGTTGATCCCATCCAAGAAGTGCTTGTTGCTGACAGTGCCAATGCTGATCCAGGCATGAAAGGTGGTGCAAGTCAAGAAGGGTATTATCCTTGGAAGGAAGAATTGGAATGTTTAGTCCGTGATGGGCTGCCAATGGCTCTGAGAGGAGAGGTACAGCTTGCATTTTTTTTTTCAGATTTTTTGCTTTATCAAACCAATGTACCCATTTGCTTTTTGGTGGCAGCTATGGCAAGCTTTTGTTGGTATTGGAGCTCGTAGAGTGAAAGGGTACTACGAGAGTCTCCTCGCGGTGGACGGTGAAAGGGAAGACAGCAATGATTCCAATTCTCCGACTGTTGGTGATGGAAAATCCAAAGCTTCTCAAACATTTTCTCCTGAAAAGTGGAAAGGGCAAATAGAGAAGGTAGATAGATGATTCTAATTGTTTTTACTAGATTTCGATCTCTTCATTAATTGATAAATTTTGCATATCAGGAAGTCCACTGCTAAAAGTTCATCTGTTATTTTTGGGGCCTTTTCAGGATTTGCCTAGAACATTTCCAGGTCATCCTGCTCTAGACGAGGATGGCAGAAATGCTTTAAGACGCTTGCTGACAGCTTATGCTAGACATAATCCATCAGTTGGTTACTGCCAGGTACATCTTTTGCTTAATGCTGATTCATATTGCTTTTCATGTCACTAGATGACATTAGCTTCTCAGGGAATCCTTAGACAAGATGCAAGACCAATGTCAGATTGTCAGTTGAATATTAATATTTTGAAGTCTATAAACATGGCCCAACACCCAAAAATATCCTTATTTTGTTTCCTTAAGCTAAAGTAGCATATGATATTGGTATGGCCTTTGCCTATTTAGCCTATTGATAATACAAACTTCAGACACAACTAAAATGTGCTATTGATAGTTGTTTCTCTTGTTTATACCTGTATAAGTCGTTTGTCAA
Source organism: Otatea glauca (assembly GCA_036346275.1). Taxonomy (NCBI): domain Eukaryota; kingdom Viridiplantae; phylum Streptophyta; class Magnoliopsida; order Poales; family Poaceae; genus Otatea; species Otatea glauca. The sequence goes on along the minus strand of CM070712.1, from coordinate 43,133,656 downwards.
CAATAAGTGTGAATCAATGATCATATGGCTTTATATATGGTCATTCTTTTTCTTTGAAAAGTGTTTGTTCTATTGCTACAGATTTGATTCCTCATTGACTCTCTTTTATTACCCACTTGAATATTCTTCGTTATAGTATCATGAAACTTGACAGATTGTGCTTGATTGTCTCATCGGTGTTGTTTTCTCTTGCGCTGTAGTATCACTATAATTTTCGTTGGGTGCTGTAAAGGACATATTTCTTTTGGCCTCTACCTTCTTAAATTTTTTTCTACTAGCAGTACTCCATCCCCTGTTTCCAAAAAAAAATATATATATATTATGCTTCTTCATTTTACAAGGATAAAAGTGATAGTCCATCTGTCTAGCAAATTGTACAACCATTTGTTTTGGACAGAAAAAATGTTTACTTTTCATTTTTCCTCTTGTGGATGCGAAATAGTCTCTAGTTTCATTTCAGATGCATGAAAAGAAACTCGTCATCATATTATTCCTGTTTGGAGTTATTTTAGTTTACTCTGAGATTCCCTATTTGATATGCCCAAATTTAGATACCCTGTTCTTGTCACTGCTATCATACTTTTATTTTTCTGATGTCACTCTTATCTCTTTCTGAAAATTCTGAAAATATTATGTAAATGGCAACATAGAGGTCAAATATAGTCTCAAGTTTTTTACTTTGGAATTGTAAAACATAATCTGTACAATGAAAATCCTTCGGTTGGTACCCCATAATTACAATTCTGTAGTGCACAATTATACAGTTGTCAAACATTTGCGGTTGCATATTCACGGACTCTACTATACCGAAGATTAATCATATGAATAATGCAGGCAATGAATTTCTTTGCTGGTTTGTTACTTCTATTGATGCCAGAGGAGAACGCATTTTGGTATGTTTTGCAGTACAACATCTTTATGAAGTATCTGCATTCTTTTAAGTTACTTCTGTTGATTGCATAGTAGTACAGTTGAACTAAATATTTTGTTGAATGTGTTATGGGTCCACAGGGCATTGACAGGCATTATGGATGACTATTTTGATGGTTACTTCTCTGAAGAAATGATTGAGTCTCAGGTATTCCTGAGTTATTTTGTCATTTTAATGTTTTGCATGCATGCTGATTGTTGAGTGCTTAGAACTCCAAGCTGCTTTGTTTGTTATTAAATGAGCTGCATTTTGGTTTTTCCTTAGGTGGATCAGCTTGTTTTAGAGGAGTTGGTCCGAGAGAAATTCCCAAAACTAGGTTTGTGAATTATTCCATACATATCAAGTTATTTGTACCGCATGACTCTGTCAGACATATTAACTGCCCAAGTTTGACAATTGAGGACTTGCATGGTTTTTTTTGCAGTAAATCACTTGGATTACCTCGGAGTACAAGTTGCATGGGTTACTGGACCATGGTTCCTATCTATTTATATGAATATGCTTCCATGGGAAAGTGGTCAGTCTTATTTTGAATTATTTGAGTTATTTATTTACTCAACTGCTAGCTTAGCTAATTTAATGCGCTTCATCCATAAGGGGGACCAAACTTATCATTAGCTCCAAGTTGTCGTTGCTCTTATTGGACTTATATAGTAATCTCCTGGGGCTTTTTTAGATACATGCGACCCTAAAGTTTGTTATTCAGTAAAATGCCATTTCATGTCTCACTCACATGTGGCTCTGGGGCCAACTTGCCACACTCACAGCAGATAGTGTTTTTCTGAATCACAAACTTTGGGGTGTCTTCCAACTAAAATTTCATAATCTCTTTGGTCTGAAAACATCTGTTACAATGTTTAAATAAAGGGAAGGTTAACAATACCTAGCTTGATGAGACTACAAGGGAGGAGAAACAAAAGCAAATACAAAAGAAGGAAGTGGCAAAACATTTATGACCGTCCCTTTTTTATCACTTACTGTGGGGATTTATTATACTTTTTTTTAGATCACAACTGTAGGGTACCTGAGAACAGATGAAAATGATCCCTTATCATATTTAGTTACTCCCTCCGTCCAGCAATATAAGTTCAAACCCACCATACGCACAAGCCAAGGAAGCACTAAATATAAGAAAAAATTAATGTCATTGGACTATACATACCCATATTAAAGGGTATAATAAAACTACTCAACTACTTTTCTCCATTAAAGTAGGTGTATAGAGTGGAAATATTGCAATAATTACTCTTTGATCCCTTCAATAGACTTATATTGTGGGACACCGCTTCCCAAGAGAATGGAGTTATATTGCGGGACGGAGGGAGTATATTTTAGTGCTGGCTAGGTTTGGTGCTATCAAAGCCACGAGTAGTACTTCAATGCTTTCCCTCGTAATACAAGTTGCACAAATCTTGAAGCAAGCGAAGGGATAAGTAATCACCATCTACTCTTCATTAATGCTTTAATATTTGTGCAATTGTAAAAATGAAAAGCATAGAAGCACCTCTCCAAAACCACAGATATGGCACTAAATATTAATAAAGGGAAAACATGTGGCCTTTTTGTATTTGCGTCAAATTTTGATTGTACAATCAGAGCCACAGTTTAAAAACTCCTATCTTTTTCTTTTTAAACTACTAACATTTCTTGTTAATTATTATCTAAAAAATATTCTTACCACTTTATTGCTATTTGAACATTTCAGTTCTTCGTGTTTGGGATGTGCTTCTCTTTGATGGAAATCGTGTTATGCTCTTCCAGACAGCCCTTGCACTGATGGAGTTGTATGGTACTGGGGTCACTTTTCTGCTTTGTTGTCACACAGAAAAAAGAAGGATAAAGGACCAAAAAATTTTATATGAAGTCAGAATATATGTTATAGTTCATCCCAGGTGACTGGATGGAGACTTACCACTATTGTTGATTGCAGGTCCTGCACTTGTGACAACAAAAGATGCTGGGGATGCAGTAACTCTTTTACAGACTTTAGCTGGTTCCACTTTTGACAGCAGCCAGCTTGTTTTAACTGCTTGCATGGGATATCAAGCTGTAGATGAACCAAGGCTGCAAGAGCTGAGAAATAAACACCGGCCATCTGTTTTATCTTCAATGGAAAAGAGAGCACAAGGTCTTCGTGCCTGGAGGGACACCAATGGTCTTGCATCAAAGCTATATAATTTCAAGCGTGACCCTGAACCTTTGGTGGCAATATCAGCAGAACAGTTAAATGACTTGACAGATGGGGTCCATGGGGATATGAACCAAGAAACCAATTCTGGAAATATGGATGATATGTATCATGGCCTTACTGTCAATACCGAAATTGATTCTTTGCCTGATCCTAAAGACCAGGTAACCTTCCGAATATACCAATTAACTGCTTCTCTCACCTCCAAATTGTAAAATAGTGGTTTTAAAACTCAAGGGAAAAACTAAAGAACACAGACAAACATAAATACCCATGCATAAATATTCTCATTAGCGAGGTTTTCTAGTATATTTACGCAAAATGCATACACTATGCACGCTTAGGATTTCAGGAAGGTGTTTTGCCTCTATATTTTCTTTTAGGATTAAAGAATCTATCCTTTTTCATTTTTGCTGCGAATTTAATATGAAGGAGTGGATGATGGCCTCCTTATCCTCTTGTAGAAAACAAATTGCTTATTTCTGAAGTAGATCACTTGATTATTTCTGAAAGAAAATTGCTTAAGGTCCAATATTTTACATATTTCACCAAAGAATAGCTTCTGTTGGGTCTCTTAGTCTATTTCCCCCATATTTCTCACTGTGAGGATCGATACAAATGGTAACACCAGAATCATCCATCACCGGGGAATTACAGAGCTCGTGGCCCAATAGATAATGTAGGTATTATAATTTGTATGGCTAGCATTCCCACTGAGAATTGTTGTTACATGTTTTGTATCTTTTTGGTCTGTTGTAGCAAGTGTTGCAACCTGACTACTTCCACCATTTAAAACAAATCTGTATATCAGTCCCAGAGTCCTTTTTGTGTTTTTTTCCTTGGTGGTGTTACTGATACTTAAGAAGTCACCATACATCAGTATATGAATACTTAAAGCATTTATTTTTGGTTGTATTGTTTCAGGTGGTATGGTTGAAGGTTGAGCTATGCCAACTGCTAGAGGAGAGAAGATCAGCTGTTCTGAGGTGAGTTTGTTTCAAATATCCAACATTGTTATCCTTAGGTTGCTTGAGTCATTTCTTTTCATATCCATGCACAATAAATAGTGACATATGCACCAGTGTAACATTTAAGTAATCAATAACAGAACTTGCCATCGATCTGGTACCTGTTTCCATCCTGTTCACCATTTGCAGGGTGGAACACTTTATTATGTAACTTGTCAGCCCTGGTCTATTTCATGGTCAAACACAATCGAGCTTGTCTGGTTATAAGGAACAATGGAATTGCTTTTTCTGGGTTTGTTGAAGTACTCTTCTGAATGCTTTCTTTTTCATCTGTATCCAGGGCTGATGAATTAGAGACAGCACTGATGGAGATGGTTAAGCAAGATAATAGACGTGAATTAAGTGCAAAGGTAATCGTTGAATATTAATTGTAGGGTGGTTACCTTTGTTATAGTGTCATGGTGTCACCCATCATTATTCAGTCTTTTTTGTTACCTTTATAGTTGAAGTCATATTGCTGTTGATATTGCATATTGAGCCCGAAATTTGAAAAATAGTATTTCCTTTCTTTCACAACCAATTTACCAACTAGAATATGCTACCTATTTATCATTAATTAATCCTACTAGCTGGACATTAATGATTGTTCTTATATTTGCCTTTTCTTCTCCTAGGTCGAGCAGTTGGAGCAAGAGTTATCTGATCTAAGGCAAGCTCTATTAGACAAACAGGAACAGGAACAAGCAATGCTTCAGGTGCAGTTGCTACCCACATGTTCTTCTAAATGAACTTTGTTTATTACTACGACATATCCTGTCACCCACCAACTAGGTACTGCATTGTAGGTCCTGATGCGTGTAGAGCAAGAACAGAAAGTCACAGAGGATGCCCGCATCTTTGCTGAGCAAGATGCTGCTGCTCAGAAATATGCTGCACATGTGCTCCAGGTTAACTCAGTTTGATCTATTATCCATGTCATCGTATTTTTATGTGCTATAGTATGCTTTCATCTGGATGTCATGTTCACATATGAAACAACCATTCTTTGTTGATAGTATCTGGAGGATAGCATTGAGTTTATAGTTGCCTTTGCAATAGATGTTCATCCTGGATATATTCATATAAGTATGCATTGCAACGTACATGCACTTATATGTTATATCTGGTTGTTTAATTTTTTTTTGCTCTGATGGCTAGATCTGGAGTGCTTGGAGAAGATGGTTTGTTCGTCTTTGTGTTGTTGAGTAAATTTCACAAAAATACAATTTTTTATACAAACTATCAAAAACTACATATTTTAACTTTTATTTCACAAAACTACAGATTTTTGAAGAACTTGTGTCATAAAACTATATGTTTTAGAGTTGACCGTTTCTTGTAACAGTTCTGACTACATGGGCCCACATGCCAGCCTCATGTGCCCCCAGTTCCCATTTTACTCGCACGTGAGGCTGCCATGTGGGCTTACACTGTTAGATCCGTTACAAAACATGATCAATTCTAAAACATGTAGTTTTGTGATGAAAGTTCTCCTAAAATCTATAGTTTTGTGAAATAGAAGCTAAAACCTGTAGTTTTCTGATAGTTTGTACAAGAAATCTGTAGTTTTGTGAAATTTACTCTATATTGTTTGAAATCTGTAAAGCTTCTATTTGGAATTTCTGATACTCCACCTTCATTATTGTTAGTAGCTGGCCATGAATATTTGCCATCATTGGTTACTCATCTGAGATTGACATGCAATCAAGCAAGCATGAGTCTGCTTGTTCAATCTTATGATTTGCTTGTTTTCATTCAACTTTGTGTGCAGGAAAAGTATGACGAAACTATGGCCTCACTTGCACAAATGGAGAACAGAGCAGTCATGGCAGAAACAATGTTGGATGCAACGCTTCAGTATCAATCTAGCCAGCAGAAAGCACAACTGCCATCCCCTTCCCCTTCTCCGAGGTATCATGGTCTTGTTTAATGGTATTAGTACCGGATTACTACTCACTGGCAAGGAAACAATACGAAATTACTAATTTATTGAACATCTTCCTTTCTCTTTATGCTTTGAGACTGGTAGTATGTTATTGCAGAATTACAGTAACAAAATGGGTTATGTGAAAATTTCCAGTCATTTGTTGTCATAGTACTCCAGTGCTAACTTGATACTGTGCCTTAACTATTTTTCTTGTAGGACACCAACACGAGATGCATCACCTGGCCAAATGAACCAGGAATCATCACAAGAGTTCCAGCCTAGAAGAATAAGTTTGCTCGCCCCATTTTCTCTCGGTTGGCGTGAGAAGAACAAGGTACTTTCTTTTGGCAAGTGGATTGCAGGGTAGACAGAAGATTACATAATCCCTTTTTTCCATGTAGTAATACTAGCTTCTTTGTCCAAATTCCTAAGTGGGGACATCACGATGTCACTCGTCTGCCAAAGCGTTTTCATTATGGAAAGTTTGTCATGCACACGCAGATGGTTATAGGGGTTTTGTTTAAGAATGTTACAACCTATAGGCACCTTCTGTCTTAACCTAGATCTGGGGAGTCAGCAGTAATGGGGATAGTACTAAAATTCCTGCACGCCTTTCTGTTGATATTTTACATAAAATTACATAAACTCTAAGTATTTTAAAGGAGTTGACCCCCACAAGGTTTTAGTTCTGGGTCTGGCATTGCTTGCACTCTCGCTCTTATATTCCAACTGACTGCAAAACTAGCAAAATATTTTGCTATCTTATTCCTGTAGAGGTTGTGAATTGTGAGCAATCCATGAAAGATCCTGTCAGTGATGGGTCTTTTCTTCTAGAAAATCCTCCTCTTCCGCCCCTTGCCATTATCAATGGCCATCATTTTGGTCTTAGGTTTAGGGGGACCTTGACGATGAAGAAGCAAGATAACCTAAGTTCCATGGCTCAAGAGGGTAGATGAAAATGTGATTTCAGGCACTGACTGCTTTACGGTCTTTAACCTATCCTGAAAAACTTGTCATGACTTGTCATGCTTTCTTTGTTTCTTCCTCTCTTTTTTTGCACCATATTCACTATCAAATTACGAGGTTTCTTGGGGTACTCTTCTGTATTTTGATTTGTTATATATGAGCTATATAACTCCTTATGATTTTTACGGTTTTCCCACTTCTAGGAGTGACTCACTTTATACAATCAATATGAATTGTGTGTTATTGGTGCCATGGATTGTTTACAGGGCAAACAGAACAACGCTGATGAGTCAGAAAATGGTAAGCTTAATAACCACACTGAGCCAAGGGTTGAAACAGCCTACAACGAAAATCAGGGAGGCAAGCCAAAGGAGGGTGAACAGAGAGTAGAGACACCCAAAAGAGATAGTGAACCCAGATTAGAGACGCCCAAGATGGATGGTGAGCTGCCAAGTGGTGAAATGAGCACAAATAATATGAACGGGCAGGAAGAACAGTTAGAAGAAATAAAATTAGATTGATGATCACAAGCTCATCCTTCGGCTGATCTTCACCAATGTGACTAAATAATGCCTTGATTTTGAAAGGGAAGCTGAAGTCACGAAATACGGGTCAGATTTTTAAATTATGTATTGCTGTATTTATTTTTCCTTTTTTTCGCTCCCCCTTTCCAGCTTAAGTTTTGTCTTCTTTTTGCGATCACTTTTTTTAGGTTTATATATTCAATCTTTTCAACCATAATTTGAGGGAAGAGAATAAATTATGTTTTTTCCTATTCATTGTCACGATGGGTTGTAAGTTGTCGATAGACACATAAAAATTGTACCAAATGAATGAACATTTTATGGAAGATCACGCCCTTTATTAACATTTCAGAAAAGAATACTGTTGCCCTGTACCTTTCTGATCGCTTTTATCATCTTATTGTCTACTGCAAATTTGCATACCAACTCACTTGATGAACTGTCGGAGATCTACCTTGCAGTTTCCACTTCTTGGAATGCTTGTTTTATTTTGCTAGTCAGAAAGGTGAGGTTGCCCACAGGCATGGGCGTTTCGGCTGTTTCCAGTTCAGACATCCTTTGCTTAAGTTTCATCCTCAAAACTCCCAAAAGCTTTGCTACTTGTGGTGAAGCACACATTTGGTGCTGGCGTTCTGTATCCTGCAAGTGAAACCAACCCGAACGCGCGAATGTCATAATAAGAGCTTGACTTGGGAGTGACCTCAGGCAATTTTCAGAATAGAGTCCAGTTATGGCCATGGAGGTAGCTGACCAATGATCTTGTAATAGCAATAGAAAAGATTGGAATTGGAATTTGCATAGGGTAAACTGTTCCGTTCCTTCTGGTCTCATTTGTCCATGCATGCCAATGAGCTTGATGTGGAACTGCATCTCAGGGAAAATGACTTGAAGATTGCATTGACTCGAAGTACTACCGAGTTACCAATGCAGTGGTGCCGAACCTACTGGCATGGAAACATCAGCATTGACTTGTATTGAAATTTGGATTTGACATGGTTGGAGAAGTCTTCCCGGGATCGTATTGCAATTTACGATCCAAAGCCAACCTCTAAAGTCTAAACAGTCTGGCGAACCACAAACACTGGAACGGCCGTTTGACACTCATTTCCAGTCTTTTCGGACTTACCTGGTTTTTCTTCCAACAAAGCAACCTGAGACATCACTCATTAGTGCGTGCTGTGTATTGAGTAAAACTGGTGTAACTAATGGAACACAAGTACACAACGTCATCACTCTAACGAGTAAGACTGCCACGATGATTTGCCGGTATTTTCATTCAGATGATCGCATTACCGTAACGCTAGCTCCATCTGGAGCTCTGGAGGGCACATTTATTTGTCCTTGTATCTGTCAGGTGCAAACATACAGATGCATCATAACGTTTTTTTTTGTGTGGAGGGGGGTGGGGTTGGCTCTCTGAAGCAGGACTAGGATTTTCACTTTTGCAATCTAGTGTGTGCTCCTGTGAGGTGGTAACAATGCAAATACCTTCTTGTTCACTTTCTGAACGATGCGTGTACTTACATATACACAAACACACATATATATATATATAGTATAATTACCTGGGACACCATGGTGCCCGGGTTCTATGATCCAAAACGGGTATTTTCACTATGTATTTTCATGCGATATTTTTTGAAATTTCTGTGATGCTGAGTTTAACCAGTTTACTAACTAGTTCAAACAAGTTTGAACTTAAATTCAAACTAGAGTTTCCCACTTTGATGATAGTTTGGTTGTAGGTATGTGCTGATTTTATATATAAATCAGCAAAGCATGTGATACAAACTTGTTCAAAATCTTTGAATTCGAGTATGCTTTTTCAAAGGTATGTGTTTCATTTGAATTGTTATAGATCGGTATATACCCTAAAACCGAAATTTTTGAAAAATATACTCGAATATGGCTTGAATTCGCGCATTTGAAATCATAATGCCCGGGCACCATGGTGCCCCATTTTGGCTTCATATATATATATATATATATATATATATGTGTGTTGCTACCTCCTGTCACAAAAAAAAAATGCTGTTTTGGGTATCAATATGGTCTCAAAATGCAACTTTGATCAATAATTTTTAGTGTAATAGATTTATAAAAACCTAACAAAATTATACCTGTATGAAAGTATTTTTCGAGACAAATCCATACCTCTCATTTTCATATGTTCAACGTAAATATTGAAAATGATATATATAGTTAAAATTTAGAAAATTCGACTGTAGTTAACCCAAAACCAGTTCTTTTGACAGCAAGTAATCTAAGCTACACTCGTTCCAACTCTCTTGATACAATGTACATGTATGCGGTGTGATACACTAATAGTAGTGGTAGTATGGACTTTGCAGGGAGTCCAGCCTTTTTTTTCTTAGACATTTGGTAAGTACTACTTCGAGGGTGATGATGCAATTAGATTGTACAGGATCACCACATGTACCAGCAGTCGGGCAGTGTTCGAGAAATCATCGCTTATATGGTCTTTTATATGTTTTTTCCTAAATCTAGTTCTCCCAAGTATATATTTACAAACTCGGTCTCCTGCCGTATCCAAAAAGCGCAGAAAATCATCGAAGTCTCAGAAGTTCGACCGACCCCGAGAGCAGCATGGTCCACCGCAGCAGGACCCTTTTTGTGCTCCTCCCATGCTCCCTAATCGTGGCAGCGTCTCGTCCTGTGCTCTAGCGTCTACTCCCGCGGTCGCTCACCTTGTCGCGGCGTCAGCCACCTTCCGTGCTCTACGGACACGGTAGGAGACATGTATCGTTTGCCGTGTTTTTCATGACAGGGAAGGAGGATCAAATTTGCAAATTTATATAAGAGAGACTAGATTTTTTAAAAAAATGTACAGCAATCCAGATAAGCCCTGATTTCGGCGTTTGATCCAAGAGAGTTTGCTTGTGCTGTTGTGCAGCGTTTTTGGCGTTGGGCCCACGTGTCCTTGCAGTAACAAGTGAAACGTGTGAAGTGTCTCCTTAAATTACAAGCTACATATTTCCGTGGTGGTCAATCTCGATTACAGGCTTAGATCGAGCCGACTATACGCGCATGTGTGTACACATGCTTAACAAACTCTCGATAACCAAGCAAAAAAAAGAAAGTATAATGGACGAAAGTAGATCTATGGGAGACGTGTTCATTAGAGTTAGCTACTGATCTTCCTTCAGTCTGAGGCTCTGAACATTGCTACATGACAGGCATAGCGCATTGTTTCTCTCTTCTTTCCATCCGCATGGCTTTATCCCATTCAGTTACATGAATCATTGCATAGTCAAACATATCTTGTTGCTCCACGAAGAAGAGCTTATCTTGTATTCTTGTTCCCTCTGTTTCAGCGATGATGTTGCCCAGGTCTGTGGAAATCAACGTTAACGCAAATATGGTTACTGCACGAGCCAGCCTCTTCTCTTACTTTACCATCCTTCGTTGGGAAACCAACGGAGGGGCAAAATTAGGACCTTTTCTTCACCGTTCCACGCATAAAAACATTGCGTTGAGATCGACCGATGTAATTAACATCTTTATCCCGCGTGTGCCTCTCGTGCATTCGTGCATGCGTTCAGACAGATCGGCTTTTAAGTGGTAAATTAGGAGAGATGTCACATCCCAGTAGATTTTTCATGCCCCCAGGCCCAGCTTTACACCAGCACCACGCCAAAACAAACGGTTCACCTGTGAGCTCCTCTCACACGGCTGTCACTACTCATCACTAGTTCATACACGTTGCTATCCGTTCGCACTGGTTTGCTCCTTTTGGCCCTGTTGACGAGGAGTTTTTCTCTAGACATTTCCAAGTTCCAATTATAGGCAAAGTAGTAAAGTACATAATATTATTGGGGTGTGTTTATTTGATGTCGTTAATGCCTTGGGTCCTATTTTTTTTTGACTTTTTTACTAACTTAGAAGCTGAAAAGCCAAAGCCTAAACAAATGGATGACTTTTTATATGAGACCAAAAGCCACCGAAGAGGTGCTTTTTGGCTTATTGAAGATTGGTTTTAGACTAATGCCACTGAAACAAAAGTAAAATGACCCACCTCTACCACGTATAAAAGCCGATTGCTTTTAAGCTAGTTAAACCAGAAATCAAGCCAAATCAAGATTTCAACAATTGAGCAAAGAGGAGAAAGACTTGGACAAATTTTGAATATCTATATACTTAGAGATAAATGTTTATAGCCACCCACAAAGCCTAAGAATGACAAAATGCTCAAGCACAAGAGCCACACTTTCATCTCACAAAAGTTCTCTCAAAGAACCCTAACACTCTTCCACTTGGCTTCACTCCTAAGCCAACCCCTCTACATCCTTTTATAGTAAAGGCTCACCTACCGATCTTAAGAAACCCTAATACCTGGATACAAAGTGGATTCCATCTACCAATATATGGGAAAACCCGATGACCTGACATAGAATGGGGTTTTCACTTACATGCATGCTTCTCAAAGCATCGCTTCCACTTAGCTCCAATAACTTTATTTTTCTTATATTGTCGTCCTCTTCATGACCTAAACCACTTAGGCTGCACCGTAGTTTTGCAAACTGCCCCCACCATTGGGCAAATGTTCAAAATGCCTTTCACTGATATTTCCTGAATCCTTCATACCGAAGTACCGCCCATGTTCCATCACCTTCCATGTGGGCCCAATGACTTCCCTCCAAGCCTTTCACGCATATAGATACCACCGAACAATCTTCGCTAGCAAACGGGCTCAAGTCACATAACGCACCTTATACATCACCATACACCATGATGGCACCCAGCTTCCTTAATCATTCTGGACCTTGGCTTCTCTTGAGCACAATCCTGGTCGACCTTACTGTTGCTCGTCATCTCCATCATTAGTAGTTCCTACTTCGTTTCCTTATCTTCATGGCTTGTAACCACTACGCTAGCCTCAGTCACCTTTCGACGACACCTTGATCGTTTTCGACGTAAGCTCTCTTAGCTTAGTCTCGATCCCTTAACTGCTTTGGACTAAGCTCTCTTAGCTTAGTTCCGGTCCCATTTGTCTCACCATAACGTAGCTCTAAAGTACTACAACCATTACGGAGAAACAAACCCGTCATGTAGCATCGCACAACACACAAAATCACCAATTGCCACAATCGATGAACCAATAGCACATACTTTCTTGCTTTGCTCCTGAAAGCATCACTTTACCTCAAAAGGTTTTTGTTCAAATTTTGTCTTCTATGGTTCTTGTCCATCTTGCACCTTGCTTAAATCCAACCATCTCACTCATCATCCATGATCCTTCTTGATCTTTGGTGCTCCTAACCAAGTCCAGGTCATCCTTATCATTGACCACAATTGACTCCAAGCCACGTGCACAACAATATACCAAGTAGGGATGAAAAAGGAATAGATACGGTGGGTAAATGGCTATTGTGTTTTCGTTTCCATATTTTTTTTATTGTAACGGAAACGAAATCGGAAACCCCAAAAACAGATAGTGACGGAAGTGGATGCGGAACGGAACGGAGCAGATACAAAAATGTAAGCAAAAAATTCCATCCAGGTATGCTCCTAGTTGTGACACCCTAAAAATTTGCAAATTCTTTAGTTGAGCATTTAATTCGAATTTTATGAATTTTTTCTGAATTTTCAGCATTTAATTACTGATTTTTGCTATTTTCATATTTAAATAAATAATTTATTTGATAAAAATAAAACCAAAATATTTCTGGAAATAATTTTCCTAAGTTTTAAATGTTATAAAATATTTTTGAGAATTTTTATAGAATTTTTGAACTCTATTTGATATTTTATATAAAGTAATATATAATTATGGTATTATTTAAATTAGAAAACGGAATTTTCGGTTTCATTTATACGGAATTTCCGTTTCCGTTAGAATTGGCTCTCCCATTTCCGTTTCCGGCAAAAAAATTATGTTTTCATTTCAGTACCGATAGTTTTCATTTTTGTTTCCGTTTTTCTTCGGAATGGTCGAAAATTCTGTTTTCCTTTTCAACCCTAATACCAATCAACCATTTTCGAGCACAAGTTATTACTTGACCCACATCAGTCAAACCATGCATTATGCAAAACACACATTACTCCCTAGGATCAAATCACATTGCCATTTCATAGCTCATAATGCATCATGCGCAACATAACACAAGCAAAACAATACTGTCGGGGATCGGTACCCTCGCCACGTGTAAGCATCCCCCGGCCTTGTGGCGGCTTTCCATAGACCAAGGGGCTCATCCCCGACCTAGGTGACGCCCCCCCGGTGGTCGGGCTCGGGGCCAACGAGCTCGAGCTCGGGCCCCGCCCAGGGGCAGTCACCCTCGACCTCGGCGCCTCGGCCTCGATCTCGACGCTCCCGCAGGCACCAAGGAAAGGGACATCTGTAATATTTCTATTTTTATCTTGTGTAAAACTCTCCCCTACGTGGGAATCAGCACCCTGCCTGCCCCTGCGTGGAAACTAGGGTTCAACAGCTCCTGTCAAGATCTCAACAGTTCCCGTCAGACTCTCAACGGCTAGCGACGACTTTCGAGCCTTCTTCAAATCTCCACGAGCTCCTGATGTCGCCCTCGGGACCAAGCGGCGAGGTTCCCCGACGGCTACAAAAGCAATAGGTCGTCTCAACCACGAGAAGAATACAGAAAGAGATAGAGAAAAAACAGACGAATAGACGAAGAGAAGACAAGGATAACACATGATACACAACACCAGAGAAGAAGAACGGTGCGGACCCCTCCTCTTGCTCGGGCCCGTCCTTGTACTCTTCCACAGAGTTGCTAATACACCCTTCGCCTCAGGGCCAAACTGGAGTAGAGCTATTACCCGACCTTGGGGGCTCGAACCGGTATAAACCCCGCGTCCGATATCCTTTCTTGGATGACTTCGCCGCGATGCTTGGAGCCTCCCGAACGAGCGCGACCTCGGGTCCCGCTCCCGAGCTAACTCCTCGCTCCCCCTTTCCTTCTTCTGCGGTCGACGGTCCAGATCGTCGACAAATACATAGCATGACACTTATCACAAACAACTCATCAAATAGCCCCAAAACATTACCAACAGACTCATCTCGAAATCCTCTTCAAAAGATGTCAAGGCCTTATGGCCACTGGATCGACAAAACACTCTGAAACGGCTGAAAACTCCAAACATATGTTTGCTAAAAAATTGATCCGACTCACATTGATTTGACTGTGAACACTCTTTGGATCAACAGTCCGATTTATGATCCAAACCAATCCAGATCATTTGCCCCACCAGATGATCCGACATATTCGGATAATCCAGCCTAGCAAGATAGCTTCGAATCCATATTGACTCTCTTCAAAAGCAAACTCCAGATACAATCCAACCAAAATGTCAATTATGGCGAGAACTAGCGTCCCGACGTCCAATTTTTAGAATGTTGCGTCGGACGTTCGGTGCAACATTTTTTTTCCAACGTGTGAAATATTTTTTTTCAACGTGTACAATATTTTCTTTCGTGCTCACATTTTTACTGTTATAAAAAGAAAAATATTTCACATATAGAAAAAAAAATATTGCAGGGTAAAAAAAACACCAGACGTCCGAGGTAGCAATTCCGTTATTCATCGCATCACGTGGGAAAACCTCACACGGTCTCACAAATTCCTTTTCTTCTTCGGAACAGACAACATTAAGCACCTTAAATATTTTAATGTGCCCCCACAAGTTAAATTTCGAACGTACGATGGTCATTGGTTGTCAATCAAACATAATTACACGTACATCGCCCATGTGGCCATGGTACCACGGAACGGTGCACGCACTGGGCACAAAACATCAAGACCCACCGAACAGCCCTGATCGCTACGCGGCCGCGGCACGCGGGGCAGGGCTCACACTCCAACGGGTGCACTGCCGCCATCACATCATTGCCCCCTCCCCCACAGCACGACACCGCAAAAGGATGCCACCAATCGCCATTCATCGGTGTCCCAAACTTGTACTACTCCCGGAAGAAAGTCCATTTTCGCCATGTGATACATGCTTTTCCTAACCCTATCTGCTCCTCCCTCCTGTCCTCCTCCTCCTGCAGGTAGGGGAAAAAACAGTACTACCATGTGACAAGGTCTGGGTGTGTGCCATAATTTCAGAGTCGTCTCTCGACATGTACTGTACTCAGCGAGTTTTTCTGTTCTAACAAGGAACTGTTTGGGTGGTGGTAATTCATTAGGGTTTTAAGGTTTACTTTAAATTTAAATTAGGTCTCAAAAATATTTTAATAAAATACTCCTAATCTAAACATTTAGATCCTGCGGTTCTACCTAGCATGAGCACCACTTAGCAGTAAGAATAAAGCTATTCGGAGAAAAGAGGCGCCGAAGCATCTAGCATCTGGCCCTATTAGGCCACGAGTAGTCTAATTGCCGTGCGGTTATTTTCTAAATCATCTAATTGTCATGAGATTAATTGCTCCCTAACCTGGCTGGTTGGTCACTGGTCCTTCATGGATGGTAAGTGAGAACTGACAAGTGACTCCGCTCGCACTCACAACAGAAACAAACACCCACATGACTCAAAATAAAGTTAACTTATTCCCTGACCCCAGCAGATAGGAGTAATAAAGAAGGGCGCGCAAAACAACGCAACATGTCTAAAAACTTCTGCTATAAATAAGTGCTGCCTTGCACACTGCCTCCCCAACCCCAAGCCAGCTCTCGCCTTTTCAGCAACACAAACCACTAGAAGCACAAGCTTAAGCGCATAGGGAAGCCACAAAGAAAGGAAGGGGAGGAGCAGTGGACTACGGGTTCTCCTACAATGGCTGCAACAAGGAGAAGAGGCCGCCGCTCAAGAGGGGGCAGCTCAAGTTGCGGATAGCCAAGACTCTGAGCAGCCTCGTGGTGCCAGGTGCCAAGAACAGGGATCACAGCTTCAGAAGATAAAGCAGACTGCAATTGGTCGGCTTATCGTGATGTATGGTGTGGTGCTTGACATAGGGATTGTGCAAATTGAAGGAGAGTTGTTTAGTTAGGCAGTTGTTGGTCTAAAATTTTCCCCTTTCTACCCCTTTTGCTCGGTTTGAGGTTTTATTAGCTCCCTGGAAGGCTGTTTAGATCTTGCTTCCTTGGCAATTACATTGCACTCTAGTGAAGAAATGGAGAGAGAGAGAGGGTGTATTCCTTCTAGTTTCATGTTTGGAGGAGTAATGTGTAACATAACTTTGATGATGGTAATGGGATTTTAAATTTTTGTTAACCATCCTGTCTCTGAGATTCTAATGGGCCTGTCCTTTCGTTTGCTTGTCCAACTCTTGAACTGAAGTGATAGTACTAATTAAGGGGCCATACATTGGGATGATATGTACATGTCACATTGTCACTGCACATGTTTCTCGCCTTGCCTCTCATGGCGATCGAACCGCGCGCGCCCTCCTCTCCACTACCGCAGTCTGCCATGACAAATCGTCAGGTCAGATTCAATTGGCCGGCGCTGCCTTTCCTACGCCCGCCACGGCGCCACCACCAACCGCTTCGGGCCTCGGCACGACGTCGTCGCAGGCTTGTCGCGCGTGGGCAGCGGCAGCCTCTCTAACGAGGGCACCGCGCGGCCGGGTCGCCCGTGGAAACTCGTTTTTTTTTAAAAAAAATATAGTTTTCTAGATTTGTAAATTTAATCTCCTACCCACCATGAAAGATGCGGCAAATGTTCTCTTCTGTATCCAAAGAGCGTGAAAGCCAGCGGAGCTCACCCAACCGTGGGAATAGCACGGCCGACAGTGCTCGGGTGCTATAGTGGCCTCCATCACGGCGTTAGTCGGCTTCTACACTCCCTAGACGTGGTAGGAGATACGTGTCGTCTCCAGCACCTTCTACAACAAGAGATGAGCTAAAATTACAAATCCACACACATGGTAGATTTGCAAAAAAAGAGGTGCCAGGAGCTAGATAAGCAATTGGTTCCGCCCTGTGCTCTATGGGCCACGGACGGCTTGACATGTGTCGGTCGCATGCTCGTTGCACGGAAATGTTACAAGGCACGTGCGCCCATGCGTGCATAGCTAGGAGTCTTCCACTCCACGGTGCATGCGGATGTGGTAAAGGTTGCCACTAGCAATGTCGAGTGACGATCGTTGGCACTGATGATGTAGCGTCATGACCTGAGTCGGAGATTGTGAAGTGATAATTGGGAAAGAGATCTAATGCAAATCTCTATTGGGACTGTAACTTAAGCAGTTGCACGTGGACAGTTTGATAAAAAAAACAACGGTCCAGATCTTTCGAGAATATTATTTGAAAACACCGTGCCGATTTTTTGTATTGTGGTCAACACTATTCCAAAACACGGTTAAGAAATTCGTACCATTCGTTCACTCGATCGAATGATCCTAATTGAAATATTTTAAGATCTAGTTTAAATTTAAACTAAATCTTAAAACCTTACCAAAAAATTACTATTCATTCAAACAGGGTCTAAGGAAAAATTCCCTCGAAATCGCTTCCGATTTGTTCCATATACAATACCCTTGCAGTATCAAATGTATTGTGGATTTCTGGGGGCACTGGAACTAGAGGCAAGAGTCTAAAGCACACTCCCCTGTTACTCATTGCGAGAAAGCTAGAACAGAGGGTTAGCTTCTCTGAAAATTCGTCGCTCACAAGAAAGCAATATAAGACGATCAGATGAATGAATATAATAAACCAAAGTAATGCCATTAACCATCATGCCAACAAACTAGTAACCCGTATCACATCGCCACGTAGGAATGCCACTACTTAACGAAAGGAATCGGCAATTAATAGAGTAGCTAGATTTTAGGAACGATATGCGCAGTGATTAGGATCGCAAGTTTGGCTAAAAGTTACTCAGCGACGATGGGTTCGGATCCTAGGAGTCGTATACTACCTATTCTATTTCCTGCAAGTTTCCTAGCCAGTGAGCTACGCCACGTGTCAGCTCCTTGAAAAAAACGTAATTATGTTTAAGTTATTTCAGCCATTTTTAACAAAAAAAAAGACCTTTCAATTCGGTAAATTCGTGAATCCTTAAAAAAGACCTAGATAAATACGAAAAAAGCGTATTTACGTTTAAATCCTTTCAACCGTTTTTTACGAAGAGGACCTTTCGGTTCGACGAAATCGTGAATCCTTCGTGAAAAGACCTCAAATAAATGCAAAAAAGAGAGCATAATTCGTTTTATATCCTTTCAACCGTTGAACACGTTTTCTCGATTTTCTCGTATGAGGGAGCGCCATCACAGCGTTGCACACTTGCACACCGCGGAGAGTATGTAACTACATCAGGTGGATTTACGAAAATCTCAACCGCATCTTGTTTTCTACGGTAGAGATTATGACGTCAGGACTCAGGCGTACTCCCTAAGTCAACATATCTTCTCCTTGGTAAGCCAAATCCATCTTTGGGGAAGAACACCATGGCCTTGTGATAATGCGATCTATAGAGAAGCTCGGGAAGTGTGTATCTGATGATGGCAAATTGCCAATTGCTAGTAGCAGTCCCTCTCGTTTCAAATAAAAGTTGTTTTTATATTGACACGGTCTGCAAAGAGACCTATTAATTTCTATGAAAATATGTTGATTCAAATAAAATAAATTATATAGTACAAAAATATATTTCAGGATAGATACCAATTTCATATTGTTAATCTTGGTAATTCTTTATATATTGATTATCAAACCTAAAAATGTTTGACTGGCACAAATTCTAAAGCAACTTAAATTTAGAATCAGAGGTGGTACTACTTAAAAGGAAAGCTAGAACGATGCTCTACTTGTCACTCGAGTGGAATTTGAGATGTGTCTTGCATGAAGAGATTTGAGTTGAGCCAATCGGATACTAATGAGCAGATGCATACAACACATTTTTATTTATTTATTTATTTATTTATTTATTTATTCTGAGGGGTGCTAGACATCTTATTCAGGGTAGGATCCAAGTGTATTAGCCGGGTTTATGTAACCTGACGACTTTGTGCACAATCTATGATAGCACACTATAAATATAAAAAGGTTATTCCATAAGCTTAAGTAAGATTAGTGTGTGATAACCCTAATGACCCCATTAACTTATTTTTCTGGATCCGCATAGGATTCTCAAGCCAATCATAGATAGAATGTGTATGTTAGATGCGTCATTCACCACCCTCACAAAGGTCACAACTCATAGGCCACTTAGGACATGTACAATAAGACCAACTCAGCTTACTATTAGCATGTAATATAAGCTTTGTTCTATGTGAAAGAGTGAGAGAAGAGGAGAGATAAGATAATCGGCTCTTATTTAGTAGTCAGTATCGCACGAGAAAACAGATTCTATCGCCAGCTAAAAGTCGGTGTTGGAGTTAGCACAAGCGACTGTTAGTGTTGAAGTTAGTGTTTTGCAAATAGCTATTAAGATGAAGTTAGTGTTGAATGCTCAAATGAAACGATTTAGTGTTTCTCTAGAGACAACCTTTAGAAATAATTATTATACAAGCTGATTTTATTGCTTACTTTAGATGATATAGATGAAATGTGAAGTACGCAGTGAGTTTTGTTACTGTACTTCTCTTAGTGGAGTTAAACCAAACGCTAGTGAAGTAGTGAGCAGTGAAGAGGGGCGTACGGTATAACTGTACCGCCATACTAGAGACTTGGCTAGACACCTTACGACAGTACAGAAACTCTAACAGAAGATGTAACATAGAAACAGTTGCTCGTACAAGCGAATCAAACATTTTCAGAACTCGCCGGATAAAAAGAGTGTTAAGGAACCTCGCTATCGAATAGTCCGGATTCCTGAACAGATCTGAATTGGAGAACAGAAACAAGAGAGACACGGGTTTAGGGAGAGCGACGACGAATTCTTTATTAAATTTCTGAATCCTTGTACATAGGGGAACCCCCCTCCTCCTTTTATAGCGCTCACCTAGGGTTTCGGCTAAGGGGCCAACGTGGGCTTTCCATGGGCCACGAGGGTTTCCCAACACTCCCCCTTGGGCCCTTTGCCGCGAGATGCATATGCCTCATTAAAACTCGGAAAAACCCGATGGGAAAAATACTTGGAGAAAGAGTACATAGCATACGCTTACTATGTTGCACGAATTGCCTCGTTAAAACCTTATGCAAGAAAACTTCATGAAAAACTTGCTAAGGAAAAAGAGTACAATTCTCCCAACTTCAATTGCTAATCTTGAGATTCATGTTGGGTATTCATAATTCATCTTGAGATTCATGTGGGAGTATGTGAAATATCTCCCCGAAATCTGCACTTCTCTAAGTCTCATCATCCCAATTCCTTTTACGCACCTTTCAAAGGTAGATCTTTGGGAGTGATTTAGTGAACAAATCGCAAGATTCTCACATGACTTAGTATGCAATATCTTGATCTCGTTCATCTTATGCAATTCGTGAGCATAGAAGAACTTGGGGTTGATATGCTTCGTGAGATTGCTCTTCACATAACCCATCTGTGCTTGGGCAACACAAGCTGCATTATCTTCATAAATTATCGTGGGAGTTTGCTCAATGTTCAAACCACATGACTTCTGGATGTGGTGAACCATTCTTCTGAGCCATGCACATTCACAAGATGTTTCATACAAAGCAATGATTTCCGAGTGGTTTGTCGACGTCAAGGCGAGTGCCGCTTAGACGACTTCAAGAAATTGCTGTTCCTCCACATAGGAAAACATAGCGGTTTGGGACTTGCCAATATGCGGGTCTGATAAGTACCCAGCATCGGCGTAGCCAACCAAATTCAATTCATTGTTTCTTCTGAAAAACAAACCAAGGTCTTTGCTTCCTTGGAGGTAACGGAAGATGTCCTTGATCCTTTCCAATGCCTTTTGGTGGGTTACGCCTTTGTCTGAGCTAGCAAATTCACAGTGAACGCAATGTCCGGCCTAGTGCTATTCGCAAGGTACATGGCGCTCTAATTGCACTCGGATATGGGAATTCTGCTCCCGGGACTTCCTCCCCTCTTCTCTAGGTGCGTATGGGTCTAGGTGCGCTTGGAGTGACCTTGAGCCATTGGAGTCTTTACAGGATATGCTTTTTCAAAACCAAACCTTTCCAACACTTTCTGCGTGTAGGTTGATTGATGTACCAAGATTCCTCCTTGGACATGTTCAAGTGCAAGCCTAAACAAAACTTGGTTTTACCCAAATCTTTCATTTCAAACTCGGACTTCAAGTATGAGCATGCCTCTTCAATTTCTTCATCCGTCCCAATGATGTTCAAGTCATCTACATAGACGGAGATTATCTGAAATCCATTCGGGATCATTGTATAAACACACATGGACAATCTTCGTTGTTTGTGTAGCCTTTCTTGCGAGAAAGTCACTTAAGTGATTGTACCACATTCTTCTGATCGCTTGATTATACATACAGTGATTTCTCTAATTTCACACTGTATGCAGTTTCTATTTGCTCCGTCTTGGTTCGGGATAGGAATTCCTTCGAGACTTTCATGTATATCTCGAATCCAAGTTTCCATACAAATATCTTTGTGACAACATCTATTAGCTTCATTCTCAACTTCAAGTTGATGCCATTGAGATCAAATATCTAAAGGTAATTCCTCCCATGACCGGAGAATAGGTTTCTTCATAATCAACTCCGGGCGTTGAGTGAAACCTTGAGCTACAAGCCTTGCTTTGTACCTTACAACTTCATTGTTTTCATTTCTCTTAGAACAAAGACCCATTTGTGACCTCACGGGGTTTATATGGGGAGGTGTGCGGCAAGCGAACAAACACCTCTCTCTTGTTCGGAGAGACTAACTCTGCAGATGATTGCCTTTTCCATTCTTCCCAATCTAGCCTTTTCTTGCACTCTGCTAGAGATGCGGGCTCGGGATCATGATCAATGATCGAGGCAATCTTCTTTGCAGTATGCATCAACGTTAGTTTGTTGCTCTATTCAGGATTCTCTGTTATTACAAAGTTTATGGCCATTTCTTCATGGGGTGCTTCATGCACTTCTACTTGCTCTTCACTGCTATTCCCTATCGCAGGAGCAAGTTCCTTTAGCTTTTCATCGCCTATGTGTGCGCACACATTATTTTCGACGACTTCCTGCAGTGGAAGATTCAAGTCTGGAATTGCCTTTCCTGTTGGCTTCTTTCCAGTGCCAGGTCTCAACTGGCTCCCCTTCTTTCCTTGGGGCATTTTAGTGATTGGTTGTGGTAAGTCCTCTGCTTGATTTTCTCGAGACGTCTCCGGGTACTTTGGGTTTGAGGAGCCAGGTTTCCTGTTCTTTTTTTCTTTGAGGCCTCTGAACAGGCTGAGGGATACCTTCTATTTTCTTTGGTATTTCCACCCTCTTTGGTGCATTTCTTGCTGGTACATGCGACTTAACCACGCCCTTGAGATCACAAAAATGATCAGGCAGTTCATTTGCTAAATTCGCAAATCAATTATCTTCGGACTTCTTGATTTGCTTCATCGGTCTGAGGGTCATGTGCGGGGATCGGTGGAATGCCATATGATTTCTTGGCATTTTTCATCCAAAGGTTGATTTCCTCCCCTAATGACGGAAACGATCCTCGTCAAAAATGCAATCGTGAATCGGGTTTGTATGCAAGTCTCAATCATGGGTTCCAAATACGATTATGGATGCACTCTCATAACCAACGTATATCCCGGACTTGCGGAGAGGGCCCATTGCGATCCGTGAGGGGTGGTATAGGTACATATATCATACACCCAAATTTTCTAAGATGGGAGATCTTGGGATGATCCGTGCACAAGCCGCATAGGAGAATGGATGTTGTAGGCCGATGGTCTAAAATTGATAAGAGCTCTGCGTGCGAGATGCGTGTCCCCAACAAGTGTTGGGCAAGTTACAACTCTGCAAAATTGGTGCGGCAATGAACTTAATCCTCTTTATTAGTGCTACGCTAGTCCATTCTGCGTATGGGCGTGCGATGCAGTGCTCAATTGCTATCCTGTTGCGGTGCAATAATCATCAAATGCCTTTGAAGTAAATTCTCCAGCATTGTCCATTCTAATGGAAATCACGCGATGATCTGGGAAAGCATTCTTAATTCTTATGATCTGCGAGATCAGCTTTGCAAAAGCATGGTTTCTTGTTGACAACAAGCATACATGCGACCATTTCGAGGAAGCATCGATGAGCACCATAAAGTATCGAAGCGGCCTGACAGGCTGAATCGGACATAAATATCCCCGGATGCGTTCGAGGAATGCGAGGATTTCACTTTGCACTTTCATGACAGAGGTCTAGTTATTAATTTCCCGATGGCACATGCAGGGCACACAAAATCTTCATGATTCGGGAAATTTTTAACATTAATACCATGACCTTGTGAGTTGTTCACTATATTTCTCATAATTCTAAGACCGGGATGGCCTAATCTACCATGCTATAAAGAAAATAACTCGAGCTTCTAAAAGCAGTCTTCAAGGAAGTATACACTTGGTGCATGAATATTAGTGTAGTACAACCCGATTCATATGAGGACATTTTTCTAATACCATTTTCCACATACCGCATGCTTCACAATGCACAAGTATTCTTTGCCATTTTCTTCATTGGTTTCTACGTGAAAACCTTTGGCGGATGTCTTTAAAGCTTAAGAGAGTGCGCGTTGATTCAGGGTACAAAAGGGCTTCTTCAATTACCAAGGTTGTACCCATAGGCAATATAATAGTGGCTCTTCCTGAGCCGATTACATATGAGTCACTTCCTGCGATCGTAGTAATCTTTCCAGCGTTCTTCTTGATCGACTGGAAGTATTTAGACTCTCTTAAGATGGTATTTGTTGTGCCACTATCAACAATGCATACCTCTTCCATTTGGGCGCTACACGATTTCTAGATAAAAAAAATATAATTCTAATCAGATAGAGGCAAAAACAATCCAAATATTACTTGCAAAATTGAAGAATACTGAAATAAAGAATAAATTGCGTATTTATTCATGAAAGAAGTATGCTCTTCTAGAGCTTACAATTCATTATTCAAAAAGAAAATGCTAACAACCATAATCTAAAAGAAAATGCGATTCATGCATTTAAACGGCAGTGCAAGGCTTGATTGTTCTGCTTGACGGTAGGTTTCGCTTCCTGCGAGGACCCTAGACCAATCGCAGCACGGAGCTTCTTGCTCCCAAGAACGATCTTCACGTCTGATGCCCAAGTGAGGTATTTCTGACCGTGCGGGGCCAGTTCTTCAAACTCACGATTCACGATTCATGATTTCAAAAATCTGATTTAGATTACTGCGTGTAATCTGATAGAAAATGGTTGCAAAAACATAAAGTGCAGAAAAATTAAATTGCTATGCATTGCAATATCTTAAATAAAGCAACGGATTCAAAATTCATAAAGAATATTCATAAACAGAGAAATAGAGCTAGAAAAATTAGAAACAGAGCCAAATAAATCTTCTTGATTTTCTGGCATTTTTTTCAAAATTTTCTGCAATTTTTCTCCTTTTTGCTTCTTTTTCTTTCCCTTTTCTTTCTTTTCTTTCTCTTTTTTTTTCTTTTTCTTTTCTTCCGGCCGATCCGGCCCGCTGGGCCTTGCCCTTTTCCCGGCCCACCTGCACGCGCGGCTAGGGTTTCCCCTAGCCGCAGCCGTCGCCGCCGCCTCTTTGCACTTTTCCTCTTCTTTTTTTTCTTCGCTTCACCTGCCCGCTCCTCTTCTTTGCTTCTCGCGCCCGCTCGCCTCCTTTGCTTCTCCCGCCCGCTCGCCTCCCCCTTCGTGCTTCTTGCGACGATGGAAGTCGAACAGCAGCGTGGTCGGTCGAGCCAGCGCTTGGCGAGCTGCCGAGCCGAGGACGGGGATTGGGCGGCGGCGCCGGAGGCGGAGGCGCGGCTGCGAGCCGGTGCGGATGAGGCGGATCTTGCGGAGCCGGGCACGATCTGCGAGCCGATCTGGCGCGGCGGCGGCGACGACTTTGCCTCGGACGCGACGCCGCAGCGAGGCGGCCAGGCCGCGCTTGGCGGCGCGGTGCGGGGCGGAAGCTGAGGCGAAGCGGATGCCTCGGACGCGGCGCGCGGTGGGAAAAAAATCGGCGTCGGGCGGCTTGGTCGGCGGGCCGAGCTGCGTTGCGGCGCAGACGGCGGTCGGCGCCGAGGCCGGGAGGCAACGCCGCGTCTTGAGGCGGGTGGCGGCGCTGCGAGCGGTCGGCAGTCGGCGAGCCGAGAGCGCAGACGCCGTAGAGGCCTCGTATCTGCGGGCGCGAGGCGACGGCGCAAGCCGCCGGGCGAGTGCGGCAGGCGGTGGGCTTCTTCGGGTGGCGCTTGCGGCCGGGAGTCGGTGCGAGCCGGTGGCGATGGTGAGGGCACGGCCGTCTTGGCGTGGCGAGTTCGAGCGCTGGCCCGAGGCGGCAGCCGTCTTGTTGCCGACCGAGGCGCGGCGACGAAGCGTGGCGTCGAACACGACGGCCGGATAAGCGCTGATCGCCCGTGGCTGGCGAAGCGGCGGTGGCGCGATGCCGGTCGAGGCGGCGGCACGATCTTGCGAGTCGCGATCTGCGAGGACTTGGCGCCGCCGACGGCGGCGGCAGCGGCTTCTGCAGCGTGATCTTGGCCGAGGCGGCGACGGGCGGAGCGCCGAGGCAATCGCAAGTATCTTTGGGCGGCGCGGCGTCGGCGGCGCTTTGGGTCGCGCAAGCGAGGCAATGGCGGCCTGCTGCGCGCGCAAGCCAAAGCAACGGCGATTTTTTTCTTGCATGAGCGATGGCGAGGCGTAGATCCATATCGTTGTAACCGTGCCCGCGCAACGAACACAATACCGAATCGCGAGTTAGAAGCATGCATTGTAGCTTCTTGCCACGTAGCCGAGTGATCGCCGTGTGGCCGTGCCGTGACGAAAACGATACAAGATCGTAAGATAAATGTATGCATAGAAGCGACAAGCGTTTAGATTCAATCGTTGAAATCCCACCTTTTCTCACCTTTCAATCGAACTCGGTGAAAGCTTCGTGCGATAACGTGTTAAGGAACCTCGCTATCGAATAGTCGGGGTTCTGAGCAGATCTGAATGGAGAAACGAAACAAGAGAGACACGGGTTTAGGGAGAGCGACGACGAATTCTTTATTAAATTTCTGAATCCTTGTACATAGGGGAACCCTCTCCTCCTTTTATAGCGCTCACCTAGGGTTTCGGCTAAGGGGCCAACGTGGGCTTTTCATGGGCCACGAGGGTTTCCCAACAAAGAGAACCAACTTTGTGCGTTTTGGCATCTCCAGGTACGACCAGGGGCGAAGCTAGCCTAGGCCTAAGCCTCGGGCCGGCCTGGGTTGGCCCAAAGGTTTGTTTAGCTCATAAACAAATTTTCATAAATTTTTAACACAATTTTCATTGAATTTTTGGGCCAGGCCTCGGGCCTAGGTCCGGGTGGCCCGAGGCCTGGCTCCGCCCCTGGGTACGACGGTGACACGGCAAATGTGACGTATTTCCAGTGAGACCATGCGTACAGTAAGACGCGCACTCCCCGCCTTTCGATCGGTTCGCCTTCCCCTCACAATTGTTCCGTTCCATGTTGCTGTTACTTTAAAATGCGATCGGAAAAGAATTGCGAAGATGCGCAGTAGATTAGCATGTGGATAGATTTGTACATTCCCCATTATTCGATCCATTTATCCTCGGTGAGCCAATGGTGCACACACACGGCATCAGCATGCCGCCGGCCGGTGCGGTGCTCTCAGATGCGCGCGCCACCCCCGAGCGCGCTGACGCGGTCAAGCCACTCCTGATTACTGAAGCTGTGCGACGAACCCGGCCGGCGTCGCCTTCGTCAGACTCGCCGCTCGTGGGAGTACGAAGATCGAGACGGTAGACCGCTGGGCGGTGGGCGCGGACGAGAAGATTTGGAGCGCGCGGTTGACTGTGATCCTTTGGACCAGTAACGCAAGAATTCCCAATGTTCATGCGTCGTACCCACATTTCTACACAAACGGGAGGTGGATTCGGAAATTTGACGCCCAGTAAGGTAGTTCCAACTAAACACGCATCTGTGGTAAGTCAACATTGATTTGAGATTCGCGAGTTGCGATTGTGGTAAAGTAGAAGAAAAAGAAAAATTACGGACATACAACAATGTTCTAATTGGAGTCGAGTTACGTTCCAGCTCGACCGCTGTTAATCAAGTTTTCTGTACAAATTACTGGTACAAAGAACACTATATTTGCAAAAGTTTTCTCCATCCAGATATGCGAGGTGGTTGGGCAAGCTACGTAGGAGGCAAGGTTCAAAAAACCGCCTAAATCGGATTCCGGCCGGTGACGAGATCCAAAATCCCGGCTAGATAAAAAAATTCAAATTGTTATAGTAATCTCAGAAATTTCGAAGAGATTTTGCTAAATCGTACTGAAATCTTGAGTTTTTTTTGACTTTTTATGGCCGGATTTGGTCCAATAACTCTTAAGAAAGTCATCTTTCATGAAAATTTGTTGAAAAACCGAATTTTTGAGATGTTTTAAAATTTCAGCAGAAATATTGTTTGATTTTTATAAAATTGTATAATCTTGATCATGATCTGAACATTTTATGGTACTATCTTTAGTAGTGTAGGATCATACATAAATTTTTTTAAAATAATTTAACTTCATTTTTTATCTTTAAAAATCAAAAATAGAATGAACATAATTGGGACAATAACCTTGTCAGAATTTTATAAATTTGCTCGAGTGTGACCATGATCCAAAATTTTTATGAGATATTAATAATTTCCTTGTTAAAATTTTCTAAAATTTCAACTTTTTTGTTTGCTCAATCAAATCTATTTAAGAATTGAACTTCATTTGTTATATTTCAAAAATAAAAAACAGAAAGAATATAAATAGTACAGTGCCCTTGTAAGAATTTTATAAATTTACTGGAGTGTGATCATGATTCAAAAATTTTATAAGATCTTAAAAATTTCCTTAGTACCCTTCTGTAAAATTTTCAAAAATTCTAAACCTTTTTTGATTGCTAAAGCAAATCTATGTATTGATTATCAGCCTTTTATCAGGACGTAGCACTGTCAGAATTTTTGAACATTCTTGAAGCTTGATCATCATATGAAAATGTTATAAAAGCATTAATGATACATAAGGACCATCTAAAAAAGTTTAAATTTATTTTAACATGGTTTGAACTATTTTTTATTTGGTTAAAGTTTGCTGGTAAGGCTTTTATCAGGACAATATCACTGTCTGAATTTTAAAATTTCATGAGACTTGATCATCATATGAAAATTTTATGGGAATATTAGTGATGCATCGTAACCATGCACAAAAACTTTCAAAATTTTCTAGCATGGTTTACTCTATTTTTCATTCGATTCAAACTTGCGTGTCAACGTTTTATCAGGATAGTAGCAATGTTAGAATTTTTAAAAATTACTCATATTGGATAATCATCTAGAATTTATTTGGGAACATCATTGATGTGTCAAGAACCTCTACAAAATATTTCAAAAAATTTCGACGTCGTTTGAGACATATTTTGCTCGGTGCAATTTCTATGAAATCTTGGCGAATCTCACCGAGATTTCGGGAATTCCCATCAAAATTTCGGTTTTCTCGGTGAAAAAAATCGGATTTGAATTTTTGTTTTTGTATTTCGTCCAGGATTTGTCAGAAATTCTGTGATTTCGACGAGATTTCGGATATTAGCTAGCTCGAAGATATCATCCGAAATCGAGATTTCATACCTATGTGTGGGAGGTGGCTCTTTCGCCGGTAAGATATGCGAGAAAATGTCATTCCCCGTACGTGTCTTCCCCCATGGGCCACGGGCTGTGGCCGCACGCTTCCGCGCCCGCGGAACGGCTGCCTTCTCCCAGACTCCAAACGAACTCTACAAGCTGCCCACCACCACATCACACAGTGCACACTAGTCACTGCTCACTAGCCGCCTCTGAGATTCTCTAAAAGTTGATTCTAGATTGTGGGTGTAGAGAAGTTGATTCTCGAAAAATTAAAATTCAAAAACACATATGAAGTAGATTATAGATTCTAGTGTATATGGGTGAGTTAGATTGCGAGAATCAGACTATTTATTTTTTATTCTGCTTGTGAGACTAGAATCCAAAATCAAAAGCTAAAACAAACGTACCCTCAGCCTACCACTTAACCATCCACGACCTTGACGGCTTGACCACCTCCCAATCCGATCCTCACTCCAAATCAGCCTGTCTCCTTATCCATCTGGTGGTTCCATCTTCCGCTTGTCTTTCTTGTTTCCTCCCTGTTTATACCAAGCGGTTGGTGCCAGATAAAGGTAGGTATCGTGCCGAGTCAGGCTATAATGTACGGGCCTATCGGTCCACCGTGCCATGCTGTACTAGCTGTCATCTTCGGCGAGCTCAAGCACGGTCAATTTGTGATTCGTGCCATTTTCGTGCCGTGCCGATCTAGATCTAGCCTATTTGCACTATTACGACGAGAGGATAGAAACTGAAGACGTACGGAGCTGAGGCAGTGGACACAAATATTAGGGAAAAAAGAACTAACTTTTATTTATTCTTGAACAAATACAGAGTTACTGCCTCGTTAAAAACCTTAAACCCAATGTGGGGTACCCTAATACAGAGTGGCTCGGTGCGCGTGCTCGATGTCAGTGAGTATGTACTCTTCAGTCCCTATTCTTTACTTTTTAACATCTTCGTTATCTCCCCTTTCTCCGCATACGAGGACCGCAAAAGGCGTCGGACATAGGGTGTACCACAACATGACGCAATATCGCAATAGAGACCCCGACCACGTGACGTGCCTACTTTAGATCCATCGGGGCCTGTTTCTTGCCGTGCCAGCCCAAACACAGCCTACACTGACGTGTCACACCGTGCCGTCTATTGTGCCTGACCGCGAGGCCTGACACGACCCTATCATTCATGCTGTGCCGATCCGACCTGTGCATATGCCATATCATGCTTCAGTCGCCATGCCGTGACATGAGCCGGCCTAATGCCGCTCGATGTTCCCAATACTGTTCAACAGAGTGGAGAGTGCAAGTAGCTAGCTAGCGCAACTAGCTGCCACGCTCCGCTCCGGCTCCGGCCAAGCGATGCATCAGCAAGTCGCCGTCGGGGAACCCGCTGCTCCGGAGGGGCCAGGTCAAGCAGAAGATCGCCAAGCACATCATCACGGCCGTGGCCACGGCAGCGGTGCTTGCCTGCGACAAGACGGGCGTCAAGAAAGGCGGGGGCAAGCCGCCCTCGGCGGCCGGTGCCAAGAAGTAACGAAAGACCGATCGACTAATGGAAAGTGCAGATTGTACGTACGTTTTGTGTCCGATCTGATATGCTTGCAGAGTGGTCCGCAAGTATCGTGGTCTGCTCCTTCCTTGCCGTGTATGCAAATTGCATATGTAGTGCCACCTTTTTTTTTTGTTCCCCCGATCTTAATCTAGCATGGTACGATGATGTTGCCCGTTTCTGATCTGGCAGTTACATCAAACAATGGCGCATCACCCGGAAAGTTGTATCTATTTACAAAAGGTTACTATCTTTTAATCGATCCTAGTACATTTGTAAAGAAGCATACTACTAGTTTTGTGAAGAACCACACACAGTTATAATTTGCCCCAACACAACTTCTACCCTGTGATTGGCTGTATGATTTTACCTTCGCAAGGATTATCACCCGAACTCAGTCTCATCGAAATACGCGCACCCAACAAAAACTCGTATACCCTGGAAGCGAAGTATGCAAGTGAGCCACCCGAATAACGGCATCAATTATTGCTGGATCTGAGTGTCCTCTCGGTGACAAGATTTGCCTTACTTGTCTTAATCGTCACAAGGTTTCGTGCATGGCCTACTTGCTCACTCATCAAGTGTGTACTCTACATAAATGGAGCCGAGAAACAGTACATCTGCGATTATGCCTGGAACTGCAGTAACAGTTGTGGCTGCGAACCGTACGCTGCTCGGGATCCAAAATGTTGCAGCCGGTAGGGCCCAGCGCCACAGGAGGCTACAAGCGCGGCGGTGAAGCT
Source organism: Otatea glauca (assembly GCA_036346275.1). Lineage (NCBI taxonomy): Eukaryota > Viridiplantae > Streptophyta > Magnoliopsida > Poales > Poaceae > Otatea > Otatea glauca. The sequence goes on along the minus strand of CM070712.1, from coordinate 43,102,216 downwards.
TGCCGTGAAGACGCTGCGAGCGGCCAGGAGCGGGCGCGCACTGTAACCTGTGACTGTGAGCGACTACGCGTGTGGCGACGGCGAGGGGCACGGCCGCGCGGTGAAGCGACGATCCGTGCGCGATTTGTTCGCAACAGGCGGCAAGTTCAGCCGAGCGGACCAGGCACACAGCTGGGTAGGGATTTTTTTTAAATAATACATAGAAAAGTAAAAAATTACAAAACTAATATGCCGAAAAGAAAAATTATAAAAGTATACCTCTGTCGCTCTTCGAAACGATAACAGAGTATTGTCGCTATTTAAAATAACGACTTGATATGCCGCATAGTATATCGGTCCCCAGTGTTAATAGTGATATAATTTTGTCGCCATTTTGTTTGGCGATAGAGTTCTTCTCCCACCAGTTTGGAAAGGAATATTGAGGCAAGTAGGGTACTACGTGAATTCGAAAGTTCTAGTTACCGGCTGATGTTAGGAAGTACTATGTCTTGTTTGACATCGTCTGACTCGCTTAAGCTTGTCGATATCCGGAACCCACCTTATATGCTCCCAAGTTCGATGATCCATGAATAAACCAACCACACCGATATCGTACATTTCACCGCTCCAAGTTGCAGTCATCGTTTCCTTCATAAAACAATGATTTATAAATATACTCGAATCCACATGAATGATGAAACATGCAGCCATTACGTGTGCATAAAGTCTGTGTAATAGAAGGAGCTTGTTGCATATGCAATAACAACTCCACCTCCCAAGGGTGCACTCTTGGACAACTCTACCGCGATTTGTCCCATGACCGACTTTGTCTCTACATAATACCTCGAAGCGCAACTCTCTCGTGTCCATCTTGAACTCTCTATGCATCTCCCATTTTTTGCTTTATCTTCCATGTATGCACTGATCATATTTGAGTACTTCACGGCAGAATTATTCATAGCGACTAACGCCTTTGTATGACGATCCACGAAGTACTTTGTAATCCCACGAATAACTCCCTCAACTATAGCAACAAGAGGAAGGGGTCCAAGACCCCTCATCACCCAATTGTACACCCCTGCCAGATTAGTCATCATCACACCGTACCTTGCACCGTCCGTGTCGTAAAGCAAAGCTTACTTCTCCCTTGACTCATTCTCAATTCATTCAAGGAAGCATTTTGTGGCCCTATCATTCCTCCTAACCAATTGTGGAGAGTCTGTAGATAAGTCATCAAGCGCTACGGGGGCCTCTTCCGCACGAGGAGTCGGGTTCTTCGCAGCCTCTATTGTATACTTTCTCGTTAGTTTGTCTAGCTTCTTCTATAGTTACTGTGTTGATTCTGATCGCACAACCTCTCGAACAGCTTTGTTAGAGTCTTGTTCCTGAATTGCTTGTAAAAGTTCACCCCCATGTACCGTTTGCACCACCTGCTCTGCAAATCAGTTATGGAGATGGGTCATCTTGACCTTGCTGCAACTGCAGAATTACCTTCAACAACCTAGGGTGATGATCATGTATCACACAAACTCGAGGTCATTGACCGATGATTCCGGCTTTCACGTTTCTCATAAACCAAAGCTAGCATCAGTGTTCTCACTCTTCACAAAAGCCTAAACGATAGGAAGAACCTGGTTGTTGTCATCTACTCCGATGGCAGTCGAATCTGCCACTTGTACTTCCCAGTCAGGAATGTGCCTTCCACGCAAAGCAATGACCGCCAATGTCTGAATGCGTTGATGTATACACCGAATGCAAAAAAAATACTCGCTTCAGAACCATCTTCCCTGAGAAGCGCTGCGAGTGCTGCTAAAAAGTATCCACAACTATCCCAGCATTCCTCTCTTGAATGACTTGAAGCATACTTGGCAGGTTCTGGTATGAGTCTTCGTACGTACTGAATTTGACTTCGAGGGCCTTCTGGTTCGCCCTCTAGGTCTTCACATAGCTTATGATGTACTGAAAACTTTGCTCTATTGCAAGTATAATGGAACGAGGCTCCAGATCCAAGTTGCTAATGATCTCATCGTACATTACATTTGCAACGAAGCCTGGAGAGATGTTTTTATGCAATTGTATAGACTCTGTCATCACACATGTATGCGGAACGACTATTGAGCACTTCCAAACGGTGTCCCGCTTAGGCTGGTACACACGAACACACCATAGGCAACCCTCCATCTCACATCTGACATCATAAACCTATGGTGTTGACTTAACAACCATAAATATTCTTCGCATTGACACTGCCCATTCCTTCACAACTTCCTGCACCTCTCACTTATTTTTGTAAATTGCCCCCAACTGCACCTCGTTCCGATCGTACTCCCATCCAATGACTTTACCCTCATTCACTACTATATTCTCAAATTGTTAGTCCTCCCATTGCTCAGGGTAACGTTCATCGCATCTAATCTCACTATCAGCGCAAATGTTATCATCAGATAAAGCTTCATACTCACGGTCATCTGGCTCTATTCTTTCCACCAACCCTTATATATGTTCTCTTTTGTTTGCAATGCCAATGGGTTTTTGCACCTCCGGTAAGGGAACATCACCTTCTTCATCTTGCACTGTCTCGATCCCCTCATCCATGTCTTGGCTTAATAAGGACGTATGACTGCGGCTGGACTCTCCAACTTCTTCCGCAACAGCATCGATGGCCTCCTCTATCATCGCATGGTCCGAAGCAACTCTATGAAATGCTTGTGCCAATAACACTAGAGGCTATCCTCTCTCCTTAGCCACTCTTACATAAGAGCTCCACGACTTCGGTCCCTTCAATTCCACTAACTCCAAGTACATGCACTCCCGTGAATGACATCCGATACTGTGCAACTTCAGATAACTTAAATCAGGGTCCAATAAGAACATGTTGTACAACCATCTCCTAACAATACCCTAATGACACTCCCTTGTGCGTGATAAACTACCTATTACACTTGAAAAATGATCTAGTTCCACCCCTTAGGCCCTCGTGTGTGAAACTCCTTCTCTATAGCATATTTTGAAATGTACTTTGGTCATCCATACCTGTGGACCATTTGGTACACAATTGTTATTGCGCACACGACGTATCGGCATTATGTCATCCAATACATAATGAACTGAAAGAATTACAAACATTTAAATTAGAAAATATGACTACGAATGATATGAACCTGCTCTACAATTCAATACACAACTGCTTTAAATGTTCGTAAATTTTACTTCTTAACTACATACTATCCGACATATCCGATCGAACCTAAATCGCAATCGTAGTACTACAAATGCAAAAATACCAATATATATACACTAATATTACTAACCTACACAAATATTACTGTTCTAAATATAGCTCTAGCAAGAATATCAATCTATAAATATTTACAGAAAATCGTAATGATCTAAATATACCTACATAAATATTTTTAATCTACCCATATCTACAAAAATATTACTAGTCTATAAATATCTACACAATTATTACTAGTCTACAGAACTAAATACCTACACATCTAATTACTTTGATTTTCTAACCTAAGTTTTCAAAATATAAAATACGATGTTAAAATTTGAACCTCTAAATCTCAAGAAGACTCATCTACCCCTCCTCCCTCCCCTCCCTCTTCTTCCCCCTCCTTCTCGTCTCCTTTCTTCTCTTCTCTCTTTTCTGCTCTCGGCCTCGCTCGTTCTGGCCTCGGCCGGCCGTGCAAGGCCTTATCCCGCTTTCTGTCTCCAATTTGAATGGCGACTGAGAAACCAGAACATCAGCCTCCATTCAAAATGACGACAGAAATTAAAATTGCTATTCCTAACGGCGGCTGCTGACCTGGCTCCTACGTGCTGCATTTATCACTGTTTCAAATGGCGACCAACTTACTATCGCCAATGCAAATGGCGACAGATTAACAATCGCCATTTTTACAAGCGTGAAAACTCTATCACCATTCAAAATGGCGACAGAGATATAATTTTGCAATTTTTTTTGATATATTATTTTTGTAATATTTAATTTTTTATGTATTATTTAAAAAAAATTCGCTGGGTGCGCGACTGTCTTAGACCTACTACAGCAGATTTATGGCAATTCACTTAGTTTGGATGAGATAATCCGGCAACTAACATTTACAGGGTTTAGGGCACCATCGTGTCAACGCACCATATGACTTTAAATATGCGAATTCAAACAAAATTCTAGTGTATTTTTTTTATAAATTTCAGTTTTAGAGTATATACCCATCTATAAAAATTGAAATGAAACACTAACCTTTTAAAAAATATACTCAAATTTAAAAATTTTGAACGAATTTAGATCATATGCTTTGTTGATATATATATAATCAGTACGTACCTACAATCAAGCTACTATATAAAAAATGCAACTCTATATTGAATTTCATTTGAACTAGTTAAACGAGGCATCTAAAAATTTTAAACTTTTTCGCACGCGATATATAGGAAAAATACCCGTTTTAGATCATACTGCTTATATATATATATATAGGAAGCCTTTTTCGTACTCCCAGGAGTACATACTCCCAACCTCTAATATACCACTTAAATGAACGTTTTATACACCTTTATCACTTTCGGTATACTCCAATAATAATTCTAATATACTCCAATGCGACATAGTTAAAAAAAATCATCATAGCACTTCATTTTTTTGCTACATACCATTTTTCATATGTAAAACAAATATATAAACAAATTATGCTATAAATGGTGGACTTTGATGAAATTTTTCATGAAACTCACTTTGGAATATCTTAGAATCAGTATTAGAGTATACTCAAAAGGATAAAGAGGTATACCAACATCATTTAAACGGTATACTAGAGGTGGGAGTACGTAAACCCAGGAGTATGGAATCATTTTCCTATATATATATATATATATATATATATATATATATATATATATATATATATATATATATATATATATATATATAGAGAGAGAGAGAGAGAGTGCTATTCTCTAGCAGTGTAGAATAGTATATTCTACACGTCGGTCAGTTTAAATAGTCTAATCGAGCTAAATACCTGTATTTTTTACTTGTGTATGGATGCATGGAACATTTATTACTCTCGCTGTCAAACCGACTAGTTAATACATTTTGTAGTTTGAACATGAATATGTTTTCTTTTTGTTTTAGCCATATCTTTTTATTGGTAGCTCGGATGTGCAAATGGTTTATACTAGTAGCTTACTGACAACGAGAGGAATAAAATGATATAAGTCTCGCTATTAAATACTAATTTTTCTAGATGATAACAGAATTTACTATATATACAATATGAAATTACTACATATACAACATAAAATTACTACATCTGCAGTATATTCTGCACAGATCAGTTATTCGGTAGTAAAGTCCATAAAAACTATATGTATTAGTTCTGAAAAAATCTCAAAAAATTACCATAGGTAGGGAATGTGATTTTCTATAGCCCTGTAAAATTTTAATACCATACTTAGTACAATTTGACAGATATGAAATTGACAAGTGTTAATTAGTGATAAATAGTAAGTTTGTTATTTTCATATATTTCAAATGCGATTGAGTTTGGTATTCAAATTTTATAGAGTTATAGAAGATCACATCCTCTACCTACAGTAATTCTTTGAGATTTTGTTAGAACTTATACGTATATTGTTTTTGGATTTGTACTGTCAAATAACTAAAAAACTATATGTAAATATTCTGAAAAATTCTCAAAAAATTACCATACGTAGGATATGTCAGGTTCTACAGTCCTGTAAAATTTGAATATCAAAGTTTATAGCATTTGAAAGATATGAAATTGACAGGTGCTAATCAGTGATGAATAGTAAATTTGTCATTTTCGTATCTTTCAAATACAATTGAGTTTGGAATTCCAATTTTACAGAGATGTAGAAACTCACATTCCTACCTATGGTAATTTTAATTTTTTTTAAAAAAACTTGTACATATATTTTTCATGGATTTTACTATTAAATAACTGATATGTGGTGTAAAATGTAGTAATATACAGTTCGGCTAACGAAATGAATCTGCAAACAATAGTAAAACATAACATATTACGATAGGTAAATGATAGTAATATACCTTTTACTATTTTATATACTAACTTTTTCTACCTTGTTCACTCCATCTTACTATGAAGAACTAAAGAAGCTATTACTTCATCCGAACCGTGGCCAACCAATTAATAAATGCGTTCTCTAGTTTGTACATAAATATGTTTTTTTTTATTTAGTCATAACTTTTTATTCATAGCTTTGATTCACGAACGAATTTCACCAATAGATTACTGACGACGAGAGGAACAATACAATATAAGTTTCAGTAATAAACTTCGTATAAATTAAATTTTACTGCTAAATGAACATCAATTTACTGTTTATTAGCGAGACTTATGTTATTTTTTTCCTCTCGTCGTGATTAATCTACTGGTGAAAACCGTTCATGAATCGAAGCTATGAATAAAAAGTTATGGCTAAAATAAAGAACGAACAGATACATGTACAAACTACAAAACATATTTTTTTTAGTGGTTCGACTTCTTTACTGCTTTCTGTGACAACATGTGTTATGTTTTTACTACCGTTTACTAATACAATATGTTATATTTTATCGTTTACTCATTCATTTCTTTAGCCGAATTGCATATTACTCATGTAGCTATAAAAATAAAGTCATACTATCTTCATAAATTACTAAGGATTTTTACTTTCAATAATACATAAGTTAACTATTGTCACCGGTACATTTACTATCAGTGATAGGTATAAGTGCAAGTGCGGCAAGCAATTAATTACTACGCCATTACTATCGCGCATGTACTTTCATGCTTATTTCCTTTATAATACAGTGAGTAATTTGTAATATTTTACAAACCTTCTCGGCTGTAGACTTTTACTACATTACTATCGTGCATGCATATAGACTTTTACTTCCATGCCAAAAGAAACACGATATTAGATTTTACTATCTATTACAGTAACATTTACGATCATCTACATAACATTTTTACTATTGTACAGTAGTAAACTGATATTCATTTTAGCAGTAAAATTTGATTTATATGATGTTTATTAGCGATACACATATCATGCTAATCCTCTCGTCGTCAGTAATCTATTGATGAAATTCGTTCATGAATCGGAGGTACCAATAAAAAGTTATAGCTAAAACAAAGAAAAAAGATCCATGTACAAACTAGGAATTGCATTTATTAGTAGTTGGCCACGTTTTAGTCGATACAGGGGCGTACACACGTAATTGAATCATTTGGACGCGAGGTTACGACCGCGCGTAGAAAAGCTATTCTACGCTCACGCGTAGAATAGCGTCACCGTGTGTGTGTGTATATATATATAGGAAGCCGAAATGGGGCACCATGGTGCCCGGGCACCATGATTTCAAATGCGCGAATTCAAGCCATATTCGAGTATATTTTTCAAAAATTTCAGTTTTAGGGCATATACCCATCTATAACAATTCAAATAAAACACATACCTTTGAAAAAGCATACTCAAATTCAAAGATTTTGAACAAATTTGGATCACATGCTTTGCTGATTTATATATATAATCAACACATACCTACAACCAAACTATCATCAAAAAGGGAAACTCTAGTTTGAATTTCAGTTCAAACTTGTTTGAACTAGTTAGTAAACTGGTTAAACTCAGCATCATAGAAATTTCAAAAAGTATCGCATGAAAATATGTAGGAAAATACATTTTTAGATCATGGGCAGGGCACCATAGTGTCCTGTAATTATACTATATATATATATATATATATATATATATATATATATATATATATATATATATATATATATATATATATATATATATATATATATAGGAAGCCTCTGTACTCAGAGTACATACTCTCACCTCTAATATACCACTTAAATGAGCGTTTCGCTCTTTTATTACTTTTGGTATACTCCAATAATGATTATAAGATACTCCAATGCGACATGATTGAAAATTTTCATCAGATCCCTTTATTTTTTTTGCTACATGCCTTTTTCCATATCTAAAAAGAATATATAAATAAATTATGCTATAAAGGGTGGACTTTCATGAAATTTTTTGTAGAACTCACTTTGGAGTATCTTATAATCAGTATTAGAGTATACTCAAAAGGATAAAGAGGTATAACAACATCATTTAAACAGTATACTGGAGGTATGAGTATGTACACCCAGGAGTATAGAATCATTTTCCTATATATATATATATATATATATGACACACGTTTACTACTTATCTAACAATATAAAAAAAGTCGTTGAGGTAGGTCACTAGCTCCCTCTTCCGCTCACTAAAAAAATCTCTAACAATATAAAAAAATAATATACCAACAAACAAATTACATATCTTTAAAAATTCTCTAATAAGGAAAAAAACTTGAAACTCTACCAAACGTGTGACCATCTTTGTCGGAGCTCGGCCAGGCACAGAGGCGAAACCTGGTCATCTTCGTCGGAGCTCGGCCAAGCAGAGGCAAAACCAACGGCATAGGCTGAGCATACCAATCCTAACCATATCGACTCAACGTTCCAATCCCAATGATACCGGCACGACTTGTTGAGATAATAGTAATGACTTTTTTATTTATAGTCAAACAGAACATTTAACTGTACAGTCAAACGTTCCCACTTAAAAGTTAGAAAGAACTTAGATTCTGCTCCACTGAAGATCCAAGCAACCCGGGAGCAACTGAATTCGCTCAAAGTCCCTAGCTCTTGAGGTTATGCCACAATAAAGTGAAAAGTTTGATCCCATCGTGTCTATCCAAGGATGATTCGACAAATTGACAGGAACAAAGCAGAAAGGGTTGAACAAGAACGTCATATATGCCGATTGTTGATGAACGCGGGTGCCCTAAAATCCACAATCTTTCTTAGAAGGGGTAAAAAGGGTTATGAATGTTCGCATCAAAATTTTGCACATTGCAAAAAAGATCTAAGTCCTGTTATTCACACGTAGCAACATAACTCGCACAAAGATAACAATATAAAAGGACAAGGAGGCAAATATCAACTGTCATGTGAATCTGTGATGATAACACCGGGCATCACTCATTAATCGTTGCCTCCTCAAAGATAGATGATGATAATAGTCTCTTTAAAACTAATTCCACTTGCATCTATGCTCCACCTTTGTTGTTTCTAAAGTTTGGAGCGCAAAAATGGAGTAAGACTTCTCAATGACCTTCCAATGTATTCCTGCTCAAGATGATGTTCCTTCGCCCGGTTCTCGAATTTGAATGGAAGTTCTCGACAGGCTTTCTTCAAGTTCATTTAATTCATCAATGTCCAAGTCATCGTCATCATCTATATCTTCGTCGTCAGGCTCCTCCGCAGCCTCCTTGCTATTAGAAGTTGATGAACTTGGACCCTCATCCTGACCATTCTTGCCCTGTAGAATGGAAGGAAAAATATTTGTTACAACATATACATCTATAGAGAGAATACATTTTGTGCAAAACTGTCGCAACCAGCCTGCATTTTAGTTCTACGATCTGTCAAATTCCATGCTAAAATACGTTCTGAATTGGGCCCTTGGCCAGATAGAGAAGCAATTCACTTTAAACTAGCAATAATTTAGAAAGAATATAATAATATGACATGGGTTCCGCAACATGTATATATTCCATGTTTTAACATTTGATTCCCAGGCTTGCTTATTCTGCTTCCTTTTTTTGGCATACAGCAGGCCAGGAGATATAGCTAGTTAAAATAATCATAACCAACGCTATATTAGATGAGAAGGCTTCTGTGATAACCCGGGGAGTTATCAGTTTAATTAAAAATAATAAACAGCAATCAAGCAGTAAAATATGATTAGACAAGATAATTAAAAAGTGCAAGGATTAGAGAGTGCCATCAGTCCCGCAGTAAAGGTATCGCTCATCGAGGTGTCTGACCTGTCCAGGACCCAGGCAGGCACCACTCGCTAGTTTTTGGATTCATCATTCGGCGCTGTAGAACTTAACTGGTACGGTTGCGGGTACCGTTAGTATTTTGAGTGAAAAATGACCGTAATGCCCTTAGAACCAATAGGGTCCGGTAAGAACCCAAGGGCAAAATGGTCATGTGCCCACAAGGCAACAGAGAGCCAACCAGAGGCCATCCCATTCACCTCTGTCTCGCATCCACACACAAACCAAAGTCCCCAATAGCCAGTGCTCTCATCTCCCTCAAGAACACGAGCACAGCCACCAGTGAGCCAACCGAAGGAAGCCAGAAGGTGGAGGAGCATCCAGAAGAAAGGGAGGAACAACCAGAAGAGGAAGCTTCCAGAAGCAAGAAGAGCAGCTTAGCTTCCTCTTCCACAGCATCAACCTCCTCTTCAGCTAGCCCAACCAAGCCCTCAGGCGCACAATGTCAGTAGCATTAGTAGTAGTTACAGTGCAGGATAGTATGTGCAGAGGATAGATCGGGGTAGCACCTAGGCAGTGGGGTAGGGTAGCCCGTAGACACGGGCAGCAGGACATGGCAAGGCAATGATTGCGCCGCAATTGCTGAATTTGGTTCACACAGCATGGCAAGCTCTGAGTTGAGGCCGGAGTTCGTCGTGGCAGAGAATTGATTGGGCTTTCAATTGCCTTGGCAGAGAGGAGAGAAGAAAGATTGCTTGAACTCAGTGACTGCCAAGTGGGGTCATCTACAAGGTAAGGCACTGTTTTATTGACAAGAGTTGAAATTGCCTCATTATCCAGATTCGGTGCTTTGATTGGCTTTTAATTACTGCACTGTGCTTGCATCATGGTAGATCACGGGCATTGAATTGGAGGGGATTCCTTTGCCGCGTCAGAGAGGATGAACCAAGCTGAGGAAGAGCAAGCCAGAGACAAGGTAGTGGCTGGCATGGGGGGTTGGCGGAGAGGAAACTAGTCACTGCCATGTGGGACCTCCAATACTGTTCTATTGATTTGAAGCAAATCTACCTTATCTCTTCCTTGGGCAGGCAATGATGTTTGATCTTTAAATGATCATCAAGTCTTGATGGGAAGTTCTTGATAATTTTTTTCTGAGCTCCAGAGATAAGGTTCGTTGTCCTAACAAATTTTTAACAAATTTTTAAGTCGAAATGATGTGCATAGAATTTATATAAATTCTTATTTTATCTGGGAGTTTATAATTTATCAAATATTTGTGAAACTTTTTGCAGAAGTTCCTTCTGGCCATGTCTTCTTTAAAATTTTCAGCTCCATATCTTTTATATTTAATTTATAAAAATTCTGACATTGGTATTTTCAGATTTTCTGTTTTTGAATTTTTAAATTAATCAAATGCATTTATTATTTCTTGATATTTTTTACCGTTGATAGTCTATCCAATCAGAAGATAACATAAAATTTTCTGGTCGAAATGATAATGGAATATTTTTTATTTAATTCTAACATCTTCACTGTTTATAGTCAAGTTTCATTAATTTAGCTTTCATTGCACATTTAATTACTTTGATATGACTTTTAAATTAAAATGTAGGATTATGGAGATCTTTAAAGAATTTACATAGATTTTTTCTCATTTTATTATTTTACATTTCTTTTCTTATCACTTACTTAAATGATTAAGAAAAGAAATGTAAAATAATAAAATGAGAAAATCCTAAATTTTAATTTAAAAGTCACATTAAAGTAATTAAATGTGTAATGAAAACCAAATTAATAAAACTTGACTATAAACAATGAAGATGTTAGGATTAAATGAAAATATTCCATCATCATTTCAACCAAAAAATTTTATATTATCTTCTGATTGGATAGATCTATCAACGGTAAAAATATCAAGAAATAATAAATGCAGAAAATCTGAAAATACCAATGTCAGAATTTTTATAAATTAAATATAAAAGATATGGAGCTGAAAATTTTAAAGAAAACTAAAATGGCCATAAGGAACCTCTGCAAAAAGTTTCACAAATATTTGATAAATTATACTCCCAGATAAAATAAAAACAGAAAACAAATAATTGAGCACAGTGCATTGTCAGAATTTATATAAATTCTACGCACATCATTTCGACCTAAATATTTGTCAGGACAACGAACCTTGTCTCTGGAGCTCAAACAAAAATTATCAAGAATTTCCCATCAAGACTTGATGATCATTTAAAGCTTAAACATCATTGCCTGCGCAAGGAAGAGATAAGGCAGTTTTGCTTCAAATCAATAGAATAGTATTGGAGGTCCCACATGGAAGTGACCAGTTTCCTCTCAGCCAGCCCCACATGCCAACCACTACTCTCAGTCTCTGGCTTGCTCTTCCTCAGGCCGGTTCATCCTCTCTGGTGCAACAAAGGAATCCCCTCCAATTCAATGCCCAGGATCTACCATGATGCAAGCACAGTGCAGCAATTAAAAGCCAATCAAAGCACCGAATCCTGAATAATGAGGCAGTTTCAACTCTTGTCAATAAAACAGTGCCTTACCTTGTAGATGACCCTACTTGGCAGTCACTGAGTTCAAGCAATCTTTCTTCTCTCCTCTTTGCCAAGGCAATTGAAAGCCCAATCAATTCTTTGCCACAATAAACTCCAGCCTCAACTCCTCAACTCAGAGCTTGCCACGCCATGGGAACCAAATTCAGCAATTGCAACGCCACCATTGCCTTGCCACATCCTGCTGCCACGCTTCAACCCTGCCCGTGTTTCCCGGGAGCCAGCCATTCCTTCTCCTGTGCAAGTGCCGCATGATGTGAGAGAGCTCACACCAAGGGAGGTGGCTTCTCCACAGCCTTGCTCGGCCATAAAAGCCAGTGTTCCTCCTCAAGCTCTTCTTCACCACCTCCAAGCATACCTGAACCCAACCGCACCACATCTTTAGTTCTCATCGCCACAAAACCTCGCCGCCTGGGACACCTCCACAGCCGGCCACCGTTGACAGGATGTTATGGTGATCTTCCGGCCACATCAACAAGTAAAATGGAACTCTCTGATACCCCTGATGCTCACCCAACTCGATTTTCCAACATTTGAGCTCTTCTCCTCCTCCTTTGGCAGAGAGCCATTGGCACTATCGGCCATGCTCAATGGCAGCTCGTCTTGGTGAATCTACCCCCAAGTTCGTGGTAGCCCACTTCAACTCATCGCGCCGCCGGCCTACCGAATCCGGCCGTCGTTCCCCGCCTTGCCACTGCCATTTCTCTGCGCAGGCAAAGCTCAGGTGAGCTCAGACTAACTTCCTCCCGCTGTGATCCTTGCCTTCGGCTCGTGACCTTACTTCCTCATCCTTGCCTACGCTAGCTGCCATTCCAGTCGTTTAGTGAGCTACTCTGGATCCTTGGTTGCTGATCTGCAGTGCTCCCGAGCTCATCTTCCTCCATTGCCAGCCGAGTTGCTTCGGCTCTATAGTGTAAGAGCAGGAAAAACACAAGTATTTTTGCATGCCAGTTTGTCACAAAGAATCAGTAGCTCGTTTGGTTAGCCCCTTGTTCAACAGACGGGTTCAAGGATTGAACCCCAGCCCAACAGCCGCATGTGGTTTTTCTTCCATTTTGGTTGCCTTCTACTAGTCACTTCAACAAATTTAACTAGCCACTTTGTCTCAAGTAGGCATGTTGCCAAGTGGTAGAACACTGTCATCTGAATCAATAGATCTTGAGTTCAAACCTTAGCACTGCATATTTATTTTCCTTTTTGCTTCATTTTATTATCTTCTTATATCTTTTGCTAGGAAAATCCAAATGAGGTGAACTAAGTTTCTAAATTTATGTTAAACCATAAGAAACTCAAATATGTAAAAACATTTAATTTTTAAACTAAGTTTAATTATTTGCTTTACAAACATCAGTAAAACCTAATATGGTCATTAGTAAAAATAAGTATATAACTCATAAAATAATAAAATATTTTGTATAAGCTCCTGGAATCAGTAAGATGCCCATTTATGTAAAAAAATTTAGAATAAGACTTAGTTTACATTCTTTTTAATAAAAAGAAATGCAAATCACAAAAAAAATATATATATAATCTATCGCGGTTAAAAGCAAAATAATGCAAAACCAGTTTTAAAACACTTCTAGGATCATACCCTTCTAATGCCAGAAAAATGAGTGAATGTTTAGTGTAGTCACAAACTTAAAACGAAATCTGACTCGTTATAATGTCAACTTCATGACCAGTTATGCTATTTCAGCAGCAAATAAAATATCTCGTCTAAATGCTAAAATTTATAAAAATCAGTTTAGAAATGCTCTCCAACGTAAAGTCTACCCTATTGTGAAGAAAGAATCTCATTTTATCATGCTTTGCATTAAATCTTGATAGCATGAATAAACGAGCTTAATGGAAAATCAATAATGATCATGAAAATGAGGCCAGTAGCCTAAATCAACAAATCTAACTTGCACAAAACTAATTCTTATGTAAAATCAATTAAAGATTAAGTTCTGTTCATACATAACCTATTATGACTTTAGAAACACTTAAGCCTTTTCGACAGGTTGTAAAACATCTTGTCTAAATGCAAATTTTGTGAATTTCAGCCTAGAAATGCTATTTAGGATTTGGACTACCATAATCTGGAAAAATATTCTTATTTCAACTAGCTTTTCTGAATCCTGCTAGTGTAATAATCTTGAGTGTTAAGGTCACCAAAAACACATTATATGAATAATTTTAGCCTCTTGAATTCGTAAAACAAGAATAAATAATCTATAAAAGAATATGCATCTGCTCCTTATAGCAAGTTATGGGAAACTTGGTGAACTGACATTAGTTAGAAGTTTTGGTATTTTCTTACGGTTTGGATTGGAGACATTTGTTGGAAGGTGATTGTTTCATATTTGAGCTACATGTTGGCATGGATGATTCAATGTTCACGCCTTCCGTGAAGGACTGTGAGTTATTACTTATACTTTACTTACTTTCATATTAGTCAAACTTGCTTTATAAATTCCGTTTACAAATTATAACTTGATTTACAAATTCAATCTTACTTTATGCAAATTAATTGTAGAAGCCTCCTTTGACATGATATGAATTTCTACATTTGTAAATACCACTTAAGTCTTGCTGAGTACGAAAGTACTCAACCTTGCTTATTATGTTGTTTTAGGTGGATGAGAAAACGAAGCTCCGAAGAATATCTTTTCGTCACAGGTTGCGGGAATTTCAAATGAAGTGATCTTTCTAGTGATTTATGCCTTGTCAGTTGCCTGAGGGATTGGATGGGCACACTACAAGACTTTGCTTTTCTGTCGCTATACACACACACACTCTAAGATGTAAAATACAATGTATAAATAACTTCCGCTTTAATAATATTGTGTACGGTTGTGATTCCAATTGTTGTAAATGTGCGTACTAGCTACTGATCATGGGACTAGTAGTGAATGCACATAGATTCTCATTTTTGTATTTATGCGAAAATGAGGGTCATTACATATAGTCGAGCTGGGAAATGCCAGTATGACCCAGGGGGACTATGAAAGTGAATGTGTGATGAGGGCAGTATATTTGAAGCCCGAAGGCGTACTGCCGGAGGTGTCGAAGTACAACTATATCTACGGGGTGTGGGATGACCTAGTTGAGGCTCCCCGCTCGAGTACAAGGTTGGGGATCTAATACCGGATTAGCGATAAACATTCTGGAGCCTCACAAGATGAGGCCGTTATGGGTAAAGTGGTACGAACCTGCGCAGGGTCAAAATCTTGAATTCAAGTCTGTCTCCTGGATTGGAGGCTATAGAAGCTAAGTCTGCCTCATATACGAGTGCTAGTAGTTGAATTTCAAATATTAAAAATATCCAGCCCTTAAAGAAAACCAAACACCTAATTTCCATAAAAATGGAGTTGAGGAAAGAAATTGGATGGTTGGAGAGAAAAACTCATGCTACATTTTGTTATCTAATGCTTGCTGAGTACTCTGTACTCACTCTTGTATTTCCCCCTTTTCTAGAAAGAGAACCTGATGGATCGGCATATGAGGCCGAGGATGAGGCCTATTCCCAGGAGCAGTATCAGGGTTATCAGGAGGATCCCTCCTAGGGCTACTACTACTATGGCTACTACTAGGAGGATTAGGTTGTTTCATAGGCCTTATTATCAGGCTAGGAGGTAATTAGAGTAATATATGTAATGGACATATAGCCCTGCGTGGCTTGAAATGAATATATTTTCATCTAGTCTCTAATTATTGTTCTGTTTAACACTCTGAACACGGCATAGTAGCCGATAAAGCATCGGATATTCCGATGTTTTGCCGACGACTGTGCCGAGATTCGTGTAACTATCTTAGGGTGATGACAATGTTTCTGTCACTACCCTAGGCTAATTATACGGGTCGCCACAGATTCATTCAGCATTGCGGTGGATTATTATAATCTTTTTTGGTTAATGCTTTTAGATATTTGGGTGTTTGGCTAGCTGTTTTGTTTTCTTAATCAAGTTGCAATCGATATACTATTGCGTTGGAAAACATATGAGATGAAATGTGAGAGGACAATCATTGGATAACAGGATTTATCCAACTTCTCTGATTTACCAAACAGAGCAATAGACTTTTCAAAACTTCTTTTTCACAGCAACTTCAAAAATAAGCATATCACAACAACCACAAACTGCGCTGAGCCTAAGACACAAAAATGGCATTCTATCTGCTCAAAAAGAAGAATTTCAGGTGTGACAAAAATAATCGCAGTGCATTCCACTAGAGGGTAAAATCAGTTTGGAATAAGATGCCCAACTACCTTTTCGATTCGTTCTTATCAGTTCATGTATTA
Organism: Otatea glauca; assembly: GCA_036346275.1. Classification (NCBI taxonomy): domain Eukaryota; kingdom Viridiplantae; phylum Streptophyta; class Magnoliopsida; order Poales; family Poaceae; genus Otatea; species Otatea glauca. The sequence goes on along the minus strand of CM070712.1, from coordinate 43,085,511 downwards.
ATTTAATCTCAACAAGCACTGATATATAATTAACACCTCGTGGGGAAATGCTTACCAAGAAGCATTGAAGAGACTTAATTTTCTTAACTTCGGTTTTCCATCATTCCAGCCCCCCACCCAAAAAAAAACCCTGACCACACACACACACCCCACACACAAATAATAATAATATATATCTATTAAGCCCGGAAGGAATGGAGTGATTCTAGGGCACAATGTACGATTTTTGCGAAAAGCCCTCCGAAAAATCTGAAATCTATTAAGCCCGGAAGGAATGGGTGATTCTAGGGCACAAGGTACTGATTTTTTGCGAAAAAGCCCTCCGGAAAATCTGAAATTGCGAACAGGTCCTTCCATCGGTTATTTTTCTACCTCGCTCAAAACAGGGTCCGGTTGTGAGGCGTGTTCTACTTCTGGTCTCCAAAATTATAATCTATTAACTCATCGTGATTTTTATTATGTATGAGTCAATTGTCCAACAATCCAATATTCTATTTTTGATATATATACTTCTACTGATGTCCATTTTAATGCCATGCATGCTTCATATTTTATTTAGCCAATTAATTGCTTAATGACAAGAGTCTCGCTATTTCCATTTCCTTGCACATGCATACATAACTAATCTCCGATTAACTAACTAATCACATAATGCAACAGATGCAAAGTTTTAACAGATCTACATGTAGGTGATCTAATCATTTTTCCACTTTTCTCATTTTTTCTCTCTTCTTTCTTTTCTTTCCTTCTTCTTCTCTTTTCTTCCTTCTCTGTTTTTCTCTCTATTCTCTTCTACTCCCAAATTAACCCATCTCCTGGTTGGCTCTCTTTTCTTCCAGTCTTGCTCTCCTCTTCTTTTCTCCAGTGGCGACAACTCCAATTGACGACTCCACCTCCAAAGGCTACCGCTCAATCAAGATAATTATGGTTAGAATGATGATCATGGCTAATGAGGGAAGGGTTAAGGGAGGTCCTCACATCCTACCCTTAAAAGGATTTCGTCCCGAACCACTCACCTAAACAAAGCGGGGTAAGATTCCCCGCAAATCCTCCTCTTTCTCCCACGTGGCCTCTTTTTACGTGTGATGCTTCCATTGAACCTTGCAAAACTTCGTAGTGGCTCTTCTGAATTGACGTTCTTCTGTAGCTAAGATCTTTAGAGGACGTTCTTCATAGGTTAGATCTGGCTGCAAAGGAATATCTAGATTGGATACCACTTGAGAAGGCTCTCTAAGACAAGCTCTAAGTTGAGAGACATGGAAAACATTATGGATTCGAGATAAATGAGGAGGCAATTCTAATCGATAAGCGAAGCTCCTCTTTGTTCAAGAATCTTGAACGGTCCAACATACCGAGGACCTTTCCTTTTACTCCAAACCTGTACTCCTTTCATTGGGGACACCTTTAAATACACATACTCTTCCTAGTTGGAATTTCAACTCCGTCTACGCTTATCGGCGTAGCTCTTTTGCCTACTTTGGGCGGTTTTCGTCTCTTGAATGATTCTAATCTTCTCATCATTTTGACGGATCAACTCGACCCATTAGAGATTTCTCTCCACTTCATACCAACAAATTGGTGATCTACACCGTCTACCATATAGAGCTTCATATGGGGCCATCCAATCTTGGATTGATAACTATTGTTGTAAGCAAACTCAAGAAGATGAAGGTATTTGTCCCAACTTTCTTTAAAATTCAAAGACACATGCTCTTAACATATCCTCTAAAATTTGATTCACCTTTCGCTTGTCCATCACCGAGGTGATAAGCGATCAATTTTAATTTGGTCCCTAAAGCGGCTTTGACTTCCCGTAAACTAGAGGTGAAGATGGAACCTCTATCTGATGTAATTGTTTTAGGAACTCCATGAAGTGTGACTATTCTTTCAATGTATATCTCAGCCAACCTATGCGCAGAATACTTTTGATTAGTAGCAATGAAGTGAGCAGACTTGGTAAGTCTGTCCACTATAACCCATATAGCATCCTTTTTGGCTTGGGTTCTAGGTAGGCCTGTAATAAAGTCCATACAGACATCCTCCCATTTCCATTCAGGGATTTGGAGAGGTTGCAACAAGCCTGCAGGACGTTGATGTTCAGCCTTTACCTTCTGACAGGTGTCACACTTGCTCACATACTCTGCTATCTCCTTTTTCATACCATTCCACCAAAAATTTTCTTTCAGATCCTGATACATTTTTGTGCTACCAGGATGGATAGAATATAATGTGTCATGGGCTTCCTTAAGGATGATTAGCTTGATTTCTAGGTCATTTGGAACACAAATGCGACTATGCAATTTCAGGCTTCCATCCTTGTCCAGATTAAACTCTGAGGACTGACCAGACTTAATCCTTTGAGTCTCTTCAAGAATGAAATTATCTGCAGATTGCTTTTCTTTGATTTGATCTAAGAGGGTTGATTGGATAGATAGAGCAGATAACATAGCAGAGGATGAAGATATGCCAAAGCTAATTTCCATTTTAGCCGATCCTTAATTAGCTCGTGCATGAAGCTTTGAATAGATAGATTATTGCATTGAGTTCTTCTACTCAATGCATCGCCTACTACATTAGCTTTTCTGGATGATAGTTGATTGAGAGGTCATAATCTTTAATGAGCTCTAACCATCTCCATTGCCTCATGTTTAGTTCTTTCGGTAAAGATATATTTGAGGCTTTTATGGTCACTATACAGATGCACTTGGCTCCATACAGTAGTGTCTCCAGATTTTTAAAGCAAACACTACACCCCTAATTCTAAATCATGAGTTGGGTAATTGACTTCATGAGGGTGTAATTGTCAGAAGCATAGCGATTACCTTATCACTCGCATGAGGACACTTCCTAGGCCCGATTTAGAGGCATCACAAGACACCACATATTCAACTCCTTCCTCGTAATGCTAGAATAGGAGTGGAGGTTAAGGATTGTTTGAGTTTTTGAAAGCTCTCTTCACACTTTTCATTCCAATCATACTTGCTATCTTTCTTTAAAAGCTTTGTGAGAGGGTCGATATTTGAGAGAATCCTTTTATGAACTTACTGTAGTACCCACTAGTCCAAGGAAACTTCTCGATCTCTGTGCTTGAGTTGAGGGTGTTTTCCAAGATTTAATAGCTTCTATCTTGCTTGGGTCTACCTCAATACCTTTTCCAGATATGAGCGTGTCCAAGGAAAGACACTTGATCCACCAAAATTCACACTTGTTGAATTTGGCATATAATGGTTTTCTCTCAAGCTTTGAAGAGTGGTTCTTAGATGTTCCTTGTGTTCCTCTTTACTTTTAGAGTATATCAGATGTCATCTATGAATACCACTATGAATTTATCCAGATACTTCATGAAAACTTTGTTCATTAAGTTCATGAACACTCCAGGGCATTTGTTAATCCAAATGGTACTCTCAGTATACTCATAATGCCCGTGATCTAGAGACAAAGGCGCTTTCTATATCTTCTTCTTCTTACTTTAATCTGGTGATATCCTCGACTGTAGGTCAATTTTTGAGAAGATACAAGCACCTCTAAGTTGATCAAATAGGTCATCTATTCTTGGAAGAGGGTACTTGTTCTTAATTGTAACACTATTGAGCTCTCTGTCCAATGACAGAGTCCGATCCCACCATCCTTTTGCCCACAAACAAGATGGGGGCTCCCATGGAGAAACACTTTCTCTAATGAACCCTTTCTCCTCTAATTCCTTTAATTGCTTCTTAAGTTCATCCAACTCGTGGATTCATTCATAAGTCTCTTTGCTATGGGGTGGCTCTGAATGAGATCTATAGAGAACTCTAACCTCTCTGCGGGTGGTATACCGGCAACTCTTCAGGAATACATCAGAAAATTCGAACTACAGTGAATGAGGACAACTCAAGATGACATTTGATTGAGCTTGGAATCGATGAGGGTTGCTTAGCTCTATGTCCCCTATACAAGATTCGGTTCCCATTTGGTGTTCTAATAGATGCAGTTTTACACTCACAATCTATATTAACACCATTGGTGGCTAACCAATCCATCCCTAGGATGACATCTAACTTTGATAGATTGATGACATGCATTAGCAAAGAATGTAGTGCCTTGAATGTCAATCATTTGATTCTTTCTCATGGATGCAATCAAATTACTCAAATAGGGTGTGTACTCCTAAAGGATTTTCCAATGACACACTCTAATTTATTTTTATTCACGTACTCTTGTGCAATGAATGAATGAGTTGCACCAGATCAAATAATATGATGCCAACAGATGGAGGAATAGGGAGCATACCAAGAACTACATCTGTGGCTCCTTCTACCCGCTCCATCAAACATTGTTTAAACGGGCTGACCTCGCAGCTTGGGACTCTCGACCGATCCTTGGGAAGATGAAGCAATGGGATTGCCATAGATACGCCCCACTACCGGAGGACGATTTTGAGGTCTTCTGTGGTTGTTTTGGATGACTTGAGCAACAAGAGTTGGACAATTAATCTTTTGTGACCTTCTTGACCACATTGATAGCACTTGATGGCTACATGGTTACTTGTTGGCAAGGTGGGGACCTCCACATTTGAAACACTTGAGGAGGTCTAGGCTGGAAGGCATTAGGGGCCAACCTGGAGCACCCATATATGGTCTAGATGCTGGATATCTGATCAACATAGGAGGTCTGAATGGCCTTGATTGATTTTGCATGGGTGGCCTAGGATCAAACCTAGCCTTCTTCCTCCTCTCTTCATTCAATAAAGCTTGCTCACTTTCTATGATTATGGCTCACGCCTAGGTCCGAAACTCGTGTGATCTTAAGAGGGGCTAATTGAACTCTCAAATGTGGGTTCATACCCTTCTTGAATCTATAGATTTTCTTGGCTTCAGTGTCTACTTCTTCTGGAGCATATCTGGACAGCTCATTGAATTTGTTTAGGTACTCAGACACTTTTCTACCCCCTTGGGTTAAGTCCCAAAATCCTCTTTATTGTCCATCTCTCTAATGGAACATGGGTAATGCGAATTGGGAGGTGAATTTCACCAAGTGACGTGTTGTTCACTGCACGGCACTAAGCAATAGTTGTTCCACCATGTTGCCGCAGTTCGATAACAGTAGGTTGCAACCGGACTTTTCTTCCTCAATGCAACCTATGGTAGTGAGCTTCTTTTCAATTTCTTGAAGCCAATCATCGGCCTCAAGTGGCTCTGTGGCTCTAGCAAAAGGGGTGGACGAGTCTGAAGAAACTCTCCCAAGGTGACTCGGTGTCTACCGTGGGTTGGGCTCTGTACAACATTGGTGGCGAGTTTCTAAAACCGATTCGATTTGTCATAAACGATTTTGGGTGACTGAGCTTCCTTCCGAGTTCTCTAGAAACATTAAGACTCTCTCCATTGATTTTGATGCTCGAGTCCTCTGGCAGATCGCCATTTCCTCCTCGGGAGTAGGTCGCCTCGGATTCTCGTGGATTTGGTTGGTTGAGGTCATGAATAGGAACAAAGCAGTGGTTCTGCATTTGGGGTCGATATGGAAGATCCTAACCTAAGGATAAGATCTGCTCAACCCCTTCTCTCATCGACATATCTGCAAAGAGAACATGATGGATGCATGACTTAACTAATGCTTCATCTTTTTCACATTTTTAATTTTTTTTTTTTTATTAGCCCTTCCTATACATAACTAATGTGATTACATAAGGAAGGTTGGACATCTACTCATACCAAGATTTCATTAATAGGACAAGAGGTCCGATTTGTGAGAAGAAACATGGTACTCAAATTTTAGTTATTAACAAGACTTGAATATAAGGTGAGAAGTGTTCTTGTGATTAGAGGCTATTAAGGGTTTTGTTTTTAAGAAAAGAGAGGAAAGAACAGAGCTCACTCTCTCATTCGCCACTCCATTGCAGAATCTTGACTCAACCTAGCTATCATCTCAGATTAAGAAGCATGAAGAACAATTGAAATAAACAACAACAAACCTGATGTTAGAGCACTGTGAACTCCCGAGATTAACGACTCGGTCGCATACTATCTACAAAAGATCCATAAGAACATAAGAAGCAAATAAATAAACGACAACAAGATTGGTTTTGGAGCACCAAAACTCATCTATATCTATTGAATACAACGAAAATAAACTTGGTTTGGGTGAGCACCAAGAGCCCTCGAGACTATGCGCCGAGCACACCATGGATCCATGCGCCAGCACACCATGCGGACAAAACGGGTCCGGGTCCGCTCCTTAGTCCTTAGCTCCTAATTGCCGCCATCACTAACTAAATATATACATAGCCATATACACAAAATCTGGTCTCTACCACAGTAAAGCAAGCATTATCAACTACATGAGCCTATCTAACCTAGGTTGAATGCATCAAGCTACTCTTGCTGACATGGGAGTGCATCATATGTATATAAACCATAGTTGCCATTTATACCAAAATGTTTATAACATGCTGATGCTTATTTTTAAGCAAGAGGGCAGCAGCTATTTCATGGAAAATACCATTCAAAAATGAATATAACAGCAAGTTAATAATTGATTTAATTGCTACTAACATCCATTGAAATATAATGACACATATGTGAACATGCATGCAGATTTTTAATACTACCACCTACTAGAACAGGGCAGCAACAATCTATTAAAGAAAAGCATGCATGAACTAGCCATTTCTATCTACAATTGCATAATGATACCAAAACATTACTTCATTGCATTGAATATGTGACAGAACCAACAGAAAACAGAAGACAAGATATATGCAATGAAGAATAATGAGACTAAATATGAAGACAGCATAATTAAAATGCATTACCATACATAAAGAGAGATACATTAGTCTGCCATTACATTACAATAATACATCTATCCATGCATAGAACTTACTAAGACTACCTATTACATTACTAAGCATAAGGGATACTACTAACCCAACACCTACTCATCAGCTACCTCCTCAGGGTCCTCCTCTGGATCCTCCTCTCCCCCCTGACTCTGACTCCACTAGTGCCTCGACCCAAGTGGCCTAAATAGGTGCCAAGAAATGCATCATCAATATCACAGGTGAACACTCATGCGGTGGTGCGACGCGAGGAACGACTACGCGTGGCGGACAGACGAGTGGCGATGGGTCGAATCAGAACTGTGGGATAGGGATACCTATCTCTGGCGAGCGAGGTATGGGTAGGGAAGATGTCCAGCAAGGGAAGGCCATAACTGGGAAGGGACATATCGATGGGGTGGTGCAACGAGTGGGAGGTGGTGTTTGGGGCAGCGATGCAGCCGGGGGTAGTCAAGGCAGGTATGGTGCTCGGTGATCTGGAGTATCAAAGGGCACCGCGGATGCATCATCCGTATAGTGTAGTTCTAGGATCACTCGCTCGGCCTCAAGCTCCATACCGATGACGCTCAAGCACTGATATATAATTAACACCTCGTGGGGAAATGCTTACCAAGAAGCATTGAAGAGACTTAATTTTCTTAACTTCGGTTTTCCATCATTCCAGCCCCCCCACCCAAAAAAAAACCCTGACCACACACACACCCCACACACAAATAATAATAATATATATCTATTAAGCCCGGAAGGAATGGAGTGATTCTAGGGCACAATGTACGATTTTTGCGAAAAGCCCTCCGAAAAATCTGAAATCTATTAAGCCCGGAAGGAATGGAGTGATTCTAGGGCACAAGGTACGGTTTTTTGCGAAAAAGCCCTCCAGAAAATCTGAAATTGCGAACAGGTCCTTCCATCGGTTATTTCGAGAAAAAAATCCCGTGGACACGAGGGCTGGTTCTTTAAACTCGAAAGATTTAAAATTACTTTTAGGTCCTCCAGGGCGCCGGTACTTTAAACCCAATAGATTTAAAATTATATTAGGTCTGGTTATTTTGCGAAAAAAATCCCGTGGTTCCGCAAAATTGACATGAGTGCTGGTTCTTTAAACTCGAAAGATTTTAAATTACGTTTAGGTCCCCCTTGGCGCCGGTTCTTTAAACCCAAAAGATTTAGAATTATATTTAGGTCCGGGTATTTTGCACAAAAAACCAATGGTTGCCGTAAATTTAACATGGGCGCCGGTTCTTTAAGCCCGAGATATTTAAAATTACATTTAGGTCCTTCTACCATTTTTACAACAAAAAAACTCCGGAGTGAGATTTGCGCGGCGCAGCGTAGCGCGCTATACTATCTAGTAAAGAAAAAAGAAAGAACAAAATGGGAACCTTCAAGCTGAGACAAAGGCACCAAGCCCAAAATATCTACACAGCACCCATGGGTAGCTACACCCAATTATGTTTTGGGCATTTCAAATATCCCAGGGGAAAAAACATGGATATAGAACAAGCTAAATCATGTACACGTGCGAATTTTCAGGGTAACTAGATCATTCGTGAAACATAAGAAAGTGGTGCTTCCCGAAACTACTATTGTTTGGTCCCTTCAAAACGATAGAGAGTAAACTACCACAATAGTTAAGTGCGTGTGTCTACCTGTAGGTGTAATAAATCAACTTTAAATCCCAGCTTTCTTTTTTTAGGGGTCCAGGCCCTTTTTCGCTCTCACAATCTCATCTTGCTAGGATATAAGTACTTTGATTATGACACTAGTAAATAAGGAACCATTGTGAGGGAGAATTTACCTGTTCTTCATTAGCTTCTGATTCTTCTTCATGTCTTTCATAGACTTCATATGCTTCAGCATCATCAACAAACACACTTGCATCAGCCATGAACAACTCACGACCACTGGATACAAGAATAAGTACAATCACGGTAAGTACCTCAAGGGCTCAAAACAATTGAATAATTGACTAATAGAAGATAAGGCTACCTCATGCGATCATTCTTAGCCCTCTCTGCCCTCAAGGCAGCCAGACCAGATTCTCTTTCTTCTGCCTTCCTCCTCTTCCATTCCATGAACAATTCTGTAGTCATAGGGGTTGTGGTTTGTACCTTTTTGCGCTGTTAGATGAACATGACAAGAGAGAATGTCACAACAGTACAAAAAAAATCCAGTTATGCAAGAGAAAAGTCGACAACAAGAGTTTCACTGTTCCAGACATAAATGATGCCTATGGATCTTCATTCTACCTGATCTTCAATCTCATCTTCAATAGCGACCTTTTCACTCTCTTCCTCCAGTAAGGCCTTCATTTGGGATTTTAGTACATAGCCAGGTGGAAGGGCATGCCTGTAGTGGCAATCTTTGCCACCATTTGGGCAAACCCAAAACCACCCATACTGTTTCTTCTCCACAGCATCAAGAAAGTACTTGCAAACCTACAGAACAAAAGAATTAACAAAATCATCACCTATTCATCCTATTAAAAACAAGAACACCTTGCAGATTGAAAAATAAAGATAACCTTTAAGATTTCACTGCTGTGCAAATTCATGTTATCAGCAGAAGAAGGTAAAGAGAGAGTAGTAAAGACATTGCAAGATAACCAAGTTTCTGAAACAAAAAGAAATCATATAACATGAAGAAACAAGACACTAATTATGCAACCATAACAGGAATGCAAGGGTGACAATAAAAAGGCACATTAGTACAAATACAAATGCATCATAATATGATAGTAGTATGGTACTTCTAAAAACAATGCGCATCATCAAATTTTCATCAGTGCAAATATATTGATATTCAATAAGTTAGTATATCTCAGGAATAAAGTTTTTGACCCAAATACCCAATACTCATTATCCATCACTAACCTAACCTCGTACAGAGTTTTACAGCTAGTATATTAAGTTATTACTTAATATTGATGTTGCCTTGTGGACATTTTGACAGTACATAGCCAATGTGTCACACATAATTCCAGCTGGAATCGTTGATGACAAGTTCACAAAGGATCTTAACCGTTCTGCAACATAGAAAGAGACCCAACAAGCCAATCAATTAGACGATATCGAACTAATCACTTGCAAAAGAACATATATCATAACCTATAGTTGCTCCAGCTGCAAAAAGAACTACAATTGATGTGATTGGGCTTGCTAAAGATATAACCTGAGATGAGAATCTAAAAGTATGTCAATAAAGATATGAAATAAGCAAAGCAGACACTAATATTCATATATATTTATATTTTGATCAAGATAAGATGTGACCAACAGAAATCACATGTGCATCGAACTTATACAAATTCAACTCAATACTGCATGCACTAGCAGAAGATGGCTGATTTTTCACATGAAACCATAAGATGCTCTGCATAAAAACATTACTGCTTCACAGTTCAATCTCAATATCCATGCATTCCTCCTAAAATCCAAAAGAGAATGCAAGATATGCATGAGAAGACCCAATACAAACAGCAAACATAGAACCAGTATAGTATTATCTAGCACAAATATTACCAAACAAGAACATCAGTATGATTCTCGACTATTTCATAACAAATTGAAAGTGACACATCACATAATGGGAAAGGCTTAAAAATGATTGTACCACGGGTTCAATTGAAAGTGACGCATCACACAATGGGAAAGGCTTAAAAATGATTGTACAACGGGTTCAGAGTAGTGCATACAATGTCAGTAGGTTTGTTCTGCTGGTACTCTGTCCTTTTTGACTCAACAACCTTCTCAAGAGTCTCCTGATCCCAGTCCTCCATGGTTTCTGCCCATGACCAAGAACATGTGAATTTCTACAGGTCAATTTGAAGAACTCCCCAAAAAAAGTAAAAATGAAATCATGTCTGTCACTTACCTGCATCACGCTTGTCAGTGTAAATATCAATCTTTTCACCCTTCCTCTGGACATTCAGGTCATGTGAGAACTTGCACTTAAAACCCTTCTGGCACTGGCCAACCTTGAAGAACTCGCAAACTATTGACTTGGGATCAACACCTGCACAATAGAACGTAAGCATCAGCGCTGCGACACCTTATGAACAAACTTCCAGTATATAGACATCCTAATGAAACTTTGTAAACTCCATTTGCAGCCTGAAGGGTGTGAAAGAGCTTATAGGTGTTCACAGCATATACATTACATCGAACAAATTAACCAGACCTTAGCTATATTAGCACGAATCAACACCAATGTTGTGGGAACCACTTCCAAACTAAAAACGCTATCCTTCGAAGTAGGGGATAGTGTTATCATAACGAACAGAGATTTCCTCGGCAGAGGCTCGAGCCATTCACATATGAACTCATACAAACTACATAAGCATAACAAGGACTACTCAATGCGCCTAAAATCCATTAGCACATACCGGTATTGGAACACACACTCTTAAAACTGGGTGACAAGGGAGAGGAGGCCATACCAACGGGGACCTTGGGCTGGCTGACGGCGACCTTGAATAGATCATTGAGCTCCTTCTCGCGTGCCTTCTCCTCCTCTTTCTTCTTCTGCGCATCCACATCCACAAACAAGAAAAAGAAACATCAGAAGAGCAAAGCAATCGGAGGAAGGGAAAGAACAGCTTCGATCTGGGTGTTCTCCCGTACCTTGGCGGCTGTCTTGGTTGGGTCGGGCTTGGGCTGGACGGCCTGGTGGAGGGACTGGACGTACTTCTGGACGTTCTTGCTCTTGCTCTTGTTCTTCAGCCCGAACGTCTTGTCCTCCACGATCTTCTGCTTCTTGGCCTGCTCCGCCTTCGACGGCTGCCCCTTCTTCGGCGGCATCCTGCTCTGCTCCCCTCCTCCTTGCTCGGGTAGGGACGGATTGGGAGTTGGGCGCGGCCGCGCGGGTGGAGGAGTGTTTCTTGGGTTTGGAGTTGGGAGGAAGAGGGAGACGGGGGCAAGGAGGAAAGTACTAGAGATGGTAGTGGTCTCGTGGTCGTGGAGATGTGGGGAAACCGAGGTTAGATGATGGTGGCGGAATGGATGCTAGGCCTCTGGTCAGGGTTTTAATTGGTTGGGTTGGGCCGAGGCCTTGCTGCCGGTTTGGGTTTTAGGGCAGGTTTGTTTTAAACTTTTGATTACGGATTCGGTGTCAGCGAGAATCGAAATAAACGATCGATTCTAGAATCCGATTCTCACAATCCAGTCCACCTATATACACTAGAATCCACAATCCACTTCATATGTGCTTTTGGATTCTAGCTTTTAGAGAATCAGCTTCTCTAAAACCACAATCTAGAATCAGCTTTTAGAGAATTCAAAGCTGAAACAAACAGGCCCTCAGTTTGAGCGATCTTGCTTTGCTGTGGGTTAGGCTTTGATTTGTATGAAGTGGTTACTTATTGCCATTTAAAGCCGACCGCTTGGGCTTTCCGATGAAAAGGCAAACAGCTCAGATTGATAGTAGTAATACAGTAACATTGCTACGGTGGAATCACTGCATTGTCTTCATATTGTACTGGAACCGCTCAAAAAAAATCATATGGAAAACCATTTTGTGCCTTTTGTCTCTGTTGAAAGCAATGTAGATGATTGAAAACTGGAGTGAATTGTTTACTGCCATCATAAAGATCGTTCGAGTTAAAAAATCTCTTTCAGCCCCATATATCTTTGCAATAATACAGAGCTAATTTTCTCCTGAAAATTTGAAAACAATAGCTTGGTGTTGACCTCTTCATCATTAAACACGTAAAACATGCACACTGAAAGATCTAAAAGAGTGTCTACAATGCTTACAATAGAGCCGCTTGGACAAAAGCATAAGCTTATTGAGACTCTCCTGACATTGTGATAGTCACTCTTAAAAGCATTGAAGGGTTTTTACTCCTAGATTAATGCCTGCTGTTGTAACGTGGCATGCTCTATCTATTCTAAGCTCCTTTTTGAGCAAATATTTTCATTGGAGATACTACCAACAATGCTAACAATGGTGTGTATAGCTATTTAGCTCCAAGACTGCGGATGGTCCATGCGCATATTAGAATCCACTAGTATAGTGTTCTGTCTTCCGATTTCCTTTTTTCAGCACGTAATATATGGTCTTTTCCTTTTCTAGAATGTTTGTTTCCTTTTCCTTAATTCCAGGATATTTGTTTCCTTTTCCTTGAGATGATGCTGGAGGTGGGGGAGATCTGTTGTGGGCCACAAGGATGAGTTAGACACATTAAATAATGGCCATCGGATGTGGGTGAGTAAAGCTGAGGAAAGATTTGAGAGGTTAATTTTGATGGAGGTAAGTTTCTGGGAACGTTTCGCTGGGTGCATGAAGGTTGGGCCATCTCTAGTGGGGTGCATTATTTGGGATGGATGTAGAAAAGAATGTTTATGTGCATTATAAAAGGGTATAGATTTGTAGGGAAGGTAGAGGTTAACAACATCTCTTGTCGTCTTTTTTGAATGCAAGAATGTCATACTATTGACGTGGGAAGTGCGCTATTTTTCTATTGGTTTTTTCTTTACAATTTATGTGCTCCAAACATAAACAATCCTAAGTTATGTCCAAGGATGTGGGCTCCTATGTCTACCTTTTTGAAATTCTTTTGTTTTAACTTGGACATGATCATACGATGGAAATTTAATTCAAAATTGATCGTTTAGAGAGAAATTCTAGTAAGCAGAGTAGTGACACGTAAATGAAAGGCGAAATACGTTGCCAGATCGGCGGGCCGGTCCATACATCCAGAGGACTGTCCATATCCCACGTGGCAGACCAGGTCGAGCGTCCGAACCCTAGGTAGCATCAGGGCCGTAGCTCCATGAGTCATCGCGGATCTCAAAGCACCAAGCCCCACAAGCAAACCCTAGGTACCAAACCCGCCGCACATAAATACCTTCCCCTCCCCTCCCCCAACCTCTCAACTGCAGCCGCCGCCGCTCCCAAGTCCCAGCTCGCGCTCCCCTCCTCGCCTCGCCGCCGTCGCCGCCTCGGATATCTCCCGAACCCTTCCGTCAACATGGGGTGAGCTCGCCGTCACTCCCTTACGATGGGTTTCTATGGCTGTTTCTTTGCTAGACTTGGCGATCTGGAATGGTTTTGTCGGTTTCCATCTAGCAGCATGCTTTTGCCTTGAATATTACGTGATTTAGAGACACGCCCGAAGATTTCTCCTTGTTTTAGTGTTAGATTGAGCAAATCATGTGTGATGAATCCAAGCTTATTGACGGTCCAGTGCTGATCAGATTGTACAACGTCAGCGCTAAACATACTCATAAGCGATATTAATCCGTTGCTGCTGTGTAGTCATGTTTTTCTTGATCCAAATACTTGGATCTGGGATGTTATGCATGGTAGCATACACACGGTTATCATTTATATTATTTTAAGGGATAATCCTTAATTTAGCGGTCAAATCTAAGTGCTAAGCCCATGATTTGCAAGTAACTGGTTGCAACGAAGTGTTGTGGTATTTCGACTTAGATGTAATTATTATGTTCATTTGGCATAACAATTGCTTATGCCCACTAATTTATCGGTCACTCCTTTAGCTCTGCCTTATTTCGTTCTACATTCATGGAGGATATACTTAGGTTATCGTACTGTAGCATAACCATTCTTTTCTAGCTAGCTGTTGTATGGGGCTTTTGGGCTGGATGCAATGTCAACTGTGATGTGGTTAACCATAAACTTGTTCTGTTATTTTGCTTTTTAATTGTGGTAACCATGATTTAATCCCTTTGCAGTAAGACACGTGGTATGGGAGCTGGGCGCAAGCTCAAGACTCACCGCAGGAACCAGAGGTGGGCTGACAAGGCATACAAGAAGAGCCACTTGGGCAATGAGTGGAAGAAACCCTTTGCTGGGTCATCTCACGCGAAGGGCATTGTTCTGGAGAAGATGTATGCAGAAACACATAATATGGTTTTCTCACCCTTTGCTTTTGTGAGCTGAAGTTAACGTGTGATAACTGCATTGCAGTGGTATTGAGGCCAAGCAACCAAACTCTGCCATCCGTAAGTGTGCTCGTGTGCAGCTTGTGAAGAATGGGAAGAAGATTGCTGCGTTCGTGCCAAATGATGGTTGCTTGAACTACATTGAGGAAAATGTATATTCTTCATCCTATACCTTTTTGAGTGCTTGCACTGTCACATATACTAATTTATTTTCTGTTGTGTCAACATCCAGGATGAGGTGTTGATTGCTGGTTTTGGTCGTAAGGGGCATGCTGTGGGAGATATTCCTGGTGTCCGGTTCAAGGTCGTGAAGGTCTCTGGTGTGTCTCTGCTAGCTCTCTTCAAGGAGAAGAAGGAGAAGCCAAGGTCTTAGATTGCTGTTGCGTCTTTGTTGGCAAGCATGGAGTAGACAGTGGCTTTAGATGTTTATGCAGGATGGTTCCTTGCTATGTTTACAGCGCACTCTTCAAATTGATTACTTAAGATCGTGTTGGTGATTACTATTTCTTGTCAGACTTTGCTTCTGTTAAGTTAAAGTACTACCATGAGTTTTGTTCCCCAATTTTGAGATGACAGTGGTGTGCTTCTCCTGATATGCACGTTTTGTTCATCAGATTTATTTGTGTTTGAGCTTGTAGGCTAAACCGTTCTGCTGTTATTTCCATACCCTGCTTAATTGCTGTTCTTCCCTGATAACCGATGATCGTCATACTGGAGCTTCTGGTGGGCTTACAAGTCCCTATGTGCCTTCAGGATTGTTGTGCTACATGAATCGGCGTCCACTTTTCTGGATTGTTATGATGCACGAATTATAGATCGTTGGTTCAATCTTTGGTTGCTCAATGAGAATGAGATTGATGTTCTTCCGAAGCAAAGTTTGAGAGCTTCACTTGTTTTTCCTTCTCAGTCAACTAAATTTGAGGGAGAAATCAGTCGAATTTTTGGATGGTTATCTCCAACTACTTCTCCTGGTTCCTCCCCCAAATAATATATTCAACCCTATCCCTCCCCGTCAAGTCGTCAACTGCACAGCTCGCGCTGCACCAATGCCAGCCAAACCCGTGCGTCGCCCCTCGCCTCCTTGCTGACGACGCGAGGCCCATTTGCCATCTCTCTCTCGCCTCCCGCACCGCCGCTGCCGTAATGATTGCCTCTCGGCAGTGGCTTAGCTATTTTTTACCATAGCAGCGATTAATGTACATACACTCAAGCTCTCGATGAAGAAGAAACTTTATTGTATGGTAAACTACTTTTTAAACCATATGGCTTGGTGAGCTATTGCTTGTTGAATGTTTAATTTTGCAATTAATAACTTCGCTTGTTGCCCTCAAAACTAGACTTAAACTCTTGATGCACGCAGAGGCCATATAGAGAGAGGGAGGTAGGTCGACACCTCTCCTTTGCGATGATATGGCAGTCCACCGAGTCAGGAGGCACGTGATGCACGTCGTCGAGACTCGGCGATTGCGAGGGCACGGCGAGAACGTCGAGTGAATGACGGGGAGCTGGCGAGGGTGTGAGCGTGTGGTGACAAACAACCTACTGCGGCGACGGCGAGTAGAAGGCGGCACAGCATGAGTTGGCGAGTGTCTAACCGGTTGAGTGGACTGACCATGACAACAAATAGACAATGTGAGTCCCTCTTATAATATATGATTTTTTATCAATTGTAACTGTGTCGGTGATTGAAAGAAACAATAGTCGATTTGTTTGATTGATTAGTATTAACTTATTTATTGATTTACAAAAATTTGACAAGCGAATGTTGTATAAGTATTTCTCAAATAATAAACTACTAGTAATAACACTCGAACTAATGAGAATACAACACAAACTGTTTAATATGTTTATCTTATTTAGTCTAATTTTTTGAGCCTACCATCTATTTTTACCATGGCTTTGCCATTGCCTCTAGCCACCCTCCAATCTGGATCTATGTTCCTTGAAGCCTTTGTCATGGATCTGCTAGCCAACCGCTGCCCACCGCCCAATCCTTTCTTTTCCATCGCCTCTGATGCATCTCCTTAATATAATGAAAAGAAAGGGGCCATACGACGAGGCAACCTATTCGGCAGCGGCGATGGCAAGCCGGCTTTTTCAGTGGTAGTAGTGGTGTTCATGCAGTGGTAGAGACAGCTCTAGTGCGTATGCTCGACTTCTCCGGTCGTGGCTCTCGTCGGAGTTGAAGAAGAGAGTCAGAGGAGGAGGAGAAGCAGTGCATGAATCTTTGAGCGGATCAATGGTTAGAAATTCGATTGAAATCCTAAAAATGTTTAGTCGACTGTTGTATAATATTTCTCTTTTTTTATTCGAATCTCCTTTTTTACTTAGTTGTGTGTCGACAATTCACCATTGGTCACCCTTCTCCCTGCCGTGACCCTTTTTGGCGCCGATAAATGAATTCTCCTCCCCTGATTTCTACTTAGGTCGACCTTTTTTTTTCTGTGGATAAATGGTCGAGCCTATCAAGTGCATTACAAAAGCATTACAAATCCTCAGCTTTGGCTCTCAGGACATCTCCGGTGCAGGATACTCTCATCGGCACACCATTCTTCCGTCCAAGCTACTGCTGATACTTCATCTTTAAATCTGTTTGAAACAACTTCAGCTTCGTCTTCTTCCCTTTGAAAACTAGAAGCTATTCTAAACAGTTGATTTTTTCACAGTAAGAAGCTAAAAGCATGTAGCTCATTTGTACTAAAATAAGCTGAAAGCCAAAAGCTTGTCTGGCGTAGCTTTCCACAGTTTTGGTGGGTTGAAATTCTGACTTTGCCATTAGGGTTGAGGAAGAGTACCCTCTCATACAAAATATAAAATCTCAAACCCACCCTTTTCACCCTTCTTCCCAACCGTACCCATCTAAAAGCCAGACTATCAAACAACAAACATCTTCAGTCAAGCCGTTCAGCCCTTAAACTATACAGCCCAATCAAAAACTACTTTTTAGAAAAGCTATAACTATACTAAACAGAGCTGAACCATATGGCCGATGACTTTTCATCTTTCTATCGAAGAGGAAGCCTACCTCTGGTTGAACTGGTCGTAAGCATAGAGGCATGATTAGTTCCACCAATCTTACTGCGCTGACTATACTAAACTCATCCTCGTTGTACCGAGATAAAGGGAAAATTCGAACGATCAGGTTAGAGGCTTAGAGCTGAAGAGGCCTTCATGTGCACTCCCTGATATAATTGGTCATATATATATATATATATATATATATACACACTTACTCTTATGCCGAGAAGATTTCGAGCCCAGGGAGAGGCGCTAGCTCACTTTTTTTGTGAAAAAGTCCCTGTGAATTTTGAAATTGTGTATAAGTCCTTTTATGGTTTTTTCAAAAAGGACCACAGTTTTTTAAGAAAAGACTTCTAATTTCGCAAATTCGCTGATAGCTCCTAACCAACTTATTTTTGTAAAATCCCTCTGAGAAAATCAAAATTGCGTTTAGATCCTTTGACTCTTTTTTTTGCAAAAAGGGTCATGGTTCCGTGAATTTAGCACATGTACTCCACCGGTTTTTTTTTTTCAAAATAGACCCTATAGTTCGCAAATTCGCTGATGGCTCCTAGCCAGCCTATTTTTCAAAAAAACCCTGAGAAAATCAAAATTGCATTTAGATCTTCTTACCGTTTTTTATAAGCAGAACCTGAAATAAATAAGACGTGGTGCGACATAGCGCGCTACACCGCCTAGTTGATGTCAACCGCCGTGCAATTTGCATCCGCTAGCACTTGGTGAGAGTCTGATATCACCGCTCCAAGATTTATGCTACTTCTTTATTGATCTAACACTTTTGGGCCTGATTATATCTCTTAGGGATCTTCCTGCAAATACCACGACTGAATATTAAACTTTCCAAACAATGAAATCCAGAGGTTACTGTCTTGAAAAGGATAGACAAACTGTTGACCTCGTATTTTGTTTCAAAATGCAGAAAGTTGCCTAGTTCAAATTTCTCAGAAAGGGGATTGAAAACAGCCAAAGAAAAAAAAAGCTAGAATTTTTTTTCGCAAGGAAAGCCCAAGCACAAATCCTAGACCCTATTTATTTGTGCTTTTTTACCAAATTAAAAGCCAAAAAGTCAAAGTCTAAACAAATATTAGCTTTTGACATGGGCTTTTTGAAAGCCTTTGTATAACTAAAAATCAAAAGTCACTGGAGAGTTTTTTTTTATTTATTTATCGAGAGTTGATCTCAGACTAATACCACTAAAATTAAGATAAAATTATTCACCTCTACTATGTATAAAAACCGATTACTTTTAAGCTCGTTTAAAACTATAAGCAAAAATACAGTCTAAAGTCTAAACAAACATGCCCCAGTAGCACTTTGATCTCAGACTCAACCCAACAAAAAAAAAAACTGGTAGCCCTTGAACTCCCTGGTCCACCGGCAGGGTCAGTGCACCAGGACCCACTCGTGTCGTGAGCGACGAACGGCCCAGATACCCCGGCTCCCCCCATCGCACAGGCCCAGGCCGCCTCCCCTTCTCCAGCGTCCGATCTCTCATTCCCCGCCCCTCCTCACCGCACCAACCACCGTCGTCTCCTCCTCTCTTCCCTCCCCTCCTCTCCTCTCCTCTCGTCCGCGCGCGCGCGCGTTTTTATAAGGTTCGGATCGAACGCTGCTCGCCACCTCTCTGCTCGCGCGCTGATCTCTCATGTGCTGTGACGAATTTGTAATCTAGCGTGGTGCGATGGATCTAGGGTTTTGGAGGGCGGGCAAGCGATGGCGGACGGCGGCGGGAGCCACGACAGCGGGAGCCCGAGGGGCGGCGGCGGCGGGGGAGGGGTGAGGGAGCAGGACCGGTTCCTGCCCATCGCCAACATCAGCCGCATCATGAAGAAGGCCGTGCCGGCCAACGGCAAGATCGCCAAGGACGCCAAGGAGACCATGCAGGAGTGCGTCTCCGAGTTCATCTCCTTCGTCACCAGCGAGTGAGTTGGCTCGGTAGCGTAATCTTTGGCTTTCTCGCCTCGATCGGGTTGGTTTTGTTGGATTTGAGGTGTGATTTCGCTGTGGTGGTGGTGGTGCAGGGCGAGCGACAAGTGCCAGAAGGAGAAGCGCAAGACCATCAACGGGGACGATCTGCTCTGGGCGATGGCCACGCTCGGCTTCGAGGAGTACGTCGACCCCCTCAAGATTTACCTAAACAAGTACAGAGAGGTAAACATGGCTCGTCTCACTGTTGTTAGTATAAGTTGGAATTATTTTTTGTTTTGTATACTCATCTCATGTCAGCTTCCCTGTCTTCCTTGCAATGTTTGGGGGTGGGCGATGGTAATTGCAGATGGAGGTATGTGATCTTCAAATCCCGGTCTTTTGTAACTTTGGTGTGCTGTTGTTTCATTGTAATGTTCTCCATGAATGCAAAACTTTAGTTTTTTCTTTCTATGCGCTAATTTAAGTATAACCTGAAAAAAAACAAGATTACGAGGCATGTCCTCATCTGATATATTCACTGCATTTGCAATGCAAAAGCAATGCTCCAGCCCCCATGTTTCGGCACAAAATGTACATAGCCTGATTTAAATAATGAGCTATGACCTTTAATTAGATATACTCGGAACTTGACAGGAAATGTACATAACCTTTGATATGCTTTTGTTTCATTGGAGTTTTCCCCATGAATGCAATTTTTTGGTTTTCCTTTTTTTAGTTTAAGTACAACATGGAAAAGCAGAATTAGGAGGCATGTCCTCGGATTCTCAGCTTGATAAATTCACTGTATTTGCAGTGTGAAAGCATTCCCCCAAGCTTTGGCACAAATTGCAGATAACCTGATTTGGCACGAAGTATACATAACCCGATTTGAATATTGAGCTGTACCCTTTAATTAGAGATAGTTGGCACTTGACAGCAACTGTACAACACCATAATCAGACTTAACACTCTTTCCTGCTTCATATATCGTGTAGGAATGCTGCCTGCATTCACCTAGGCCATTACAGTTCCAGTTTCCAAGCAATATACTGTACACGCTAGTTCTTGCTTAAGGAAGGTTGCATAGATTCTCTCTAATCCTTGTTACTTTGTTATCTATTGGCACTTTTTTTATTGGACTGCTTTGGCTGCCTCAGCAAGATTCTGTTTTATCTTGTGTGGTTGCTGAAAACAAGTTACTACTTTAAAGTGTTATTTGTATTTTCATATCCAAGATGCAGTGAATATTACCATAGTTCTATTCCTGTTAATTCGTGGTAGGGTGATAGTAAATTGTCCTCTAAGGCTGGTGATGGTTCCGTAAAGAAGGATGCGATTGGTTCTCATGCTGGCACCAGTAGCTCAAGTGCCCAAGGGGTTAGTATTTGTAACTTGTATTGCTTTGATCCCAGTGACGATTGAAACTGACTTACTATTGTTCTCTTCAGATGGTTCAGCATGGAGCTTACACCCAAGGGATGGGCTACATGCAACCTCAGGTAACCTATCATAGTATCATTTGTCAGTACAATGCTATAGTTCATCGTTGAAGCTAAATATGATACGAAACTGTAATGCAATTTTCAATTTTATATTATTTGACTGACAGTTTTCTCCCTTACATCCAGTACCATAACGGGGACACCTAAAACTGAATACAATGGCAATTTTGGGCAGCTGTTATTGCTGTGAGGTAAAATTTTTTTATACAGATAAGCTTGCCATACGTGGGGCAATTTTTTTTTATTTACTAGGCATTTTGTTCTGTACCCGTTTTGCTTTTCTTTTAAAATAGGGTTCCCCTCTACATCTGCATCTTTTTAACAAGGGAACTAAGATATGTTCAGCTGCCTGGCAGAAAATTCTCTTGATGCTTTATACATGTTTAACGCATATTTTCTCTGTTCTGACACAATACTCCTTTTTCTGCTGCAGTGGTTATGTATCTGTTAAGGAAGTCGCGCCACATTGGGTCCATGTTTATTGGAAGAAAACTAAAACACCTTAAAAGCTGTTAACAGTTGGTTGTGATGGCTGCCTCTCAGATGTAAATTGCTTCAATGAGAATAGCCTCACCTATGGTTTAGTGCTTGTTTTTATCTGTATATTCAAAATGGTTCAACCATTGGTATTTTGGCAATCTTTTGCATTCACATATTTGTATTAGGAAGCACAAATATATTGCTAGTGTCCCAGGCTTGATCAATGCTGGTTAGCTCATAATTCTGCTATGTTCATGACTAGATGTCGTCTCGAATGTAAGGCTCGCCAGATTGGCAAGGGCCTGTGTTCAGATGTGTGGCACAAGGCTGCCCGCAGTAAGGGCTTCTCCAATGTACATATTTTGCTGGTACTACACAGAGAATGGGCCAGTAGTACCGATGCCTCACATTCCAACACAGACTGGAACCGTGCCAAGTTAGCAACCGAGACCAAGCGTGGTACTACAGCCAAGCGGGAAAAAAATTGTGCGGACCTACCTGTCAGATGACCTGCTAAAGTGGAACGGATATTCAAGGGGAGATAAATTGGGATTGTTTTTGCTAACTGCCGAAATAAAATTCTAACTTTTTCTAACCCAACTTTGTTGCCTAAGGTTTTTAGAGTAGTCTAACCATTCTTTCAAAGTCTATTGATCTAGGAATTGAGAGACAAGTCTAGTGATGTAGGAAATGAAATATAAGAAAGTTAATGCAGAAACGTTAAAAGAGACAAGAGACAACTGAATTTGTACTAAGGTCTCCGAGATTAAGTGATCTTCTATTATTCTCATTGGAGCACTCTTTGAAGAGTAACGTGGTGTGTTTGGTACAGCTCCAGCTCTACCAGATCCACGGATCTGGTGGAGCTAGGTATTTCTAGCTCCACAGATTCGTGGACCTGGAGTTATGGGTATATTAAAAGTGTTTAGGTAGGTCATCTTATTTATATTTCAGACTAAAAATATAACCTTAATTTAATTTATTTTAGCCTACAAGATTCAGATCTGAGGTGGAGCTGGGATCTGGAGCTCTACCAAACAGTTCTTTACTCATGCAAGGATTCAAGTAATCAACTTATGGTAGTCCTCTCTGTAGATTCTAAACATTCACAACCCTTGCAGTTAGAGGTGGGCGTCGTGCGGTAGGCCGCAAGACGGCCCATCGTGCTTCGAACTGGCCCGGCTCGCCCACTTCGCCTTTGGCGATCCAGCCACACCTATTTGCGCTTTGACGCCGTGCGTGTTGGCCTAGGCCCAGCCCATTTTTACTATTGCGACGAGAGGAAACGACTCGAAGACACACAGAGCTGAGGCAATAGACACAAATATTGTGGCACCACTAGCCATTGGCGAGGTCCAGGCACAACCTCATGGCACGCAAGGGCGTCTTCGTGCAGGGCTGGCATGAGCATGGCTTGTCGACGAGGGAGTCATAAACGATGGCAGACGATAATGGTGGAGACGGAGGCGCGGACGCGAAAGAGGGGTCGGTGAAGTAGGTGTGGGAAAAGTGAAGACAACGCGGGCGCGGAAGAGGGACATGACATCGACGGCGGTGCGGGCGCAAAAGAGGGGTCGGTATCGTGAGGGTGTGGAAGAGGTGAAGATGTCATCAATAGAGATGGCAGTGCGGGCGCGGAAAAAGGGCGCGTCATCAGTGGCGTCGGACGACGGCAGTGAAGACAACAACGTGGGTGTGGAAGAGGGGTTGGCGGTGCGGGACGCATGAGAGGTGAAGACAGTGTTGGTGGAGACAATAGCGTGGGCGCGAA
The DNA here is from genome assembly GCA_036346275.1 of Otatea glauca. NCBI lineage: Eukaryota > Viridiplantae > Streptophyta > Magnoliopsida > Poales > Poaceae > Otatea > Otatea glauca. Next base: position 43,062,108 of record CM070712.1, on the reverse strand, counting down.
AGAGGGATGCACCATCGATGGCGGTGGACGACGTCTATGGAGACGATGGTACGAGCACATAAGAGGGGATCGACGGCATTGGCGTGGGAGAGATGAAGAGAAGTAGTAAGAGAAGGAAGATATATGGCATGGTTGTTATATTTAATGGGTTAGGTTTATACCTGAAACGAGTTTTACTATGTCGATCTGGCCCAAGCACAGACCAAATTAGTCAGGTTTGTCATATGTGTAAAGTCAAATCATCGGAAACCCCAACCACACGGGATATGATCATATCAATGCTTGTTTTGCCCATTACTCCGATGTACACTAGTTTTCTCCTTCCCCTTTTCCTCTTTTTTTTACCTATTTTTCACTTTTCCTTTTTTTTCCTTCCCCTCTTTTTTCCCTCTCTCCCCCTTTTTTTCCTACCGTGGCCCGCACCCCCTCCTTTTTCCCTCTCTCATCTCTCCCACTGACCCGTTCTCCCCTCACTCTCTCTTTTCCCCGTGTCTCCCTCTTTTTCCCCACACGGTCGCTTGACTTCCCCTCCACAGTCCCCACACATCGCGGAGGCCACGACGCGAGGCCTCGACGGGCGAGGCGCGCCTTGGTGGAGAATAAAATTGCAGATAAAAAATATGATAGGTTCTAGAAAAAAACTTTCTGGTGTGCTCCAAGTGCGCGTAGTAAGTTTTGGTGCATTTTGGACACCTTGGGTGCGCGAACAAATTTCCACTAAGAAGTTCAAGTCACTGAACTGGAATTAGAGTGCTTCTGAACCAGAGCCAACCAGATTATAAACTGGAATTTTGAGATCTCTGTCAAGTCTGTGTGCACAAAAAAACTTGAAGTCTGTCTCTGAGCTCTCGTCACGTGGCTGTGTCTCGGTTCTGGAACTTCTTCATGTGGCTTGGGAGACTGAGTCTTCACGAGCAAATAAGCAAGTTCCTTCCAGAGAGCAAAAAGCAAGTGATCGGCGAGTGGAGAGCTTCTTCATGTGTGACCAGAAGGAGCTGGCTCACATCAGCAGTGGCGGCGACACGTGTGGCCGGCGCACGGGTCGAAGAGCAAACGTTGACTTCATAGGCGCAAGCGACGACGGCGGCTCAGAGCGGCGTCGAGGAATCGTGCAGAGGACGCGACAATGGGCGTCCGCGCGCTGGTGGAGGCCGGGTCAAAGCGCATCGAAGCGGTGCAGGCCATGCGATGCGCAAGTGCGGGCCGACACGGAGGAGGCCGGCGGCTCGGGTCTAGATCATGTAGATCCGAGCGGACACGCAATGAAGGCCGGCGCTGAAGCCGATTGGATGCACCGTCCCCTTCCCCCTCTCCGGCGCCGAGATGGTGGGCGGACATGGCGCGACGGCTCGCGAGGCGGCCGTGCGAGGTGACGCTGGCGAGGCGCACGGCGTCGCGAGTGGCGCAGAGGCGGCCGCGCAAGGCGAGCCGACGGCTCAACGGTCGGGTCACGGCGCATGCCCACCAAGATGCCTTGCCCCGCCACGTCTTGCGGTCGGCGTCTTGCGTCGTCTTTGCCGAAGAGTCGTGGTCGCCCGACCACGGCCCATCTCGCCTTGCCATGCCGGGCTGCCTGTCGTGCCGGGTTGGTAGGCCCGGCAAGGCCCGAGCAAACGTGCCGGGCTGGCACGGCCCGATCTCAACAGTGCCGTACTGGGCCCTGGACTGGGCGTGCCTCGTGCTGGCCCGAAATGGCCCGGCCCAAATGCCCACCTCAACTCGCAGTGCCTTCCATGAACTCCTCCTTGGAAGGTCACCAATAGCATGCCTCTAAGCTGTCTAGGAATCACCGAATCCCAAGAGTAATATACCGAAGGATGTCACTTGAACCCAGTAAGGTCAAGCAACTAGAGTAATGCACACTAAGGACTAATCTACTCTATCACACTTTCAAAATCTCAAACTTGAAGCTGAGTGCCCTTGAACTCCAAACCACGATATTGGAGTCAAAAGTTTCTAGCTTGGATGCCATCGTCCACTTATATAGCATCTCCATTCAAAATCTAGCTATTTGACACATTTTTTGACAGGCGCTTACGGACCCAGATCATCGGTCTCAACTTGGATCATCCGCATAGTCCATTTTCCCCTAGTTATAATGTTTCAAAGACTAGCCATTATGCAGGATCAGGATGATACACTTTGAGTCGGATTATCCGCCTAAACTGAATAATTCGCCTTAGTGAAAACGCTCCGCAGAACCTATCCGGATGAAGCCATATCATCAGCACTCTCTGGAGAAAGATGGTATGTCTCAACCCAAATCATTCACCTCAATGGTATGCCTCAAGCCGGATGATATGCCTCAGTGCAACTACTTTTGGCACAAAAAAACACCCTCTCAGTGCAGCTACAACTTGATTCTTGGCACTTTCTCAATAGAACTGAACTAGAAAAAACTAGTATGCATCATAACTAGTTACTCAACCTAACTAATCTCAGACTACAAGCTTTGAACCCCCTTAGTATTGCCAAAGCAAAAACAAAAACCTATCAACAAAAGCGATCCATACTCAACTTATTGAATCATTTCTAGTCATAAAGTCCTTAATCTTCAGAAAAACCAACCTTTACCATCATTTATTATCTTAATCACACTCAAAGCAAAGTTAGTCTTAGTATTTAGGGGTCATTAATCACCAAAACCACCTAAATAACAAATTAGGGACCTAGATGCTTACAATCTCTCCATTTTTGATGATTGATGACAACCAAATCAACACAAGGATAATATGAAAATGATAAGGCATGAAAATCAGCAAGACACAAATAGCATTGATCCGAGATATAATCAAGGAATAAGCATATGATCAAGCATAGAAAAAGTTCTAAACACATAAGAGCAAGATAATATATGATTTAGAGTTATACAAACTCTAAACAATAATAAATCACAACTCCCCCTAGATTCATGCATATACAATGATGCAAACACAAAGATAAAGCATTACATCACAAATATAAAGTACGTATTACCCAAAAACATAAGTCTTATGTACACCAAGATAGACAAGAAAATATCAAGTACATGGCTCAACTACCAAGCAGAAGTACTACCCCTCTCTCACAACTACGATCTCTCTTTTGTCATCAAGCACAGAAAGGGAAAGCACTGATCAATGTCGGGTGGAGGACGATGCCCGAGGATGGAGCTCGAACTGTGAACCGGCTCTTGGAGAGACAACTAGCGAGCTAGAGTCGCTGGATATTGAGGCGGCTACGATGCCCACGGCAATGTCGATGCCATCGTCGTTGATTTGTGCTAGGGTTGTAGAAGCTAGAGGGGTGCTAGTGCTGCAAGCTCGGTAGTGCGGGTAGAAGTAACTGTCTCACGAGCTGAAGCAACCTCTTGAATTGTTGCCTCTATTGAAGTATTGACCATTGAAGGTGTAGAAAAAAAGAACTCGGCTCGACAAAGCACCAAGTGCCTTAGTAGAAGTTGTAGCTGCTGGAGGCTCAACGACTCAGTTGTCGGTTGAATGCGAGGAGCTGTGGGTTGTGGAGTTGGTGCCAATGCATGAGGAACTTGGAAGGGAGGTTGCATCAATATCACACATTTTTTGGGGGCCATCGGCTTTGAAAGAGGGGAGCGGGAGCCTACACCGTCGCTGCACCGGGCGCCCACACCACAATGACCACGTTTGCATTCCCCTCCTCTCTCTCTCAGATCTAGCTAGGTGGCACCGGCTCGGAGCACAGCGGCCACAACCAGATCTGGCTAGTAGGGGTGGTAGTTTTATCCATAGGTTTGAGTACCCGCGGGTACCCGACCCGATAAGGGCAGGCACGGGTAGCACATCAGATCCATGTGTTTTCGGGTTTGAGTACCCGATAAGATCATAGGATAGGTGTGGATGTTAATTTGTACCCATAGGTAACCCAATGTGTATCCTATGACATGTGAGCCCCACTTTTATGAGATATACATTAAAAAACTTGTGTACTTTGCTATGTGGTACTGTAATAAAATTTAAATAAGACTTGTGTGATTATAATTGGACTTAAATTGTGGCATTGTGTTATGTGGTTGTGTGTGATTGTAAAATTATGATACATGTGTGTAATTGTACAATATACATGATATGCTACCCATGGGTACCCATTGGGTATCGGGTACCTATCGGCTTCGGGCGTGGGCACAAATCTGTGCCCATAAAGCTTAGTGGGTTTGGGTGGGCGGCACGTGTTCGGGTTCAGGTGGCGGGTTTGAGGCAATCGTACCCGAAGGTAGGATTGAAAACAAAAATGGAATTTCTGACCGTTTCGGAGAAAAATGGAAATGGAAGCCTTTTTTGGGAAACGGAAAATGTCTGTACGAAAATGAAAATAGAAATTTTTTGTCGAAAACAGAAACAGGAGAGCCATTTCTGTTGGAAATAGAAATTCTATATAAATGAAACCAAAAATTCTGTCAGAAAATTGGCCCACTTGGTCCAAAAAGGAGAATGGAGAATTTACATTTATTTTTGAATTAAAATAATTTTAAAAATACAAATAGCTTTATAGAAAATATCAAATAAAGTTCAAAATTCGAAAAAATCTCAAAAATACTTTAGAACATTTTGTACCAAGGAAAATTATTTATAGCATAATTTTGGTTTTATTTTCCACGAATTAATTAATTTTATAAATATAAAAATAACAAAACAGCATTTATAAACTCTAGAAAATCTAAGATAAATCTCAAAAAATCATAAATGAACATTGAAAAATAATATACAAATTTTAGGGCATTACACCTTTATAGTTGGAGGGGCAAGAGGCACTACTACAGAAAAGGTCATCACAGACGGTTCGAAACCGTCATCACAGACGATTTTCCGAACCGTCTGTAACCATGGGTCAATGATGTTACAGAACATCACAGACGGTTTATGAACTGCTCGTAATAGAAATATCACGACGGTTTCAAACTAAAACCGTCTGCGATATGCAAACATCACAGACGGTTTTTACTAAGAACCGTCTGTGATAACATCTATCACAGACAGTTTTTACTATGAACCGTCTTTGATGTTACTTTTGGGAACAAAAAATATCGTCACGTACAGATGATATTTTTGTGATCCAGCTGCTCTGTGCTAGTTCAAGCATAATGGAAAAGCTACTGGATGTGAGATATCCCATGTCACTACTCTGAAGAACTTGAAAACGCAAAATCGACGAAAAAAAACTTCGAAGGCCGTTTTGAGGCCCTAAACGACGTTTTTTCGAGATCGACGTTTTTTCATAGCCTTGCGTGTATTTCTGATGTAGCCCCCTGACTTAGGCTTTATGGATTTTCAAATCGAACTTTTCGTTAGCTTTAAAACAAGCACAAGAACGTTGCGATCGGAGCTCGCATACAAAAGTTATGGCTGTTTTACCGAAAGGTGCACAGATCGAAAACGAAAACGCCGCAACATCAAGAATGCAAAAGAGAAGAGATGAGGGAAAGGAAGAGGAAGATGAGAGGATGAGCTACAACATTTTAGTTGAACGATTCGAACACCATACTTACCAAACATTCGAAGAGGAGAGGAAAAGGAAGTGAGAAGTGAGAAGAGAGAAGAGAAGAGAAGAGGAGAGCAGGAGAAGTGAAAAGAAAGCAGCAGGAGAAGAGCTGCAGGCTGGTATTTTAAAGGAAGTCGAAAACGAGACGAGCGGGAAGTTCAAATTTGGTGAGAGCGCGAAAGTTGAAATATTATCACAGACGGTTCTGTCTGGATAAACCGTCTGTGATATGGTTTATCAGAGACGGTTATTATAATGAACCGTCTGTGATAAGTCGCTAACGGTTTTATTATAAAACCGTTTGAGATAATACATAATATCACAGACGTCTGTGATATTAATGTATATCACTGGCGGTTTTTGAAGAGTACCGTCTATGATAATATCACTGACGGTTGCAATATAGAACCGTCAGTGATGTTCATCGTCACAGACGGTTTTGAGAAACCGTCTGTGATGAGGCGTCTAATATAAGCCTTTCTGTAGTAGTGAGGAAGTTGATGATAATGATATGGAGGCGGACGTAATGGTCTGATCTGGGGGATAAATAGTGAACTTTTAGCTGATAAACTTGAGAAAAACTTTCTAGTGATACCGGTGAATATAACATTGTTCTTGTGTCCGCCTTGGAGGTGGAATGAGTTATATTGTTTTTTGGGTCATGTATATTGTGATCACGTACTATGTTCTTGTGAAATTTTTCACTTTCGTTTCCGAATCCGCTTCGTTTCGTTCCACATCCGTTTCCGTCACTATCCGTTTTCAGGGTTTTCGATTCGTTTCTGTTACAAGTAAAAATATGGAAACAGAAACAAAACGACCATTTACCGACCGTTTTCATTCCGTTTTCATCCCTACCCGGAGGTACCCACTTGATTGCTATCCCTACTAGCTAGAGAGAGATGAGGAGGGGGAGAGGAGGGCAGTGAAGCCTGAGAGGCGAAGGCAGGTGGCGATGATAGCCAGCGAGGCAAACTAGCGCAACGACGACCATTGAGGTGAGAAGCTCTGATGAGAGGGAGGACGGGCATTGGTGGTTTAGGGTGAGTGTGGGATAGAGCAAAGAGAGCGAAAGAGGAAAGAGGAAGGGAGGGGATGAGTATGGATGACGATTGGGCCCTAGTTTAGTAAATAATATAAAACTAGAGATGTGCAGTACGTGGGTTCAAGGTTTCAAATTTTATTTTCGGACCACATCTCGAGGTGGCCGAAATCCGAAATTTCGACAAGATTTCAGAATTTTGGTCAAAATTCTATCGAAATTCAAAAAGCAAATTTGAAATTTGGTATTTTTAGGGAGTCAAAACTGAAATTTCAGCGAAATTCACCAAAATTTTAGCCCTTTTCACCCCCTGTGAAATGGTCTCCCGAGGATAGAAAAAATTATAACTATGATGCTATGGCATGAAGTTGAGATGGCCGAGTTAGTTTAAGGTGCTAGATTAAGGTTCGGTCCAAGGGCCTGGGTTCAAATCCCACTCTCAACATTAAATTTTTTTGCTTTCTTTTTTGGCGTGTGTGTTTCCACTTGTTTCTTGCATACTACTGCCTGCTATATAAAAAAATTCCATTTCTGGGACTGGGACTCGAACCTGGGTCTCTCGGTTGAGAGCCAACTAACCTAACCAGCTAGACTCAACGGAAGTTGTCAATTAGTAAGCTCTTATACATAATTTGTATATGTATAAAGTTTCACGTGTATTACAGTCCTAAAAACATCAAAACCAGAACCAGTCAATTTTGTGGTAATTTCGGTCCAAAAAATCAAAATGTTCCCAAAATCACTGTAGCACTTGAATTTTTTTTATTCCTCTGAGATTTGGAATCTCAGCCCTGCTGAAATCTAGAATCTAGGCCAAAATTTCAAATTTCGCTGAAATTTGGAACCTCGTGGGTTGGAGTAATTGTATTTTATATTTTTGTTTTTCTAGGAGAGGTGTAGCTTTTCATTACTCCCATAATAAAAAATTATTGCTCTATAACAAACAAATTAACTAATAAAAAATGCAATACTTATCCCAACAACCACCCTTCTTTTCATTTATGGTGTGCGGTGGAAGTGCAATGCAAACAACAATGGTAAAGCCAACAACGTGGTGTAAATCAAGCTCGACAGTAGAGGCACAAGATGGACTGAGAAGGAGCTCGACCAAGCACTGCGGCAGAACTGAGAGCATGGTGCAAGTTAAGCCCGACGACAACTACTTAACGTGTTGGGTAATATTATTTTTATCTGTAGCAAAGCACAAATATTCGGCTATACATATGTGTGTGTCTATGTGTGTGTATATATATAGATATGTAGGAAGACTTTTCCGTACTCTTGGGAGTACATACTTCCACTTCCAATATACTACTTAAACGAATGTGTTATGCTTATTTATCACTTTCGGTATACTCAAATACTAATTCTAAGATACTCCAATGCGATATGGTTGAAACAATTTCATTAGAGTCCTTTATTTTTGCTACATATCTTTTTTTCATATGTAAAATGAGTATATACAATGGACTTTGATGAATTTTTCGTTGAACTTACCTTTTTCCGACAATTGTAGCAAGTAGGCTTTGAGCGTCTCTTTTTCTTGACTTGCTCTTTGCCGGTTTGCCTCATTGTTGATGGTTGTGGCTTGATCTCCACTTTATTAGGGCACACGGAGGCGACGTGTCCCTTCTTGTTGCAAGCAAAGCACTTGATGGTCTTCGAAAGTCTTTCGTTGTGCCTTGTCTTGCTAGTCTCCCTCTTGGAGATGTAGCCGAGTCCTCGCTTATCTTGAGGCGCCCTTGGCTTGCTCAAGATCTCGTCGAGAACGGCTTTTCCCTTGATGCACTTCTTCAAGTCATTTTCTAATCTAATGACTTGGGCCTTGAGCTCCTTGTTTTCCTCTACAAGATTAGTCTCAATATGCATAGAGGAAGTTGAAGCAATATTTTTATTTGAGCAACAAGGCATATCATCACTAGAGGTGGGCATATTAATTTTAGATGAAATGCTAGAGTTAGAAATTAAGCATGGCATATCATCAATTAAATCACATGTAATTCCTATGTCCACCTTAGGCTTATGAATTTCTTTGGAAAGGAGGATTCATGATTTTCTTGAAGCATGTTATAATCATTTTGAAGTGATTCATGTTCAAGCTTCAAAATTTTATATTTCTTTTTCTCCTTTCCAAGACATTTATTGAGCTCCTCTAGCAAATTCATAAGTTCATCATAAGTGAGCTCATCATCATCATCGTCACTTACCTCATTCTTACCTTTCGCCATGAAGCAACGGATTTGTGATGGAAGAGCATCTTCATCGTCACTTGAGGCGGAGGTTGAGGTTGATGGAGATGTCGGTTCTTCATCACTTGAGCTTGAGGTGGAGCTTGATGTTTCATCTCCCGACATCTCTTCCTTAATGCAATCCTCAATAGAAGTGGATGATTCAAATAGATCTTGAAGCTTTATCCACATTTCATGAGCGCTCATGAGATTGCATATTCTATCAAAGATTTCATCGCTCACAACACAAAATAAAACATTAGTAGCTTGAGCGTCGAGATGTAGGCATTTCCTCTCTCCTTCGGTTGGAGCAACTTCATTCAACGGAGAGGAAAGCCGACATCTACGATCCACCATATTTGGGGCTCATGGATTTAAAATGAGAAGTCATAATTAATTTCCATGAAGCATAATTTGTGCCATCTAGCACAAGTGGATTATGTGAGTGCACTAATCCTCTAGTCGACATCCTTTACTCTCTAGACGGTTAAGTCTAATAAAGGAGAGACCTTGCTCGATACCAATTGAAAGGACGGGGATGTCGCCTAGGGGGTGAATAGGCGAATTAAAAACTTTATAGCTAAATGCAATGGAATAAAAATTTGCACTAAATAAAATCTCCCGAGTTTCTGAACAATCCGGAGTGTCCGGATATTCAATCTGGATACTCGGATAGTCCGATCCCGAGGGTCCTAACCCGAGTGTCCGGTATTCAATCCGGATACTCGGATTATCCGGATCGTCCGGTATTCAATCCGGATACTCGGATAGTCCAATCGAGGGTCCTAACCCGGAGTGTCCGGTATTCAATCCGGATACTCGGATTATCCGGACTGTCGGGTTCGAGGATTCTGGATACTCGGATTGAGGATCTCGAAGAGAGATTTTAAATCCTCGCAATTTTTCAACAATCTACTTGAATACAAAAGATCTAAATGATGTCGGTACACGAGGACATAGAAGATCCGGAGCCAAACACAACAAAAGAGTAGATCGGGCAATTTCAAGATTCAAAATCAAATGCTAAAGCAAGAGAAAGAAGCAAACTTGGAGACGATGATTTTTCACCCGGTTCGGATCCTTGAGGGATCCTACGTCTCCGCTGAGGCGGCTCGGTCACACTTGAGCCGGGTCTCTTTCAACCCTCTTCCTCCGGTGTTGCACAAATGCACTCGCGGTCTTCACTCCTTTGATTCCTTCCCTTACGGAGGCGGAACCGCCTTCACAAACTTCCCACGGCCAACCACACAAAGCTCCGGTGGCTCGTGGCGACCTCCTAGCCGCCTAGGAGTCCTCAACCTCCAAGAGTAACAAATGCTCACGAAGAACAAGCTTGGAGATGAAATCAAGTGCTCAATCAACTCAAATCTCACTCAACAAACTCTTCCCAACCCTTCTCACAAGGGGATCACTTAGATCTAAGGGTAAAAGCTCCTCAAAGCCCCCACACAGCCCTCAAAATCCACTCCAAAAACCTCTCCAAAAGCTCTCTCAAAAAGAGGAGGAAGGGCTATATATAGAACTCCCAAAAACTAGCCGTTGAGGGTCGGTTGCGCACAATCCGAGTCTCGGTTTCAATCCGGATACTCGGATTGACCGAGAAAACGCTAACAGAGAGACCCAACCCGGAGAGTCCGGATGAATATCCGGATACTCGGATGATCCGATAGTCCGGACTAACTCCGGATAGTCCGAATCAAGACTGAGCAAATTTCGACGAAAACGAGCATAACTTTTGACTCGGACTCGATTTCAGAGATTTTGGACTCTCCGAAAGCTAAGAACGAGGGCTACACAAATAACAAGGTCTCACTACCCAAAACTCAAAGGATAACCACAGATTTCACAAAGAAATCAAGAGAGACCTACAACCCTCACTTTCCCAAGACTACCAACACCACTCTCTTTCTAAGATTCACAAGGATGGATCACTTGAGCACTTGACACATCTAAAAGTCATTCGACATCGCATCCCTCTTAATAGTACGGCAATCCTTAGACTCAAATTAAATCAAAGATAATATAAGTCTAGAACTAGTCACTTGCCGTCTTCTTTCTTGATGTCGATGCATGAAGACCTTCACCATATAATTGATGACATCTTCGCCTTGTCCAACTCGACTCGATTCACCTCATGAGACTCTCGTCCTATCAACCTTGACTTGATCATCCTCTCTGACGATCTCCACGCCAAGTTGCTCTTGACTTAGTCCTCGGCTCTTGGTGACACCGCCGCCTTGTTGACCTCGACAATGATCATCCTCCAAGATACCTTGGTCATCATACACATACGGACCTAATTCTTTCCAAACTACTCATGAAAGACATTAGTCCCAAAAGCTCAATAGATATGAATAGAGTTGATATTTGTGAGCAGTTGATTACAACAAGTGTTTCATATAAAGAAGCACAACACAAAATAGAAACACTTGACATAAGAAATGTTCTCTACTAAGTACATCATGATGAATATGTAATTGATCTATATGCACTAGAGAGATAATTGCCAATGTGATGAATCAATTAAATCATGGCAAGGATCACAATCTTTACTTAAATAAAGCACATGATAGAATATACACGAATTGTACATGTGCAAATAACATTTGGAGTAAGAGTAAATGTGTGATCCAACACTAGATAAACTTCACTACGAGAATTGCATGAGAAGATATACAAATAAAACATGCATGCACCAAGTCAATCTATAGCAATATGAAGTTTAACTCTAGTTAATACATGCATACCATAATGAACTCAAATGAATATATATGCACAAATAAATATGACATTAACCAATGTGCATATATATAATCAACATGCTACTTGGAGTTCACTATGCATTTGCACGAAAGGAATGCAATAACAAATATAGAATAGATACCAAAATTGCATACCTTATCTTTGCTTAACTATCCCATTTGATTTTCCTCTAAATAGATGAGACTGATACTCAACTAGGCAATAACAAGTTAGTCTCATAGCAATATAATCATATTAGAGGTTTGTCATTTGCTAAGCACTAAGTTAAGCATTTACTTAATTTACATAGATTGTCATTATGAGTGTTTGTCATTAATCACCAAAATAACATTCATTAATCACCAAAATAACATAAGTGCCTAGATGCACTTTCAGTTCATCAACACATGATGAAGCTCAAGCTATAAGACTCGACCCCTCTTAATAGTACGGCAACTGTACTAGCAACCCAGTCTCTCATCCAAACACCGAGACCGGTAAAAGATTAGGAACACATTCTTAGCCCTAGCTAGTTATACCTTTGTCTCTCGCAACCACTTGGAGCTTTCATGATGATAGATCATCTTTTCTCCAAGTCGAGATCTTTCTTCTTGTTCATCAACATATGATTAACCTTCTCTAGCTTCACTTCACTTCGGGATTCATCCTTGAAGCTCATCAACACATGATAAATTCTTCTTCCCGATTCTTCATTTTCTTGGACTCAACCTACTTCACAACTCATGGAAGATTGTTAGTCCAACAAATATGATTGTCTCATTCATCACTTGCACTCCATTAACACATAGTGGATGCCCCCGAGATCGATTGAGCACAACCCAAATCAATTTTGAAGGAATTGATTGTGTCTTGAGTACTTTGATGCAACTAATGCTTCTTTATACTCAAGAACCTCTCGTTTGTCCTAAATCAACAAAGAATGACATCAACACATGATGAAGCGTTCTTTGATGATTAAAAGACAAGCGAATTTCAATTTAAATTTCATTTAAATTGATATGAGTATATATAACTACACAAGTTTCATATACTCATTTTGATGGAAAGTAATGATTCAAATATATTTGAGTGATGGAAATGAATCAATACTTTTGAGGCCATCAACTATAGAATAAACTCCATTAAATATGTGCATATAAATAATTGAACTTTGGAATCAATATGCACATATTCAATTTTTGAGATTGCTTTGGAGTTTATCCTATATTAATATGAGTATAGTACAACTACACAAGTTTTATATATATACTCAAGAATTTGTTTCAAAGTAATGATCTTTGATATAGAAAGATGAATTAGATCAATACTATTGAAACATCAAAGTAAAGTGTGAACTCCCCTTAAATGTGTGCATTCATGTATATATGGAGTCGGAAACAAAATGCACATCTTAAGGTTAAAACAATGGTGGAGTTCACCCTTTATCTTGAATCCAAAGAATGTATCTAGAAATAATAAAGTTGCATTCCATGCTTCATAATTGGAAAAACAGGCACATAGCGTAGATCCTCGAAATCTTCTTTTTTTAGATTGGATTTTCATTTTTCTTTTTCATGAGACTATTCAAAAATATACTCAATAAACACGTTAGTCTCACATTTAGATTTATCAATAAAATCATAACATATTTGACATTAAATAATACAATAATATATATACTATGTGTTATTGAATGCACACCTTTGATAATTTTATCATTTCATCCAAAATAAACTAATAAGAGTTAAGCTCAACAAAAGAGTTAGTCTCATAAAAAGATTGTCATTAATTAACAATTGAGACTAATCAATATTATGATTATCAAAAGAGTTAGTCTCAATATTAGATTTGTCATTAACACCAAAAGCAAACTAATGGAGCTTGAACTTTCAGAGGACCTAAACATATTTTTTTTAAAAGAGCGAATATGAGGACCTAAATGTAATTAAGTAGTTTTTGAAGGGCCTTTGCGCAAAATGGTGACGTGGCATGGTTTCCTGGCCAGGAACTCCATGGAATGTAATATAGGTACTAGGTGTGGAACTCCGTGGAATGACGCCGCGCAGGCGTGCGACACAGCGCGAGGGTGATTTTCTAGAATCTCAGGATTTTTGGGGTCTTTGCGGGAGAAAATTCAATCTTAGAAGTTTCAAGAGGCTTTTCGCGAAAAAACAGACCGGATGTAATCTCGGAATGCGGGTGTGATTTGTCATAATCATGCAGTCATTTTGCAAAAAGGTCAAAAAAATCAATTTATGGAATTTTGGGGGCATGGATATATTTTTCTAATTTTGGGGGGGGGGGGTCAATTGCGTAAAAAATATTTCCAAAATGTAAAAAGCGTGAATAAAAAATTAATTTCTGGAATTTTTGGAGTCTAGATGTTTGTCTATTTTGCCAAAAAAAACATTTCCAGAATGCAAAAAGTGCAAAGAAAAAATAATTTCTGAAATTTTTGGGGATATAAATGTTTGTCGGAATCACGAAGTCATTTTTCAAAAAGGTGCGAAAAAATCAATTTCTGGAATTTCCGGAGGCCTAGATATATTTTCAACACAAAAACTGCGAAGAAAAAACTAATTTCCGGATTTTTGGGTATGTAGATGTAATTTTCGAATTTTCAGGGGGCTTAGCGCAAAAAAAAATTCTAGAATTGAAAAAGTGCAAAAAAAATCAATTTCTAGTTTTTTTGCCTTTTCGTAAAAAAAGCGCAAAAAAACAATTTCCAGTTTTTACGGGGGCTTTTCACAAAAAAAAAACGGCGCCACCTAGATGTAATTTTTGAGGGGTTTTGCGCAAAAAAATGATTTGCAGAAGCTTTGGGGGTCTTTCTGCAAAAATCAGACCACCACGCGTCGTGCGGGCAAAAATTGCGCGGCCAACGCGAGCGCACGCGCGGGCGGAGTCGAACCCGTGACTTCCCGTAGAGCGCTACCGTGCGTTACCGTTGCGCCAACGCGCCTCAACAGTCGAGGAACCGAAACAATTTACTTGAACCGTATCAACGACGGACGCAAATGGATGACGCGGCGTAATAACGAGCGACCACGTCGGCCCAAAATCGATATGGCTACGCTCAGCGAGGCAGAAATCTTTGGGATATAATATTCCGGGTATATGGGATATAGGTAGTATTCACCTAAGCAGCAGGTGGGGCCAAAGGTGTTCCTGGTATTACGAAGTGTCTCAGGTTACCATTACCGTGGTGATTCGAAGCACCGCGCAGACACAGCAACGGATTACGGACGGCCCCTAGTATTTCCGAGGACTAAGAAAACCAGTTACTGAAAAAATACCAGCTCCTACCGATAACATGTTGGTTGTTTTTCACATGATGGTTTCAGTTATCAAACTTAAATTCAATACCTGAAGTTGCCCAATTTTCATCTGGTTACCGTATGATTTGACCGGTTTCCAGCTTGTTGCCGCCCGAAATTAATATTCAATAATTCAAATTTAAAATTTCAAACTTTTCAGACTAATATTAGACCCTGTTCGGTAGTACTCTAGCTCCTACTTTTCTCTGAATCTATTTCAGCTCCTCCTGATTTTGATGCTATGAAGAATCAGGAGCAATTTAGAGAAGTGTTCGGCCATACCTCCCGGCGACGCTCATCAGGGCCAGCGGTCGAGGCGGGGAGGCGACGGACGAGGAGTTAGGGAGACGACATGGTTGAGGCGGGGAGGCGGCGGTCGAGGAGTTGGGGAGGCGAGGCGGGGAGGCTGCGGTCGAGGAGTTGGGGAGGCGATATGGTCGAGTCAAGGAGGCGGCGCGGTCAAGGCGAGGAGGCGAAGACGCGAGGCTGAGATTCTTGCGGGGAGCAGGTCTAAGGCCGCTCCTCGCGCCCAGGCAAAATAGTAGAATCGCTCCTCCGAGATTCTCAGAGCCGCACGAGGGAGCTGGGGGCGTTTGGTACAGTTCTAACTCATTCGAATGAGAATCTGAGAGCCGGAACTCTACCGAACGAGCTCTTAATATATATTTTTAGAACTCTAGGCCAGTATATCCGATAACCGACTGGTTACAACCGATATTTTTATCCTTATTTCCAAGAGAACAACAAAGATGCAGTTTACCTGCCTTTCCATCAGTGCGGACAGTAAATAACTTAAACAAAACAACTGATTAAATAATTAATCATTTCATGGATACTACAGGTCCTGCCACCCAATGCATGAGAAGTAATTCACAGAAACGAAACGAGCGGCATCTAAAAGAATAATCGTACGAACTACTTTATTTTAATGGACAAATATTATAGTTAAATAAATGCCATGCGTTTCTTACAGCCTAGGCACAAGAATGATGAAAAAAGGTGCGTCTTTTCAAATGGAAAAGCTAAAAGTAGACAGAACAAATCTACATTTCTATCTCTTTTTTGTTAGCAACTATGATCTGCTTCTCCGCTGGAGGCACTGTACGATAAACCTGCCTCTACAACATTGCCGTAAACTTACAAAATTTTCTCCCCCTTCACTGGCAATCTCAACCACGACTGCACGCCGTTAGGAAGAAGTCCGGCGGTCTGACAAAATGACGTGTTTGGGGAAAAACCCATCTTGCTCATGAAATTCCACCCCTGTGCTCCAAAAATTGCAAGAAACAAGTATAATCTCTTTATGTTCTGCATTTTGTATGCATCAGACTTCGTCGTCTGCTAGCAGAGCAAAGGAAAATGGTTTGAATTTGTAGCCATCCCCATGGTAGAACTTGTTCATAAACTCAACCCAGTGTAGACGCAGTGCATGCAGGAAGGCGCTCAATGTTTCCATCATAAGCAATATAAAGGCAGTAGCAAAAGCAAAAACTAAAAGCCCCACTAACTTCACGATAAGACTGTCATACCTGTCAACAACACAAGAAATAGTTCGAGTAAGCAACTGTTGCACTTTGAGCATCATCCAGGCATCTCAAGATTAGATGGAACCATGCATTTCAAGGCAGTCATATGAGAAGACAAATATCTGTGTATAAACGAAAAGGTTGTGCAGAGCAGACGTACTATATGCAAAACTAACAGTGAAGTTTGTCAAAATCTGAAAGATCAAAAAAAAAGGACGGATGCTTTACCCCCAAGCAAGTAGCAGCAGCTTCTCGTAGAAGACAGTTGATAGCTCAGAATGTGCCAAGCTGAAATTAAAATAACATTACACGAAAGTGATAGAACCAGCAGAAATGATACTTTGCAATAAAACATCACAAGAGGCAAACCTCAAGGCCCAAAGTCGAAGATATGATGCAGTATTTGAGACAGCACCAAGTACAAACTCAATGGAATGTATCATTTGATGCACAAAAACTTCACTAAAATTGAAATCATCATGATGAAACCTGGCAGAGTCAGGTTCAGAATCCGGATCCATTTCAGATGTCCCAAGGAAGCGATAGGTGTGACCTTGAAACCTCTGCATCCAGGTATGGAAGATTAACAATTCACTAGACATCGCAACCATAGTATAGGTTTGTTGCTTACTCAAACATAAAAGATCTTCCAAAACTTCTTAACCTAATAACATCATTTACAAAACGAGAAAAAAGACCATATCTTTATTCAGGATGGCAGCATAACATCACCGCTCTAGTTCCATGTTTCTAAGTACAACTGCAGCATAAAGAGTACTACACCGGTAACAAAAAAATCGGCAGAAAAATATAGGGCTGTGGAACCATGTCAGTCCTTTTTAACAAGAAACCTCTTCTCTGTTGCTTCCCATCATTGTCTATGGGTGTATTCAGTAAAGCACCCGTGTTGTATTTAGATCTTTCATTAGTAGATACAAGCACACGAACCAGAGCCAGCCAATCCAAGTCTAACCCAATCTAAGCCTTGTAATCACAAAATTCAACCAACAAAACCAGTCTGTTTTTGCCCTGGAAACCGGCCAGTTTCTGGAACCAACCAGGGTTCAGTTGACTTTTGAACCTTGTTCCAGTTTCCAAATGGCAGACCCATCATCAACAGCTCCTCCAGCATCTTAAAACTGGGGGTTCAGATATTCTACTATACATTCTCATGGTTGGGTCACGCATGGAGCCCAAGAGTTCAACCTCACTGTCGCTGGGCCATATATGCCATGTTTAATTGATGAAAAGGTGGTATATCAAGTGTTATTGAAACCGAACCGGACCGGCGGTTCGACCGGAAAAGGCCAGAACTGAAGCCCAGTCCAGTCCGTTTTGCTATTGGATTGCTTGAGTAGTTGAGCCACTTTGAACTGGAGAATTCCCAGTTAAACCAGCCAGTTTTGCACTAAGCCGCTTGAAAACCAGCGATGGTTGGACCGGAGGTCAGCGAATCTTGTGCATGAAGCAGGAGAGTTGTTAAAGAAACATTGCCTGGAGGGGCTTTCAAATCCAGGACGTGAGGGATACAGGACCAGCTGTTGTTCGACTGACGAACCGGCAAACCAGAAGCCTGAGCGGGTCAATGGTCGGCCCGGTTTCAATTGCTATGGGTGTATCACAGAGCGTGTGCACAATCCTAGCTTTTTTCTCGTATGCAGAGAATATCATATCATGGACACTAGGAGTGATAACATCAATTGGGGAATGATGCCACCCTATGAGTTGTAACTAATTACTCATCATGTCATTTATATAGAAGGACCAGCCATGTCAATACAACACAAAGGCTTGCAGAGACTATGATAATGATTATTAATTTAGCCATGCAGTGTTATGACACGGCACCAAATGCAAATTCTAGCTCAAAAAGGAGATATGTTTGTTGCTTTCCAAGAATAAGATTTTCCATAACAATATACCTTTTTTTTAGAAAAAAAACAGTTGGAGAGGATCCTACTGCAGTATATATTAAAAATAAAATAAAATATTTACAGGGTAAAGTTTAATGAAATCACAGCGAATATAGCCAATAAAAAATTACAGCATAAAGACCTTCTCAGACTCTAAACATATGTAGAGTCATAACAAAATACCTCCTTATGAAGTTTCTTCAAGATAAAAGGCTTTGGGAAGAGCATCCATGGAACAGCTACAATAGCCAGAAGTAACAAGAGTATCTGAAAGTGGAAAATTGTTAGGCCAGTATGCAAAGGGTGATGCAAATACTGGAGCATTTATTTTGTTTTGCTAAAAGGTAATAGAACCTGGAGTTGCTTCTGACCCCAAAACAGTTTATTTTCTCCAAGATCTCCAGCAGGATCAAGGAACATATATATCATCACATGATACAGATCAGCTTGAGAGCCTGTGCACCACTTGATGAGAATCAGGAGTGCTAAGTAACCAAAGAGGCTATTCAGAAAAATCATCTGCGGTATGAATTGATACCTGAGGAACCCACATGGTTAAAAGCATTGTCTTTCCCCATCTAGTTTATTGCATCGAAAGAAGAAAAGATTCGATGAAAATACATTACCTTATGTCAAGGGCATTTCCATGAAACTTTGCATCAAAATAACTCAATACGATCCCCAAATTCATCTGGGTGACACCCATCAGTATAGACATTTTCATCTTCAAGGAATTTAGAAAGGGTAGCTCAGATCGACTTCCACGCCAACTTGGGTCCACTCCAAAAGGATAGGGATCACGGACTTTTATGAGACCAGCAACATGTGCATCACTGAAGCACACAGGTTGGGTATTAGATATTCAGGGATAAACCTTTGGTACAATATTCAGATGATAGCTGAAGACAGGGTTCACATTATCGACGAAAATTGGTCAATTTTTGCCCTTATCGCCACGGTCCGGTTTCTAAAACCGCTCAATAAACCGGTCAATTCAAAAATTCAATTCGAAAAAATTTATGTTTCGTAAACCGGTCGAAAATCGGTGAAAATCGAGCGATTATCGACAAAAATCGACGAAAATCGCTAAAAAAATCGACCGCGAGAAGAACACAATCGGTCTGTCAATTATCGGTGAAACTTGATTTTTTTTGAATTTTTTTTTCAAAAAGTTTGATTTCGAAACCATTCGATTTTTGACGATTTTCGACAAAAATCGGTACCGGCCGGGGGGCGATTTTTCAGGTCAAAACGATAATGTAAACCCTGGCTGAAGACTGCTTCCTTGACCTACCCTTGCTATCAGATGATAGACAAAGTACAACATTTCATCAAGTACCAGCCACTCATAAATAGAAACAACAAAGTGGATATAGCTCTCTGGACCTTTTAACAAAATTGGCTATTAGCCGGCATGCCCAGCACCATCAGGACCAGGAACTTTACTAGTCCAGATAATGCGCAATTGAAATCATCTGCCATGACCAGTGTTACAGATGCATATCATTTTAAGATAGAGACATCCTTGCATCAAGAGCGAACAGATGCGTGTATTTACAAGTAACAACATATGTTGCGTATAGCTCCTTAGTAGTTCAAAAAAATAAATGTGTATATGCTTTCAGCACTTAAATTTATTTCTTATTTACAATGCACATGCTCAACAATAGCTGCATTTTGTGGTAAGAAAATACTAAAAGTATATCCTAAACATATGGAATGTACACAAGAAGTTGATTAAGTAGCAAAGTAGTATCTTTTGCAGTATACTCAAAGAATAATGAGCTACAGAAAACACACTGGTCGTATCTAGAACCCCAATCCCACCCCATCCCTCCCAGAACAAAAAAGAAGAGGAAAGAGAAGAAACCTGAGCTTAGTTGAGGTATTTAACTGAGATCGTAATTTTCCAACATAAAAAACTCAAATAATCGCCAAATGGTAAGTCCAAACCTGCAAGTTATTTCCCGACATTCATATGCAGATTTGCCAAATATATGGAATGGAACTGAGAAGAACTCGTTGTATATAAGCCCACAGTATATTGAGAATAATGCCATCAGAAGAATAACATAACGCCCACCAAATGCCATCTCCGTAAAGCTATCGAGCTTCTGAAATATGTAAGGGACCAGAGGTTAATAAATTGCAAAGTTAATGTGACCAATACCTTCCAAGCATGATCAGATTTAGAAGAGATATTCACTTGCAAAGAATTTGATAAATGGCTTAAAATGATAATCACTGGTGGAACCATATTTTTTTCGGTGGGGTCCCTTGCATACAGAGATATTTCAGTGGATACCCTCTACATTGTAAGAGGGGTTTTCTAGACTCCTGTGCAAATATACCATAACTAAATAGGTTCTCCACGAATTTTTCAGACAGTACTGTGACACCACAAGCCCAACATGCCTCTAACTCCATCGGCAATGTGACTGATCACTGATGCTCACAATAAATTAACTGATAATATGTTTGAGGTGATCAAACTTTCTCCATGATATGTAAGGGTACAGCTCACTTGGGTTTCTCCAATAGGAGTTTAATATTTAAGACTTACAACAGACAATATAAATTGAATACAATTCAGTGATGCCCCGTCTAGTAGTCATGAAATAACATGGTCTACAAACGCACTTCACAATATAAGCATTTAACGAACACCATAGAGAATAGCATACCACAGAAGTGGGCGAAGTAAGGACATGGCAGCATACTGGATAGGGTGCAAATGGCCTAATTATAACTGCACTATTCAAACAGTTGAAAAATAACATCTGTAAAATCTATCAACTCAAGTTTCACCAAGAATACCTGAGAGGAAAGTTTCTTCTCACGAAGTATAAGAACAAGAGCTCCTAGTAACAGACATATTCCATGACCCCAATCTCCAAACATAACAGCGAAAAGAAATGGGAATGTAACAACAGAATATACAGCTGGATTTGCTTCTTCATATCGAGCAACACTGCAATTAGATAGATTCATGGTCAACTCACTATGGAGGGTTCATGACGAAAATATCATAACATAGGGTTCTCTTTCATCAGAGAATAATAACCAAGGATATAATGAAATGAAATATTTAATCACGTCAAGTATAGATTAAGATCAGTTCCAATATTTCATGAAGCAATCAGCCTTGTATGGTCACAATTCACAAAGGTTAACAGCTCTAGGAAAAGGCTGAACACTAAACAAATCAACCTAATGAATTACTTTGCTCAAGATTTAATCCTCAAACACAACATTCAATGAACAATTGGTTTATACATGACTTTCAAAAAAGCCAAAGTGTAACAAATAAAATCATGAGCAGTGCTTCAATGATTTCCCTCCTAATACAAGTTGCACAAATCTTGAAGCAAGCGAAGGAGTAAATAATCACTATCTACCTTTCATTCATGCTTTAATATTTGTGCAACTGTAAAAAAGAAAAGCATGAAAGCACCTCTCTAAAATCATTCATTCATGTTGACTTTTTGCAACAAAGTACATACCCATACGCATCAACAATCTCCTGGAAAGCATTGGTAAATTTATCAGTTCGGAAATATGTAGGCGGTGAGTCAATAGCGTCCATCTCATGAAATATTATTCCAATTTGTGAGTTGCTATGATGTGTTGCACGCTGCAAAACATCCTTGATCTGAAGCAAAACTTAGAGGTAAGATATCTGTTATAAAGGTTTTTCTAAATGAAATGTGCATAACATTATGTTTGAAATAAATGTAACATTCTGACCTGAGATTTAGCAAATATAGGACACCATCCTTCCCCAACAAGGCATTTCTTTGTGACATCAAAGTTCAACATGTTTAATGTATCATATACAGCTTTTTCCTTTTTTACCTAAAAGGGACATGAAAAGGTTATGATTCACAAATCCAGTTACTAGCACAAACAGGGACCACAGTTTTTAGGGATGACAGTATGCAAATAGAAAAATGAAAAATTGGTATTAGTTGATTACCATGATTGTCCATCTCCATAATTGTGACCCTACTGACTCAAGTGCTTTGTTTCTGTGCTGGATTCCAGCATCCAAAGTGACTTCTAGATCAGAGAGGCGTGCTGATACCTGCCAAAATTTTATAGAAGGTTAATTCAGCGTACTTCAGCAGATAGTATTTGGACATTACATCATGATGAGTAAATGATTGGCTCAAGCTTTTCGTAAATCCTTCAGCAAAAAAAAAAAGATGTGTGCTAAGTGGTGAACATCATCCAAGCTATACTCAAGTTTTTACATCGAGCAAGCAAATAGATGCATGCTACAAAGTGTACAGATTCTAGCCAAGATGGCAGATTTGGTAGTATCTCATAGAACAAAGTATAACGCAAAATAGATAGGAACTTTGGTACTGAAAGAAATCTGTAACGACCGTGCAGCAGTCCATCACAATCCCATCCAGATAACTTATAATGTATTTGGAAACTTATGATTTTGTGCCTGGGAGTCTGGGACAAAATGATTTCTTTGGCTTAATAAATGGCAAAAAGTGTTTAAGGCCCCCCAAGAGAAAATAATAAGTCGCCAAAGTCGGATATCATACAGTCTCAAGCTCCCTCCAATAAAAATTTCAACAACTACAGTCAAATCAAGCTTTGTAATTAAAAATAAACAGATGAATTGGGGTGCCAAACATGGAATTAAAATACCTCATGGAAAATCTGTCTCTGCTTAACCATCTCTTCGGGAACAGGGTAGCAACTTGCTCCAAATGAATTGCAAATCTTTAGAATCTTTGCTTTAGCCTGCTCCCCAGAAAAGAAAACTACGAAAACAGTTTTCTCTACCTGTCAGAGTAAAATTGAAATGTTAGAATTTTGTTGAGAAACTTAGGAGGTTTTTTTTAGATAAAAAACTTTGGAGGTTTCAAGGTATGGAATGAACTGTCTCGTGCAAAGATGAATTTCAGTATTGAAATATACATTAATTTTGGCCATAAACAATTGCAGAGAGAAAATAAAGTGAAGGTAATACAAGCAGTAAATACTTCGAGGCAAATTTAGCAATAGCTACTCGATATGCACAATAATAAGAAAGAGCAAACCATGAATCAGACCTCTTCACCAGATTCGGGATCAGTAACAGGTTGCCCTGCAGGTGCCTGGTTGAAAAACATATTTCCCCTAGTAGCTCGGAAAAGCATCCTCTCAAAAGCCAATGCTTTAGACTTTAAAATTATCCCACTAACGAACCTAACTCCAGAATTTTCAGAGGCCCATTGATGCAATCCCTGAGAGCGTTTTTGTGTTACAATTCAATGGAACAATAGAACAACAATAACTTAAGGATGAGAAGTTGAGAACTAAAATAAGACCTGTTCAAGCAAATAGGCATTTCCCTCATCCACTTTCTTGTCATATATGTTTTCATCTAGCTCATGCTCAGCTGGAGCTGCATGATTGTGAGAAGAAGCAAGGATGCCACCTGCCTGCAAGAAGTTATTTGAGAAAACATGGAAACAAACAGAAAAAGGAACAGATGTATTATTTAAAGCATGGTCAATATTTGACTGCCATATGATAATAACTACGATAGGAACTTATTGCCAGGCAGTGTTACAGTCTTACAGTTCATAATTTAAACCGAATAAAGTGGATACTCATCAGCTACAAATAGCATATTTCTTTGGTGGGTTTCTATATTTTGCTGAATAAAGTACCCTAGGGCTGCATTAGAAGGTGCCATAAACATACTAGTGTGGACTTTTATCTTCCATCTTAACAGTCACAAGAAAATACATGGGAGAATTAATTCCATGTTTCACAAGAATCGAGATACAACCTTTGACAAGACCAGCTTGAATTCAAGAAGTTCATTGTATGTCTGTAGCAGTTTCTCACTATTTGTATTCATCTCAAGCAGATCGTGTTCATGCTCACCCAATTTTGCCTGGAGGAGTAACAAAAGCAACTATTCATTTTCCCTTATAAAACAGCTATTTATTTTTCCCTTACAAATATCTATTTGTTAAGGAAATAACAGAATCCCAAAGGAATACTTTTATTATATAAATACATAAATAATGTACCTCTAGCTCCTCCAAATCAATATCTGGTTGAAGTGCAGGTCGAACAGAAGATTTAACACCTGCCTTGTTGATTTGGTCACTGAAAAATCTTAGTTTACGTGACATTTCTGCACATCGCTTTACCTGCAGGGAATTGAAACATATTTATCAATATGAACCTACATAAAGAAAAGTTACAGACCAGCAGGTTTTTCATTTCAGGTCTATCTGTGAGCAAATTCTTGTTGTTCTGTGAGCATACACTAAAGGAAGCAACAGTTGAAAAAGGTCTCAGACCATGATCCCTGCATCACTCTATTATATTATGCTAAAACATAAAAGCAAACACTAGGAAGGACTGTCCCAATTTTTTGTCATTTATTGAAATGGTGCATGGTACCGTTACTTAATCAGGTAACTGGATTGAAATTGATACTCATGATATTAGATACCAAATGCAATGAAAATATTCAATCCACTTACCAACAAGAGTCCCAAGTGTATTTCACTATGCCACATTCTTGTTGTTCATAAATTTCATTCTTTTCAAATGATTTTCAAAAACAAAAAGGCAAATAAAAATAAACAGTTTAGTAACTGGATTCGATAGATTGGACTAAACTCAGTTTGGCTCTATATGTTCACTTATCCCCATTGTTTTTATTGATACAATGACAATCAAATACTCAATCCATGATGCTTGTTTACACTAGTGGTGAACAATCATACTTACAGTATGTTCATAATTTAGTTTAACTCCTCAGCAAACTTAGCTGATCATATATATTTCACACACACACACAACAGATAGCATGACTAAACAAGCAAGTTACTTTTTATTTAATCTTTACTTGTCTTGCATTTTTTATTCCAAAAATCTAATCTGATAGAGAAAAAGATATTCCAAAATGTTTCTCAATATAATAATTTCCATGTGCTGATATATATATATATATATATATATATATATATATATATATATATATATATATATAAAAAAGCTAGCCATCTGACTGTCTTGTCCATTGAACAGTTCCAACTGAACAAAGGCGGCATTTGAGTACTACATAGACTTGATATCGCAGCAAAGATCTTGGGTAAGAGAAGATCAAATGACGTATAAATAAATAAATAAATAAATAAATAAATAAATAAATAAATAAATAAATAAATAAAATGTGGGCTATACAATACAATACTATCCAAGATAGTCCTTTGCATAGTAGAATAGAACAAGTGCATACAAAGTGATGTAATCAACATAAAATTAAATGGGTGATAACATTAAGTTGTAATACCTGATTTACAAATATACGCTGAAAAGGACTCTTATCCTCATTCAACTACAAAAAAAGGGGGATAAAATAATTAAAAAAAGTCAGAAATTGAACCAATATAGGAGTTAGCAACTAACAAAAATAAAAATTGAATTGAAAGTAAGCACAGTCATATTTACAAAGTTTTCTACGATGACACCATAACAATAAAGTCCAACATGAAATCCCTCTTTTATCATATTGTTAGACAGTATCATGTACTTACCTTGTATAGAGAATGCTAGTATCCTGTATTACCTTATATTCGTGTATTATCTTGTATAGGCTTTTCTTTTGTATATTCATGTAACACTATATATTCTGGCTCATTGGCCTCATATTGAATACAAGTGTTATTCATAATATGGTATCAGAGCTTGGTTTTTAGGGTTAGGGTTTTTACCGGCATTGCACTTGCGCCTCCCAACCCTCCTCCTTCCGCCCACGCCCACGCCTCGACGCCTCTCCGAGCTTTCGGCTTTGGCTTCCGTGACGTCATCCTCCTTCGCCTCGTCGGCGCAGCTCGCGCCACTCCGCCGGTTTTGCGTGCGTCCGCGCCTTGGCTCCTGTTAAGCCTCGTCTTCCGCACGGACCGCCAATCCCTTGCGATGCGCCGTCCGCCAGCACCATCGGCCGCCGGCGCTCCAACCTCCGTCGCGGCCGTACTCCGGCCTCGTCGCTTTACCAGCGCCTCGCGACGATCGCCCGCTGAGAGGCACCGCCGCCTCCAGTTGTCCTCGCGCCGGCCTTGCTCCTCCCGAAGTCCCGACCGGCCTCTCTGTTCCTCCAGCCGCACACGCGCGAGCTCCCCACTCGTGTTTGTCTTGCGCCCTTGCAAAAGAAACCGAGACCTCTTGCTGCAAGCACGCGAAGAGCTGTCTCTCCAGCCGGACTTGATTTAGATCCAGAAGTTCTGTTTCAATC
Organism: Otatea glauca; assembly: GCA_036346275.1. Classification (NCBI taxonomy): domain Eukaryota; kingdom Viridiplantae; phylum Streptophyta; class Magnoliopsida; order Poales; family Poaceae; genus Otatea; species Otatea glauca. Next base: position 43,035,584 of record CM070712.1, on the reverse strand, counting down.
GGTTTTGGCATCCGGCTTCAGCTTCAAAAACCGTGCGGCTTAGGTTCAAAAAAAATGTCGTCACTTTAGGGTCTTCTTCAGGCACCGTCTTTGTTCCTCGCTGTCCGGTTATTTTTTATGGTCTTAATTATCGAGAATGGGTTCTCCATATACGCCTTCACATGCGTGGTCAGCGTCTGTGTGAGTATCTTACCAGTGAGCTATCATGTCCGCCTCGTCCTACTCCCCCTGCCACGCCTGTTATTCTCAAGGAGGCCGATGATGTGCTCAACAGAAGGTTTCCGATGACTACACTGATGCTGTGGAGTCTTTTCAGACTCAATTTACTGCATACAAGATATGGATTGATGAAGATGCCCGTGCCTCTGCTATTTTGGTTGCTAGTATGGAGGTGCATCTCACTGGTGATATTGTCGCTTTATCTTCAGCACAGTTGATGTGGGCGCATCTTCGCGATCGCTATGAACCTGCTGACGATCTTTGTACCTTGTTGTGTGGCAGGAGCAGTCGCTGAAGCAGGGTGATTCTACCGTGGTTGATTTTTATGCTCAGCTGTCCTCGGTGTGGCGTCAGCTTGATTCTCTTGGACTGGAGGTTTGCGCACCTGTTAGTGCTGCCAACGTCAGCACTCTCATTTAGAGTTTCGTCGCATCTACGACTTTCTGACACATCTTCGGGCTGAGTTTTGAGCAGATTCGTGCCCAGCTGCTTGCTCGCCATCCTCGTGTGACCTTGTTGGAGGCACTTGCAGCTATTCGTACTGAGGAGACTCGTCTTCGTGGTGCAGGCCTGCTAGTATCTCCTTCAGTCTTGACGGTGCCTCGTGCTACTCCTCAACCAATGGCACCTACTCCAGTGTCGGCTATTGGGGGTGGAGGGCTTCACTGCACCTACTGCAACAAGAACGGACATGTGGAGCAGTTCTGCTACCAGAAGAAAAAGGATCTTGCTCGTCGAGGTGGACGCCCTTCTAAGGGCACTGGACTCCTGGGCGCTTCCCCCCAGCAAATCTCTGCTGGTTCTGATTTTACTCAGGAGATTCTCACGCTGTTACGTCGCATGGCTACTTCTGCACCGATAGGTTTTGCTGGTTCTGCTACTCAGTCTTCTAGTGAGAAACCACCTTCTACATCCTCTTCAGGTATCTTACTATGGATTCTAGACTCTGGTGCTTCTTTTCATATGACCTCTGATTCCACGAGTCTTCATTCCATTAGTCCTCCTGCTGCTCCTATCATTGTTCAGACTGCAGATGGGACCTCTCTTTCTATTACAGGACGAGGCACTCTTTTGTCTTCCTCTTTTCATGTTCCTGTTGTTTCTCATATTCCCAAACTGACCATGCAGCTCATATCTGCTGGCCAGCTCACTGATCATGGCTGTCGTGTTATCCTTGATTCTGACTCTTGCTGTGTTCAGGATCGCCACATAGGGTATCTGGTTGGGATTAGCCCTCGCCGCCGTGACTCTCAGCATCTCTGGGAGCTTGACTGGCTTCGTCTTCCTTCCGCTGCCCCTGCCAATCTCTTAGTCTCCTCCACTTCTTCCGCCTCCATTGTATCTTCTACCGGATCGTTTGCTCAATGGCATCACCGTTTAGGACATCTTTGTGGGTCACGTTTGTCTTCTTTAGTTCGTCGTGGCCTTTTAGGATCTATGTTTGGTGATACCTCTTTAGATTGTGCGGTTTGTAAGCTTGGTAAACAGCTACAAGTCTCATATCCTTCCAGTGAGTCTATATCCCAGCATCCCTTTGATCTTGTTCATTCTGATGTTTGGGGTCCGGCTCCTTTTGTTTCAAAAGGGGGCCATAAATATTATATTATTTGTATAGATGATCTCTCTCGCCACACTTGGATATACTTTATGTCCTCTCGTAGCAAGATTTTATCCATCTATAAGAATTTTGCCACTATGATCCGTACTCAGTTTGACTCTCCCATTTGAGTTCTTCGTGCTGACTCAGTAGGGGAGTATCTGTCAGGAGCCCTTCATGCTTTTCTTGCTACGCAGGGTACTCTTTCTCAGTTTTCTTGTCCTAGTGCTCATGCTCAGAATGGTGTGGCTGAGCGCAAGCATCGTCATCTTCTTGAGACAATTCGTGCTCTTTTACTTGCCTCCGTTGTTCCACCTCACTTCTGGGCTAAAGCTGTTTCCACTGCCACTTGATTAATATTCAGCCTTCTTCTGCTCTTCAGGGTGGGATTCCGGTGGAGCGTCTTTGTGGCATGCCTCCTAATTACTCTAGTCTTCGTCTCTTTGGGTGTGTGTGCTATGTCATTCTTGCACCTCGTGAACGCACCAAGCTGACCGCTCAGTCTGTTGAGTGCATTTTTCTAAGCTATAGTGCTGAGCATAAGAGATGTCGCTGTTGGGATCCTGTTGGTCGACGGATGCGGATTTCTCGGGATGTTACTTTTGATGAGTCTTGTCCCTTCTACCCTCGTCCTTCCACTCCAACATCTCTTGTCGAGCCACTTTCTTTCCTGACTTTTCCTGATACTCCTGCTGTCACTTTTCCTTCACGGTTGGCGCCTCCTTCACCGACCTCTCCACATGAGTCTTCACATCCGGTGCCTCCTCCAGATATTTTCTCTGACATTATTGCTTCTTATCCTCTATACTACACTCGCCGTCCGCGAGTTGAGGATTCTTCTAGTGTACCTGTTGAGTCACCTTCTTCAGTGCCTCCTCCTCGCTACGCTCTTCGCGATCGCCAGTCTATTCAACCTCCTAAGCGCCTTGGCTTTGCTGGTGTTGTTCTTGCCGAGCCGACTCTTACCGCGATACTGTTATTCATCAAGAATGGCAGCATGCGATGGCAGAGGAGCTTGCTGCCCTTGAGCGCGCTGGCACGTGGGATCTTGTGCCCCTTCCTCTACGTGTTCGTCCCATTACATGCAAGTGGGTCTATAAGGTTAAGACTCGCTTTGATGGTTCTCTTGAGCGCTACAAGGCTCGTCTCGTGGCACGTGGTTTTCAGTAGGAGCATGGTCGTGATTATGATAAGAATTTTGCTCATGTGCCTCACATGACCACTGTTCACACTCTTCTTACTGTAGCCTCTGTTCGTGCGTGGTCTTATCTCTCAGCTTGATGTCAAGAATACCTTTCTTAATGGTAAGCTGCGTGAGGAGGTCTATCTGCAGCCACACCAGGGTATTCTGTTCCTGAGGGCATGGTTTGTCGACTTCGCCACTCTCTTTATGGGATTAAGCAAGTCCCTTGTGCTTGGTTTGAGCGTTTTCATCTGTGGTCACTGCTGCTGGCTTTTCTACTAGTACTCATGATCCTGCACTCTTTGTTCACACTTCGCCTCGTGGTCGGACTCTTCTTCTATATGTCGATGACATGATCATTACTGGAGTTGATTCATAGTATATTGCTTTGTAAAGGCACATCTCAGTGAGCAGTTTCTCATGTCTGATATGGGTCCCCTTCGCTACTTTCTTGGTATTGAAGTTTCTTCTACATCTGAGGGCTTCTTTTTATCGCAAGAGAAATATATTCAGGATCTTCTTGATCGTGCTTCCCTTACTGACCAGCACACTGCCGAGACTCCTATGGAGCTCAATGTTCACCTTCGGTCTACTGATGTTGAACCTCTTGAGGATCCTACTCACTATCGTCATCTTGTTGGGAGTCTTGTTTACCTTGGTGTCACTCGTCCTGATATTTCGTATCTTGTTCATATCTTGAGTCAGTTCGTTTCTGCTCCCACTCAGCTCCATTATAGTCATCTTCTTCGTGTTCTGCGATATCTTCGTGGGACTATCTCTCGCCGTCTTTTCTTTCCACGCTCTAGCTCTTTACAGCTCCAGGCATACTCTGATGCTACCTGGGCTAGTGATCACTCTAATCGTCAGCCTTTTTCTGCTTACTGTGTTTTTCTTAGTGGTTCTCTCATTGCTTGGAAGACTAAGAAGCAGACAGCAGTTTCTCGTTCGAGTGCTGAGGCTGAGTTGCGAGCTATGGCTCTTTTGACAGCAGAGGTTACCTAGCTATGGTGGTTACTTGAGGATTTTGGTGTTTCTGTTTCTACACCAACTCCTCTTTTATTTGACAGTACAGGTGTTATTAGCATTGCTCGAGACCCAATGAAGCATGAGCTCACCAAGCATATCGGTGTTGATGCTTCCTACATGTGCTCACAAGTACAGGATCAAGTTGTGGCTCTTCAGTATGTGCCTTCAGAGCTTCAGTTGGCAGATTTCTTCACGAAGACATAGACTAGAGCTCATCAAAGATTTTATCTCTCCAAACTCAGTGTTGTTGATACACCATGAGTTTGAGGGGGGTGTTAGACAGTATCATGTACTTACTTTGTATAGAGATTGCTAGTATGTTGTATTGCCTTATATTCATGTATTGCCTTGTATAGACTTTCCTTTCGTACGTATTGCCTTGTATAGGCTTTCCTTTTGTATTCTCATGTAACACTATATATTCTGGTATATTGGCCTCGTATTGAATACAAATGCTATTCACAACACATATATGAGCACCAAAGCGAAATAAAAATGGAGTCTCCCCAAGCCACCTCCCTTTCCTATTCCTCAAATTCCAGGTCAAAAACATTGACAGATAAAATGTCGAATTTCTTAGGCCTGCTATCCTTCTTATTTTTCCCTCAAATGGCATTTCAACAAAGACAATCCGATCAATGGTCGTTTAGTTCTTTTTGTACCTTTTTCTGTGCACCCAAATGTCATTGTCATAGTAACAATGTTGGGAAATCATTTTTTTCTCAAGATATTATTAAAACTAGTTAGTCATTTCCACTCTGCACCTGATAAGGAACAATAAAAAGGAGGTGCTAAGGGACCAAGACACCAAATGCGAACCTCTGTTGTCCATATTTACGCACCGAGACCATCATGAAATGCAGCTCACTACAGAGCAAATAGCAGAGACTACTGAGAAGTACCATCATCAAGGTCTATGGCATGTTCACTTACAATGATGTCATGGCGATTCATCGTGCAAGCTGGAAAGATATGTCAGATGGTACAGTCACAACAGCAGGGAAAAAAGTTTCTTTTAATTAAGAATCTGTCCGTACCTTTCAGATAACCAACAGTTATCACAAAAGGATACTTCAATTCCTTTTCACGTCCTTTGAAAAATTGTATTGTGCAATCAAGATCAGCATTCAAAATGTTTTTTTAAAAAAACACACCGGAGCTGGAGCAAGTACCCAGTCAAAGTATTACAACAATTTTTCCATTCGTTTTATCACACCAATTCATCAATTAAAACTAGCTAAAGTGCAAAGCATTATAATTATCCATGAATGTACCACCAACATAACGGTAAGTCACCTCCCTAACCATCTATTTGTGTAAACTGACTCAACATAGATGCCAGCTAGGATCGAAACAAGCTAAACTATAAAAATTATATTCAAAGCATTTGCTACCACACTCATTGACGCTTATCATCGTTCATCAAAGTCTCTCGCACACTCACACATTGACCCACTCCTGTAAATTCAATGGCTCAGTGAGACCGCCGCGTCCGTGCCCCCCTAATCTAAAACAACCTCGCACCCACTAACCAATGATCGTAGTCGTCCAAACCAGCTCAAACGAGAAACCCGCGCCAAACAGCGGGATCCAATGACACACAAATCAAAGACTGGCCCTCCAACCCGAGCAAAGACAAAAGCTCGATCCAGCGGAGCAGAGAGCGCCACGCGCGCGAGCGGAGTCCGCAGAGATCAGGATTCACGAGCGCTGGATCAGACAGATCCAGGAGAGAGGCGGGGGAGCGAGGGGCAACGAGAGAGAGAGATACTCACGTCCTTGAACTGGAGGAGTCCAAGCTCGCCGAGGTAGGTGACGGAGAGGCGCGCGCTCTCGGCGGGGATGATGAGCTGCACGAAGCACATCTTCTCCGACCGCAGGTGGTCCATCGGGGGCAGCCGGTCGAAGACCCCCATCTCTCCAGAGCGCCCCCTGCCGAAGCTTCCAGGAGGTTCGCGAAGGTTCCCGAGCGCGAGGGGAGGAGGGGGGAGGAAAGCAGCGGTGCCTCAGATCTGAGGAGGATCGGTCTAATTCTATTCTCTGTATTCTAAGCGCAAGTGTGCAACTGCCAATGACCCAGAAGGGGCAGGAAGCGGGTCGGAAGGCGGCCAGTGTCTGGCTGGCCCGTGGGCCATGCCCCTGGGTGGGCGCGTACCGGTCGAGGTTTTCAGTTGCGCGTCCGGCCCCCCCAGGTCTGGAGGTTTTTACGGGAGTGGCCCTGTCGGTTCCGCGTGAATTTTTTTTTCTTTAATATCTTTTTTTAATCTTTTTTTTCAAAATTAGACGTTCGGTTTTAAAAATTGCAAAACTAGGCTCGGTTGCCCGTATATAGGGCGATCGCCATATATACAGGCGATTATTGTCATTTCTAACGGGCAGGTAACGGCAGGAGGCGGCGCGCCCACCTATCGCCCGAGGCAGGGGCGACGGGTGGACCAGTTAATTTTTTTTAATTTTAATTCCTAATTAATTTTTCGAGAATAATCAATAGGACAGAAAAATTTTAATTCTAATTAATTTTCCGAGAATAATCAATAGGACAGAAATAACGAAAATGCTCATAGTACTGATGTACTTTAATATTTTAAATCTTTAAAGAATTGATACCTCTTAGTATTGATTATAAATAATTTTTAACGAAAATGGTCATAAGTTACAAACACTGATATTTAAGTACGTGGTACCTCTTAGTATTGATTTATTGTATTATTTTATATGTATTGATCAAAATATTCCATAAGTTAGAAGCACTATATGTATTGGCCAAAATCGTCGGTTCCGGGCTAACAGGCGATTAGGGGCAGTCGCATTACTAGGAAGGTCCAACTAGAACAAGGTAAATTTTGAAATATTAATTAATATATAAGGATTTGAATTATGTTGCGAAAAGTACATTGTGTCATGCAAATTTAAATTGTATAAATCAATTTTACGTAAACACTTTTTAGTGCATTATGAACAAATTATACAAACCATGCCTCGAAAAATCCTGAAATAAATATGTCTTGTTCGTAGGGTGTTAGGTGTCCATTTTAGGGGGAAAATTACGAATAAACTCAGTTGAATAAACCAAATGACTGTAAGTAGTCTCATTTGCATGACATACTTAAGCCTTTACGGCAACCCGTGAAATATCATTTGTAAATGTAATTTGTTGGGAGAATAGGCCGGAGTTGCTCTTTGATATATGCAGTACCTGTCGGCGTTTCGAGCACCGACAAGTAAATTTGTAAGTCTAAGGGGCCGCACGTTCCACTCCCTGAATGGTTAAACTCAGAAGTCCAAGATGTATACTTGGTTGGCCAAGGTCCCTACTCGATTCGTGTGGTATCGTTGTATTCCCTTTAGTATGTATGATCGCACAAAATTTACAAGCGAGAGTGCTAATGGCTTAGCAAGATGAGTTCGATTGCGATCTTCCTTTCCTACGGGGTTCCCGCCTCCTTTTATACGAAAAGGAAGGGCAGTTACATCGAGAATGGGAGAGGACGAGATGACCTACACTAGGAGCTTGGTCCTTCGCTCTGTGACTCGTCATCGCCTCGCCTTGCCCATGCTGGGTCGGTAGCTTAGTTGGTCGAGGCGGTTAGGTATTTCCCGGAAGCGGCGTGCACGCCTCTGCGAACCTTACGAGTGTTGACGTTGTCGCGTCGGCGTGGGTGTTGCCTCGGGAGAGGGCGTGTCTTCGTCATCAGATGTGACCTACCGATGGATCGGGAGCATGACTTGGTCACCATTAAACCTTCTAGGAAGGAGCCACCGCCTTGTATAATCACTTCGATTGACCCCGTTCGTAGGTACGTGGTCGTTGGTCGGTAAAGGCTTCGACACGCGGCCCTGGCGGGGTTGTCTTGGCGTGATCGGAGTCAGGGATCCCACCACGCGAGGGTCGGAGCTCGCTGGTCGGAGCCGGGGATCCTGCCTCGCGGCGGTCCTAAGCCCGCTTGAGCCGAGACACTTCCCTCGATCGGTCGGGAAGGGTGTCTTGTGCGGCCTTGCAGTGCTTCGGTGAGTGGGGTGGGAGCGGCCGTTGGGCTTGAGCTGTGCTTGAGACTGCCAGGCTCGTCGCTTTGGGCCGTTAGGTACCTCGCATAAGTATTCGTCAAGAGCCCCCAAACCCCGAGCGATTTCAGCAGATTCGGTTGGGGTTGAGCTTGATGAGAATAGTGATTGGGCCCAAGCGGTCGGTCCGACCGATTAGGTCAAACGATTTCTGCCAGGTGTACCCCAACGCATCCGACGGCTGCCCTGGAATTTTGCCTAGGGCATTCGAACCGCCGAGGGCTTTGAATCACCTCGTCGTGCACGCCGTGCACAGCTTGGCGCGCCTCGCCCGCTCGTCTTCTGGATTGCTTCGGGTTCTGGTGAAGGGCGCTTCGTTTTCCGACGCTTGCATTTATTCTCGAGACGCTCAATCTCCTCCGTCGGGTATATAAGGACGCTACGCTTGCTTGAGTGATAAACCCTTAAACGAGAATCCTTTCTTTTGCTCTTTAAATGGCTTCGGCACCTCTAGTCTTCGGCTTTGGTGATGATGTCATGCGTAAGAAGAAGACCCTTTGCCGAAGCTTTGGGTGAGTACGATCGGCGATGGCCGAACTCCGGAGGAAGAAGTCAGAGTCGCGATGTCGCTGTTGCCGATGCGCCGCCGAGGTCGCCCCGAGGCTCGAGGTAGCAAGGGGGCCCTTCGAGGCGATGGCGCGAGGGCGCCGATCAGAGTTAGTGCGCGCCGCGTCGATGTCGCCGAACGGCGTAAGGCGTGTCGCGACGGTTCCTGCAGTGCGGCGGCTATCCGTCGATCGAGCAGGGCCTACCAACATACTGCTCGGCGCGGCCGATGCCGCACGGATATTTTAAGAGGTCTTGGCGCGGACAAAATCCTACCGTAGCGTAGCGTAGCTATTCTTGTGTCTGTTTGGGTACTATATTGTAAAGTTGTGTAAAGTTTGAGCCTGTTGGCCTATAATGAAATCTCCTTTTTCTTTATGAATGTCTTCGTAATGAGTTTGCTTCGTTTGAGTTGTCCGAGTTGCTCGTTTAATCGTCGTAGCTAGACCGCGCCTTGGTCGGCAGGGACGACCGCGATGCCTCTGCGCGAGGTTCGGGTGTCCGAGTGCTGTGCCTTGGTCGACAGGGACGACCGCGATGCCTCTGTGCGAGGTTCGGGTGTTCGAGTGTTGTGCCTTGGTCGGCAGGGACGACCGCGATGCCTCTGCGCGAGGTTCGGGTGTTCGAGTGCTCGTTTAACGTAAGTAGCTAGACCGTGCCTTGGTCGGCAGGGACGACCGCGATGCCTCTGCGCGAGGTTCGGGTGTCCGAGTGCTTGTTTAACGTCGTAGCTAGACCGTGCCTTGGTCGGCAAGGACGACCGCGATGCCTCTGCGCGAGGTTCGGATGTCCGAGTGCTGTGCCTTGGTCGGCAGGGACGACCGCGATGCCTCTGCGCGAGGTTCGGGTGTCCGAGTGCTGTGCCTTGGTCGGCAGGGACAACCGCGATGCCTCTGCGCGAGGTTCGTGTCCGAATGCTCGCTTAACGTCGTAGCTAGACCGTGCCTTGGTCGGCAGGGACGACCGCGATGCCTCTGCGCGAGGTTCGGGTGTCCGAGTGCTTGTTTAACGTCGTAGCTAGACCGTGCCTTGGTCGGCAGGGACGACCGCGATGCCTCTGCGCGAGGTTCGGGTGTCCGAGTGCTTGTTTAACGTCGTAGCTAGACCGTGCCTTGGTCGGCAGGGAAGACCGCGATGCCTCTGCGCGAGGTTCGGGTGTCCGAGTGTCGTGCCTTGGTCGGCAGGGACGACCGCGATGCCTCTGCGCGAGGTTCGGGTGTCCGAGTACTCGTTTAACGTCGTAGCTGGACGTAGGCTCGTTTTACGTCGTAGCTGGACGTAGGCTCGTTTTACATCGTAGCTGGACGTAGGCTCGATTTACGTCGTAGCTGGACGTAGGGCATCCATCCCGAGTCCTCGCTCGCGCGAGGAGCTGCGAGAGGAGGCGCCGCCTATCCCACACGATACCCCATCCGCAGTGTGGGACCCGGAGGGTGAGCGACGCGCGTTTACCGCGTTGGTTTGAACGCCGTGCTCGTGGAGCTTATAACAGTAGTCCGAGTGGGTCTGGGAGGTCCCGCCAAGGGGACCTTCCGAGCGGACGGTCCCCGAGTAGGGTGTCCTGCCCTGCGTGGGCGACCCATAAGAAACCTTTCTACTCAATCCCAGATGGGCCTTGGGTCGTCCGCCACCCAGGCATACTGGTGTCGCTCATCGATGAGCTCCCTGGAGAGTGTGAAGTATGGTCTCGACGCGAGTAGAGGTGATTGGGTCGCCAACCGACCTAACCGAGGGCCCACCGTGGGGCTCACCTCATACTTGCCCTCGCTCAAGTTTCATTGGGCGCCTTATGCCCATCTCGTGGGTAGGCCTTTTGAACCCGTAGCTTTTAGTTGGGCCCCGGCGCAAGCCACGTAGCTTTTGCCGCTTGGGCCGCAGCTGCCCATGGGCCTCGCGCGTGCCCCAAAGCAACCGCCCCGCCTCAAGGCGAGACCGAGAGGTTAGGACGATCGCCGGGCGGCGGCTTTATTCGCCGCTTTGTCGATTAAATGCGAGTAAAATTGGAAACCGGAGTTACCAGTGGGCGTGAGTGGACACGACGCTCGCCGAGGGGCGCTCGTTCGGTCGGCGCTGCCGTCTTCTATATATATGTTGTTTGGGCGCTTTGAGTAGTTACGCTTGCTTGCTTTCTCGCCTCCCGTCCCTAAGATGTAAAAGGAACAACAAAGAGCCAAGGAAAAGAAAACTCAGCCTTCTCTTCTCCTCGCCTTTCACGCCTCTTTCGCAAGGATGTCGTGGCGGAGTGCTCCGCCTGTGCCGGGCCGCTTGGCTTGGTGAAGAAGGGCTTCCTCCCTGCGCAAGATCTCTCCGGTTGGAGGGTGCCGACGGGAGCGGCTGCCCCCTCGCCGGGGGACGACGAGGTCGTGGTGCTTGCCTCTTTCTTTGAGCGCGCTTCGCTTGCCGCCGCACCTGCTCGTCCGGGCGCTCTTCCACTACAAGGCGGAGGCGCACCATCTTAACCCCAACGGGTCCTCCACATCGCCATATTCATCACACTCGCGAGGCTTTCTTGGGAATCGAGCGCGACCGGCGCTGTGGAGGCATTTCTTCCAAGCGAGGCTCTGGAAGGACAAGCCGACGGACGCCGCGGCGCCCATTGGTGGCCTGGCCCTCCAGCTTCGGTCCGGTCGGAGCACGGAGTACCTCGAGGTCAAGCTGCCGTCGTCCAACAAGGGGTGGCGCTCTGAGTGGTTCTATGCTCAGAACGTCGGAGACAGCCTCCCGCCTTTATCGCAAACTTCCTGGCGGGGAGGAGTGGAACTGGGGCGCCGAGAAGCAAGAGAAGAACAAGGTGGCCCTGATCGTGGAGCTGGTCAGGGCCCTAAGGAGGCAAGGGCTCACCGGGGACGTGGTCGTGCGCGCCTTCATGAGGATGCGCGTGAAACCTCTTGCGCACAGACCCCGCCCCCTGTTCCGGTACGAGGGGGCATCCGACGGATGAGGATGGCGGAGCCCGAGCTGGCCGCGACGAAGGTCGAAGCCCGGGTGGCCGTTGTCATGGGAGGAAGCGCTACGGAGGCGGCGGGCGGCCACCCGGAGCCATTCTCGGCGGCCCACCCTCCAAATCTGGTAGGTCGGCCGGACTTCTTCCCGCCCCTCTTTTCTTTGCGTTTAACGCCTGGTCTGACCGGTGCTTTTTATCTTCTAGGGGCTCTTGGGCATGTCCTCCCGGCCGCTCCCGGAGATAAGGAGGCGAGGCGGCACTGAGCGAAGGTCATGAGCTCGACTCCTCCCGCAAGAAGCGTAAGGAGGAGAGGAGGAAGAAGAAGAAGAAGGCGCGCGAGGGCCACGCGAGGCGAGGACGATCGGAGGCCACCGCCGTGGTGCAACCTCCACCGACAAAGCGGGAAGCACCCCTGGCCACGCTGCATCGCGGGGTTCCTTCCGACCACCGACCGACGGCGGTCCGGTCGTGGACTGCCGGAGGGCGACACCACAGCTCCGCGGCGAGGGGCCTCGGTGGAGGGTGACCGCGCGGTCGCGCCATCGTCGCGCTTTTCGCGGAGGCGGCTTCAGGAAGCGGCCGCAGATCCGCCCTCGGAGGGGGACCGGCGAAGTGGCGCGCGCCGCGCGCCCGCTCGGCCAAGAAGTACTTCTTTCCTTTTATTCAAACATTTTTGCAGAAAAGCCGCTTGGACCGTTTTTTAAGCGATTTGCGATGTGCAGCGCCTATACGGGTGTGACCGTGGCGCGTCCTGTGGCGGTTCGCAGGGACAACACCAGAGGTTCCAGAGGCGCCGATCGAGTCGGCGCCGATCGTGGTGTCGGCGGCCGAGGCGCCACCACGAGGCCGAGGTCGGCGAGGAGCTCCCGACGCTCGATTGGGGACACCGCCGTCGACGTGGTCATCCTCGTGGAGGAAGAGACGACGGCGCCGCCGCCGGTCGTCTTGGCCGAGACGGCTGGTGCCGAGGTGCCCGACCTCCGCCTGGGAGGTGCCGACCGAGGTCCCGCAGCGAGGTCGCCGAGGACTCCGAGGACGGTTCCACCATCGCTGCCGATGGTGCTCGACGGCAGCGCCGCCCGAGCAGACGACCAGGCCTCACTGCCGGGAGAGGCCCCCGAGTCGGGTCGGTGGCGAATGTAAGAGAGCGAGTGGTCGCTTCTTCAACAAGGCGCTCGACGCCAAGGCGAGAGATGGAGCTGGTCCGAAAGGGTCTGACTCTTTGTCTAGAATCTTCCAGCCGAGCGTTGGACGCGATGGTCGGGGGAGTCCTACCGATCAGCTTGGTAAGTTGACGAAAGAACCCAACTTGTAAAATTTCGACGATGCGCCGTGGAGACTAATCGGATAGTCCGCACTTGCAAAGATTTGTGGGCTTGCTCGAGGGCGGCCGAGCTTCGCGGCCGAACACCTAGCGGTGGTCAGCTGTGGAAGAGTGTGACCGGCGCGCTTTGAGTTGCGCTTAGCTCAAGAGGCGCCGAGCGTGAGGCGGTGAGGCGTGAAGGTCCGCCAGAGTTTTAGGGGCCGCTAAGGCTCTCTCGATGAGCGCTGGGGCCTCCACGAGGACGAAGGTGGCGAGCTCGAGTCCTCCCGGCAGAGGCCACCGGCGCTAGGACGCCGCCACCACCGCACTGGGGCGGCGCAGCGCAGCAACCCGTCTCATGGACCGAGCGAGACCAGCTCGGCGACGCCGACCGAGTCCGCTCCGAAGCGGAGGCCGCTGAAGGACTCGACCTCCTGAGGACCTCCTACGAGGCGGTCAAGCAAGAGGCTCGGCAACTCGCGAACTCCGCGATCGGTAAGGGTCTCAACTTCTTATTTGATTCTGTGGCGCTTTTCATAAGTCGTGATCATCGCGCCGCTGCCATCTGAGAGGCGCAGAAGAACTTGGGCCTCGCGGTTGAGGAGCGGAAGGGCGCCAGCAGCCCGTGACGGCGCGGCCACGGCTACGGACGTGGCTATGGCAAGCCAAGGTTGCCGAAGAGGTCACCCGAGCCGCCACGTAACCGAGGCCCTTCGTAAGGCCGGCCAGACGTGTCGCCGGGTCCTGAGAATGGCGGGCCGAAGGCTCTGGCGCCCTCGCTAGCCCGAAAGCCGAGCGCGCCGAGAGGGTGGTGGATGGCGCGCGCTTGAGCTTCTCTACCGGTCAACACCATCTCGCACTATGATGGAATTGACCTCGCGGTGGTGGCAAGGCATCGCTGGGAACCGGACCGACGGAGAGATCGGCAGTTCGAGCTCTTGGTCGAGCCGCACGCCGGAGATTGCCCGCCACCACGCCTCGCCGCAGTCGCCTCGATGAAGAACAAAGTAGTTAGATTTACCTCCTTCTTAATTGTAAAAACTATCATGCTTGTAAGCAATCTTTAAGGTTAACAAGTTCCAAGACGCCTCTTGCCCCTTTTGTGTTTCGTGAATGTTTGACCGCCATAGCCTTAAGGACCGCAAGGGTCACTTATGCGTAGGTCGGGTTGCTTCGAGAGGACTAAGAGGATAGGAATCTTGGTTACTCAAAGCAGCTTATGCGCACTTGTGAGGATAGGAGTGTTCTGATCGACAAAAGATCGCTCCACTTGGGCATTTCCTTCTTCCGCTGGTGCCGTAACCATAGCCGTGGGCGTAGGCCATAGCACTCGGTCGAGAGGATTACCGCCGGAGGACCTCATGACCGGTCGGTCACCGCCCGCACGAGCGTGAGCTAGCCGAGTTGGCGCGAGGAAGAGCGTTCGATCGACTAAAGGTCACTCCACTCGCACTTCCTTCTTCCGAGAAGCGCTACTTAGCAACCATAGCCGCCGGGCGAGGCCGCACTCTTGGGTCGAGAGGGTTACCGCTCGGGATGGACCTTGTGGTCGGTCGGGTCACCGACCCGCATGAGCGTGTGAGCTAGCCGAGTTTGCGCGGGGGAGGAGTGTTCCCGACTGACTAAAAGGTCACTCCACTCGGGCACTTCCTTCTTCCGCGGCGCCACTTAGCAATCATAGCCGGGGCGTAAGTCGTAACGCTTGGGTCGAGAGGGTTACTGCTCGGGATGGACCTTGTGGTCGGTCGGGTCACCGACCCGCACAAGCGCCGACGAAGCGGCTGAACTGGGTGCTAGGGCAGCCCCGAGCGCCGCAGGCGACGGTGCTCGGAAGGGTAAAGGTAAAGACCATGCCAGAAAAAGAAAGAGTTTAGGATAGGATCGCTTAACTTTTCTATGTTCCAAGCGTTCGGAAGGATGCGACCGTCGGCGTCCTTGAGTCGAAAGGTACCAGGTCGGAGAACCTCTATGACGGTGAAGGGGCCTTCCCAGGGCGGCGATAGCTTGTGCTTGTCTTTGCTGGTTTGGACCCGGCGCAGGACCAGGTCGCCAGCGCTGAAGGATCGCCCTCGAACCTGACGGCTGTGGTAGCGCCGCAGAGCTTGTTGATATCTGGCCGATCGCAGGATGGCCACGTCATGCGCCTCGTCGAGCTGGTCGATGGCATCTTGTTGCGAGGCGAGCCCCCGAGCCTCATCGAAGGCTTGTAGTCTTGGGGTGCCATACTCGGTGTCTCATGCAAGACGGCCCAGAACACCATGAAGAACGGTGTAAACCCGGTCGCTCGGGTGGGCGTGGTCCGTAGGCTCCAGAGGACGGAGGGTAGCTCGGCCACCCATCGCCCTGCGAAGTGCTTGAGCCGACCGAAGATCCGTGGCTTGAGTCCTTGAAGGATCATGCCGTTCGCACGTTCGACCTGGCCGTTAGTCCGCGGATGGGCCACGGCTGCCCAATCGACACGGATGTTGAAGTCGTCGCAGAACTCGAGGAACTCCTTCCCCGTGAACTGCGTTCCGTTGTCGGTGATGATGGAGTTTGGAACTCCGAACCGAAAAACGATGTCGCGGAAGAAGATGGCCGCTTGTGCCGACGTGACGCTCATGACCGGCTTGGCCTCTATCCACTTGGTGAATTTATCCACCGCGACTAGGAGATGAGTAAAGCCCCCGGGCGCTTTCTTGAAGGGCCCGACCAGATCGAGTCCCCAAACTGCAAACGACCAAGTGATGGGGATCGCCTCGCAAGGCCTGAGTGGCGGATGTGTCTCACGGCAAAGAATTGGCACCTTCACAAAGCGCACGACCGCTTCAAAGATCGGACACGGAGGTCGGCCAATAAAAACCTTGTCGAAAGGCCTTTTCAACGAGGGATCGGGGTGCAGCATGGTGGCCGTAGACCCCGCCATGGATATCGAGCAGCAATACGCTTCCTTGGTCGGCCGAACGCACCTCGAGGACCCTGCAGGACTCTATTGTAAAGGTCCGGACCGACCAGACGAAAGATTTTGCCCGCCGAGCGAGGCGCCGGCCTCGGTCGGGTCGGGAGAGCGCCCCGTCCACAAACGGTTGATGAAGAGCTTCTCCAATCGGACTACCGCTGCTAGCACGATGCGGTTCGACCGCCAAGTCTACGCCGATCGCGCGGCCGGGTGACCGTGCTAGGTGAATCGGGAGACCGCTCGCCACCGAGTCCACTGGATGGAAGGTTGCGGAGGTCGCAGACGAAGATCCCGGGTGGGATCGACCCTCTCCGGAGGCAAGATTGGCTAGGCAATCGGCCTTCTTGCTGTGGCGCTCAGAGGCGTGGTGGAGCTCAAACCCTTGAACCGCTCCTCGAGCTTGCGCGACTTCCCGACAAGACGCAGCTCATACATGCGGGCGCCTTGGGACTCAAGCCTTCATGACCTGGTCGACGACAAGCTTGGAGTCCTCGCGACGCAGAGTCGGCGAGCGCGAGGTCGGGCAATCCGAGACCGCTTGACGAGCCTCGTGCTCGGCGATGTTGTTGGTCGCGTCAAGAGCAACTCGATGGCGTATTGAAGTTTGTTCCCGAGTGGGAAATGATGATTTACTCCGCGCTCGCGCCGTTCTTGGTGTAGGACCCATCAAAGTACATTGTCCAAAGACTCGGGTCTTCGACACGGTGGCGCGCTGAGGCTTTGGTCCACTCAATGACGGTCGGCCAGTGGCTGCGACTTGATCGGTCGTCCGAGGACGATGTTATACCGTGGCCGCTGAGCTCGAGCGCCCACTTGGCTATCCTCCACGAGGCGTCGCGATTGTGGACGATCTCGCCGAGCGGGGACACGGTCACCACGGTGATGGCGTGCTGGTCGAAGTAATGGACGGGCTTTCTCTTGGCGATGAGCACCGCGTATAGCAGCTTCTGCACCTGCGGGTACCGAGCCTTGGACTCGGAAAGAACCTCGCTGATGAAATAGATTGGCCGTTGTACCTTGAGTTCACGGCCTTCCTCCGCTCGTTCCGCCACAAGGGCCGCACTGACGACTTGAACAGTGGCGGCGATGTAGAGGAGCAGCGGTTCGCCTGGTGCCGGGGCGACCAGGATCGGAGGTGAAGATAGGAAGGCCTTCAGGCGGGTGAGGGCTTCCTGAGCCTCCTGGGTCCAGCTGAAGCGGTCGGATTTCTTGAGCAGCCTGTAGAGCGGCATTCCGCGCTCGCCAAGACGAGACACGAAACGGCTCAAGGCGGCAAGGCACCCTGTTAGCCTCTGGACCCCTTTGAGATTAGGAATCGGGCCCATCCTTGCGATCGCCGAGATCTTCTCCTGATTGGCCTCGATACCTCGCCGAGACGATGAAGCCGGCGACTTCCTTTGGGGACCCCAAGACGCATTTCGGGGTTGAGCTTTATACGAACCGTCGAAGATTCGCGAAGGTTTCTTCCGTGTCGCCAATGAGGTCGTGACGATTCTCGGTTTTCACGACGATGTCGCCAACGAGGCCTCAACGCTGCGGTCGATCCGTTGTTAAAGCACGTTTGCATACATCGCTGTAAGTAGCGCTCGTGTTCTTTAGGCCGAACGGCATTGTAACGTAGCAAAACGAGCAGGCGAGCGCGTGATGAAGGAAGTCGCGAGTGGTCGGACTTCTTGGCGCTATCGGTGGTAACACAGTAGGCATCCGAAGGAAAGAGATTCACACCGCGGTGGAGTCGATGACTTGGTCGATGCGGGCAAGGAACGGTCTTTAGGGCACGCCTTGTTGAGACTCGTATAGTCAACACACATTCTCCATTGCCCATTTTTCTTTTTACAAGTATGAGGTTGGCGACCACTCAGGTGGCGGACCTCTTTATAAACCCCGCAGCCAAAAGCTTGGCAATCTCCTCCTATGATCCTGCGCCTCTCTCGTCGAGCGGCGCGGCGTTAGGGCGACCGGCTTTGAGCACCGGTCGGATGCTCAAGGAGTGCTCGCGACTTCCTTGATTCTGGCATGTCGGAGGACCTCCATGCGAAGACGTCTTTGTTGGCGCGGAGGAAGCCGACGAGCGCGCTTTCCTATTTGGCGGGGAGCGTGGCTCCGACCCGCACGGTCTTGGTCGGATCGCAGAGATCGACCGCGACCTTCTTCGTGTCCTCGGCGGACTTGAAGGATCCCGCCCCCGACTTGCTGGACTCGGGGGCGGACTCGGAGGCTTCCCTCCTGAGGTTGTTGAGCTCGGCAGACGCGATAATCGCCGAGGCAAGCTCGCAATCGCTCCGCTCGCGATTGTAGGCAAGCCGGAAAGATGATGCCACGGATGACTCCTGTGGCGGGCATCTTCGACTTGAGATAGGCGTAGTGGGATCGCCATGAACTTGGCGTAGCATGGCGCCCCAAGATAGCGTGATAGGAGCCGGGGAAATCCACAACCTCAAAAGTGAGGGTCTCGGTGCGAAAATTCCCTGATTCCCCAAAGGTGACGGGCAGGTCGACCTGCCCGAGCGGATGGGCCTGCTGGCCAGGGATGACGCCGTGGAAAGGGGCCTTGCTCGGTCGGAGACTCGAGCGAGAATCCCCATGGCGTCGGCGTCGCGCGTAGAGGATGTTGAGGCATTGCCGCCATCCATGAGCACCTTGGTGAGGCGCTTCTTCCCTACGATGGGGTCGACTACCAGCGGGTATCTTCCCAGCTGGGGAATGTGGTCGGGGTGATCAGTCCGATCGAAGGTGACCGGGAACTCTGACCACCGGAGGTATTGGGGGACGGCTAGTGAGGCGGTGTGGACCTCACGGTAGGCGATTTTAAGCCGATGCTTGTCGGCGTAGCACGCCGGTCCGCCAAAGATCATGAGGCAGCCGTCTTGTTCGGGAAACTCGTCGTCCGCCTTCTTCTCCACGGCCCGTGGGGCCGTGGCTGGCTTCTTTCCTTTGCCTCGCGGTGTCGTGGGGGCGCAGGAAAGGAAGTGCCTCAGGACTTCGCAGTCCCGGTACTTATGTTTGACGGGGAACCCGTGGTTCGGGCACGGGTTGTCCATCAATTTCTCGAAGTGGTCAGGCGCGACGGTCGGTCGCACCCACTGCTTGGCAGGGCGGTCGACAGTGGCGACCACTTGAGACTCGCGGATCTATTTTCCATGCCGCTTCCACTTGTCGGAGCGGGCGGAAGGGGATCCAATTTGGACGCCGGGCCCTTGCTGGGCCTTTCCTCCTTCGAAGATAGCCCCCACAGCCTCCTCGCTGGAGGCGTGGTTGGTGGCGATGTCGAGGTGCTCCTTGGTGGTCCTAGGCTTGAGACAGCCCAGCTTGTGCACCAGGGCCTTGCAGGAGGTGCCGTAGATGAATGCTCCCACGACATCGGCGTCGGAGATGTCGGGGAGCTCGTTGCATTGGCGGAAAAACCGCCGGATGTAATCCCGAGGGTTTCACCGGCTGCTTGCATCCCTTCGTGTCCCAGGAGTTGCGTACGCTTGTAAGTGCCACGGAAGTTGCCGACGAAGAGGTCTTCAAGTCGGCCCGCCTCTGATAGTTTTGGCGGGCAAGTACTCGAGCCAAGCTCGGGAGTCCGCAAGGTAGATGGGAGGTCTTGGATGATGAAGAGATCATCCGTCGCTCCCCCGGCATCTGGCCGGTGAGTCTTTAAGCAGAACACACAGGTTCGTGGCCCGATGTACTTGGCGATGTTGGTGGCGCCGGAATCGGCGGAAATCGCCGACGGATCCTGGCAAAGCCCGGGTCCGGACCATCGGGCTTGAGCTGGCGGTGGCGCCCGCCGTCCACAATACGTGAGTGGGCGGCCTCCTCCGTCGCCTTTCTCCGCGCCTCGAGGGTGGCGCGAACGTCATAGGCGTCGCCGAGGCGCTGGCGCACCAGGGTGCGTGAGGCCTGGGGTGGTTCGTGGTGTGGCGCCGCCGGCGGACCAGCAATGGCCGGCGGCGGTGCGGGCCCGGTGGCGAGGTGGCGCCGAGCGGTAGGGAGCCGGAGGCTGCATGTGTTACACGACCGACGCCCCACCACCCCGGAGGTTACAGTGCGTGGCCTTGGCCTCGGGTCGTCGGCTCGAAGGCCTCGGCGGCATCGCAGCCGCGTGCGTTACGCTCGCTTGCATGGGAAGAACCGAGGGTCATCGATTCTTCCGCCACTGCGGTGTACTGTCGCTGGCGTCCGTCGCGCGTCGTCGGCACTGCCGTCTCGGGCTCATCCCGCTCGAGTTAGCTCGAGTGGTCGAGCTCGACCACCGCTTATCCACTCTTGCATTGCCGCCGGAGTTCGGCGGCGAGCTTGAGCGCTGCTTCAAGACGCTTCGCGGCTGGTGTTCCTCCTCCTGCGCCTCGGTCACGCCGGATGGGGCCCCGTAACCATGGGGTTATGATCATCGGCGTGTTCGCCATGTTGCACTCGCGAGTGCCGCCCGTGGCGGTACTCCGCGTCGGGCCGGAGTCGTGGTGGAAGAGTCTTTCAGCCAGTGGGATAGAGGTCGGCATGTAGCCACCATCGCCACAAGTCGTGAGCTGCGGGAGGTGACATGGTCACCGCACGGGCCACGGAGCTTCGCCGAGACGTGGCGGAGCGCCCGAGCTCACGCTTTGGGACTCGCAGGGGCGCCCCAAGCCGGATCTTGGCGAAGTCGCCGGAGATGGCGCCCAGGCTTTCAGCGGGCGCCGGGCCTCCGGTGGCAGCGGGAATGAGCGTAAGCCCTCCCGCCGAGGTGACGGCAAAGTTGAGGGAGCCGAAGCGGATCTGGCTCCCCGGCGCAGTCATGCCGTCGCGGGTGGAAGATGCCATCAGGGAGGCAAGCGGAATCCGGAGAAGGTGATGAAGACGCGCGAAGACCCCTACCTGGCGCGCCAACTGTTGGCGTTTCGAGCACCGGTAAGTAAATTTGTAAGTCTAAGGGGCCGCGCGTTCCATTCCCTGAATGGTTAAACTCAGAAGTCCAAGATGTATACTGGTTCGGGCCGAAGGTCCCTACTCCAGTTCGTGTGGTATCGTTGTATTCCCTTTAGTACAGATGACTGCACAAAGTTTACAAGCGAGAGTGCTAATGGCTTAGCAAGATGAGTTCGATTGCGATCTTCCTTTCCTACGGGGTTCCCGCCTCCTTTTATACGAAAAGAAGGCGAGTTACATCGAGAATTGGGAGAGGGCGAGATGACCTACACTAGGAGCTTGGTCCTTCGCTCTGTGACTTCGTCATCGCCTGTCTTGCCCATCTTTGGGTCGGTAGCTTAGTTGGTCGAGCGGTTAGGTATTTCCGGAAGCGGCGTACACGCCTCTGCGAACCTTACGAGTGTTGACGCGTTCTTTGCGTCGGCGTGGGTGTTGCCTCGGGAGAGGCGTGTCTTCGTCTTGTATGTGACCTACCGATGGGGCGGGAGCATGACTTGATCGCTCATTAAACCTTCTAGGGAAGGAGCCACCGCCCTTGTATAGTCACTTGATTGACCCGTTCGTGGTGCGTGGTCGTTGGTCGGTAGAGGCTTCGACACGCTGCCCTTGGCGAGGTTGTCTTGGCGTGATCGGTCGGGGATCCCACCACCGCGAGGGTCGAGCTCGCTTAGTCGGAGCCGGGGTCCCGTCTCGCGGCGGGGTGAAGCCCGCAGTGGAGACACTTCCTCGGTCGGGAAGGTGTCTTGTGCGACCTTGCAGTGCTTGATCGGTCAGTAGTGGGAGCGGCTGTTGGGCTTGAGTCTGTGCTTGAAATTTGCCTCGTCGCTTTGGGCCGTTGAGGTACCCCTGTTATAAGTATTCGTCAGTACCCTATGGTGGGAAAATATTTTATTTACACCTTTCTTTGCATATTAATTCTGCCAGTGCAATAACCCAAAGTATTATGGTCTAGGCAACAATGAAACGCTGAAGCCTTTTCGGTAGCCCGCGAAATATCATGTTGAAATGTAATTTGTAGGAAGAACGGCCCAGGTTTGCTCTTCGATATATTCAGTACCATATGGCGGGAAAATATTTTATTTACTGCTTTGCATATTAATCTGCGGTCTGAATAACCCAAAGTATTATGGTCGAGACAACAATGAAACGCTTAAGCCTTTTCGGCAGCATGCGAAATATCATAACGAAGGTCTAATCGTAGGTTACTGCGGAAAATAAGGTAGGCCACACTCTTTATTACGGTTTAAAACAGGAAGGAGTACCACGAGCAAGGAATTTGAAAGTTAAAACTATACGTCTACTTAGTGCTTCGAGGCCACTTCCCATTCGCCCATGCCTTCGGTGGGGCATCTCTGGCACACCGCGCCCTTTCTTGTTTCCTCTCTCTGTCGGACTCCTTCTCCTCCGCTTCCTTCCTACGTGCCTCCTCGCGTGCGGCATCGCGCTGCTTTTGAAGCTGCCGCGTGAACTCCTCCTGCCGGTTGGCTTGGTCAAGAAGCCGTTGGTCGTCGAGGTTGATCTCTGTATCAAATCACTGCTCAAATTTACACAGTGGCGGAGGTGACTGCATGAAACATAAATTAGCAAAGTTTCATTCACAAATATTACGTAACCCGTACGATTATTACCATGCGGCAATCCTTCAGGCTCTTCTCTGGCGGATCGAAGGCGTAGTTGCGGCACTTCCAATACCTCCTCTTTCAAATTGGAATTTTCCAAGAGCGGACAAGCTTGCAAGGATCTCCGCACATACACATGGGTGCTATAGCTCCACGAGGTAGGAAGAGATCTTGGTACGCTAAATTGCGCGGGCATGCACTTGCTTCTTCCTTTGCTTTCCCCTTTCCCTTTGAACTTGCATGCCTCGGTATTTTCGATTGATCCTGAATTTTTATCCTCCCTCCTCTATTCTTTCTTCCTCTCTCGCTGCCGTCTTTTCGAGACCGCTCGTGAGAACGAATGTTATAAAGGGCAGATATCGCCACGGTATGGAGCGATCGCCCCATATTAGGGCGATCGCCCCAACTAGAGGCGATAGGTGCACCGAGGCGTTGGTGTGTTGTCACGTCGTGTGGCATAGGCAGGCAATGCATACATGGATTTGCACAATTTAAAGTGATAAGGCTCTCATGTTACTAACTCAGACAGTTGTACAATATGCTGTTGAACGTAAAGGCATTACAAAAATACGTCTGTACAACTAGCAAATCACGGCCACGCTTCCTGATCTGGCCCGTGGGGTAGGTGAGTGGCGACGGCAGACGGACGTCCCTCCTAGGCTGGCCGTGCGGCGCAGGCGTAGAGTAGTGTGGCGGTGACGAGGGCGTGTCCTGTGGCGGCGCTCCCGAGAGCTGAAAGGGAGCGAGGTAGTCGGTCGAAAGGTACTCCTCCAGGTCGAACTCGACGTCCGCAGGGTCGTCGAAACCACTCTGGGGCCCTGCTGGGGCGCGAGACGACGAGGGAGCCTCCGCAGCCCACTGTCCCCACTGCTACTGCGTGGGAGTGTAACGAGGAACCGGCGGGGTAGGGCAAGACGAGGAGGGATCCTCCTCAGCCCACTGTCCCCACTGCAGCTGCGTGGGAGCGTAACGACGCACCGGCGGGGTAGGGCGAGGTGCTGGGCCACGGGGACGTGGTGTGCTGCGTCCGTCGACGTCTCCGCGCCCCCGGCAGGTGGCCAAGCGACCCAACCGCCTCATCCTATCGAGGACCCGATCCCAAGCTGCCTCGGCCTCGGCGGTGGTCACCTGTATGCCAGCCCGAAGGCGCGCCAACATGGACATAGCCTCCACCTCAACCTCCCCGACGAGATGTGCCTGCATGTAACGTCATATTGGTATTAAGTAATTTACATGAAAAAGATGTGCCCATGTAGCTTCGATTGCGACACATACCGAGGAGTTGTCCCTCTGGGACATCTGTGAAGGGTACGTGTCCGTCACCGATGTTTGTCGTGCGATATACGGTGCTGGTGTGTACCCCACACTGAGGCGAGTGCGCGGGGCGAACCACTCCATGTACTCATCGTACATGTCGGGTCGTCTGTTGGGTCTCGGTGACCTCTCGTCGCTCTGCATCCCATCGCACCGCCTATAGCCGCATACTGATCTGAATCGAGTGCCCACTGCAAAGACCCATCCGGTCATCTGCAATGCAAAAACAGAAAGTACACACCACATTCATTTTGCAAAGATACAGAGTAGTAGGATAAGGAGAAGTACCTGTGAGCACCACGTGCGACAACGTGACGAGGTGGTAAGGGAAAGGACTGGAACAGGCCGAACTGTCGCAGCACTCGGTGCGGGGAGTACTCATCGACACACAGGTCAAAGACGAGAACCTTACGGGTGAGCCAGAAGGCCTCATCTCGCGTGCAAAGCACAGAGATCCCGTAAGGTGCTCGGGCGTGGACGTCGTACGCGGTGTATGGAGTGCACCGCACGTCCTCGTCGTGGAGGCGGTCGAACTCCCGAACGAACTCGAGGTATGACCTCCTCACCTGTCGGTGCGCGTACGTCCGCTGCGAGGAAATAAGAAATAGCGGAGGTTACTGAAGTGCGTAGGTGGGGGAAAAAGATACGAGGGAGCATACCTGTCGTCGGACCCAGTAGTGGTCCTAGGGGTACGGTGTGGTGTCAACAGCAGGCCTGCCGACGGAGAAGCGCTCCCAGGACCACAACTGAAGGAGTAGGACGCAACCCGACATCGTCGCGTCCTGATCCGCCCGAGAGACGGCGTCGCACAGACGTCTGTACGTCGCTGCAAGCACAGCTGAGGCCCACGACCACTGCATCATCTGTTTACAATGGGGAAGTTAGACGTGCTCCGCTGAGACGAGATTTAAACTGAGTGTGTTACCTCATCCTCCGAGATGTCGGCGATGTGCTGGGCGTACTCGATCAGGTGCCGGTCCACCATGTTCCCGTGGGAGGACGGGAACATCACCCAACCGAACAACAACAGGAGGTATGCCTCCAGATGGCGGGCCACGTCCTCCTCCTCTACGTGCGGGTGGACAAACTGAGCTTGCAGTGTTCGCAACAAACATTATCAGCAACTTAGCGCTTCTCTGTTAACTTAGCGCGGACAACTTCGCGTGCCACATGACGGAGGCGTCGTGCGGCACAACTGTCGGACCCGCACAGGGGAGGCCTAGGAGGTACGACACATCTTGCAGCATCGGAGCCATCTCTCCGCACGGAAGGTGGAACGTGTGCGTCTCCGGTCTCTATCGGTCCACGAGTGCGACCAGCAGGGACAGGTCGTACCCGAATCGCGGGACCTCTCTACCCTCTAACGGGGCAGTCACCCGCTCCACCATCCTACAGAGAGGAAGTAAGCCAGCCGCTCGCAACCTGTATGTAGTGCATTGGGTCGTTAGAATTGCATTCACAGGTAAGTACATGTACGTAAAAGAGTGCAAGCGTTGGCGACCACCGTGGAACCCAACAGGTCAATGCGGCGGCTCGTTGGGCACCCGAGGCCGAGTGTCTCTAGCTCTCGATTCTACTCGCAGAGTACCTAGACCGTGGTCGATCCATTTGTCGCGTCGAGCGGCTCGAGGGCAAGGTCGCGCCATCGTCGCCTGTTGCAAAGCAAATACAACAAATTTGTCAGTAATTAAATGTGCACACAAAATGAAATGCGAAATAACGAAATGTACCATATTCAACAAACAATACAACAGAAGTCCAGAGAGCTCAAAAAAATCTCATGTTACAAACATACTAAAGACGAAGACATGTTCGACGAGGCACACAACGCCGAAAATTACATTATCCTCGTAGCAATTAACTGGTACATCGAAAAATTATATGATGCGAACAACAACTTACTGGTACATTGAAAATTACATGATTGGAACAACATTGAAAATTACAACTTACCGGTCCATTAAAAAATACAAAATGGAAACAACATGAAAAATTACATTATCCGCGGTTGCGATGCGCCTCGGACTCGTCCATATAGTTCCGAATGCACCGTGTCTTTCGACGCCCGACCTTCAGCTTCAACATTCGGATGTCCTGTACCCATCGATGGTCCGGAGGGGGGGCTGTTGTGAACGATCCATCCACTCGGTATCCGTACACCTCGTGATGCCACGTGTTGAGAACACTTTGCTTATAGTAGTAGGGGGAGATGAACGGACGACATGATTGATGCGTCTCGGCGGCTGAGGCAATGATGTGCGAGCACGGCAAGTGCAGCAGGCGTAGTTTCTGGCAGGAGCACTCGCACTCAGCGGCTCGGAGTATGCACAGATGAGAAGTCCTCTCCCGGTGGGCACCCCTGCGGCCTCGGTCACCGCAGTGCATGTGGTATCTCCGTTCTACGCCACTCTCCGGTGTCACCCGATGTGTCTGCGCCTTTCTTGTTTTCTTGGACATGTAAGTAGACACAACAGTTGAGTACGACAGTCGATTGTCCGACATACATGCTGCGGAGGTCTTGTATCACTCAATGAAATATCTCTTTGTCCCTAGTAAGACACCTTCAACTATACCCACCAGTGGAAGGTATCTGGTGCCTTTCATTACCCAGTTGTAAATCTCCGCCAGGTTCGTTGTCATGATTCCAAAACGCGAGCCGCCCTCGTCATGCAGAAGGGACCATTTCTCCAAAGGCTCATGTCGTATCCAGTCGGTGAAACTCTTTATGCTGGTCCCCGGCCTACGCCGGATGTTTGGGGAGTCTGTCGGGAGCGCACACAAGGCTGTGGGGTCCTCTCCTTGCTCATGGCACACCATCGGGTTCCTTGATGAACTAGCGGTACCTCTAGGATTCATTGATTGCTTCTTCGTTAGTTCATCCAACGTCCTCTAAAGCGCGTCGAACTTCCTCCGTTGGTTCTGTTTGCACAGCCGCTTGAACATGTTCATAACTCCTTGTTCCTGAACTGACGGAAAAAATTGGCACCCATGTGCCTCATGCACCACTTGCTCCTCAGGTCAGGCCACTTTGCTGCTCCCACGACGGCGGACCCTTGTTGCATATCTATGATCGCCCTTAGCAGCCCTGCATGTCGGTCATGGATGACACAAACATCGAGCCCGCCCGAACAATCGCTCGCCTTCACTCTTTCAAGGAACCAGTACCAGCTCTCCGTGTTTTCCCCATTTATGAATGCCAATGCAACCGGTAAAACCTGGTTGTTGGCGTCCACCGCGATCGCAGTTAGAATCTGGCCCTTGTACTTCCCCGTGAGGAATGTGTCGTCCATGCAAAGGATCAAGATAGTCTTTAATATTCTCTGAAGCGGTGAAACTCCGCAAGGTCGATGGATGTACTGGGGTCCTACATGCGATTGCCCTGAGCAAGTGGGGAATATTCTCGTATGAAGCCTCGTACGTCCTGAACCGTATTTCCAGAGCTGTCCTTTTCGCTCTCCATGCCTTTTCGTAGCTAATATTGTACTGAAACCTCTCCTCCACGGCTGTGATAATAGATCGAGGCTGCAGATGGGGATTGTCCACGATCTGACCATAAAACACATTTGCCACCCAAGTGGACGACAGATTGCGGTGTCCCTGCTTCGCTTCTTCTAGCTCGCAGTTATGCTCAATCACTATGGAGCATTTCCAGTAGTCCTTCCACTTGCCCTGGTATGCATGCATCCGCCATGGGCACGAATCAACTACGCACTTCACGTCGTACTCCTTCTTGCTGGACTTCACTACCCTGAATTGCCGCCGGAGAGACATTGCCCAGTACTTCACCGCATCCATCATAGCCTCCTTGTCTTTATATATGGCCCCCTCCGTCACCTCGTTCTCACGATACTCCCATGCATCAACGTTACCTTCATTCATTGTTAGGTCTTGAATCAGAATTGCTCCACGCACTGTGGATAGGCGCCAGAGCATTGTCCTCCTCGTCGAGTGCTCACCATCGAGACTTCCTCATCCGCACGGTCCTCCTCTTCCATCGTGAACTATGTCCTCCACCTCCTCCCTCGTCGGCCACCTCGCGCCTCCACCACTGCTCCTCTCGCCCCGATCCCTTCGCCACCGCCACCTCGTGCTCCCGATCTCCGTGCTCCTCGCTACCTTCCTCTTCGTCCTTCTACATTTGACGTCCCTCCCCGTAATGTCCACCCCAACATCACGAACTTACGACACCGATGGAGCTACCGGTAGCATCAGACTAACAACATGAGCGCCAACCCCGCTCTACAAGAAAACCAACATAACTCCTCCATGTTGATGTCGAGTTAATAGGAATCAACTCTCGTAAAAATAGCCTTGCGCACGGCTCACTCTCGCTCGACCAAGCAACCGAATATGCAGGCATCCAAACCGAACATCCGAGACATCCACTCCAACAAACCCTCAGATGTCCTATCGCTCGATGCGCATATGCCCTGTCGACTCTTGAAAATGATGCTAAATCCACCCCATCTGCCCCCTGTGCTATCTCCCCATCTCCATAAAATATTTGGAAATACAATTTCTCCGACATGTTGCAACGTCCGACGGAAAAATATTACTCTAAAATACAATATACAAAACGTACATTGATCGTACTGCAAAATACGACTATAAATAAGTGATTTGACTACAAATAAGTAATTCGACTTGCCTACCATATAGCCTAACATTATATTTGTGCCACATTACATTAACCCTACCAAATTAAATTTGTAAATATTGCCTACTATTTTCACTGTATTCACTTTTTATATACTGAATACTACAATAAATTTGTAACGTACTAAATACTATACAATCCTGAAATTTCTAAAAACTAAATACTACATTAAAGTTCTAAATATGAACTGCGACATTAAATTTCTAAACAACACTATCCGAGAAATTCTAAACGCTACACAATCCTAAATTTTCTAAACACTACAATAAATTTCTAATACTACAATAAATTTGTAACGTACTAAATACTATACAATCCTGAAATTTCTAAAAACTAAATACTACATTAAAGTTCTAAACGCTATCCGAGAAATTTCTAAACAATACTATCTGAGAAATTCTAAACGCTACACAATCCTAAATTTTCTAAATATTAAATGCTACATTAAAATTCTAATAACACAGTCCTACAAAATCCTAAAATTTCTAAATAATAAATGGTATATTTAACTTCTACGTAACTAAACAATCATAATTTTTTTTGTAAAAATACCTTCGCAGAAACGACGAATCACTTTTCCCCCCTTTTCTTCTTTTTCTCTTCTTTTTTTCTTCTTCTTCTTCCTTTTTCTTCTGTCTCGGCTGCCTTGCTCGCTCACCGAGCGAGCACTGCCTTTTATAGCCCCCTTTCGCCCCTTTCTTGGGCGATCGCCCCTGTCTCGGACGACAGGGGGCCCACCGCCAACGGCTCGCCAACTAGCCGTTACAGCGCCGTGAGGGAGGCAGCCTATCGCCCGTGTATAAGATTAAAAATAAATATTAAATAAAAAAATTCGTTCCGCGTCGCCGAACTGGACCTGGTTTGTTTAAGCTAGGTTAGGTGGTTAGGTCGGGTCGGGACCTGGTGTGCAATGCTTCCGGGGGTCGGGTTCCGTCGTGTTGGTTGGTCCTGTTGGAATTGGTTCTGGCCGAATTGTGATCTTATTGGCGGAATTTACAGATTGCATCGGATCCATTTGCAACTAAAAGTCAGCCCACTTGGCGATTTTGATTGGGAATTTTGAAGCTGAATGTGTTGGAAATATTAGGAATTTTCTCAATATTTTAATCCACAGAATTACGTAAATCATGATTAAACAAAGATGCATTTTTTGTTCAAAGCCAAAGGTACTAGATAACAAATTATCTATCTCATACGCAAAGACTAATGAACAAGAAATCAGCATGAATAAAACACGGTATAAGTTAATATACCCTTGAGCCGGTGCCACCGCTAGCGCACAGCGCAGTGTAACATTCTCGCTCGCCATGACGGTCGAAGTAGACGATCACGAGTTATCGCGGTGAAGCGTTGGTGCGATGAAGAGGTTGATGCGGTCGACGCGCGTGCGATGCGAATGCGCTTCAGAACACCTTTCGAGCGATCGCGTGGTCGCTCCCAAAAACCTTATCGGCCTTCTATCTCGAGCAAGATCTCGGAAGGCGAGATTCCGAGGCTCGCTCCTCTCGCTACTTGTGCGCGCAAAAAGCGAGGCGGGAATGCAAAGGGCAAGCGGCAGAACAATGGAGTATGCGGAAGAGTCAAGCGGTGATGAAAAGCACGGTAGTGGCTCTCCTTATATAGCCTTGCGACATGCAACGGCGGGAGCAGGAGTTACCAACCATCAACTCATGTAGCCGTTACGAGAATCGACGATCATTATGCGACCATCAACCACGTCCGCTCACGTAATCGACGGCGTTCGGGTCACATTGATCACTGCGTTCTTGGTCATATTGACTCATCAAACGCCAAAACAAACCGCCCCGCCAAAGACATCACGTCCGACCGGACTAGATCGATGGGATCGATGGATCGGCTCATACGCAAGACGCACGTCACGTCGTCTCGTCTCGCCTCGACTCGACTCGACTCGACTCGACTAAGACTTTTCCTTTCGCACACGCCACGCCACGCCTCGGCTCGGCTCGGCTCGGCACACACAAGGTGGTGTACAACCTTTACCCTTTTCCACCTTGCTAATTAAGAGACACACAACTCAACTATTTAAGTTGGTCAAACCTTCTCTCAATTATCCATATGGTACTAAACCAATTTCATGACTCCTAGTATTCTAATGGGCCTTTTGAAATTTCTATTAAATTAATTATGGGCCAACCCCATAATAATCTAACAATCCCCACCAAATTTCAAAGGCACATTTGAAATACTCTCGCCCAATGTAGTTTGATATACCAGCTTTTCGATGGAGACTGTTAAGTTGAACTTCCACCTAGAACAAAGGTTACACTCATCCACAATGAACAATGGACTATGCCTTGAATCGACAGCTTTGTGCGAACAAGTTTCACCAAAGTCCTTTATCGATACTAGGTCGCTAAATGCATCCCCTCGGTTTGGAGCTTATAAGTCATACTCCTTAGCCTTTCATGAGCCTCTAGAGATCACCCCCAATCTCATAGATCGTGACTAGTAGTCGAACTCATATAGGTGTATTCCTCATAAGATGTTCTATAGGACAACATCTCGCTTATTAAAGCCACTCGGAATACATTAAGGTATAACCAACCCGCCATACGAATAGGAGAGTTATTGCATCTCAAACGGAGTGGGCCAAGTGATGTATATTTCTCCTCTCACTACCACTAGCTTGTCTCAACATCCTAATTCACGGGATCTCCGATCAAATAGGATGAGGTACCACTAAGACATGACTTTATGTGGGTCTCAAGCCCATCTCCTCGATGCTTCATCTATCACATTCCGTGATAGTCCCTTTGTAAAAGGATCGCCAAGTTTTTAGCCGTCGGACATAGTCCAACGCTATAACTCCGAGTTTCTCATTTTCTGACAGACTTCAACCGCCTCTTAACGTGCCTTGATGACTTCATGTTATCCTTAGAATCATTTACCTTGACAATCACCGTCCGATTGTCACAGTTCAAAAGAATAGCGTGCACCGCTTCTCAACCACCGGTAAGTCCTTCACAAGTTCACGCAGACGATCGGCTTCCAGAGGCGGTATCTAATGCCGTGAGTTACGCTTCCATTGTAGACCTCGTTAAGATGGTCTCGCTTGCAAGACTTCCAGAAACAAATCCACCACCCAATGTGAACACATATCCACTTGTGGCTTTTATTTCATCAACATCGATATCCGGTTTGAATCACTATAACCCTCAAGTACCCTAGGGTACCCGATGTAGTGAATTCCGTAACTTGATGTCCCTTTTAGATAGCGATTACTCTCTCAAGAGCATGCCAATGATTATCTCCGGGTTTGAAACAAACGGCTTAGTTTGCTCACAAAGAAGCGAGATATCGTGCCTTGTTGCACTAGCTAAATACATCAAAGAACCAATGATTTGGGAATATCTCAATTGATCCTTTGCTATTCGTTGGTTCTTTCGTAATAGCATACTTGGATCATACGGCGTTGGAGCAGGTTTGCAATCGCTATAGCCATAGCGACTCAACACCTTTTCCACATAATGGGATTGCTCAAGAGTAATCCCACCGTCACCTTCTCTTAACAATT
Source organism: Otatea glauca (assembly GCA_036346275.1). NCBI lineage: Eukaryota > Viridiplantae > Streptophyta > Magnoliopsida > Poales > Poaceae > Otatea > Otatea glauca. The sequence goes on along the minus strand of CM070712.1, from coordinate 43,003,745 downwards.
TAATGTTTAAGATGACATCCGCTACTCCCAAATCTTTCATTTCAAAGTTTTCGACAAGAAGTCCTTAACTTCCTTAATCACATTAAGGTTCGTCCCAAAGATCGTATGTCATCAACATACGGACACATAATCACTCCTTCACCCCACCATAGCGGTAATACACACATTTGTCGACTTCATTCACAACAAAGCCGACAGATGTTAAAGTTCTGTCGAACTTCTCGTGCCCTCGCTAGGTGCTTGCTTAAGGCCATACAAAGACTTCAACAACCTACACACTTTTCCTTCATGACCCTTTACTACAAATCCATCAGTGATCCATATAGATTTCCTCTTCCAACTCTCCATTAAGGAAAGCCGTCTTTACATCCATCCGATGGATGATCGGACCGTAGGAGGCAGCTAAAGACAGAGTACTCTAATAGTGGTCAATCGGCAACAGTGAGTAAGTATCAAAGAAGTCCTCGCCTTCTTCTGGGTATAACCCTTGGCCACAAGCCTTGCCTGTACTTTTCAATCGTACCATCGGCCTCGCTTTTTCTTGAACACCCACTTACATCCTCTGGGTTTACACCCATATGGACGTTCAACAACTTCCCAAGTTCCATTGCTCAAGATGGAATTCATCTCACTCTGACCGCTTCCTTCCAATAGTCAGATCTGCGATGAATAAGCCTCCTCAATGGTTCTTGGAGTATCATCAACTAGATATACAATGAAGTCATCACCAAAAGACTTTGTAGTCCTTAGTCTCTTACTCTTACGAGTTACTTCATTGCCCTTATCTATTGGATTTTCCTCAAAAATGGGCTCAATTTGTATAGGAGTGGAAGGTTTAGGAGAGAAGATAGATTCTTGGCCAGATGAGCTAAATGTCTCTTTCATAGGAAATAAGTCCTCAAAGAATGTGGCATCATTGGACTCAAAAATTGTACCTTCATTCATATCAGGTACTCCAGATTTCACTATTAAGAATCTATATCCAACGCTGTGAAAAGCATAACCAATGAAGACACAATCAACGGTTTTTGGTCCAAGTTTACGCTTCTTTGGGACAGGCCAAGTACGTAAATAAGAGAAATTTAATCTTTTCCTCTCCCATTCCTCGAATGGTGTGATTTCTTTATTCTTTGTAGGAACCCTGTTTAGGACATGACAAGCAGTCAATATAGCCTCACCCCACCATTCCTTGGAAAGTCCCGCTGTTTCTAACATGGCGTTAACCATCTCAGTTAGAGTACGGTTCTTTCTTTCGGCAACCCCATTTGATTGGGGCGAATAGGGAGGCGTCCTCTCATGGATTATTCCATGTTCCTCACAGAATAAATTAAACTCATTAGAAAAGTATTCTCCACCACGATCTGACCTAACCCGTTTGATTTTTCTCTCAAGTTGGTTCTCAGCTTCAGCTTTATAGATCTTAAAATAGTGAAAAGCCTCATCTTTTGACTTTAATAAATACACATAGCAATATCTAGTAGAATCATCAATCAAAGTCATGAAATACCTCTTACTACCCTTTGTCAACTCCCCGTTCATCTCGCATAAATCGGTATGAACTAGTTCTAACGGAGCCAAATTTCTCCTCACCGCCTTGTGAGGCTTGCGAGGTTGCTTAGATTGCACACACACTTGACACTTAGAACCTTTGACTTGGGTAAATTTTGGGATTAAATTCATACTGGCTAACCGCATCATGCAACCAAGATTAATATGACAAAGTCGTGAATGCCAAACATCAGTCTCATGATTACAAACATGATTCACAATTTTATTCATGTCCATCAAAGACAAGCGGAACAAGCCTCCGCTCTCATAGCCTTTTCCAATAAAAGTTCCAATTTTAGAAACAATACATTTATTGGATTCAAAACTAGCTTAAAACCATCTCTACACAATAGAGACCACGACAAGGTTTTTATTTATCACGGCACGTGATGCACGTTCCTCGATCGCACGACTTTTCCTGAAGTAAACTTCAAGTCAATCGTGCGACTCCACGTACAAATGCTCGCGACCCATTCCCCATCAACACGGAGGTAGCCCTCGCAACTGGTAAGAAGAGAATAAGGATCTGTCGGACAAACATGTATATTGGCCCCGTGTCAATCCACCAATCGGTGAACGACATCGATAGAACGATAGGCATTGAAACATACCCGGATGTTCCTCCTCGGTATTACCAATAACAACGTTATGGACTTTTTCGCTTATTGTCTTTGCGATCGTGGCAATCCTTTGCCCAATGATCGCATCCATTACAAACAAAGCGCTTCCTTTCCTTTATTCTTCTTCTTCTTGAAGCTAGTAGTTTGAGCGGCCTTGTTCTTGTTCTCGGGCTTTTCGGACTTATTTTATTCTTCTTGTTGAATTGAAAGATTTTCTTTTGTACCACATTGGCACTAGAACTTTCTTTCCCACGTATATCTTTTGCCCTCGCTTTCTCCTCAACATTTAGAGACCCAATGAGACCAAAGAACGTGAACTCTTGTCTCTTGTGTTTTAGAGTAGTGGCAAAATCCTCCAAGAAGGTGGCGCTTAGAATGATGCATCCCGCCACAAACTTGTCGGGTAATGCACATGTAAAATTCTCAAGTTCTTTCGCAAAAGCTTGAACCTCATGAGCCTGTTCTACTACAGAGTGGTCATCAACCATCTTGTAGTCATGAAACTGCTCCATGACATAGAGTTCACTGCCCGCGTCAGAGACTCCGAATTTTGCCTCAAGTGCATCCCACATTTCTTTACCACTTGGCAAAATCATGTACACATCAACAAGATTTTCTCCAAAAACACTAATCACGGCGCCTCTGAACAAGTTATCCGCAGCCGTGAAGGCACTCTCATGCTCAGGAGAGAGCCCACCCTCAGGCTGTGGTTTGCCTTGCGCAACGTGATACACGTTCATGGCAGTCAACCACAAAATCATCTTAAGCGCTAACGCTTGTAATTTGCGCCACAAATATAGTTGGCTTAAGTGCGGCGACAAAACCGATGAGTTGTAAAATTCCTAGGATAAGGTTTTTGGATTGTTGGAAATATTAGGAATTTTCTCAATATTTTAATCCACAGAATTACGTAAATCATGATTAAACAAAGATGCATTTTTTGTTCAAAGCCAAAGGTACTAGATAACAAATTATCTATCTCATACGCAAAGACTAATGAACAAGAAATCGGCATGAATAAAACACGGTATAAGTTAATATACCCTTGGCCGGTGCCACCGTTAGCACAGCAGCGCAGTGTAACATTCTCGTTCGCCATGACGGTCGAAGTAGACGATCACGGTTGTCGCGATGAAGCGTTAGTGCGATGAAGAGGTTGATGCGGTCGCGACGCGCGTTGCAGTCTGAATGCGCTTCGAGAACACCTTTCGAGCGATCGCGTGGTCGCTCCCAAAAACCTTATCGGCCTTCTATCTCGAGCAAGATCTCGGAAGGCGAGGTTCCGAGGCCTGCTCCCTCTGCTACTTGTGCGCGCAAAAGCAGAGACGGAATGCAAAGGACGCAGCAGAACAATGGAGTATGCGGAAGAGTCAAGCAGGTGATGAAAAGCACAGCCGTGGCTCTCCTTATATAGCCTTGCGACATGCAACGGGCAGGAGCAGGAGTTACCAGCCATCAACTCATGTAGCCGTTACCAGTAACCACGCCACGCCTCGGCTCGGCTCGGCGTGCGCGCGCGCGTGTGGCACAGCCTTTACCCTTTTCCACCTTGCTAATTAAGAGGCACACAACTCAACTATTTAAGTTGGTCAAACCTTCTCTCAATTATCCATATGGTACTAAACCAATTTCATGACTCCTAGTATTCTAATGGGCCTTTTGGAATTTCTATTAAATTAATTATGGGCCAACCCCGTAATAATCTAACAGAATGTGGAATAGCTTCGTCTCAAGGAAAGAATTCGTGCAATGGGAATGGCTGCTTTCTGTTGAATGATGGATGGATCGTCCAAGTTGAAAGGTTCCTATGAGACTTTGTAAGGAGGAATTGTGAAATGGGATTCCTGTAGTGCAGGGTATTTTTTGATGTTTAAGACCCAGGATATTTAGATCAAGCTTATGAAAATATATTCGTGGGTTTTGGGTAGAACAAGATGATAAGAAAAAATGAAGATTGCTTCTTTATTAGCAAGCGGTCTAGCAAAGTACAAGAGTCTTAGTTTAAGAACATAAAACTTGATTATAATTGCAATTATCAAATTACCCTTCCTGGTAGTATGAATGGGCACCATATTTATATTGGATGAAGATGCGACAATTGTTTCTCAAAAAGATGTCTTGTAGTTGAAGACGTAACCGTCCGATTAAGTGTGGGATTCGTTTTATGTTATGTACTTTATGCATTATAAGTCCATAAATAGAGTATGATTTCTAACCGTTGAATGGCTAAAAAGAAAATAAACTTTTAATCGTCGACAGTATCCTTGATTAATTTGGACACCAGGTCGGATTCATCTTGTTTTTTTAGTGCCTCCTTCAGATTGACTCACGATTTTTACAAGGTGTTGAGTTGATTCGGTCGGTTCACATCTTCGCTATTTTCAAAGACCTAGCTAGCTAGGTATTTGATTATTAACTGCTCCTATAAGTACTGGCAACCAGTTGTTCAAGTTGATGTTTCTAGTTTTCTACACTTCTACTTCTTAGTTCTGACCTTTATGACTATATATATATATATATATGGGTGTGGGGGTATTTTTTCCACTGCTTAACAGCCGGTACACATACTACCGTATATAAACCCTGGAGATTTTCCGTGCGCTGGGCGTGTCCACATCGCCGTCCGGGCCTCATGGCCGTGCGCACAGCCGACGCGTCGCGCACTTAAACAGCGAAATGGCCCGCCGTTCGTACGGCTGGCTCCGCGCTCGCCCACGTCGCCCGCCTGGCTCGCCGTTGTTCCTACCTCAACTGTTCTGGGGCGCTCGCTCTTTGTGTGCGGGTGCGTAGCGCAATGGTAAGGGCTCTGGCTTCTGGCCCGTCATCCCGCGTTCGATTCCCCGTCGTGCGCGGATGTGTTTTTTCGCTGCTGAACACGATGGCCTCGGCGCTCTCACCTGCTCTACTTATTTTTGTGGATTTCAGTTCACTGCGTCGCCAGCTTCGCCGTGAGGCGGTGCCGGAGCCCGTGAGGCTCGCTGCGCCTCCACCTCCTGGTTCGCATGGATCCAGTTGCCTCAGCTCGACCTCGTCGTCTCACGCGCCCTCCACCTCCTGGCCTTCCTCCCGCTGCTCCTCTTCTTGGCCGCCGCCTCGCCTTGGTGTCGGGGATCGACTGCTCTGGCCGATCAGTGCTCTTCTCCTGTACATCTTCCTTCTCCTCTTCTGATACCGTAGAAAAAAGGCGCAGTCTTGGTGCTTTGTGATGGCCGATTCATGTGTTCTTGCCGCTCGTGCGCTCTCCTTTTTGGGGATTCATGTGTTTGGGTGAGATCTGTGCCGCTGCTGGTAGTTTTGTCTGTTGCCGCTGCCATTAGCTCATTCTTCTGAAATGGGGTGCTAGGCAGTTTTGGAGACATTTGAAACATCTTACCGCGAGGTGAATTTTAAGGGAAGGTTGAGGTTTGTGTGAGTTATGGTTTGGATTAGGAGGTGTTTCTTGGATTGGTGAATTTTCTGGAACCTTGTTCCTGCGATGCTCTCAACGATCAAATCATAACTAGTGTGGTTGTTGAAGAGAAGGGAGAAGGGCCTCAGATTTTTTTGTTGTCTCCAAACTATGGTGATAAGTCTGGTTGTTCAAATCTTTGTTCGCTTCAGCATGGTTGGAAATTTATGCTTTCGTTAGTTGTACCAATTTCCACAAAATTTGTTGAAGGACCAAATCAACGGCAAATTCAGACTGTTATTTCTATCTACCATAAGGAGGCTGCATTTGTTCAGCGATATGCCAAAATGAACATTTTCTGTCATTAGTACTGTGATAAAGTATGACTTAATACTGAACTTGGGATTTCATTTCTTTCAAAGTCCAGAAAACTTGTCACTTGGGGTTGTGCTAATGATATACAGCAATAATATGGTGGTGTTGAGCTACTCTATTGGTGTAAAATGTGGTTGTTTCCCCTGCCACTATTTAGAGTCCGGATATTTGTGTGTGTTTAACAAGATCATTCGAAGGATGGGTTAAGGTTTTGCATGTGTACTGTATAAAAAAACTGTCGTCAGCAGAAGATCCATACTCTCACCATATATATTCATGTTATTATTGTGAATTCATGACACAATTTCTTCTCGAAGGATGGGTTAAGGTTTTGCATGTGTACTGTATAAAAAAACTGTCGTCAGCAGAAGATCCATACTCTCACCATATATATTCATGTTATTATTGTGAATTCATGACACAATTTCTTCTACAATGATTTCCATATCTTTCCTGGGTATCTCTCGCAATCTTTGCTTCTTTGCTGAAATATACTGATTATACACAAAGGCCGGATTTCTCTTTTTGCTGATCCAATCTAACCGCTTGCATGTTTGTAGCTTTGTATTTTCAGAGTTCATCGATCTTCTGCCTTCTGAATCCAATGAATTATGTAGCCGAGAGGTGAAGAAAACTATTGCTCATGAACATGTTCTTAAAGCTCTACAGGTTTGACTTTCCATTTCCTTTTATTTATGGAATAGTCTGCTATTCCGCTGCCCCTGCATCTCTCTCCCTGTACATCTCGATTCTGACCTCCAACGAGCCAAACAAGAACGACCTAGAGATTTTTCAAGGTCTGATGTTTAGGGGTTTCCAGTGGTTGCCAAGTTTAGGCTGTGAGATCTAGCGAACTGGTAGTTGGCTGGCTGATTAGGTTTAAGCTATTACAATTCCTAAGAATGACTATACACACAATTGGATATGTTAGTACTTGATTGGGGTTAGAATTGTGGTAACATTATAGTCACAAATCCTTTATCAGATCAATACATACCTTTAGATCAGTCATCTGTGGGCAAGCAAATTCATTGGGTTTGGGCCTTTTTTTTCCTGTTGTGCTAAATTTTTGATTATTTAGCTGGTGAGATGCTCCATGTTGCAGAAGCATTCATCGAGAAGAACTACCATCCCACTGTTATTTGCCGAGGTAAAGTTTTCTCAGTGCTCAGGGCCTAACAACATTGTATTTAGACTTGATTATTTCCTTTATTGATTTTTATCTGTTCTAAAGATTTTATTGTCTCTTATTTTTAGCATACAACAAAGCTCTTGACGATGCTATAGCTGTCCATGACAAGATAGCAATGGCTGTTGATGTGAATGACCGTAAGTCTGCTTCCAGCTTATTACAAACATTATATGGTTTGTTCTTCTGGAGAATTGGTTGTTTCTTACATAGATCATGCTCTGTTTTGGTAAACTGACACCACTGAGATTTAGCATGATATAGGTAGGACAATGCTAGGGCTGGTGAAGAGTTCCATTGGTACAAAATTCACTGGTAAGTTCGGTGACCTTATTGCTGTGAGTACCTTTCTTCTATGTAAAGGTTGACTACCAGCTAAATTCGTTTTTTGTGAGTTTAATTTATAGATTATCTGATATTTTGTCTTGCTGCACTCAGGATCTTGCTATAGATGTTGTTAACCTAGGTCAAGGTATGCCTAAAGTTGATATCAATAAATACTTTGTATATTAAACCTGAAGATTTCCTTGCTAAGTTTGTAAATTCTTCAAAATTTGTGAGAATTGTTCTAAGAACGGGCTTGACCTACCAAAAAAAAGATTGTAGTTGAGCTTTCGCGATTTCAAGAAATTATGATAATTTGATTTCTTTTTTTTAGGTGTTCTCGAATAAGATTTTCTATCTTTGTTGAAAATTTCCTCTCTTAGAATCTGGATTTTTTTTTGCGCGCCGCGCCCACGCATCTAGTAAGTCAACACACTTTAGAGGTCCGGACTTCATGCTTTTGCACACATGAACTTCGTCATCATCTAGTCCAAAAGCTTGGGGTTGGATGTGCCGGAACCGTCGGGAGTTGGCCCATCGTGATCGGCACATGAAAACGACGTGCGATTTGCTGCGACTAGGAGGGGTTCGTTAACTAGCATTAGCATGAAGCGACCGAGTGATAAATGATAATGATCCAATCATCCGGACCGACTACTTCGTATTCTACATGAAGTCACAAGTCACGCGATTTTCGCGCGTGTGGTTGCTAGGATTTGAACTCACGACCTGCTGTCTCACACGAGCTCACCTTACCATCTCACCTATCACTCATTCTCAACTAATATAGGATATATTTTTCTTTTGTTCCTTTATCTCCGAAACTTTTGGTGATTATTTGGATATCTAGATGAATTCAAATGGAAAGATTGTCAACTACAAAGTTGTAGATATCGTCGAGAGCTACAATTTTCATATAAATTTTATCTCCATCCGACTCCGTATGAAAAAATTATGATTTTTCGAAAAATAGTTGGTAACATTATTACTGCCGGTTGGGAATACGAATCGCCAACCGGCAGTGATACCATTATTTGGATATTTAAACTACTTTAAATGAAAAAGTTGTCAACTACAAAGTTGTAGATATCGTCGAGCTACAATTTTTATATAAATTTTATCTCCATCCGACTCCATATGAAAAAGTTATGATTTTTTGAAAAATATCAGCACTGTCGGTTAGCGATAGTATTACTGCCGGTTCGGACACGAACCGGCAGTGATACTATTATTTGGATATTTAAACTACTTCAAATGAAAAGGTTGTAAACTACAAAGTTGTCTATATCATCGAGAGCTACAATTTTCATATAAATTTTATCTCCATCCGACTCCGTATGAAAAAGTTATGATTTTTTGAAAAATATCAGCACTGTCGTTAGCGATAGTATTACGGCCGGTTCGGACACGAACCGGCAGTGATACCATTATTTGGATATTTAAACTACTTCAAATGAAAAAGTTGTCAACTACAAAGTTGTAGATCTCGTCGAGAGCTACAATTTTCATATAAATTTTATCTCCATCCGACTCCGTATGAAAAAGTTATGATTTTTCGAAAAATGGTTGGTAGCATTCTAGCATTATTACTGCCGGTTGGGAATACGAATCGCCAACCGGCAGTGATACCATTATTTGGATATTTAAACTACTTTAAATGAAAAAGTTGTCAACTACAAAGCTGTAGATCTCGTCGAGAGCTACAATTTTCATATAAATTTTATGTCCATCCGACTCCGTATGAAAAAGTTATGATTTTTCGAAAAATATCAACACTATCGATTTTTCTAAAAACCGGCAGTGATAGTATTACCGCCGGTTCGGACACGAACCGGCAGTGATAAAACCATTACTACCGGTTTTCCATTCGAACCGGCAGTGATAATATTATTACTGTCGGTTTTTGATAAACCGGCAGTGATATGACGGTAAGGATAACTGATTCTGTAGTAGTGAATAGTGAAGCCCTTGCACCTGACGTCGACGGACTACGTGATCGAGCAGAATATAAATACGACATATCTCTTCGCCATTATCTCGGTAGTTACCAGCGATCGCAACACGAGCGGGTTGGCGAGCGGACGGCCAGTGGACGGAGACGGGCCTAGCCGTCGGTGTCAACCGATCGAGCAGTAGACACAACGGCAAGTAAGTTATGTACGATGTCTACCTGCCACTGGCCGGCCCGCTGCTTGATGTATTCGTGTATTCGTGTGCCGTACGTGTACATGTTCGCGTACTAGCTATAGCAAACCTCCATTTCTCATCTAAAGTTAGTACATTGTGACCTCCCATGTGGCACCATAGCACCGGGAGAATTGCTAGAAAACGTTGTACCGTTACTTTGCTTTTCAACATGATAGAATTTCACCATCCGATCAATCCATCCACAACTACGATGCCAACACTGAAAAACCTTATCCATACTCCCACTACTAGTTCTTATGATTCTATGAAGCCATCACCTTGTTGGATCTCTCATCTCAATCCCCCCCTCCCACTACCAATGCTTGAGAGTTTGATCTAGAGAGAGATGGCCGTTGCGTGGGTGTACTAAGCGGCACATGAGAGCAAGAAGGGATGCCACATGCGGGGGAGCAGCGCCAGCCAGTTGTTGTGCGGGAGCAGCAATGGTGATGTTTGGGAGCAACAGTGGTTCCAGGCATGGTGAGGGTGGCTTGCAGTAGCATGGGGCTAGTGACGTAGTGGGCCGACGGCGCAACAAGCCAATAGAAGTTGAGATGCTCTATCATGCTACCGAATCGACGCACGTGGTAGCAAATTCCAGCCTACTTGGGTGACACCCTCATGTACCGCATGGGAGTACATCTGTGCATGATTGGGAGCAGTAGCTACGAGCGAACCCAACCGTCACTGAGTAGCCAAGGGTGAGCGTTAGCACCCCAATTTGCCATCGATGCCGTGGATCTTGCCGCGCACGAGTCGCAATCCGCATATGTCTCCACCTTGGAGCCTAAACCAGCAAGGTGGAGGAGGCATGGTGGGAGGACATCGGCTATGGGATCCACCCGATCTGGTCTTCCTCCTCGTCGCTGACGACGAAATCAACTAGATCCTACATCCCTCGTCTGCCTCCTCATCTGAGCCACAGAGCGATCCAACACCAACTCTATCACGTCGTCTCATAGCTCAACTTTGTCACCACAGACGTCACGGGGAAACTTTGAGCTCTAGCTTCACCCCTTGGGCGAGCAAAGGGAGGAGGCGGTAGTGCTGGCGAGTGGCAAAGGCAGGATGGCAGCTGCAAGTGAGCATGTCAAGGTCTTTTTTTTGTTTTTTTGTTTGTGTTTTTTTGATAAATTTTGTTAAAACTTTAGTTAAAATTTGATGAAACTTTTTGAAATTTTAGGTTAAAACTTGATGAAACCTACTGAAGCTTGTTGGCGAGCAAGAGGAGGAGGCGATAGTGCTGGCGAGTGGCAAAGGTGGGGTAGCAGATGCAGGTGAGCATGTCAAGGTCTTTTTTTTTTTTTATATAATTTTTGTTAAAACTTTAGTTAAAATTTAATGAATTTTTTTTGAAACTTTTAGGTTAAAACTTGATGAAACCTACTGAAGCTTGCTGAAACTTTTGGGTTAAAACTTGATGAAACATACTAAAATTTGATGAAACTTGTTGACATTTTTGGGTTGACATTTCTATAAAACAGCTATTTTTCAAACTAAACGGATCATATTATGCCCTAATCGTGCCGGGACGTGCCATGTCGTGCCAAGCCGCCCGTAAACAGGCCGTGCCGTGATGTTGGCCCAAGCACGGCACGAGCAAGTGGACCATGCCGACACGATCCGTTTACAGCTGGATCGTGTCGTGCTCGAGCCGGACTAATAGTGTCATGCCTCGGACCATTCGTTTGATCCGGCCCGTTTCGACATCTCTAGGTAGAACCATGTAAATGGTGCAGATTTCACTTGAGACGGCGGGTAAATAAATTGATGCCAAAGGCGCTATCTTTGTGAAGCGATTCACGTGCGAGTGCGCGACGAGTTCACATGCCGTTCCCATCCGCTTGGCGCCTACCCGGCCGCGAGGCGAAGCATGCCGCGTGCGTACCGTGCCGAGTCGGGCCAAAACCACGGCCGCTACACGCGCGAGCGCGCATTGCTTGAACTCTAGCCAATGTCCCGCTCGCGCGCGGAGTGGCCTGCATGCGTCGGGCAGGCTCGAAAGTAAGATACCTGTCGTGTCACGGACGCGAGCTGGGCAGGTCTGGTCTCCGTCTCCATGTCGGCCGAGCGTGTGACCGTTTCGTACCAATGGGGACTCCTCCGCATGCACGGCACTACGATACAAATGTGTAGATCTGCCGTTCTCTCGACGATTTGCCTCGCGGTTAACAGATCATCCGGTGATTTTGCAATTCTGTCACTTGTTAGGCGGGCTGTGTAACTGTGTTTGCCAATTGCCATTCGAAAGTACTACTAGGCTACTAGCACAGCATGTTTTTTTTTTCTCAGAAGCTTTTACCTCTGATCGGACTGAACATAATGACACCTAGCCGCGTGCCGTGCTCTACGTACCAATAAAGCAGTGCTCCAATTGCTGGCATGGATTATTATCCAAGATCGGCAGCCTCTACTCGTCTGCGCGTGTCCCTGAGCCCAACGGCAATATCAATATCAGAAAGTGTTGAAAATCTCATAAAATATAGTTTTTTAAAAATCAAGTACGGATTTGAAGATTTCATTCCCATTGATATTTTTCCCCACGAGAGAACTGAACACAGAAATGATTGTTCTTCCTCTTGCAGTCTCGCTGTTCTGTTCCCTGCAGCCTTCTGAAATCGCCACGACTTGTCTCCTTTTCCTCATTTAAAGAACATGACATCCTACTTCCCTGTGCGGATGCCCCTACACCCCTGTCTCCCATACGGCAATGGCTGCCCAAAGCGCGATATGAAGGCCAAGCTACCAAAAGGAGAGGAGAAGAAAGGCATCTCCCACCCCATTCTGAGCTGAGCTCCTACCCCGGATATGTGAGGTGAGGCTTCTTTTTTCACTTCCCATGTCCTCAACATCTCACATCTTGTGTGGTTGCATCATGCATTGAATGATCCAATCAGCCCCCAATTGCTTGCCACCTCCCATTGGAATTGGTCCAAAAGGGAGGAGTTAGTTTTGCCACTCTGCATGCGTTCCTCATTGGAGTGAAGTGATCTCCAATTTTGCTTTTCCTCCGATGTATGCCCAAGTCTAACACCTACCTGCTTAGTTTGGCTGACAAGCTTACTTATTTATCCAGCTACAAGCTGTAAAGCTTTTGGATCATCCCCTAGCTTTTGAGTTTTCTCATCGCCACCAATCATCCAAACCCAGCTCATATATATATGTGGCTATCTAATTAGTTATTCTGTGGTAAACCTAAGATGAAGCTTGTGTTTTTTTGCTCTTGGCACCTCTTGAGCTTTGTGTTAATGAAAAGGAGGTGTGTATCTGGGTGTAGTCATCTTGGCTAGCTCATCCAACTACTTTTGCACCATGCATGATTCAGCAGTGTGGACGCCATTGCTTTTTGTGGGGGAGTTGAGTAAGGGGAAAGAGAGAGCAAACAAAAGGGGAAGCCGTGGGGTGGTGGATTCTTGCTTGCTTCAGGCCTACCTTTCTCCAGCCTTAAGTCTGGTGGTTGTAGTGGTGTGTATATAATGTGTTATCTTCGAAGGGACCATGTAGGCCTCTACTAGTGATCATGAGAGCCATCACCGCCCGTGGCAAAGCTTAAAGAATCGGATTGCTCACCCCCTCACCATGTGTCTCCCAGATTAAGGACGCCGATTAGTATTAAAAACCAACACTGCTGTCCTTGTGGTTGGCTAAGTGGTTGGAGTACTAGTTAGCGCCAGATTATACGGGCAAGCAAGCAAGTAGCCAACAATTCTGCACTGCACTGCATTGCCATTATTTAGTTGCTTTGCTCATGTGAAGATGTGAAGATACAAAGAGCTCCCTCCATCGCCATAGCATAGCTTCTCTTGGCCTCCCTCTCTCTCTTCCTCTCTTTCTTGGGAGAGAGGGAGCTGACCGCTTTTTTTTCTGTCCCGTTGCAGCTTTCTTGTAGGTGGCCTAGTGTTGGTGTGGCTCTGAATTCTGAAATAAAGATACAGCAATGCAGACAGCCAAGACAAGGTTTGTTTCGCTTCATCCCCTTCTATGCTAAATTCCATGTGCCATTTGATGATTGCTGCATACATGCTTTGTTTATTTCGCCATGTATCGAACTCTGTGATGCTAGATTCTCCTCTCCATTCTCAACCGTTGAATCGGGGTTTAGTCAATGTGCATGCATCTTAATGCAAAAAATTCTCCGATCCGGCCTTCAGGTTCGGTACTAGCACATTCTAAGAGCTGTATGAGCAATTGAGCACCACCTCACAAAAGTTCAGAGCCAGAAACTCTTCACCTGGAGATAGTACTGCGTATACTCTCTGCCCAGGGGAGCTAAACAGAGGCTCTCAACAGTTACAGCTACAGCATTGATTCTAATAATTTCGATGCGTGACATGGAAATACGCGATTGGGCTGCTCTAAACTACACTTTCCTCCTTATCACCGTCTGTCTGCCTCCTCTTTAATTTTTTTTGGAGCCAAGAAGAGACCAAGTTTTCAAATCTAGGTTGCATGTGACCGCGACTGTTTACATATAGCTCCATGGACAACGCCTGTCTCGGTCTTGAGCTCGGCGCCAAGGAGCAGTGGTCCACTTGTTGCTAACCACATCTGTAAAGCTCCCTCTCTCCCCTCTTTTCGATCCCGTGCTTGCATACCGGGAGATTAAGCTAATGCGGTTGCCCTTTTCTCGGCTCCTGTCTCGCTCGGTCGCTCCCCCTTCACTTCTTGTCGGCCTCTTTGCTCCTTTCGGCCTCGGATTCTTTGTCTCCACCCCAATTGCATCTTGTTTCTTTGCATCTGGCTTGAGCTGAAATCTTGATCCATCTCGTTCTTTCCACAAGCGGTTTCAGCAAAAATCCACTGCTCTGTAGTTTACTTTCTCATCAGAAATTTGAATTGGTTCTGCTCAACTGGATTCAAGTCTCTCAAAATAAAGCTTTCTTTTGACTGCATTTGACATGAAGAGGCACTGAAATCTTTTCCCTGCTGTAATCATGCTATCCTTAAACAAAATGCATTTTCTCAAGCTATATTCCAGCAATACAACCATGAGGTAACGTGCTTTAGTGTGAGCTTGCCTGCCTTGTGATTTTTGTGGTTTCTGATTCTGCTTGATGTGTTTTTGGCATGAAGGAATGGTTCGTTGGAGCACCCTACTCGGACTTCTCCCCAGGGAACCAAGAGCCGGTCGGCGAGGGTGGCCGGACCGGATTCCACCGCCGATAGGCCGTCGACCAAGTCGCCCACCGGGAGAAGTCAAAAGGTGGAACGCCGCTTGACGATGAGCGCAGAAAGAGAGGTAATTGACACAAATCTCGGCTCTCTCTTCGGTTTACTTGATGAGTTACTCCATCTCAAAATTATCTTTCAGTATTGTCGTTTGGTAGTAGCACATCTGTTCTGGCATATGAAAGGAAATTTTGTCCAGTTTCTAACCAAAGTTCGTTACAAATGTTTAAAAGATCGTTAGCTGTTCTTAAATGTTGGCGCCCACTCAATTAGTAGCAGTTGGCTCTTGTTCTTTCTCTTGATGCAACACACTATTAATTTACACTGAAACAGATAGGTATTTGGTAGCTAAAATAAGTGCTCCGGGTTTTAATTGTTTAGCAGATTTTTACAAAGAGAAATTTGAAGCTCGTTTCGGCGCTGAGAAAACAGGTCAATTAAGATCATTAATAATTATCCTATTAATCATGTACTAGCACTATGTGAAATCAACCGACTAAGTGCAGGTTAGGTAGATTTAGCAAACACTGAGGTGAACTATTGTTTCAGACAAGGAAACCATATCTTTATTGATTATGTTCCTGAATCCTAAAAAATACCCACAAAATTAGGCAAGCTAATTCAACGCATTTTGAGAGCATAAATATTCCTTCTTCTTTTGCTCACATAATTTTTTTTAGTTAATGGTCATATAATTCTTCTCTGAAGTATCAATTGGAAAGCAAGATTAACCGACTGAGTGTCAACATTTTAGCCACTGTGTTCCTGTAAAGTAGGATGTCCGAATACGCCAATACCGATACGGATACGTCATTTCCCCAAAAACACCAATACGGCGATACGCGTGTATATATATAACAAAAATAAAATAATAGAGAAACACTTATGAGATATGGTATATCATATACAAAATAGACATAAAAGAGACAATAACAAAGAAAATGACGAACAGATGGGCTAGATCATCTTAAAGGCCTATCAACCCATAACAAATGGCTTAGAGCATCTAATCTACCGCTTGCCCCAAATGTCTCCACATTGTACGCTTTTATTCGTACCAGTCGCAGCTATATGTCTTGCCTCCTAGCCATTGCCGCCGCCAGCTTTTGGCTGCTTGGGAGTATACCACACTACCATAGTCAAAAGGGAAGAAGAGTACTAATGGGAGGACTCATCGTACGTAAGGACCAGTGGCGTCGTCACACCGTCAGGGAGAGAGATGCCTCGCGCAACTGTCTACACGGGGAGAGGAATGTTGGCGTGGCAGCCCGGGGGAAGAGAGAAGTAGGGGCGGTGGTGTAGGGAGTGAGAAGGGACCGTGGGATGGGAATAAACGATTCCAGCATCTCCTTCTGAGTTAGTATAGGTATTATGGTTGAGAGGTATTAAGAAATATCAAAGAAGTATCGGGAATTATTTTATTTTTTAAAAAAAATAGGAAATTCACCGATACAGGCGAGACACGTATTCAACCGTATCCGATACCGATACGCCAGTTTTCTGAAGTATCCGAGTAACATAGCCTGTAAACACTAGAAAAAGGGAGAACTATCAGCATAATTGTCACTAATCCTTGCTTCAATGCCTAACATGTAAGCGAAAATACTAATTAAAGTCTTCCAAAGTTAAGTAATGATGGAAATGGTAATGCTCAGCAAAACTATCTTATGCGATATTAAAACTCACCACTAGTAATCCTTTGGCCAAGTAATGTTCTTGTGGAAATCACGAGTTTGTTGATTGGAGTTCGGAGATTGTTGTACCACCACTGATTTTGTCGGCATTTGTCTTCCTGTGAATGAAAACATCAGAAAAGGAGGCCACCGACCAAACTGTCGGAGCTGGAGTCCCAGCTCTCGCAGCTGCAAGATGAGCTCAAGAAGGCCAAGGAGCAGCTCCTCTCCTCCGAGCTCTCCAAGAAGCGGGCCTTGCAGGAGGCCGAGGAGTCCAGGGCGCAGGCCGCGGAGTCGTCCGCGCAGGTCCGCGACTCCGAGGAGCAGCTCGCCGAGCTCACTTCCGCCGAGGAGGCCCGCATCCTCGAGCTGCGACGGCTGTCCCAGGAGCGCGACCGCTCGTGGCAATCGGAGCTGGAGGCCATGCAGAAGCAGCACGCCGCCGACTCGGCCGCGCTCGTCGCGGCCATGGGCGAGGTTCATCGCCTCCGCGTACAGCTCGCCGCCGCGGCCCGCGCAGACCGCAAGCAGGACGTGGTGGAGGCGCTGGCCACCATCGACGACCTCAGGGTCAAGCTCAATGCGAGCGAGGAGGCCGAGGCGCAGGCGCGCGCCATGCACGAGGAGTGCAAGCAGCAGCTGGAAGCGAGCCGGGCCACCATCGACTCGCTGCTCACCGACGGCTCCAAGCTGATGGACTCTTTCAGCCTCGTGGTCAAGGAGCTCGAGGAGTCGCGTGCCAAGGTCAAGGGCCTCGAGGAGGAGATGGTGGAGACGTCGGCGATGGCCGGCGAGCGTAGTTGCAACTGCTCGGACTCGGAGGCCGCCGAGCTGCGGTCGGCATTGGAGGCCGCGGAGGCCAGGTTCCAAGAAGAGAAGATCCTGAGCACCGTGGAGACGCAGTGCGCGTACGAGCTCATGGACCAGGTAAAGATGGAGTCCGACATGCGGCACGGCAAGCTCGCCGCGGCGCTGGAGAGTGCCAAGTCCAAGGTCATCTTCCTCAAGGCGAGCCTCTTCGACAAGGACTCGGAGCTGAGGCACGCATTGGACGCGAACAAGAAGCTACAAGCCGACACGAGAACGGACACCGCGGCGGACGAGCTGAAAGAGCAGCTGCAGGGCGCGCTGCAGGAGAACGGGCAGCTGAAGCTCGAGCTGCAGCAGTACGAGTCCGAGAAGGTCCCCCTGAAGACGGATGCCGACGCGGCGGCGGAGGCGGTGAAGAAGGGGGAGATGGAGGCCGAGCTGAGGCGGCTGAGGGTGCAGGCCGAACAGTGGAGGAAGGCCGCCGAGACCGCCATGGCGCTGCTCACGGTGGGCAAGGGCGGCAACGGGAAGCTCGTGGAGCGGAGCGAGTCGTTGGACGGCGGCAAGTACTCGGGCTTGTACGACGAGCTCGACGACGACGCGGCGGCCAGGAAGAACGGCAACGTGCTCAGGCGGATCAGCGGCATGTGGAAGAAGTGAGGCTGGTCACTGATCAACCCATCAGCAGTAGTAGCGTGGCTCGATCAGATCATAGGGAGTTATTGATCTTTTCCCGCGTAATTGTTTTGCCGGTTGGTGTGGTATAAAAATACAGGAGTGTTGTACTGGTTGGGGGTAAGCGTTCTGATAGCTGTATTATACGTGGTATATGAGGAGTCAATTCATCCGGATGTGAAATTGAAATGTTGAAGTAGGATATTTTTTTTAGTTTCACTGGAGAGTGTGTAACCACTAACCAGAAACAAGTTCCATTGATTCTGATCCTGATTCTCTGATTGAAAGGCCATACGTTTGACTTCTCTGATGTTACTGTTTCATTAGCGTTGCAAACAAGTATTTCGGCCCATTTCTGTGCTTAAGAACTTCGGCCATTTATGGGCCCAATTTGAGACGCCTGCATTGAACAGCACTGGAGTTCAGCTCCAATCAGGTTCGAAAAATCGCAAATTTGATCTTACCGAGCCGGCTCCAGATTTGAAATCGGTGGGTAAATCAGTTCAATTCAAATTCAAAAAATATAAAAATGTAGAAAATTTTATCAAAAAGTGTTAAAAAATTTTGTGTAACGTCCTAAGATGCTAATGATGCTTAAAAATTTTCAGATGATTATCTAACCTGTGTATTTTTTAAAAATTCTGATAGTGCTACTGTCTTTGTATATGTTCTTCTTTTTTGATTTTCTAGGGGCAGTAAATGAAGTCTAATATTTCTAAAAAAAATTGTGTGAGGTCCCGAGGAAGTTCTAATGATTCTGTAAAATTTTCAGATGATGATTAGACCTGTATATTGTTTTCAAATTCTAACAGTGCTACTGTCTTTGTATATGCTCTTATGTTTTTTATTTTCTAGGTGCAGTAATTGAAGTCTAATATTTCTAGAAATGTTACTACAAAATCCTTGGTACTCTTTATGATACCATTAAAACTTCGGAGCATGATCAAACTTGTAAATTTTTATGAGAATCTAACAATGTCCCTATTCCTTTTCATTAATTGATGTTTTTTATTTTTAAAAAGTACTAAATGAATTCATTTTTTTGAAATTTCTCTAGGTGTTTTATAGATTAATTGGGATTTATTCAGATTTTTTGCAATTTTTTTTTCTAATTTTCCTTGAACGTGCCGAAAATCGAATGAAAATAGTGAAAAATGGGTGAGTAAAGTGACGTCATTTTTGAATTTTTTTTTCGCCGCTTTTTAACCGTCGATTTCAAAATTTTGACTTCAAAACTGTTTGATTTTGACCGATTTTTCACTGATTTTTGCCGGTCGAAAATCGAAATTCGATGCTATGAACCCTGGCTCCAATGCACGAATGCCTTTCGCCCGAATCAAATCATGATTACCAGGATGCTAGTGCTCTCCATCTATCACCAGATCAAAAGCAAACGCACAATGATTCTTCATCAAAGCATCCAGCATTGTGCTTTGCTTCATCAAAGCAACAATCATCATTCTTTTGGCAGGATCGCAGAAGATGAACCAGGCTCAGGTTGGCCACTTGGTTGGACTGATATAGCTACAAGTAAGCTGGTACCCCGCTTCAAGTGTTAAGACTGGTAACCCCAACTTCAAAGCCCCATACCGGTGTCCTACAGTTGCCCGATTACCTCGCAACAGCAGCAGCAGGAGCAGAAGGGAAGAACACATGCGACGTGATGCCATTGCGATGTGTACGCACGTTAGTGCTCTACACTGACGGACCAGATCAAATTTTAGGCTCGCCGAATGCCTTCTCTGCACGCTGCTCTGGCTCCACTCCTACAGCCCGCTGCTGCGCCGCCGTAGCCAGCTCGCACGTCGGCCGCCTGCCGCCATGGAACCCGAAGCCCGCCGCCGGCTCACACGTCCGCCGCCCCCTCGGCCCCGCCGCCAGCCGCTGGCTGGCATGCTCGGCGCCGGCTCGCTGCTCACGCCCACCAGCTAGGGGTGCTAGAGAATACTCTCGGTGCGACCGGAAGCAAGACGTGAGCCCGCCTCCTTGGCCCACCGTTTTGTACGCACTACTGCTCTGCATGTCCCCACATCAGCATCCTGTCAGATGGCTGCATTATCCATGTGGATCGAGGAGGCGCAGCCCATCACTAAACAGTTTGTAGTGGCGTTACCTGTTGTCACACGAACTCCATGGCCCTACGTACGCCTTAGGCTACCTACTCGTTCCTGCGCCGATCTTCCAATTGGTTTCTCTCCCTTTTATTTTTGTGCGTGTGGACTGTGGACTGTGCAGAGGTGGTTGGATGCGCTCATACGCATGCAACATGCATGCTTGGTCATCTTGTCCTCCAGGACTGTACTCCGATCTGAATGTACCATGTGATGGTTGTGAAAAGTGTGGTTTTGCTTTCGTGTTTTTCCCCCTGTTATTATGATGTTCTGATCATAAAATGCCATTAGACTGGGGACAAACAAGGGTACTAAAGAATGTAAGCGCGACGTGAACTCATGTTGAGGAAAATGGACGAATAATTAACTGTTTTGACATTTGTCTGTTGGCGAATTAAGAGAAAAAAATACTATGCTATTTGAACATTTCAGCTAATGCATCATGGGAATACGGTATTATTCTGAAGACGTGATAGAAATAGAGCCAGCCCTGACGTGTTTGTATATTCGATTTTCAGTTCCTTGAGCTGCATTCCTAATTAAAAGACGTCAAATAATTTTCTTTTGAGCATGAGGTGTAAAATATTGAATTATTTGGTATTTTCTCCTTGCAAGATATCTAGACGATGAAAATAAAGGAAATCGGACTTATCCTTAGTGCGCTTGTTGAATATGACGCATTGACGCTATGAACAACTCTTCTAAAAGAGGATGTATAACTTTTAAGGACAAAGGATTGAATATATGGCCCACTGTCTGGTTGATTCCAACTCAAGCATGCTGCATGCCTTCCATTTCCATCTCCTTTTCTACATTTCTTATGTTGATGAAATCGTTTGGGTGTAGTTCATTAATATATATGTGATGGTTAATTTAACAACAATATTTGTGAGTATGTGATGATTAATGGACATAAATATTTGTTTATTTGTGGAAGATCGAGGTATTGTGTGAGTTTGTTTTTATGTGTAACAGGGATGTAAGATGGACATACACTGCAGGTCGAGAAGAATCCGCGCAAGTGGTGCGTAGCCCGAGAGTAGCATACACGAAGGTTGTAGAGATGCAGACGTAGCATGCAAGGTCACATAGATGCTAGTGGCACGCAAGGTCACAGGTGCATGAGGCACAACACGCGAAGGACATAGGTGCAGCGAGACAGGACGTGTAGAGATTTACGCGGATAGACAAGGCAGTGTAGCGGCCAGCGGGTCGTGCAGACGAACAAGTCATACGAGAGCGGCAGATGGACCGTACCATGTATGTGTGAGTTTTGTATCGTGTATGTATGCAGTTGATTACGGTTTAAAGAAATATAAATACGAGAGATACCTCTTGCTTGGTAAGCCGAAAAAAAACAGAAAAGAAGAGCAAGGGGGCTTCGGCGGCGCACAAGTGAAAAGAGATCAGCGGCGCCGAAAAGAAGGAAAGAATTCCGGGGTTGCGCCGCAAAACAGAAAAGGCTATCGAGCGGCACCGGCGTGAGAACCGAAGAAACAAGGGCGCGTGTAAAGAGAAAGGAGCTTTTCCTAGCCGGAGCTGGAGCAGCAAGGGGGTGTCGTGCTAGCTGGAGCGGCACGTGTTGCACTTGGCTAGCAGCAGCAGTTCACGTGCACTTGGCAAAACATGTTATAGCAACAGGAGTACGCAGTGCATGAGTCACAGAGAGGAAGTGACAGGACGTCCAGTGCTTAGTGCGTGAAGCTACAGATCAGAGAATAGAGAGAACAGGGAGAGATTAAAGGGCAGAGAGAGGAAATAAAAAAGATGAGAAAAAAATGTTGAAAAAATTAGGAGATTATTTAAGGTTTGTGCTTTTATATAAAGGGATTCTTATGTATATTTTTTTTTGATGAAAATCAGGAAGTATAGATTCCGATATACTAATTTATATTTACATATAATTGTGTCGGGGATCGAACATCCTAACACATGCTCGTACCCCCCGGGGGACCTTAAGCGGTCCTCCCTTGACCTCGGCGGCCCGAAGTAATGAACGGACTGCTCCAATCCCGCCTCCGACCAAAGGCCCCGCGAGGCCACGAAGGACACTCATCCCCCGACCTAACCGACTGCTCCGAGCTCGTCCCGACCAAGTAGGGCGTCCGACCTCCCTCGCGGGTCGGACTCCCCCGACCTCCGACCAGTCTGAGGATATCCCCACCAAAGGCCAGGTATCGGGCCCTCAGCCGGCCACTAGCCACGTGCCCTGTGACCACGACCGTTTGAAGTGACCACGCGGGAGCAGGTCACTCCTTCCTAGGCGAAGGCGAAGGTAGCCAAAGTCAGAGCTCTGGTCCCATCGTCCAGTCACGCGCAGTATGAGGGTACGCTCTCTCCCGAGGCGGAGCCAGGACCATGGATTGCAAAGTCAGCATCTGACAGGTCCACAGAGGGCAGGTACGATGTTTCCCAAGAAAACGGCAGACTACTCTGCTCGGTGAGTCTACCAACCCGGCGTGGGCGAAACAGGACGGCGACCAGTCATCAAGACGGAGGACTGGGGTTCTGGGACAATATCCATCATTCCCTCTCCCAATTCTCCATGTAACCTACCCCCACCGGCTGTATAAAGGAGGGCAGGGCTCTCCCTTTTGGGGCGAGGAGAAGAGGGCTAGAGGAGCCGGCAGTTAAGACTTGTACACCTCCTGTTCATCGAGCTCTCTTGGATCACCGTTCCCGGGCGATCCCGAGGACGAGCTCCCCTTGTACCCTCCTAGCGGAGCCTTTAGTTCTCTTTCGCCTACGGGCAAGACTGGAGTAGAGCTATTACCCGACCTAGGGGGCTCGAACCAGTATAGACTTCGTGTCCCTAGTTTACTCGTGCTTCTTCTCGGACGAACGCAACTCTGGGCTTCGCCCCTTTGCACGATCCTTCCCCCTTCTTCTGCTGTCGACGGTCCCGATCGTCGACAAATTGTTTTCTAGTTTGCATGTTTAATCTAGTTTTCTTCCTTAATATTAGATTAATTATTTTAAATTGATCATTATTTTAACAATTTTTAGAATTAATAAAAACATAAAAAATAGATTTACATATTAATTTACATCAATTCACCCTCTCTAGGTACACCTGGATCCTTCAGCTGCTCTGTCGTTTGTACTTTTGTACTCTACTCTCCCCTGTCAAGTGTCAAGGCTAGCTGCTCTGTACTCTCGTAGTCTAATCAAGATTAGATCCTGGTGATCTGACCTCTACCGTACAAGATGGAGTATAATCAACGTTCCATATTATTGCGTTGCTTACTTAGTCCATTCTGTTTTTTTTAATAATTATTGAACGATCGCTTATGATCCGGAGACGAGAAACACGTATCCCCTATCTGACCAATCATCAACCGAGGAACCATCGTCGCAGCCAGAAGTGGTTAGCAGAAAGGTTTGTGTGGTTCCCCAATAATGGTAGAATCATACTGTGCAGTGACCTGATGCATTGACATCAATACGCACGTACTTATACTCCTAGAAGATTAGTACTACTGTACTACTACTACTACACTGCCCCAGTAGCAGTGTAGCACATACATACACACTTGCATATATACCAACCTCACCATTAGATCGCCAATATTCTATGGGCCGAGGCAAAAGAACTCCCAATGATTGGCCACTTAGGTTTGGACTTATTAGGACACCTACCAGCTACGATAAGTATTCAAGACGACGAGCGACTAAGCAAGTACTACTGTTCAAGACGGTGTGTGAATACATTAGCCGTACACAGATACTAAGCTACACAAAAAAAGTTCCCGGTAACTAGCACGCTCGTGGATCTTTCACCGCGGCGTCGCGACGAGAGCACAAGGGGTGCACTGACTCGTCAGCCACTAGGCACCCACTGTGGCAGTCAAAAGGCGCAGAGCCGTTCGGTCGTTGGCGCACGGTGAAAAGGGCGTTCTCTGCCGTGGGGTAAAAGTGGCTGGACGACTGCCCAATCTGGCACTCGGCACGTGCGAGCGCACTAGGAACCGAGGCCAAAACCATGGCCGCTCGCCCGCAAGATCCAAGACACCGCATGAAGGCTGGCACACGCAGAGTAAAAATCCACACCAAAGTAACGGATCTCGTCTCATCAGAACCTCTGTCACTGACACCAACGATATTCTAATCATATAGACGTGCCATTGCCACCCATTTGATCCGTTTGTTTTATCATCGTCTCTCCGTCTCTCAAAACATAGCGAAAAGAAAGGCAGGCAAAAAATCTGCAGAAGTTTCAACAAAAGGAAGGCGTCGTTTTTGATAAATTTAGGTTTTTTTATTTGAGTTTATGAAACTAGTTCCTTTGACGAGTTTGAAAGACGTGATAGATGATACGAGTTACGTACCATGTCAAGAGAGCTCGGCTTGAACTGCTGAGCAAGGAGAGCTAGACAGGAATATCTCTTGCTCGGCATCAGCCTAGTGAGGCCTGGTGGCTCGATAGGACATGTGGCTAACTAGTTAATCAAGAGATTAAATAAGAATTTTAATTAATTAGTGATTTTATTGAGTGATTAATTAAGTAGTACGATTAAATTAGTGATTAATTAGTGGATTTGCTTCATGCGGAGAAGTGAGCTTGACAGGAATCTTGACCGACATGCGACCTGCCGACGTGGGAGGTGATCTGTGAGGACTAAATTTACAAATGATTTCGGAGAAGATAGGGTTTAAGGGCATGTACAATGGTATATGTCAGCTGTCTGTAAGATTATATCACATAGGATTTTAGATGATGTGAGGAGAGAGGAGAAGGAGAGAGAAAACTGATGTCTACTATTTAATAGATGGTATTATAGATAGCTTTATATTTTGTATACCATTATATAGACAATGTGTTAATTGAATGAGAGACCATTATAAACAACTATATAGATGATCCATTGTATGAGTTATTTTTAGTATTATCTGTAAATGATATAAAGATATATTATAGACAGCTGCCATTTATATTACTGTACGTGCCCTAACAAAAGCAAAAAAAATTCCAAAAAAACGGCAAGAGCAGTTGACAGTTTACGCAGCACAAAAGCTGGTAAAAACAACCGAGCAAAGCCTTTCCAACCTTGGAACGCTGTGTAATCAGGCGTAAATGTCTCATTTAACACGGCAATAGAAACGGGTGCAGGTGGGCGCGGCCCCACCTCAACTGAAGCAAAGGACTGTCTATTACATGTGGGCCACGCAGACTGGGGGGGTACGTACTTGCCATCGGTTACCCACGCACGGTGCCGGAGCATTTCCCGCAAGGGAAGATACGCGTCCATGACGTGTGGGCCACCAACGACGTCCTGCGTCCACTGCCTGTACCGGCGCTCGCGGTTTGGCTACTAGCAGCAGTAAACGTCTTCTGGCGCGCCTGCGACTTGTCCACGGCACGCGGGGCGGAGCGCGGCGGGGGTGGTGCCCACCTGTCATACCCCCGCCTCGCTTCCATAAGGCACGACAGGGACAGCGCCCTTCGGCTGGTGTGGTGCTCGGGGTCGTGACGACGCCGTGACCGCGAGTCCGCGACGAGAGACAGAGGTTGGGGAGAGAGAAGGAGAACGGTCCGTCTCGTCTCGTCGTCGTGTCGTACTCTCCCTCGGCGGGCCCCGCTCCCCACCTCCGGCTGCAGTCGCCGTGGTCCCTGGTATTCTTCTGCGTGCTGCGGGGGTGAGGCGAGGCAGTGAGCCGATAAAAGTGGCGTCTTTCGACGTGTCAGGTGAGGTGAGGGCAGTAAATAAGCTTGGGCTATTTGCCCCGCCTTTTCTTTCTTTTCCATCTTTTCTTCTGCTTAAAATTCTTCCGTCTTGGGTTTGATCTGACCAGTAGAGGGGGTAGAGGTACCGGTACGTACGTGCGGTGGCTTCCGAGGACGGACGGACGGGTAGCGTTATGTTCTTGGCGCCTTCAGTGGGCTGCGGAGGGTGAGGGCTTTCGGCGGTTGGTTGCTTTCAGGTGAAAGCTTGCCTCTCCCTGTAAAAATCGCATCTTTTCTTGGGGTTTTGCGTCCTGTGATTGGTTCTTCTTGGTTGCGCTATTCGGTCGTTTTTTTTTGAGGTGCGGTATAGTTGATTTCGCGGTGCAATTGTGGAAGAGTGGGCTTCAGGCGCAGCTACGAGGGTTTCTTTGGGGGTAAAATTCAGTCTGTTTCGGTTCGTGTTTGATTCTCTTAGTTGGTTGCCTTTATTTCACGGCCCGATTGATTGAGTGTGGAAGGATAACGCGCGAAAGTAGGATAATTTAGTTTGGAAAAGATGCCTATTTTGTGAGAAAATTGTGGTTTATGGTGAAGAGTTGTGCCCTTGTGGTGGCCAAGATGGTATCTGATGCTAATCGTCTAACTCTGCGCCTGGGAGTTCAGTTCCTTCTGTTTGTCTACTATATTCGGTTAAAGATTTCGGCGTGCCTAAAATTTTCTAGCGGTTTCGCGGTTAAGATCGAATTTTTTTTCCCTGCTTGAAGCTCCGCAGCTCGGAGTTGATTTTATTGTTGATTCGTGGTAGAGCTGCTCTTCTGTTGGTATGGCTTATCTCCATTTTTGCACATGGGTGCTTGATTGATTGAGGTGCGACTGCATAATAACACATGATGGAGCTTCTGATCTCAAAATAGATTAGTACGCACCTTTTTTCGTGTGGCCGATCATGATAAACTTTTGGTTTCTGTTGAAAAGCTAAGATTTTTCTGGTCAGTATATGATTTTCACTGCTTTTTTCAGACATCGGTGTACTGAACCTTTGGTCTGTTCTTGTACTTTCGGCTGAAGACACGGTAAAAGAATACAAAAAAATGGGTAAGAAAGGAAAGTGGTTTATTGCTGTCAAGAGAGTCTTCAGCTCCTCTGATCCAGACGGGAAGGAAGCTAAGGTATGCCAAAATTCCCTACTTCCTAAGAGAAAAAAAATATTTTATTTGTCATCAAACTTTTCTCATTTCAATCTATATGTGTTTTGGCTACCATAAAAGACTGAGAAGGCGGACAAGTCGAGATCCAGGAGGAAATGGCCATTTGGCAAGTCGAAGAAATCCGATCCGTCGACCTCAACGCTGTCAGGGACTGCTCCAGTAGGTCCACCGCCGCATCTGCCAACACAGCCGACTCAGCCACAATCTGAGGAGATCAAGGATGTCAAGCCAGTTGAAACAGAAAGTGAGCAGAACAAGCATGCCTACTCTGTTGCACTTGCCTCTGCTGTCGCTGCAGAAGCTGCTGCCGTCGCTGCCCAGGCCGCTGCTGAGGTTGTCCGCCTCACAGCAGCCACCACGACCACACCAGAAACGCCTGTTAGTTCGAAGGAAGAACTCGCCGCTATCAAGATCCAGACCGCCTTCAGGGGTTATCTGGTAATGAACTGCACTTGTGGGACAATTTCACCTTGCTGTTGCTACCTATATTGATGTCCTTGCACTTGCAATACCAAAAAAAAAAAAAGTTAATCAGATGTTTTGATTGGTGCGGGTCTCTGTGTTGGAGCTTCCATTGGCATTTGAGCGCATGCACATTAGTCGTCAGCCTGTTATGAATTAAGATTTTGTAAGACATCTGATTTGGTTGGTAGAGAGTTGCGGCCCGATGCATCATTATGTGCTTTGTCCGTTTCAGAATACCACCAAGATTATGCTTTTATTGGTCATTTTCAAACATATTTTGTCTGATGTTTCCAATGTTGTTACACATAAGAATATGTTGATGCTGATAAAATAGCTGAAAAAAGTCAAGTGACACAGATCATGAGCAAGAGATAACACTTACATGGAACTTTATGGGACTTGATGAGTTATATATCTGAGTTATATATCTTTTGTTTAATTCTCTTTTTATGTGACATTAAGTGGTTACTAAATTTGCAAAAATTTAATGTTTTAGGCAAGGAGAGCACTGCGGGCACTGAGAGGGCTTGTAAGGTTGAAGTCGCTAGTTGATGGAAATGCTGTCAAACGTCAAACTGCCCACACCCTGCATTGCACACAAACAATGTCAAGAGTTCAAACTCAAATTTACTCTAGAAAGGTGAAGATGGAGGAGGGAAAACAGGCCCTTCAAAGGCAGCTCCAGTTAAAGCATCAAAGGGAACTTGAGAAAATGAAGGTGAGCACTCCATTTGACATAATCCTTCTAAGCTCCTAATTTCATCTTTAGTAACTTTTTCTTGTTTGTAATCTATGAGCATAAATAGCTAATGGAATCTATTTTGGGTATTATATATATTTTATATTTACAGAAGTAGTTAAAACATAACAGTCACATTAACACAGATTACCGTAATAAAAAATTCTGCAATAATAGAATAAGACAGTAATTGACATTATAGATTTCTGACATTGCTATACTATTTAACTTTCTTGACAGATTGATGAAGACTGGGATCATAGCCATCAATCCAAAGAGCAAGTTGAGGCCATCCTAATGATGAAACAAGAAGCTGCACTAAGGCGAGAAAGAGCACTTGCCTATGCATTTTCTCACCAGGCAAGTTGCCTCTTTGGTTTCCTTTGATGGCATATTATTTTTCTTGTTACTGTAGCTATATCGATCTTCTCAACAGATGCAGTTGTGTTTCTCATTATTTCACTAATTCCCTCTCTTATCTAATGCAGGGGAGGAATTCTGGTCGAACTATAACACCGACGTTCACAGACCAAGGGAATCCTAACTGGGGCTGGAGTTGGATGGAACGCTGGATGACAGCAAGGCCTTGGGAGAACCGAGTGGTTTCAGACAAGGATCCTAAAGACCGTGTTCTGACAAAGAACCCCAGCACTAGCGCCGTTCGAACTTTTGTACCCCGTGCCATCTCAATCCAGAGACCTACAACACCATACAAGTCAAGCCGTCCACCGAGCCGGCAATCACCATCAACTCCCCCATCAAAGGCCCCCTCAGTTGCCGGAAAGATCAGACCAGCAAGTCCAAGGGATAGCTGGCTCTACAAGGAGGATGATCTGAGGAGCATCACGAGCATACGCTCTGAGCATCCAAGGAGGCAGAGCACAGGTGGAGCCTCGGTCAGGGATGATGCAAGCCTAACAAGCACACCAGCTCTCCCCAGCTACATGCAATCCACAGAGTCTGCAAGAGCAAAGTCTCGGTACCACAGTCTATTGACCAATAAATTTGAGGTTCCTGAGAGAGTGCCTCTGGTCCATTCGTCGGTAAAGAAGCGCCTGTCCTTCCCAGTTGCAGACAAACCAAATGTTGCACCTGCAGATAAGCCGAATGAAAGGGTGAGACACCATTCAGACCCTCCTAATGTGGATCCTGCCTCACTGAAGGTTGTCCCTGTTCCCTGATATGATCGAATGAACATCAGGCCTTATGTGTGTTAGGTTGCTTCCTTTTCCTTTATGTATTCTCTAATTAGTTTCTTTCTCTCAAGGTTGAACTCTCCGTGAAATGTGTGATTTGTCGGAGTTGATTTGAGACAATTCTAACTGTTTGCAGACAGAGGGTTTTTCCTCTGTGGATTGTTGTGTGATGCTGAAGAGAAGGAAAAATGAAGCGGTAAAACAGATGATGTTTAGTGTGTGTTCTTGGCTTTAAGTGTACAATATGGGATTTGGATTCAGCTGTTATTAACTAGGATGCTTAAACGTAAGATATGGATTCTACTGATCATGATATATGCATATGTTCTGGATGTGCTTGCTATGAAAACCGAATCTCTTGGCTCAGTAAAGAATTTGCCTCCTGGGTTGCTACTTGGTTCATTGGCTGCTTCCAGTTTTTTTCGGTTGGCTTGCACTTGCCACAAAGCTCTTATTTCTTTTTAGAGAAGTGCTTCAATGCACTTCTCTTCTTTTTATCAGTGCTATGCAGTTATGTACGATTGAACTTTCCCCTTGTGATGCATGCCCAGATTCCTGAAGGTGTTCACTGAATCTAAGAATGCCAATTATATCGTTGTGCTATGCTTTTTTTTTACAGGAGTGTTGCACTATACTTGAAAATGCCGTTTCTGAAGGTTGCTGATTGGACATAAGATACTGCCTACACCATGTTTGATTTCAATGTAGATTGTGGCCTCGTGCTAGCTACTCTGTGTGTTGGTGAACAGAAGAGGGGCTAAATTCTCCTGGATCCGTCGCTTCTACCATGTATGATTGCCAATAGCACCATGCTTCTACCATGAACGATACATGTGCAGCTTAAGTTAAGGCTGGTCCTATTGGCTGGCCCTGTTGTTGGTTATGACTTTGTAACACCCCAAAACAACATGTGCTCAAGATATTACTATAATTTATTTATTTTCTCATTTTTACCACAATGTTAACCATAATTTCAACAAACAACCTAAATAATTATAACCACTAATAAGCCATCAATAACAATAGTTTGCATAATCATAGAAACAATAACCAAACAATAATAAAACTTAGAACCACATGCCCAAGTATGTCCAAGTCTTCGCACTTGGGTACGTCCGGATCACATACGTCCGAGAGTCACATTTATCTTTTGGCTACGACAATGAACAAGATTAACAGTAGATAA
This sequence comes from Otatea glauca, assembly GCA_036346275.1. Lineage (NCBI taxonomy): Eukaryota > Viridiplantae > Streptophyta > Magnoliopsida > Poales > Poaceae > Otatea > Otatea glauca. The sequence continues at coordinate 42,973,217 of CM070712.1, read as the reverse complement.
ACAACCACACATCTCAATTTAACAAAGAAAACTGACTAAGTTCACATATCTATTATTGCAACCATGTGAATCCATCATTTAAATATAGTTAAGCACTATCTTGTTCATAAGTGAACACTGAAACTAAATATTTGTGGAAGATGATGTGACAAGTGACACAATAACTCTACTCCCATCCCATGTATGTCGCCTTTAATGATCACTTAAAATATTAAAATAAGTAAGGGTGATTCCACGAATCACCAAGTACATAATAAAACAATAACATAACGATTTATCATACTCATCTCATTAATCATCCTTTGGTGAGTCTATGACTCAATAACCATTTATCGCATTCATCTCATTAGTCATCATTCATCATAGCACTACATACTCGTATGCTCATCACATAGCGTATACCGGTATGGCTGAGTGCACACCGGTCGATGTTGCATCCTCTCATACATTCCATCCTATGGAGGTGCCTACTGAATTAGGTATTTCATACCTACACTTAGTAGGTTATAGAGGGCCACACAAATCACCTCTTTTTATCGTGAATGCACGTATACAAATGACATAAGTTATTAACACATTTCATCATCTCCATTATTCTCATTATCATAAGACATCATCTTTCATAGTAAACGAAAGATACCATATAAAGCATCATAATAGCAAGTTTCCGGTAAGAACAATAAGATTTAATCATTTATGTCATCATTCTACTATGCACTTGCCTTTTTACCCACAATGAACGGAGTGATGTCAGGTTGCAGTCAAACCTGTAGTAATACCTCCTACAGTAGGTAAACCCATCTAAAAACATGTTATAACAGTACATACATCAAACATAGCAACATTGCTCCTACGCACATCCCCGGACTTAACTTTCTCTCTCACCGGACAGTTTACCATTTGCTATCCTGGCTGCATCGGAGAAGTTCTTCCGTACTTTCTTCCAAGAGAAAGTTTTCCATGAAATTTACTCAGACAAGGACTTCGCCGATAAAAAATGGATAGATTGGGATCACATTAGGAAGTTGCCCTTATTTACTGGTGTGCCAAAGTTATTCCATGGAGCAGGTTTAATGAACTTTGTAAGTTAGAGGTGTGATTTCGAGGAGGACATGATACAACAATTTTATGCCACAATTCACATTCCTGGCACATATAACTCCATGACTTGGATGTCCAGTGCTAAGGTTTACATTGCTACTTAGCAAGAATTTGAGGAGGCTTTGGGCCTCTACTATAGGCCCTGATCAATCCTTTGAATGCTTCAATTCCTAAAACACCCGAGGAAATTCCGCTAGAGATGAAATTAATGTCTCGCGAATGCTTGTTCAAGATCACATGAAGAATCAAAACGAGTTCAGAGCAGAGGCAAGAAATGACGGGGAATTTTTTACTGGTTTCTTGTTTTTATTTCATTATAACTGAAATGATTACACTGCTATTTTATAGTCTAAATCAGATCGTGGCATCCCAAGGTCCGAATTTATCTCCACTACTTTCACTAAGATTTCTAACTGAAACTTCAATTGAAAACTACGGCAACGGTCTGAAATCCGTCAGACTTCTCCGTGAGTGGCGTTGGACTCGCTCCCACCGTTGCTCGTCGCAAGACCCGGATGTCATGGCCACATCAGGATTAACTCCAACATACTCCACCTTAATCCTGATGTGGCTCAAGCTCACGAACTCCCAATTGAAATCGCTTTGCTGCCATTTTGACTGCTGACAGCTCCTTCGTCAGTACATCAGTTTTCTGCTCATCAGTGCTAACAAAGTTAACAACAATTTTCCCTTCCGTGATGCAGTCCCGTATGAAATGATACTTTGTATCAATATGCTTGCTTCGTCCATGGAAGACTGGGTTTTTCATCAGGGCAATGGCTAATCTGTTGTTGACAAAGAGCTTCACTGGCTTTGGTTCTTTTCCTGTCAGTTCTCCCAACAGACTTCTCAACCAAAGTGCTTGGTAGGCTGCAGCTGTTGCTGCCATGAACTCAGCCTCACATGTTGACAAGGCTACTGCTTTCTGCTTTTGTGAGCACCATGACACCAAACACTCATTGATGTAGAATGCCATACCTCCTATGCTCTTTCTGTCATCTAAATCCCCAGCTATATCACTGTCTGAGTATTCAGTGATGAGGTTTTCTCCTCCTCCTTTTGGGTAAACAATCCCACAGTGAATTGTGCCCTTTAAATACCTTAATTTCTGTTTCACCATCTTCAAATGCACCTTAGTAGGTCTCTCCATGAATCTGCTTGCCACTCCTACTGCAAAAGACAAATCTGGCCTTGTATGCAGTAGGTACCTTAAACAACCAATTACCTTGCGGTATTCAGTTGCATCAGCAGGAATTCCCTCCGAATCCTTGTGAAATTTTCCCTTTTGCTCCATGGGAAATTTTGTGGCATTGCAATCTGCCATACCAAATTGCATCAACACCTTCTTGGCATAGCTTATTTGTTTGAGTGTTATATGTGATTCTCTTTGCTCAACTTCAATTCCCAAATAGAAAGTGAATAGACCCATATCACTCATCTCAAACTCAGACAACATCTGTTGTTTAAACAGCCTGATTTCTTCAGCATTTTGTCCTGTCACTATGAGATCATCAACATATACTCCAATAATAATACTTATGCCACTTTTACCTCTTGTGTATACATCCTGTTCTTGTGCACATCTTGTAAAACCAAGCTGTTTCAAATACTTATCCAGCCAAGTGTTCCAGGTACGGGGTGCTTGTTTAAGACCATATAGTGCTTTACTGAGCTTGTACACCATGTCTTCCTTGTTCTTTACTGCAAATCCCTCTGGTTGAGACACATAAACCTCCTCCTCTAGTTCACCATTCAGAAATGCAGACTTCACATCAAGATGGTGTACCTCCCAATCTCGACTTGCTGCTATTGCCAGAATTGTTCTGACTGTATCCATTCGGGCCACTGGCGCAAATACCTCTTCATAATCAACACCATAGCGCTGAACATACCCTTTGGCCACTAATCTAGCCTTATGCTTGATTACTTTGCCATTGGAGTTTTTCTTCAGTTTGAAAACCCATTTCAGGCCAATAGGTTTGTGCCTAGCTGGTAGTTTTGTCAGACTCCAGGTGTTGTTCTTCTCAATAGACTCCATCTCTTTCTGCATTGCATCTTCCCAGGGTTGCTGACCAACTGCTTCAGCATAGCTCAATGGTTCCTCCATCTCTGCTAGCAGTGCTTCATCTTCTTCTAGATCAACACGTCTTGCATCCCTCATGATTGAGTCGATGTTCCTGTAACAGATAGATCCATCATCTTCATTGTCATCTCCTGACGACATTACTGAGGATCCTTGGACAGCAGAGCCCCAGTTGCCAGACGATACTTCCTGTGCCAACGGCACCGTGGGTGTAGAAGGAGGCGAGGTAGATGACACCACTGTGTGTTCTGCAGTCGCCGGCACTACAACACCAGTCATATCAGTGGCTGCGCCTGGTCCGACAACAGAGGCAGTGACTGAACTGAAGCCCTCCTCTTCAGGAAAGTCAATCTCCTTGACATCAAGTTCAGAGGAAATGCCACCAGCCACACCTGCACCCCAGTTCCACTTCAAATGTTCATCAAATTTGACATCACGACTTACATGAATTTTCCCACGCCGTGGATCAAACAGGCGGTGTGCCTTGCAGCCTTCCTCAACGCCAAGATACACCATCGGGCTGCTGCGATCATCCAATTTCTTCAGATGTGGTGTTGTATCCTTGCATATGTTGTGCAGCCGAATACTCGAAGATGAGCCAGGTGTGGCTTCCTCCCTTTCATTCTTCAAAAGGGGTGCACTCACCTAGCGCTTTTGTGGGGAGGCGGTTCCACAAATACACAGCATGCTTCACTGCCTCTCCCCAAAAACTTGCAGGAACATGCATACACTTGAGCAGGGATCTCACCATACCCATCACAGTTTTATTCCTTCTCTCCACGACCCCATTCTACTGCGGGGTGTAAGGAGCAATCAACTGCCGTGCAATTCCAGAGTCTTCACACACCTTAGCAAATTCACTTGAAAGGAACTCTCCACCTTGATCACTCCTTAGCACCTTGATTTGACGCTCTATGGCGTTCTCTGCCTGCACCTTAAATTTTCTAAACACAGAACATGCTAGATACTTCGACTTGATAACATACGTCCACATCCAGCGAGTATGATCATCAACTATTAACATAAAATAGCTGTTACCGGCGAGAGTCGAAGGAGTAATCGGCCCACAAAGATCAATGTGCAGTAGCTCGAGTGGCTCCTCTGCTCGATAGATTGATGTCGATGGAAACGGCTGCCTGGTTTGCTTTGCCATCAGACAATCTTGGCGGATCTTGTTTGGGCACTGGATCGAAGGTACTCCCATTGCCATGCATTTGTCCACTAGTTGCTTCATCATGTGGAAGTTGGCATGGCCATGTCTGGCATGCCACAACCACGCAGACTCTTCAAGGCTTGTCAAGAGACACACCGGGGTGGCCGGTTGCAACTGAATTCTGTACAGGCAATTTTGAGTTTTCTTCACCTTCATCAGCAGCTGAGTTGGATTCTTCTGGATTACCTGAAGATACTCTTCATCCATGAACACCTTGTACCCCTCTTCAGTGAGTTGCCCAAGGCTTATAATGTTGCTGCAAAGCCTTGGTATATAATACACCTCCTGTAATAACCATTGATCTCCATTCTTGCAACTGAACAGGGCAGAGCCCTTTCCCATGATCTGCACAGTGGAACCATCCCCAAATTTCACCTTCCCGGTGACCTTTTCATCCAGATCACATAATTTTACCTTGTCACCGGTCATATGGTTGCTAGCACCATTGTCCAGATACCAGGTATCAGCTTGGGCTGCCTTTTCAATGGCATCACACAGCTCCGGCCTTAATTTTTCTTCATTCAACAGGACAACATGCTGTCGGTCTTGATGTGCTGGGGTCACCTCCTCCGAGATCATGAGCAGGAGGGCTGGCTCTGCTTCATTAGTGCGTGTGAAGTGCGCCTCTTCCTCCTTCTTGGGCGCGCGACACTGAGATTGATAGTGGCCCATCTTGCCACAATTGAAGCACTTGATGTGGCTCTTGTCACGGCGCCCACCACTTGAGCCACCCGCGTCATCGCCTCCCCTGGCACCACCGCGCCCGCCTCTGCCACGGCCACTCGGGCCACGATGTTTATCCGACGAAGTAGGGCTCTTGCCCTTGTTGCCGCCGGCCGATGAGAACAACAGTTGCCCATCACTGCTGCTGCCATTTTCACTCCCACGTGGACGTGTGCGCTCGTCAAACGCCTTCACCGTCTGATCGCCTCCTCGAATGGCATCTCATCGAGGTCGCAGAACTGCTCAACACCGACGATCACATGAAGATAGCGATCAAGCACGGTGTCGAACAGCTTCTTCACTATTGCAGTATCGTTGAGCGTCTCCCCAAAATTGGCGTATCTCATCGACACACCATTGAGGCGCCCAGCATACTGGTCGAGCGTCTCATCTTCCTTCATCCTCATCGCGTCGAATTCACTCTTCAATGCGGTGAGTCGCTCATTCTTGACACGATCTGCGCCGATGAACCTTGTCTTGAGGCAATCCCATACCTCTTTCGTCGTCTTCTTCTTTGCCACCTGCATAAGCAGATCCTCGGGAAGCGTCTGGAGAAGATTGGTCTGAGTCGTCTTGCACTTCTTGCCATCAACGGCTGTCCCGGCCGCCGGCTCGACCGCCTCCCACAGGTCTTGCGCCTCCATGATAGCCTGCACACGAATCACCCAACTGGTGTAGTTTGTGGTCGTCAGCTGCGGATAGGACAGTGACACCCCGCCGCTCGCCCTTGCCGTGTCTCCTGCTGGAATAATCGACATTAGCTTCAAACGGAGGATCTTTGGCATAGACTTGCTCTGATACCAGTATATAGGCCCTGATCAATCCTTCGAATGCTTCAATTCCTAAAACACCCGAGGAAATTCCACTGGAGATGAAATTCTGAATGTCTATCAGAACAGTTGTTCTGAAGACTGCTACAGTAAGAACTGAAAATAGAGTTCAGAGCAGAGGCAAGAAATGATGGGGAATTTTTTACTGGTTTCTTATTTTTATTTCATTATAACTGAAATGATTACACTGCTATTTTATAGTCTAAATCAGATCGTGGCATTCCAAGATCCGAATTTATCTCCACTACTTTCACTAAGATTTCTAACTGAAACTTCAACTGAAAACTACGGCAACGGTCTGAAATCCGTCAGACTTCTCCGTGCGTGGCGTTGGACTCGCTCTCGCCATTGCTTGCCGCAAGACCCGGATGTCATGGCCACATCAGGATTAACTCCAACATCTACCATAGTGGCTATCCTAGGATCCATAGCGATAGGCCTCTCGGGTGTCTCAGCAGTTAGAGTTTTATAACCCTGCTTCTAATGTGAGGAGGTTGAAAAAATTGGCAGGACTGCTTCCACAGGCTAGTTTGATGAACATAATCATTAGGGTTACCATTCACCCTAAGAGTAGTAACTTTGATGACATTCGAGGATATGCTTGGAACATTATGAGTAAGGTGATGCATAGACAAAAGTTTGATGTGATCGATTTCATGATGAGGGAGATGGCCTCTTCGGCCCGTGAGAGAGGCAAGTCTATCTATTTTGCTCCCTATATCATGAAGCTTGTTCTGAGGAAGATCGGGTACAAGGGAGGATGTGGATATGCACACAAGTAGTACAAGCCTCGTGAAGCTCCTCCTTAAGTCATCAGTCATCCAGCACAGAACCACCACCAGCAGCAGCCACAGGACACTCCTCATGATCCTTATGTTGCCCATGACGTGCCTCAGGATGCCTTCTTGGCGAGTTTGGACTCCCTTCGCACGGACATGATGGCTCAGTTCACTTCTCTTAGCTCCGGCATCATGAGTAGGCTTGATCATGAGCACCAATTTCAACTCCATACTTGTGCTATGGTTGATGAGGTCTGGGAGTGTTTGGACATTGTTGGAGCGACAATGGATCTTCTTCAGGATGAGCTAGTTCCCATTCGCTTTCGTCGTTTTGGTCGTGGTTGTGGACGTGCTCGTGGTACTCCTCCACCTTTCTAGTCATATCATTAAGAACCCTCTTTTGGTACTTGATGCCAAAAGGGGAGAAGAAGAAGAAAGAGAAGTAGAAGACGAAGCGACGTGAAGTGGGAGTTTGGTGTTAGGTTGACAATTAGCTTTGTCATATTCTTATATATCTTGTAAAGCTAATTGAACCTCTCTATGTGTTTTATGTGTTTTGGATGTTTTATGAATGCTTGTAACGTTGAATGCTTAATTGTCATATTACTATGTTTTCTATTCTATCATATTGGATCCTATGCCTTATGTGTAAGCATAATTGTCTTGTTTATCTTGTTTTCTTGGATCCAATATATAGTGAAAACTTCGCCAAAATTTTCAAATTCTTCAAAATGTGTGCAATCTTACATTAGTATATTCATGCGCATATTTAGGGGCAGTTTCAACTATACATTGTGGCGTTTATGGCATTTTGATTTCAACTCAATTCATTTTCTTCCAAAAAGAAGTGAAATGCCATTTAAAGCAAAATCCAAAAGTATATAACTTGCTTGACTTGATGTATACTTTAATCATACTCAATTTCATTATATTTGATAAAGTTGTCATCAATTACCAAAAAGGGGAGATCGAAGTATCTAGGCCCCCTAATTTCGTGTTTGGTTTTGAAATTAATGACAATCATGTTTTAAGGACTAACAATTTTTCTTGAGGTTATGAAAATTAGGTTGGTCCTATGAAGAGGTGAAATCTTTGAGCTTTAAGGAAATTGGAACATCAAGCTAATGCCAAGGTATAAGAATTAAGGATCATTTTCTAGCTTTTTGCCGATCTAGGTGTTTGAAGAAAAAGATCGGATTGCCAGTATAGGCGCTGTACTATTAAGAGGGACTTTTTGCTAGTAGCTTGAAGATAATTAGGTTCAATGGCTCAAATTCATGCGCATACTTTGATCATATGCATTTCTCAAAAATCCCTTGAGATCCTCTCCAAAAATCAGTTATGTCGGCACTACCGACCTTCTAGGAGCGGTACTGCCGCAATACCGACTCAAGGTGCGGTAGTTATTTGACAGAGAGGGGCGTTTTGGGGGTTTTCTAGGGCTGGCACTACCAACCATCTGGGAGCGGTACTGCCGCAGGTGCGGTAGTACCAGCCCCAGTGGCCGGTAGCTATTCTACAGAATGCTAATTTTTTGGGTGTGCCCAGGCCGGTACTACCAACCCACTTAGGGCGATACTGCCACATGTGTGGTAGTATCGGCCCTCATGGTTGGTAGTTATTTTTCAGAACAGTGCATTTTTAGTGTTTTCACTCGGTCTGCACTACCGCCCATTTGGGAGCGGTACTGCCGCAGGTGTGGTAGTACAGACCCAAATGGATGGTTGTTGTCGGTGTTTCGAGCACCGGCAAGTAAATTTGTAAGTCTAAGGGCCACGCGTTCCCTCTCCCTGAATGGTTAGACTCAAAAGTCCAAGGAGTATACTGGTTCGGGCCGAATGTCCCTACTCCAGTTCGTGTGGCGATGTTGTATTGCTTTTGGTGCAGACGACTGCACAACGATTACAAGTGAGGGCTGAGGGCTTGAACACAAGAGTGTTTTTTGTTGTCTGTTCGCCAAGACCCTCCTCTCCCTTCGGCCCCTTGAAGAGGAGAGACCCTGCCCTCCTTTATACAGTCGGAAGGGGCAGGTTACATTGGGAATTGGGAGAAGAAAGGACGATGGGACCCTACGTTAGGAGCCCTAGTCTCTTGTCTTGGTGACCGGTCGTTGTCCGTCTTTGCCCACACCGGGTTTGGTAGGCGGAGCAGCTCGCTGTTTCCTTGGGAAGCGGCGCACCGCCTCTGGGAACTGTCACCGCCGACGTTGCGGGCGTGGCTCTGCGCGCCTCGGGAGGAGCCGTGCTTCATGTGACTGGGCGATGGGATCGGAGTTTTGACTTGGGCAATCCTCATGCTTTGCCTCGGGAAGGGCCACCGCCTCGCACGGTCGCTTCGAACGATCCTGTCCGTGGGGCACGTGGCCCTCGGCGAAGGTTGCCTCGGCTTGGTCGGGCTCGGGAGCCCGACCTATGACGGGGCGGCGCCCCACTTGGTCGAGATCGCTTGCTTTGATTTGGTCGGGACGAAGGTCCTTTGTGGCCCCGCAGTCCTTGGTCGAGCCGGGCCCAGGCGGCTCGTTGGGTCGTAGCTGGGCTTGACGCAGCCTGCTTGTCATCCTGGGCCGCTGAGGTACCCCTGGTATGAGTATTCTCAGTTGTATTTTACCAAAAGATGGTGAAAATGCACATTTTTGAGAGCTTATGGCCGGCACTACAGGTCCTACATGGGCGGTAGTGCCGGGGGACTGTAGCAACAGCTAGTTCCTCTCAGTATTAAATGCTACTGTCGACCGTTGAGCCTAAGGCCAACACAACTGGCCCTACATAGGCGGTAGTGCCGACTTTCCTAAATTTTTCAGGAATTAGGTGGTAACGGATAGAATTGTGGGTGAGGGCTATAAATACACCCCCACCTGCAGCAAGGAACAATGCTTGGATATTCATTGCATATTTGTGAGTTCTTGCAAGTCTCCCTTCATCTCTAGTGGATTTAATTTATATTTTGTGAGTTGTTGAGAAAATTCAAGTATGTACATTAAAGTTAAGCCATTAGACACTTGCTCAATCTCAAGCAAGTATCAAAGTCTATTCTCTTGGAGGTTGCCGACTCCTAGACGTCTTGGAGGTGTGAAATTGGTAAACTTCTCAAAGGAGCTTGCGAGAAGGCCCAGTAGATCATGAAGGTTGAAGCTCACCTACCCAGAGCGAGAAAGAGCTACCACTAGTGATCGAGGAAGGCTTATTTGCGTAAGGAGCTGGCTTGATTTGTTCAAGCGTCCTCAATGTGGATTAGAGGAGACCGGCAAGTCTCCAAGATCACAGGATAAAATTCATTGTGTTCATCTCTTTTGGTTTGCTCTCTTGTGTCCACTTGTGCAAATTTACATTCCTAGCATACTTAGTGATTACTTGTCTATCTAGGATTGTGAAATTAGCTTAGGCTTAGTTTGTTGGTGCACTTAGCAAAACCTTGACGTTTTAGGCCTTAATTGTTAAAATTCTCAATTCTAGTATTACTTGATCATCTATTGCAATTAGAGCCAAATAAATTTAAAAACTTCCTATTCACCCCTTTAGTCGGTTATCTTTGATCCTACAACCACCTCCGAGTTCCACCTGCTCGATGGTACTTCGTGGTCGTCTTGCTACGTCTTCGTTCTTCCAATAGCTCGCACCTTCACTTTTGCAAATGCTAGATTTTACAACCGTCTTTTCAGTTTCGCGCATAACTGCAACTAAGATCTGAGTACCTACAGTTGATGACACGGTTTCCTTCTCCTGATCAGGATTTGTTTAGACATCCCATTAGTTGCCCTTCCATTAGATTTATCCATCAATCGATATCCTCCATTGTTCAAAATATTTTTTCATGATTACCCCCCTTTGCAATTAACTCGTATGACTTCACCTTAAAGTAATATTTCACAACCTTCAAGTTCAAGCGACCTAAAATATATTAAATTCTTCTTTATGCCAGGAATATACCAAACTTCTGTTAATGTGCAGTGTGCTTCATCATATATCTCCAATGTAACTGTTCCCACCTCAGTAATTATGTACCTTTTGCAATCAGACAAGTGAACAATTGCATGCACCGGGCGTAGAGATCCTTTATCAAACATCCCCTCGCTGAATATGTGAAAGCAACAACCTGAATCTAATATCCATCTATGCGAAGTATCTGATTGACTGTCGACAAGTACATCTGAATTATCTTTTGCTACTGTTATTGAGCATGCGCCCTTCATTTACTTCAAACTCGGACAAACACTTTATCATATGACCTTCCTCTTTACATAGATAGTATACACGTGTGCCCCTACTTTTGTGCTTATTCTTCCTATAACTCTTGCTTTTGCCTGCAACACCTACTGAACCAATGCTTAATCACCCGAGAATAAAGATTCCAATGGATTTTTCAAGAACTCTGTCTCTAATAGATATGTAACTGCCTCGTTGAAGTTGAGAGTGATTTTTTGACTAGAATATTCATCACCAATTACTCTCAAGATGGTGGTAGAGATGATGCCAGTATGACGACTTTATTGTTCTCCTCGATTTTCTCATTCACACTAATCAGTTGTGTGATAAACTTGTTAAAGATATTGAAATGGTCAATGAATTGTGTACCTTCCTCCATGCGCAACCTGTACAGTTGTCGCTTCAGCACTCATCGGTTTGTTAGATCACCATATACAATTCTTCTAAGTCCTCCTATAATTTCTTCGATGAATTCTCCTTAATCACCGTATTTACCTCATCAAAGAGACAGAGATGGATTGTATTGACAACCTTTTGCTCCATCACCTTCCAATCTTCAGTGGATGTCTTTTCTGGTTTGTCCCCTTCAAGAGCAGTGATTAACTCTTGCTGAACAATGTCATCCTTCACCACATATTGCTACACGTTGAAATTTTCTCCGCCGTCAAATTTCTCTACTTGGTTCTAAATCGTCGATATCAATCTTGATTTTGTGCCACCTAACGCTTTACCGAACTTCTCACAAATCTGATTAATCCGACCTTGGCTCTGATACCACTTGTTACACTTTAATACCCCTTTTTATACATAATAGCTCTCGTATCGAATCAAAGTTTTATGAGATATGGTATAGGCATTGTCGGCGTTTCGAGCACCGGCAATTAAATTTGTAAGTCTAAGGGGTCGCGTGTTCCACTCCCTGAATGGTTAGACTCAGAAGTCCAAGATGTATACTGGTTCGGGCCGAAGATCCCTACTCCAGTTCGTGTGGTGGCGTTGTATTCTCTTGATCTGATGGGTCGCACAAAGTTTACAAGCGAGAGTGCCAATGACTTAGCGAGATGGGTTTGATGGCGCTCTCCTCCGCTTACGGAGTTCCCGCCTCCTTTATACGAAAGGAAGGCGCGTGTTACATCGAGAATTGGGAGAGGGCGAGGCGACCTACACTAGGAGCTTCGTCGCCGTTCTGTGACCGATCATCGCCGCCTTGCCCATGGGTCGGTAGCTTAGTCGGTCGAGGCGGTTAGGTATTTCCGAAAGCGGCGTACACGCCTCTGCGAACCTTACGGTGTTGACCTTGCTTGCTACCGACGTGGGTGTTGCCTCGGGAGAGGCGTGTCTTCGTCTTGATGTGACCGGTGATGGATCGGATCATGACTTGGCCACCATTAAACCCTCGGGGAAGGAGCCACCGCCTTGTATAGTCACTTTGATTGACCCGTTCGTGGGTGCGTGGCGGTTGTCCGGTAGAGGCTTGACACGCGGCCCTTGGCGGGTTGTCTTGGCATGATCGGTCGGGATCCCGACCGCTGCGGTCGGGAGCCTCGCTTGGTCGGAGCCGGGGCCGCCTCACCGAGGAGGTCGGGAGCTTAGCTCGGTCGAGACATTTCCTTCGATTGGTCGGGAAGGATGCCTCGTGGCGGGGTCGGAGCCCCGCTTGGTGAAGACATTCCCTCGATCGGTCGGAAGGAAGTCCTGTGGCCTTGCAGTGCTTCTTGATCGGAGTGGGTCGAAGCGGCTGTTGGGCTTGAGCTGTGCTTGAGGCCGTCGGCTGGTCACCTTGGGCCGTTAGGGTACCCCTATTATAAGTATTCGTCAGGCATATACGATCTCAAAAACAAAGAAGATGAATCTCGTAGAGAGAACCAAAATAACGATGTTGAAGTAATCATGATGAGAGAGAAAGATTTGGCGAAGCCGACCGTAAATTCTTTGAGCACAACATCAAAAGAGTATAAGTTATTGTTGTTCTCTCTCAACCTCTTTAACTTTTTAGGATCTTATGATACTTTCCCTATACAAGAATCAAGTGCTAAAAAATAACCTAGCCTCTAATCCTCTCGTGCACATATTGTTTTAGATGAATTGGCTTGTGGCTTATTATTTATTTGGATTCTCCATGACCACCTCTAGATTTATATAGCCTCCCTAGTTCTCCTCGAAAGCAATTAGAAATCCTACTCCTATTAGGATTAAGAATCCTAATATTATTAGGATTTATGTAGTATACATTTTTAAATCTTAAAAGATTATATATGAGTCATCATATTTAACAACTAAGTCGCATGGCGTCGTTGCCATGTCAATGACATTGATGTCGCAGCCACACGGGTCACCGTCCTCATCGCTGAGGTAGGGCGGTGGTGACCATATCTGGCCAAATTTGGACAAGTTCAAGCAAATCCGTCCGGTGTAAGCGGCGATGGGGGAGGGGGTAGCTATGCACGGAGCTTAGGCGACATCGGTGGGGGAAGGAAGAACAAGGTGGAGAGGATGAAGCGAGGCATGTCCAGATCGGAGCAGGACAATGTAGGTCCTCATCGCCAAGCTAGGGCAGTGGTGAATGCCAGCAACGATCATATCTGGCCGGATTGGACAAGCTTGACTGGATCCAACTGGTGGAAGTGGCGACAGGGAAGGGGGTAGCTGCATGTAGAGTTGAGGCGGCAACGGCTAGGGTGTGAAGAGCGGGAGCAGAGATGAGGAGGAAGCGAGGCCCGTCAACGGGGGAGGGAAGAACAGGAGTGGAGAGGAAGAGGGAGTGCATGATGCGAGGATATGGTTTGCTGATCGTGATCCACGTTACTGTAGAGAAGGACTTGGGTGGGATGGTGTAGGGAGAATGGACGGACGGAAGTTCTAGGGATTTTCTGGCTAGGAGGGAATAGCTGCATCATGCTTGGTTCTGGATCCTTACCGGCGTTTGGTATGTATTTGTTGTTTCTGTAACATTCCAGGACCCAAAAATCCGGCTAGTCCCGTTCGACCCTGGCCAGAAATTAAGATCTGGGCCGTAGCTCGCCAATGTGGTGTGTGAGAACTCATAATCGTGGCGAACGGGGGGCCGTTCAGACTGTTCAAGATGCGCTTTGGTAATTTGTACACTTGCAATACTACTTGTTTGTCTATTTCTGCTTTTGATTGGACTCTTAGCTCAGATCGCATTGCGCTTGTGGTTGCCTGTGGATTATTTGTGCTCCGTATGGCTCGAAAGAGGAAGAATGCAGCACGAGAGCAAGACTTCAAGAATTGAACCTCCCATTTCGCCAGATCTGTAATGCTAGCCACAGGTTTACAAATTGGCAATTTTTCTCACACACTCGACTTGATGTCGCGACAGTGACATTTTCTTTTGGCACTTTCTTTGCTCACCCCTGAATAAATCTTACGATCGTCACAAGTTCTCTGCTTCCATTGCAATGCAATAAGCCATTCTTCCTCAGCTGTGTGCCCGTCTCCCTCCATTGCCTGAACCTGACACGAAAAGTCTTGTCGCTGCCAAACGCCAGGATATCTGGTTCTGACGTCCGCCATGGCTATCAGCAGCAGAGCAGCAACGTGCACCGCGCTCGTCTTCCCGAGCACCGCAGCCACCGCGCTACCCTCGAACATCTCCGTGAAACGTCGTGCTCAGCAGCAGCGGGGTAAGGCAGTGGCAGCGGTGGCGCGCGCGAGCAGCGGCGGCACGGTGCTGGAGCGGCCGGCCTTCGACCAGTCCCAATTCGATACGATTCCCGTGACACAAGAAGGTGCCGCTCCCTAGCTAGCCTTTAATTTGCTTTCGGAGATGTCAAGGGAACGAAGAATTAATCCTCTTTCTCGCACCGAATTATATCAGCATTTTGTTTCGCCTTGCGATAGCACTCGGAAGATAAGCTTTGCATTCTGAGATCTTTCTGCGTGCTTACATTTCTTTTTGCACATACGCATGCAGGAGGAGACACAGGGAGAAGGAAGGACAGGAGGGGCTCTGGAAGTGGTGACAGCTACAAAGTTCTGCTCGTAGACGACGCCCGCCACACCGAGAAGCTTGTGGAGAAGGCCCTGCCGCAGGTAGTGCCCTCCATAACCGCTGAAGCGGCGCGGGAGCTCTTCCACGAGTCTCGACAGAAAGGCGCCGCGCTTGTCATTGTCGCCGTTAAGGTAGGGTACCCCCTCCAGTCTCAAGCTGTCACAGCCTCCTCCTTTAGTTTGAATAGCTCGGCGCACGCATTTTCCATTTCAAACTTCAGTTGGAGGCAACACATAACCCACTAGCCTACTACAGCTTTAAGCCTTGATCAAATCATTACTCTTTAACTTTCTCCTATGATTAGATATTAACTTTCTTGGGCTACTTTGATGCCTGAACAGGAGCATGCCGAGTTCTACGCGCAGATGATGGTTCGTCAGGGACTGCGCTCTGCCATCGAGCCTGAATCGGATATGGCAAGTTAATTGACTTTTAAGTGTAGCCATTTTCTGTGCTGTACTGAGAGCATCAGGCAGTACCTCATATTAGGGGCAGTTCCAGTAGTTAGTTCGTTTCTTACCAGCTATCAAGGTCGCATAATGTATAACATAAGTGAAACTAAGGAGGAGGTTCTGTAAATTTTCACTGATGCTACAGCACGGAGCATCCGTGCTGAAGACATCCCGACTCCCGAGTATACTTGTGGCCTTTCGGAGTTCTACCGCAAAACACCGGTATCATTCCAGATCTACGCACAGCGTTGGGATTGTTATTAGATCCGTTTGAAACACGAGAATTCCATAGAACTGTTTTCGATATAAAATTTTTATGCTGTTTTTTTTCTCTCAACGTCGCAGCATGTTTGGCTGCTATCTACTGTCGACCCTATCTGGTTCGTCTGCACGGGCTAAACCTACATAGCGCATGTAGGGCACATCGCCATTCGTTGGGAGGTGTAGCTTGCAATCCTAATGTAACAGATAGGGAGCTCAAAAAGAGAAGGCGATAGGAGTTTAAAACTGAGCTGTCTAAATATCTAATGTGCCCCCAACAAAAACAATCTCTGCTTTCTGTGTGATGCAATGATGCGGCAGTCAATAGTATGTCGAATCATTCTTCTGGGAGACTGCTACTCGTCGTCATTTTCAGTCTCCAAAGTCTTGCTTACACCAGCAAGAGTTTTCACACTCACCTTTTCTGATCAGCCTTGCAAGGTAAACAAAATATGTTAAGCTAGTAAATTCAACAAAAAATAAATAAAAGATGGATGTATCTAGAGATACAAAAAATTAAAAAATAATTCTGTAACTTACGATAAGTCCCAAGATGGCAAAACCCTATTCTTTTGTAGGCAAATGCCCTTGCATCAACCAGTATATCCTTACGCTGTTGAGCACCTCGAATCAACAAACCGCTCACGAGCGCTATTACTGAACCCTATATTGTTGGAATTGATTCCAACGGTATAGCAGGTTTCATAGGTTTCACTGACGGCAAAATGGTATACCGTACGCTAGTTTTTCTGGAAAAAAAAGATCGTTGGGGTTTAAACCAAAATTTATTTAATTACAGTAGCTAATAGGTTCAAAATTAAAATGATGTAATTTTGAGTGAAAAAAGTTAATGAGGCTCGGCTCAACAGTAGCTGTTAGATTGAATTTGAAATAACCACTTAAATAGTATATAAAATAATTTTACATCGAAATATATAAATTTCAAAAGAACTCGATAATAGCACGTTAAATTTAGAGCGCTACTACTGAACCCTATACCGAGGTTTCACCCGTGCAAAATGATACCTTAGTTTTTCTGTTTTTTTTGGCCGGCCATAGGCGTTGGTTTGACTTTTGCCGCGGCAGATGCGTCCGCGAAATATTATTGCTGCCGCGCGCCACCCCCGTTTCCCTCCAACACCATGTGCCCATTTCAGCTTCTTCTACCTCCGTTCACACGCACTCGCCGCCACCACCACTACTACCGCCACTATACTATTCCCGACACCCCCACTAGCAGCAATGCCCGATCTGTAACACACAGCGCACACCTAATCTTGCGATCCTTCCTTCGGCTGGTACGCGATCTGATCCGCCTTTTCTCTGTCCCTGAGCTGTACTGCTACTCCTAATATATCATCGCGGCGCGAAGGGAAGGGAAACCTCGGCACATTTTGCCTGTACTTGTCCACACCCACCACCTTTGTCCGGCGCTGGTCATAATGGAATGAGATTGGCTGCCTCCAACGTTCTATTCTTGCTTTTTCGAGGGAACCCAGGTTGAGTTCTTGAGCTGTCTTTGGTCAATGAGAGAGGCGGAGGGTGGTGTAAGGATCACAAATTAATCAATCTCGGCTGAAATCCATGCAAGCAACCCGGCCTTCTTGGTGGCCCAGAATTTCTCGCTCCGTTTGTCAGCAGCAGCAGAGTGTTGCGTACTGAGCAAGTGCAAGCTCAGGTGTCAGCTAGCCCCACTTCTTCGGCTCCAAGTGTTCTAAAGATCTTGGGGAGTCATATTGCTAGTGTACCGCCAGGCGCGGGGCTCAGCCATTGGAGCTTGCCCTGTCTCCAATGGTTCACAAGGTCGCAGCTTTGGTGCTGCTAGTGTTAGTGGGAGTTATAGCTGCGGCCTTGG
Organism: Otatea glauca; assembly: GCA_036346275.1. NCBI lineage: Eukaryota > Viridiplantae > Streptophyta > Magnoliopsida > Poales > Poaceae > Otatea > Otatea glauca. The sequence goes on along the minus strand of CM070712.1, from coordinate 42,955,706 downwards.
CCGACCAGGAGAGCGACCGGATCCGGGAGCTCCCCGGGCAGCCGGCCAATGTTGGGTTCTCGCAGTACTCCGGCTACGTCACGGTCAACCAGGCGCGCGGCCGCGCGCTCTTCTACTGGCTCGTGGAGGCGGTGCCGGTGGCCGGGCCCATCTCGCCGCTCGTCCTGTGGCTCAACGGCGGGCCCGGGTGCTCGTCGGTCGGGTTTGGCGCGTCGGAGGAGGTTGGCCCCTTCCGGATCAGGCCGGACGGGAAGGCGCTGTACCTGAACCCCAATTCTTGGAACAAGGGTGTGTAATCTGCAACTCGTGTTCTTGAGCTCCATTAAACAGCAGGAGATGCTCCAATTTAATTGTGGGGAGTAGCTGATTTATTTCGGGCGTGTTTGCTGGTGATTGCAGCGGCCAATTTGCTGTTCTTGGAGTCGCCGGCCGGCGTGGGATTCTCGTACTCCAACACGACATTGGATCTGTACACCGCAGGAGATGCAAGGACAGGTAACTGATTCATGGTCATTCTTGTGCTAGTTGCCCATTGTCCTGTGATTAATCAGGATTCAGGTACCAACTTCTTGTCACTTGCTTTTGTCTTGTAGCACTGGATGCCTATGCTTTTCTGTTGAACTGGTTGGAGAGATTCCCACAGTATAAGTACAGGGAGTTTTACATTGCTGGAGAGAGCTATGCAGGTAAACTTTGTATGCGATAAAGTTCTGAATTTTCAGTTCAGGCTCTTTGTTGGATGGAAGACGTAATCTGAATGGGCTGTTTGGTCTTTGATATTTGCAGGGCATTATGTTCCCCAATTAGCCCAGCTCATATACGAAAAGAACAAGGGCTTTCAGAACCCCACAATTAATCTCAAAGGATTCTTGGTATATCATTGAAATCCATGTTTTGCTTGTACTATTTTTATTATGTGCATTCTAGTTTCTGAATTTTTTGTGATTCTCGAAAATTAAGGTGGGGAATGCGGTTACTGATGACTACCATGATTATCTTGGTACATTTGAGTACTGGTGGACTCATGGTCTGATCTCTGACAGCACTTATCACAACTTGAAGGCGACATGCATGCTTGATCCCTCAGAGCACCCTTCTCCTGAATGTGTCAAGAACCTGAACCTAGCTAGTTCCGAAGAAGGCAATATTGATCCTTATAGTCTGTATACAAAGCCCTGCAATAACACAGCCTCCCTCAAACTTGGCTTGGGAGGACGCTATGTGAGTTTTTTTAAAAAAACTTTTCATAAGTGATCATGTTCCAGTTTTTTTTCATAGATATAGTTCTGTACTTACATAGAGGCATCATTCGTAAGATACTATCAGCAGACAGCAGTGCAACGTCAATCACCAAATGCTGCTAAATGACCGGCATAATTCATAGATCTGCTAAAGTAACACACATGATGCGTTATCATATCTCCATTTAGATCCAAATGACATTAAACAGATTAGATAGATTAAATGAATTGATATTGTCATCCTAATCGGTTTGCTATTTTAAACACATTGAACGAAGAGCTAGTTCAGTCTCAACTCTCAAGGTAGCTTTTAGGCTTTAGCTGTGGTGGTTAAGAAAGAAAGAGCAAAGCAGCTGCCGGTCAAGCACAAAGAAAACAACTTTTCATAAAATAAGAAAAGACAATGGATGAAATAAATGAATTCTCTGTTAAGGAAATTTTCAATTTATTTATTACTATATTCCATTTGGTGGTTTTATATGTTTTTGCACAGAGCGCATAACTGTGTCATTTTGCACTGCTTGAACTGTGGGTATAATTGTATCACCCGTTTTATAGCGGATAGACATCCGAACTGCTACTGTACTTCACATGACCTTAGAAGTTAGAACTAGTTGTTTTGTTTTCCTATTCTCATTTATCTACTTAGCAATGTTTTGAGACTGGACTTAATGCCTATATGTATATAACAAGATATTCCTCTGTCATATAGTTTTCCATATCTAATGTCAAGTTGCCATCCACAGCCTTGGTTGTCGAGAGCCTATGATCCTTGCACTGAAAGATATGCAAATATTTACTACAATCGGCCAGAAGTGCAGATGGCGTTACATGCTAACACTACTGGAATTCAATACCCTTGGAAAACTTGCAGGTCTTAATGATTTTAGCTGAAAAAAATACCTTTAAAGTTCTGTTCCATTTTTAGGCATATATGTATACTCATTTGCCCTATTTGTTACAGCGATATTGTCGGATCCTATTGGGCGGATTCCCCGAAATCTATGCTTCCTATTTACCAAGAGTTAATTGCAGCTGGTATCAGGATATGGGTTTTTAGGTAAGTGCTAGAACTCATGCATTTGGACATTTCCTATATTTTGGATGGCAGAACCATTTTCTGAGTTTTCTTGTGCATGTCTGATGTATGTTTTTGTCAGTTGAACATGGATCCCATCTCTATTCTGAGTTCTGGAATTGTCTTTAGGGGCTCTATAGGACTAACTATAGTATCTTTTACTATTTTATATTGCTGTTGGATTTTTATATAAATGGGTATTTTTCTCCAATCATTTCGATCACTGCCCACAGAAAGGAAATCAGAGGGATGAAAATTTCTTAATTATTATCCAATTCTGAAGTAGTCTGAACCTATTTGAAGTTACAAATGCCAATGTATTTCACTTTTTCACAGTGGGGATACAGATGCTGTAGTTCCAGTAACTGCAACGAGGTACTCGATAGATGCTCTCAAGCTTCCAACGCTGGTCAACTGGTACCCTTGGTATGACCATGGAAAGGTCGGTTATTCACTGTATTGAGCAAATACTGGAGCAGTAAAGAACCATTTCATTCTGAAATTAAGTATTCTCTGGTGTTGCAGGTTGGAGGTTGGAGTCAAGTTTACAAAGGACTAACTCTCGTCACCATAGCAGGTGCAGGGCATGAGGTTCCACTGCACCGACCTCGACAAGCGTTGATATTATTCAGGCACTTCTTGCAGAATACACCAATGCCAACTCAATAGCCACTTGAAGCGGAATGATAGTGTAAACTATGACAATGGAATTCACTGTTTTTCACATTCTTTTTTGTTTGATTTGATTATTACACGTTATTCAATTATCTCTATTGAATGTATGTATGTTTCTTAGCAAATAGGGAAACCTGACATTTGTACTGCTGCAGCTAAAGAGCTCATTTGTATATGATAATGATAGTGATTCTTTCAGCAGTAAATTTCAGTTTTACAACTTGCTTAGAAAAGGAGCTGCCCTTTTGCTTGTTGCATCTCCAATTTTGTGGAATAAAAGATGGTGTTTCTAGGTTCTTATGGTGATCTTCACCATGTCATCCAACTGAGGCACTACTTGTATGAACTCACCTGGAGCCCTGATTGCATAGATTCACGCCGTTACCCCAACTCCAAATTCCTAGCGAACCGGCTGCATAAAACAAGTCATATTGATAAGCGGTATTATTATTCACCTTGTCTGACTGTCGAAAAAAAGATAATGATGTATGCTTATTTATGGAGCACCAAACAGACTCTAATCCGAATGTCCACAAAGGAATTCAAATATGAGTAAATGTCACAAAACTACTAGTTTCTTTTACAAACTATCAGAAAACTACAGGTTTTAGCTTCTACTTCACAGAATTATATATTTTAGAAGAACCTGTATCCAAAAACTACCGGTTTTATAATTGACTTTTTTTGTAACAAGTCTTACAACATAGGCTCTGGACTAGGGCTATAAAAAAGCTTGAGGCTCGCAAGTTGCTCGAGCTCGGCTTGCTCTGAGCTTGATTTGAGCCTGGTTCGATCTCCAAATGAGCCGAACTCGAGCTAATACCGAGCTTGCAAGCTTCTGAATGCTCACAAGCCTGGTGAATTTACAAAATACTTATTAAATATTACTATATGTTAACTCTTATCGAGTTTACTCGAGTTGAGCTCGAGCTCAAATATTTTTTATTGTTAAAAAATAGTGTATATTGAATTGTTTACTATTACCGAGCTTACTTGAGCCTACTTGAGCTTGGGTCCAGGCTCGAACCTCAAATCGAGCTCGGCTCGAGCTTTTACCGAGCTTGAGCCTGAAAGATTAAGCTCGCTCAAGCTTGATTCGTTTACAGGCGTACTCTGGACCTTAAATACTCCTTTAGCATCAGTGCTCAATTTTTTGCATAGCGATAGCGAATGTACACGTGCTTAGGCGTGACTTGAGAAAGAAGAAGCTTTGCTAGGTGGATGAGTTACTTCATATACCATGTGGCTTGGTGGGTTGCTGCTTATTGGATGTCTAATTTGGTAATTGGTGACTTCACTTGTTGCTTGCATAACTAGACTCGAACCCTAGATACACGCAATGACCATAGGACGAGAAAGAGCGCGGCTCAACGTCTCTCCTTCGTAAGGACATGGCAGCCCACCAAGTCAAGAGCGTTTAACAAGCGTCGCAGAGAGTGGATGCCAGGGGCCCAATGAGGGTGTGGGCGTGTGGCGACCGGCAACCTACTGTGGCGATGTCGAGCTGGTAGAAAAGGCAGCGCAGCGTGAGTCAGCGAGTGTCTGATCGGATAAGTGGTCTGACCAAAACAGGAAATAGGCAATGGAAGTCTCTCTTCTGATTTATGATTTTTTTTATTAATTGTAACTATGTAAATGGGTTGAATAGAGACAATAGTCAATTTGTTTGATTGATTGGTGTTAATTTGTTCGTAGATTTACAAAAGTTTGATAAACGAACGTTGTAAAATATTTCTCAAATAATAAAGTATTATTAGTAACTATTGAGCCGATAAGAATCCAACGCAAGCTGTTTAATATGTTTATCTTAATTTTACCTAATTATTTGATTTTATCCTCTATTTTTTTTCTGACTTTGCCACCGCTCCTTGGTGAGAACTGCACACCGTATCAAAAGGAAAAGAAAAGGGTAACAGCAGAAGTGCAGTGAAATACCTATCCTACAACTAGAAATCATCAAAAATCGAATTTGCTAGTTTGTCGATCCAAGAACCCTAACAAGTGGGAACAATAGCAACCGAAGCATCGAATTCGAACCTGTAGGTGACATCGGTGGCTGTTTGGTCGAGTTGAGCCAACGCCGAACGGACACGGAGGATTGGCGTCCTGCCCGTGTCGTCATCTCGTCTCGTCCCGCGCGCTTCTATGGTTGCTTTTGCCGAGTCGTTAATTAACTCATAACTTTATTGCAAGCAACAGGTAATCGGCATAGAATTATACCTTTCCTAAACCTTGCAAGGTTCCCGGCCGGAGCGCCTATCCACGTTACGCCCTCTCCAAAAAAGTCCTCCAGTTCTCCCTATTTGCGTCGAGCTCCGGGCTGACGACCGCTGTTCGTCTCCTGCGTCGGCGCAGATCCGGCCATCCGTCTCCCGCGCTGCGCTCGCCAGCTCGCGCGAGAAGCTTCGCTCTCTCCTTCCCCCACGCGCCACGTGCCCCTCGCGAGAAGCTACCTCCGTCGCCGCGACCTTGAGTACACAGATACACTCCGAGCGACGCGGCGTCCAGCTCCTCAGCGATGGTCGTCTACGACTTAGGTACTACTCATCCTTCCTTTCTTCTCCTCATCTCCACACCCTCACGCCATCTCCCCAATCCCCATCCCTTTAGCCCGCCCTAGACCTGTGCTTTGCGCCACTGCTATGCCGCACAGTGCGCCACCTCCGTCGCCCTCCAGCACTGCTGCGCCCTTCCGGGACTCCGTCCTCGGCTCCCACGCTGGTCCGCTCGCTTGCTCGCCCTAGGTCCCCGCGCCGCTGCGCCCTTCTGGAGCTCCGTCCTCAGGTCATCCTCGGCTCTCACTCCGACCCGCTCGCTTTGCTCGGCATCCTTCGGTTGGAGGTTTGAGCTATTTGGTTGCACGGGATTTTTGCGGAGCTCTGCGACTGTGTCGATCCCGGATTGAGAACGATTTTGTGGTTTAGTTTAGCGAATATGGGTTCTTGCGAGCTCTAGTTGGACGCGCTGAGCGATGGCTTGCGATGATTGCGAGCTATCGAGTGGTTGTTGGGCGCTGGTTTGAATTGTGTTCGGACTTTAAGTTTTTTGCGATGTCAGCTTTAGTTGCTTGATAACAAATCGGTGGGCATATGTGGTATGAGGTTCCATTAGTTCATCGAAGTTTTCTGGTCGCTTCTGATTGTTCCATTCGTGACTCGGGAGTTTTAGAATTTTTATGTTTCTCCTTACCGTTTGGTATAGATCGTGTTATGTACAGGTTTTGAAGAATGGTCTTATCATATTCTCGCATTTTTGTGTTTTTGAAGCCTCTACCATCTAATAGAGTTTGACTTAATTTTATTTGCGTGCGAACATTTATGGTAAAAGGACACGATCCTGCGGTTTCAGCGTGTATTCGCATCCTATTTACTTCTCTAATTTTGTATGCTTCCCTCTTCTCCTTTTTGTAATAGATTTTTTTTACGGTACTAAAGGCAAGCGATATCAAAGAACAATGCTCCATTGGCTAATCCTTCCTAATTTCCAAGTTCTTTGAGAAGAGAAGCCATCCATCTAATCAGATGCGATGTGCTCAAGGTGAAAGAGCACCCATCGATTACATTTCCTGGAAAATGGAAATGATCTGCATAATATATTGAGGGCGTCATAAATTATACCTTAGACATGTTAGAATCTGCATTACAGAATGCAATAGGCCAAGCACCTTGGAAGAGGACATTCGGCTGCCAAACTTGCAGAAGTGAATTGTTTTTTGCTCTCATTTGTGCTAAGCTTTGTTTCATTTAATGCTATAATTTGATTAGTTTTTAATCTTTCAGGTTCATACAGGACTCTTCGTACTAGCAAATTTGCTTCGCCATGTGATTCATGTCGTGAGTCCAAGGAAGCTCGGGATTGTACCAGGTATCATTGGAGTAATATACAATTATACATGTGGCCATATTATGGTCATTCCAGTTTTTGCTGGTGACAGAAAGTTTCCATATAGAGCTCTGTTACATGTGGCCATGTTGTGGTCATTCCAGTTTTTGCTGGTGACAGAAAATTTTTGTATAGAACTCCGTTTCTACTGTTATGTGCTGTCTCTCTAAACCGTTGGTCCCTTGCCCTATTATTGTTTAGGTCATCAAAAATTGGACGGGCTCCTACTTCGTTTGCTAGGGGATCGAAAGATGCATCCCCAGGAGCGAAGACTGCAAGCGCAGGAAGGCTTACAAGAAAGTAGGTGCAGTTGATTTATGATTTACCTTCCTTTCTCCTTGAGTTTTCCACATTTTATTAATCTCCTCTCTCTCTCTCTGTTTTATATCAGAAAGGGACAAGGGGTTGCATAAATTAGTTTTCATGAGTGGTGTTTTACCGGAGGGCACTGATGTTGGCTACTATGTTAGTAGAAAGGTTCTTTTTCCTTGTTCTCTGTTATGCGACTTATTATTTCAGTCCGCACACATATTATTTTTGTATTAACGCTGATAGTGACAGCTTTCTAGAGGTTACTGGATGGATGTATAAAGGAATTTCAAATCTGCTGTCACTACTGCGGGACAATGGTATCGTTGGATGTGTGTCGATGAAATTCGATGGCTGATAAAGTAACTCCACCAAGAAGTCAGCCTAGACCTTTTGGTTCTGTGTAGCCATATCACAGTACTTAATCTGAAATTCTTTATACTGTGTGAGTAAGTCAGCCCTTCACAGTTTGAAGCTCATGTTGCCCGAGCTGCTCGACACAAACCGTGAGTTTATTTTTGTGATTGTATTATGTTGGAGCGCTATTAAGACTCACATCCTTTTCTCTCGTGCTATTGCAGTTACCACAACATATATATGTTGAATGCTGTTTTGATACATGAACTGTCAATTTTACTTTCAGAAGGTCGAAAGATGTCAAACGGACAGAGTGATGGCTTGTGAAGCACCTGTTCAGATAGTGGGGAACTTCTCCTTTGTGATACCTGTCCAAGAGCTTTTCACAGAGGTAATGCCGTTATGCTAGCCAATAGGAGATGTTGCTTCTGCGCTAAATTAAGCTACCTTCCACTCTTTAAGGATTCTCCTTTGTGATAACTGTCCAAGAGCTTTTCACAGAGGTAATGCTATTATGCTACCTGATAGGAGATATTGCTTCTGTGCTAAATTAGGCTACCTTCCACTCTTTAAGGATATAGGATCATCCATATATAGATTTTCTGATGGTTTACATTGTGATTTTATTAGTGCTTAAATCCAGATCTCAGAATGCTTGTCTTCCAAGATATATCTAAGTTGAATTGTATATACTAGGTAGATTTCTGCGATACCATAAGAATTTTATGCAGATTTTTATTGGTTTCATATTTCATATGTATATGTGTGTGCATATATACTATCACAGGAATGAATGCCTGAGCCTTGATATGTGTGCCTGGTTGCCAAATGCTGATTATGTTGAGCTCCATTTTATTCTAGACAGGTCCATACGATACATGGATACCACCGTAGGTCACATATAATGTTCTGTTGCACTGTTAGTGTTGTCTGCATACAAGTAAAAGCTCTCGCGAAAAAAAAAGAAAAGTACAAACATGCACCTACGTATTCCCAATCAAGAAAAAGTTAAGTTGTAAATATAACTAATGGGTTATTTGCTGATAAGGGATATAGTACATTTAGTTAAGGTTTTAGTAAATGTTGCCTTGCAACTCTGCAGATGATATCATTGTCAAACATGTCTTCATTTTGATATGTATGTACGGAAATCCAAATAGAAGTAAAGAAAAGTGAAATTTAGGCGTTGTGAATTTGAATTGCAGTAGATCGCAGCAGAATAGCACACAAAATAAAAACACGACAGGAATCAGCTAGGTTCTGGGTCAATTTCTAACACATAAGTTTACTATATCTGTTTGAAATAGAAATTTTTTTGCTTGTCATTTGCTTAGGATTTTTGCTCTATGGATTCCCTGTTATGAATACCTAAAACCATTGCAAAATTTTGCTTCAGATACTAAAGTATGAGGTGTATAATTTCCTACAATTATACCATTTACATCCTCACGCCCTTTTTTTTTTTTACTAATTCATCTTCTCCTATTAATTTGCAGTTTGCGTGGTAGGCCTTGTGTTACATATGATCAGTAGGGTCTTGTTTTTGCCGTGCCTATGGAAGAAGGTGCTATTAGGCTGTTTGCTTCTCAATCATATGATAAGGTTTTTACTCAACTTCGATCTGGAAACCATATTTATAAATGGCATGCGAGATACCTAGGAAACTAATCTAATATCAGGGTCCATTTAACACTTTCTTGGTTGGTACAGACACGGTTAAAGTTTGTAATGCCAAATTTAGCAACGATGTCAGGTCTGTGCTTCTGACAACAATTACTGTCCATGCATTAGTGCTACCATTGCAAGATTTAGCTCCAGATACTAAACTACGAAATGCATAATTTCTTACGATTTTACCGTTGGTATCCTCACACCCTTTTTGTTAGTTTTTTACTAATTCATATTTCCTATTAATTTGCAGAAGTGTAGCTTTAGTTCAGAACCATCTCCCAACATAACAACTGAAGCTGCTTTCACTCCAGATGGTCAATGCGTAATTTCAGGTAATACCGCATAGTACTGTCGTTTCTCCATCCCTCTGCTATATATATTATGATAGGCTCTGATGTGTACCAATTCTACCCAAAAAAAACTATTAACGGTTGGCCTATCCTTTAGCATTTACAGCCACTGTTTGCAATGTGCATTTTGTTAGATTTCAAATATCTAATTTGTGCTATGCGGTTTTTCGTTTTTGCCTTGAAATCTGGTGTTTTGCATGATGTTTACGGTTCCAAGGTTGGTGAATTGCTACCCTTGCTACTGTTCCATGCAGTGCGTGCATTCCTACTACTGTAATAATGTGATTCCAAGTTTTCATAGAACGACAATGTGTGTGTTTCTGTTGTTCTTCTGTGGACAGAAAACTAAAATAATTGATCTTAACTTTGCTTGTTGCTAGAATAAATTTTATAAGTGGTTCGACAAGTTGCTTATATTATACATAATTCCTGTGGTGCTATGGAGATGCTTACAAAATAGATTCTGTCCTATCCTCTTATTTTGCTAGGTGTAGCTGTGCCCATTACCGTTGCAAAATATCTACCTCATCTATTTTGTCAGAGCAAGTTTTTTTTATTTGTGTGCTTCTTTTGGCTTGTGGAATTGCAGGGAGGGAAATGCGCCTTGTTTATTGGATACGCCGTGAAGGAATTGAGAGCAAGAATCTACCGTGTTTACTCCGCGTGGGAAGAGATGGACCGATTGATCGACGCCAGCTCCAATGAACCAACAGAGCAACCGTAGCCCTACGGCCGAATCAGCGCCCCTCGGCAGACGAAAAGAACCTCACAGAAGGTTACCGAACTCCACCAATAGGTTTGACCCAATCTTTACTTTTTTGTTCAGTTCATACAACTTATGAATTTAATTTGTGACCATGTTTCTGTACTCATGTTTATCCCCATGATTTAGAGCTAGGACTCTGATAGGGTCAACTATTGCAATATGCGCTATTTTTTCGTCACATGTTGTAAGTTTCTGAAAAGTGGAAAGTTTAGCATTCGAATCAGTAGCTCTCAGCTCTTCATTTTAATCCAGAAAGCATTTGAAAAAAAATGTGTTTGCTGACAATTTTTATTACCATGATGAAAATTTGGGAATCAGAACTATTGCACCATTGCTATTTTGATTAAACAACCTTACCTTTCATTAGAAAGTAAGGAGTGCTAATTTTCCCTTTCTTAGCTCTTACTGCTACAGTTCCCATGCTGTTGCCTTTTCACTGATGAATCCCTGTTCTTATAGACGTCTCCTAAACTTTCTTCAACCGCAGTCGTTATAACCTAAATTTTATGTTACAACAAATCAAGAGATATGCCGCACAACAGTGATATCTCAACAAATCTGGATGTCCATGCAGAGTCAGACGGCATATGGTTTTCACTACCAGATGAATTATGTTATTTGGAAAGAACAACTCTTAGGTATTTTTTGAAAGAAAAGCTCTAAGTCTACATCTAAGCGCTTGGGGGAGCAGCGACGCGGCGTGGCACGCCGCGGTCAGCCATCTAGTACCATCTATATCTAACCACATATATATGGTTTTTTCAAGTCCAGCTCTCTAATACATATCTAACCCTCTTAACACCTGTTTTTATGAAACGGCATACAGTGCACAACGAAAACGGCATACTGCCCACTGGGTCGTCCGCGTCCCCTCACACGTTGTCACGTCCGTCTATGCGCTGTCACGCTTGCCCGTCGTGCGGTAGAGCTAGTTGGCTTTCGCGCTCCTATGCATAGTATCCTCTATCGTGTCTTCTATGGTGGAGAAATTGATCTTTTTTTTTTGTAAAAAAAACATGTGTCAGAAGACTAGATTTGCAAAAACTAGTATAGTGCTATGTCTTCCGGTTTCCTTTTCCCAGCACGTAATATATGTTCTTTTCCTTTTCTAGAACGTTTGTTTCCTTTTCCTTAATTCCAGTATATTTGTTTCCTTTTCCTTGAGATGATGCTGGAGGTGGGGGGAGATCTGTTGTGGGCCACAAGGATGAGTTAGACACATTAAACAATAGCCATCAGATGTGGGTGAGTAAAGTTGAGAAAAGATCTGAGAGGTTAATTTTGATGGAGGCAAGTTTCTGGAGACGTTTTGCTGGGTGCATGAAGGTTAGGCTATCTCTAGTGGGGTGTATTATTTGGGGTGGACGTAGAAAAGAATGCTTAGTGCATTATAAAGAGGTATAGATACGATGCACATAGTGCTAGATATGCACGGTATTCATCCGCATGGGGCTGGTTTTTGTTCTGACAAAAGCACGAACAGTGCGACGGCCGGATAGATATGGTCATATGGATGTCGAGGTAGGCTGCATCGAGCGTAATGGAGGCGTGAATATGTTACCTGTGTAGCGAAAAGAGCCGGGTGCGGCCACGCGCACGGTACGACCGGCCCGGCCGCTGGGGTATGGGGGCGTGTGAGGCCGGCGCGCCACGGCCGCACTCCAGATCGGCGAGGCCAAATCAGCGGAGAAGTGTCCAAATCCATAGACGCGGACGATCAACATTGGCGCCGAAAGTCCAAACGGCGGCCAAATCGGCACGGCGCAACCCAAGTCTCGACTCTCGACTTGCTTTGGTTGGTGTTGACTGGTGAAGGATTACGTACGGGCCAAAGGGTCGGGTTAAGTTTCGTCACCGTCTCCGTTTCGCCCGATTCATGCTACTGACTTTATTTCGCATCTATTTATGGTCCTGAGTTTATTCCTTGATACCAGGAATATACCCAAGGTTTGACCCCAACTAGTCTGGGTGAGTGTTCTTCTAGAACACATCATGGCCAGATATAATGCTCATCGCCAAGACTTCCCAATTTCATACCGATATGAGTTTTGCGTATTACCACAAGAGGCGGCGGTGTGCCTCATTTTGTACACAAAAACAAAAGCACAAACTCGAAGAAGCAGCTCATATGTGCCTTGTACATTATTACATTTACACATTGGTTGTTTATTACAAACTCAGAATACGAAATATGATCAGCAGTACGTTCACCTCTGTGCATAGGTTGCAAAATGCGTTTCAATCCTCAATCACAAAGGTTATCCCGTCATGTTTCTTGAAGTAGTGTGTAGTGTGATCGACAACCTGCAAAAGCAGAAGTATTGTGAGATGGAAGTTGTAGTGAACCCAAGTGAAGCAAATGCCATATTCTGCGCTAACTTCAAAGGTGGCAAATTCCGTGAAAATACGAATCTAGTGCAAATTCCATTTTCACCTAACTTGGAAGTTTCTAAAAATTCCCAAATTTTTTACTATATGTAGGGGATGGTATGTTGTATGTCTATGTAAAATTTCAATATCAAACTCAAATCGCATTCCGAGATACCAAAAAAGACAAACACTTCATAGAACAGTAAAAAGTAAAAAAAAACGCTATTTCAGAAAAAAAAATCTTTTTTTTGGTATCTTTTGAATGCAATTGAGTTTGATCTTGAAATTTTGCATTGACATACAACATAGTCTCCCCTACATCTAGTGTTTTGAAGCTTTTAAGTTAGGTGAAAATGGAATTTGCACCTAACTCGCATTTTCACCTAATATTTCGACAACTTGAAAAGCACAACAGTGTAATTTGTCTAATAGCGGTCTAGCTTAAGTCCAACAGTGGAAATGGCATGCTAAAGTAACATACATTTTCACCTAATATTTCGACAACTTGAAAAGCACAACAGTTGTAATTTGTCTAATAGCGGTCTAGCTTAAGTCCAACAGTGGAAATGGCATGCTAAAGTAACATAGTTCACATCCTAATGTGATGCTGATATTTTTCCTGAAAAAAGGAGATGCTGATAAACCTCACGTTAATGTGTACTATAAACAAGTTTTTATTATAGGGGTAGCCACCAAACTTGGCAGACCAACTACATTGTTGAAACTTTTTTAGTACACTGTATTGAATTGTTTTGGTCTAAAACAAATATCAGAGTTATTTTGCACCTTACCAACAGTAGGAGTGCAAGTATAGACCTGTGATTGGCCTCCAACTCCAGCAGACAATAACTCATTTTAGATTAGGTGACCATCAATTCTTGCCATCACAGAAACAAGACTCTACCAGGCCTTTCAACTCTAGAAACACTAGCAATCTAGGACTGTCAGGTAGTTTTACAACTCCACCTGACAATAATTCACTTAGAGAATATTAGATGAGCATTCTAGCTAGCACATGAACTAAACACAGGCTTTATTGATGGTGATACAAGTTTATCAAACGTGCAGAGAAGTAAGAGATAAACAGAACCAAGTCTATTCACTAGCAATACAACAGGGTTTTTTTTCTTTTTTCTTTTGAAGTGATAGCTGAATTAGTCAGCCAAAATCCACAAGGACTTGCATGTACTTATGAGAGTATGACACTCTACGCATAGGCAAGCAAAAGTAGATAAGCGAAATCTGAAAGGCAGGTAGGTTATTAAGTGAACTGCGTACATAACTGCAAAATCATCATTAACTGCTTGTCAATGATAGAGGTCAGAGAAATTTTTTAGCATGATGCCAACGGGTGAAGGAGTGGGTGCTAAGCCTAAATTGCATGGCACCGAAGCAAACCTTGGAAGTTGGTGCTCAGGTCAGAAAAGTTGGACGTTTTTCTAGCTAAATATCTTACTTTAGCACCTATAGATGGTGCTAAGGGTTGGAGTAGTAAAAGTAGCTAACAATCGTCTTGTGGATAGAGAGAGGTGATGTGTCCACCTTAGCACCTACTTTGGATGCTAAGGAATGTACAATGTCTCAAAGACAGTTAAGGCTGTTACGTAAACAATGCACAAAAATGCAAATATCATGGACTGATTGATGAAATCTCTGAAATGGGGGCAACAACTTCGGTATTTTCTACAGTGACATAGGAGCAACTGTAAAAGAAACTCTTTTCTTAGAGTTTTGATTTTTTGGCACATTTACTATTGAGTACTGTATTGATTGATAACAGTGCAACCAAGACCATTCAGTGCCACTGGTGCTAAATATCGGTGAAATTTATGTTTCCTACAAGTTTGCTTGCTAACAATCTATCAGGCTCTAGGAAGACATAAGAACCGAAGTCCAATTTTATAACTTATTGACACTGCAAAGCTAGACTACTAGAACTAATCATAAGTCAGATGCAACCGTTGTTTCCCAGTATCACCGAGTGCAACAACCTAACACTCACATTGGTGTTGCTAAGCTCCAGGTTATAGAAATCGACCGCGTCCGCCATGAACAGCGGCCCGGCATGCCAGGTCCCCTTGTGCAGCTTGAGAAACTTCGGGCCAGAAACCCGGAAGACGCAGACCTTAGCTGGATCGGGAGGCAGGTAATAGTGCCCAGCGGGCGACTGCAAGGGCTTCCTGCCACCATCCTGGCCACTCTGCTCAGGCGCCCCGTCCATAATCGAAGGCTTAGCCACGCCGAGGTACCAATCTTGGCCACCGATGGAGCCCAGGCACTGGGTCACGCTAGCATGGTGAGTGATGCCCGAGAACTTGAGCGGTCGGTTCTCCAGCCTCATGATGTAGAACCTGCGAAAGAGGACAGGAAAAAAGTCCGAATCTTTCGTCTAGTCACAGGTAATAGAGGATTGGTTACTACTAATAGTTTGTGCGGAATTGAAGGAAGATTGTACTAGTATCTTGACCTTGGGATGCCGCGGCTGAGGTCGAGCTGGGCATCGTGGGGGCCGAACTGGTCGCCGTCGGGGGAGGCGGCGACGACCTGCCCGAACGGCGCGAAGGACTCGGGCGTGGCCTCCACCGCCCGCAGCGTCACCACCTTCACCTCCACCTGCCTGCCTTCCATGATCTGCGCGGATTGGACGACAGCTTTGGCGCACGCGACTCTGCCGCTTTTGCTGTTGCTGTGAGGACAGGGTGGGGGAGCAGGAGAGGGTGAGGCGCTGCGGCGGCGGCAGAAATGGCCGAGGCTGCACGCGCGGCCCAGACCCAGCGCCTGCATTTCGCCTACGTTTGCTCCGCACCGTCCAGTCCCGAAACGCCTTTTTAGTGGCTCGAGCATTCGGCCGCGGCCATTTGTACTTGTGGCGTCGGTGCACGGCGTAAATGTGTTCGGCTTCGCATGCCTCTCCTATCCACACGTCCATGCTATGTTTCCGAGCTCTCACCAATATCAGTCTCATGCACTGACACGTGGTTCCCACACCGGCATGACTGAAATCTTGCTTCTATTGCCAGTTTTGTCATCACTGGATGTGGATGTCAGTGTACACATTATGACGGAGTGATGGTGTAGCTCACTGAAGATGGCCGGTTGGGCAGACTGTTTGCAAAATCGTCGAAGATCGAGCAAAAATCGTGATTTCGGGTGTATCAAGCAGGCTCGATTTTACAAACCGATCAGTAAACCGGTTAAATTTAAATTCAAAAACATTAGAAAAATTTATCAAAAAACTCCTTAAAAATAGTATTAATAGGATTTCACACCGGGGATGATTTCTTTTTTGAAAAACCGAAATTTTGAGATGTATTTGAGCCAAAACCGAATAAAGAAAATTGAAAAGGAAAAAAAAAAAGAAAACAGGAGTAGGCTGTAACCCACATAAGGAGGCCTAATAGCCCGGTCAAGCCATGAAGAAACCTAGCACGTTTTAATACGGTTGTTGATGTTTTAGACACAATTATTGAGCTCCCGAGTCCCCTCTCCACCCTCCAGCCTAGCTCGCGTCGCCTCCAACCAGATCCAGCCGCTGTCGACCTGAAAATCACTGCTGGAGGTTGAAAATCGAGCGGTAGTAGTCGGTAATCGCTTCCCCAATAGCAAAAATGGAAGCTCTCATGGGGCATCGATTTTCGACTGAAACCGAGCGATTTTCGGTAAGTTCATTCGATTTTTGTTAGTCTGTGAATGAATGGCAGTAGATGATGTGCTACAATAGCATACTTGTGATTAATATTTTCATTTGCAACCTT
This sequence comes from Otatea glauca, assembly GCA_036346275.1. Classification (NCBI taxonomy): domain Eukaryota; kingdom Viridiplantae; phylum Streptophyta; class Magnoliopsida; order Poales; family Poaceae; genus Otatea; species Otatea glauca. The sequence continues at coordinate 42,939,252 of CM070712.1, read as the reverse complement.
GCATAGTACAATAGCGTACGTCAGTGTATTCTTGTCAGGGTTAGGGTTAGTATGATTGAGGGTTAGGTTATATGTATACATGGTATGGATGAATTGGTAATAACTTTTTTGAGGGTTAGGGTTAGTGTGACTCATGAGAGTGTTGTGCTTTTAAATTAAGCAGCATCTATATATGTGTGCTTGAAGTTGCATTTACTCGGCCGTGTCTGAATCATTAAACCACTTGCATGGATGCACCAATTAGCAATAGAAAAAAGTTTGTGTATTGTGATTACTTGCTCAAAGTGGTTCAGCAACTTCATTTGGTAGTCGAAAATTTAAGTGCGATGCATGTTCTAATTTGTTCTGTATCATATACTAATATGCAAGGATTAGGTCATAGTATGCATTGAACCATATCACAAGCTTTAACTGGCGGTTGCCGTCATTATCAAAATGGTTGATCTTTTGCAGGCATCAACAGTTGTACATATATACATGTACGTAAATTGCATGCATGATGATTTCTTGTTGTTTTCTCTTAGCAGATGGCAGACCATGGCGATATTGTGTAGGAGCATGGCGACAAGATGGGGATCGAATTTTAATACAAGTACTGTCACAAAGAGAAGAAAGGAGGTGGTGTAACCCAACTGAAGCACCACTTGGCAGGGCACGGTACGAATATCGTCAATTGCAATCAAATTCCTAAGGAGGTTCGCGAGTACTTTCAGTGCGATCTAGATAGGACGAAGGATAAAAAAAGGAAAAGAAGGACAAGAGGCTCAAAAGGAAGCAACATATGGAGATTCTCCGCCGAGAAGAAGTACATATTTAGAGTACATGGGTGATGCTGATGAGGAGGACCAACTTCAGTATGCCATAGATACCTCTAGGGCGGAAGCAAAATTTATCAGTCAGTCAGGTGACAGGTATGATCACGATGGTGGTAGTGAAATATCTAGGGGGCTAGAGGAGGGAGCGGCGATGTGTTGTCGAGCATGTTTCGGAGTTCCTCGCAATGGGAAAAACCAGTCGTGGGATTACAATCTTGGTACGGGCGGTGACCCTATGGAAACAAGGATTGACACTAAGTAATGGACACAGAAGGGGAGAAATACGAAGCAGGTGATTAGCTCGGTTTGAACCAATTTTTTCATACGGCTTGTATCGCGGGGAGGAAAATAGACAATTCCTACTTTGTTAGCATCGTGAGGGAAACTCAAACATAGGATAAGTGAGCTTTCAAATTTTCGTCTAGTTGTACGCCGATTAATAACTCATATTTTTATCCTGTGATTTTATTTGCAGGTGAGGGTGTCCCATCTTCGAGTGTGAGAGACATAGACGGGAAATATTTAGACGCCAACAAAATGAATATACAGGAGAAGATGGCAAAGTTCAAGCAGGAATATCCTACATATGGCGTAACAATAATGTGCGAAGGTCATGCCGAAATTTCCCTATATTTTTCATATTTTTCCATTGTTGTACTATTGTTGCAAAATGTGTACTTTACAACTTGACATTGTCTTAAAATGTATGAAAGGTTATGTCGTGCCAGAATTTTATCATATTTTTTATATATTTCTAACATTTTTTCTATTTTTTGGGTCTTTACCGGGTTTTTACAAATTTTCTAGTATTTCCTGCAATTTTTTCCACTTTTCCTTCACTCTGCCGATTTTCGAAGAAAACCGGTCAAAAATCGACCGAAATCGTTCGAAAATTGGCAAAATCAGCCGATTTTCGATCATTTTTGTTGTTGTTTTGACCCCCAATTTCAAACCGGTTTGACTTTATAATTTCTTCGATTTCTATCGTTTCGGTTGAAAATCGATGCCAAACTCCTTTCGATTTTTTTAATTTATATCAGTATTATAAACCTAGTTGGGAAGGGAGGTTACTGACAGAAACCCAGCTAGGGATGAAAATAGAAATGGTTGTTTCATTTTCGTTTTCACATCTTTTACCGGTAACGGAAACGAAATCGGAAACCCCGGAAATGGATTTGAAAAAGAATAATGACGGAAACGGATAAGAAATGGAACGGAGCGGATACGAAAACGAAAGTGAAAAATTCCACAAGAACGTAGTACATGATAACAATATACATGACCGCGAAAACAATATAACTCATTCCACCTCAAAGGCGGATACAAGAACAATGTTATATTCACCGATATCACTGAAAAGTTTTTTCTCAAGTTTGTCAGTTAAAGGCTCGCTATTTATCCCCCAGATCAGACCATCATGTTCTCTTACATATCATTATCATCGACATCCTCTTTCTCCTCCAACTATAAAGATGTAATGCCCTAAAATTTGCATATTATTGTTCAATGTTCATTTATGATTTTCTCAGATTTATCCTGGATTTTCTGGAGTTTATAAATACCATTTTGCTATTTTTTAGATTTATATAATTAATTTATTCATGAATGTTTCAAAGTATTTTTGAGATTTTTTTGAAATTTTTGAACTCTATTTGGTATTTTCTATAAAGTCATTTGTATTTCTGAAATTATTTTAATTCAAAAATAAATGTAAATTCTCCATTCTCATTTTTGGGCCAAGTGGGTCAAGTTTTCGATGGAATTTCCGGTTTCACTTATATGAAATTTCCGATTCCGTTTTCGTTTCCGACAAAAAATTTCCTTTCCGTTTCTGTACCGACATTTTTCATTTCCATTTTCGAAAAAATACTTTCGTTTCCGTTTTTTTCGAAACGGTCGGAAATTCTGTTTCTGTTTTCACTCTACCAGTAGCACCTGAAATATGCCCCGTTCCGGCGTTTTTGCTCACTGCAGAAAAAGGAGGCTTTGATGCTATAGTTGGCCAAAGAATCTACTATTCTGAGCAGTTGTTACGTAAGTGTTAGTGCCAATCAGCAGCTATGTTGAAAAGTTCGCGAAATCATTGCTTCTCTCTTGGGGACTGGGGAGGCAGGAGTAGGGACTGATCTGATAAAGTGATAAGCCACCTCACCGCTTTTGCCCCTTCGTTGCCTCCTTTTGTTTTTCCAGATCCAACCTGTTAGGGCAAAAGAACCAGCAACACAACCAAGGAAAGCTAAACAAACAGCTAGATCTTTTCATGCTTTTAGCGTGCCTGTAATTTGACGCATCAGTACGAACTAACAACATATAAACAAAGCAAATGTTCTACTTTGAACTTGACACGTGGAGGTTTACCTATGTATTTAATGAGTAATTGACTGTGTTAGAGTTTGTAATGCTCAAGTTTGAGTTTGTTTTGAATTCTATTTTGAATTTGAAGTAATTTGAGGTATTGTCTATGTTAGGCGACACTACCGACCTGGGATGGCAGTAGTGCCGGTCCTACGGTACTACCGGCCGTGAGTGCGGTAACCTTTTTATGTAGAGGTGTTTTCTCTAGGGTGTGCCAGGTGCGGCACTGCTAGCCATAGAGGAGCGGTAGTACCGAGGGTGTGATACTAGCGGCCTTCAGTTGGTGGTAGTTATTTTTCAGAGAGGGGTCTCTCAGGGTTTCTTAGGGTGAGCGGTACTACCGGCCAATCAGGAGCGTTGGTACCGGACTTGCGGTACTACCGGCCCTGGGTGGCAGTAGTGCTGACTTTCCAGCGAGTTCGATGTATTGTTTTGATGATGTAATTGGAAATTGCATTTATTGTGAACAGTGCTATGTGATGGTTTTCTTATCTGTGTGGTTGCAGGACTCTGAGGCTAGACCATGGTGAGGCGAAGACGAGATCAAGACTAGGCTAGGAGAGCTGAGGTCAAGAACGGTCAAGAGACGTCGAAAGATGACTGAGACCGAGAAGTGGTTGTAAGCCGAGAAGACAAGGAACTGGAGCGTGAAGCATTGGTGATGGACATGGTGGGCAATGGCATAGATCGGGACTAGGTTTAGGGAAGAGTCGAGGTCTATAACAGTTAAAGAATCTGAAGCTGTCATAGTGAAGCGGTAAAAAACACATGGCGTGTCAAGTGTCTTGGGCCCGCTTGCAAGCAAGGATGGTTTGGGGGAGTTCGGTCGTGTGAGAGGCTTGGCGACAAGTCATTGGGGTCACGTGAAAAGCACGAAGCATGTGTGATGCTTCGAGAAGAAGGAAGACTGATAATTGGAGCAAATTGGTCATTTTGTTCAATATCGGCGTCTAAGTGGTTTGGGAAATCGCGAATGTGGCCTAAGTGGTTTAGGTCACATCAAAGTGGTGTTGGACACAAATTTGGGCTCGCGGAGCGGATTTGGCGTCAATGTAATGACTGCTTTGAAAGGCGTGCTTATGTAAGTATAAAACCCGTGAAGAATATTGGGTTTCGGGTTTGCCCATGTAAATGTGGATGGTATCCACAAGTGTGTCGAGGTGTTAAGGTTAGGGTCGCCTCTACCATATAAGGAGATGTAATGGGAGGAGAGGCTCTAAGACACTAAGCCTAGGTTAGAAGAAATAGAGTTTTCATAAAATTTTAGTTTCCTTGTGTGTGTGTGAATGCTCTTTAGGAACTTTGTCCTCAGGTAACAGGCTTTGTAATTCATCCTCATGCTCTGAAATAAAGATCAAGTTCGTACTCAAGATTTGGCTTTTATTCTTGACCTTTCTACTTCTTGATTCTTCATTTTTCTTGTTGTTTTCTTTTTCTATTGATCTTGCATTGCCAAGGATGAGTGGTTGATAGATGTATCCTCTGGAGATCATCACCCAATTATGTAGGCAAGCTCTCTCATGATCATCAAGAGATTTATCAAGAAACTGGACTTTGGTTTGAGAAGGAAGGATTTGAGATACATCTTGATCTTGTATGTTTAAAGGCAATCTCTTTGAGTTCTTGTTGTGATATGTGGGAGACCATATAGGACCATCTTGATCATCAAATAACTACGAGTAAGCTCAGAGCAAAGTTTTTGTATTTGACTCGATTTTGGTGCAATCTTCGGTAAATTAAAAAAAGGTTAAAACTTTGACGTCAATCGTTACGATTAAAGGTTGGAATATGTTCTTGACACCTATAGGAAGGTGCATACAAAGTTTCACGGGTTTTCGATCACCCGATCAAAAGATACACCGATTTTCGTTTTCTGAAGTCATGCTGATTGTATTGTCCATACGACCTGTTTGTTACTATTCCCAGTAATACTAGGTTACAGTAGCAAGTAGTACCAACTTTACTATTTATTCCAGTACTACCACCTGTTTAACTACGGTAATACTACCCTAAATTCGAGTTTCTCTGAAAATTTATATTTCTGTGTTTTCTTAATGAAGTGAGGTTTTGGTTTATCCTTTTAGAGAGAAAAGTTTATTGTTGATTATTCACCACCTTGACTACTATTTCGATCCTTCAGAACTCTTGACAGAAATAATATAGAGTGATTGCAGAAATACCTATTACAGTATGCTTCTTTGGTACGAATATGATAGTTAAGCTTATCCGCTTTAATAGATAAACTGATAAGTTCTGTTATTTTAACTTTTGTACTATATTTTTTGTGTAATCCAAGTAACAGTTGGCCGTATATTCGTGTTCCAAGACGAAAAAGAAGATGGTACAACCAATGAACAGCATAAGGCGTATCCTGATAAACTTTTGGACTCATACAGAGCGTGACATCAGAACTGTGTTGGGGGATACGTTTAGCGATCTGTTCTAAATTCCAAAGCAGCCAGCCAGCTACGGGTGGTCGAAGAACGTAGGCAAGCAGGATACGTTTAGCCAGGACTGAGAGGCTGACTTACTTGACACGGACACTGGTCGAAAATCGATTCGGATTTGAACGTCTGAGTTGAAAAAAAATAGATACGAGAAATGTGCTTGCAATTGAATACGGGTATCGGAATCCGACTTAGATTCGAGATGTGACTTGGTAACTTTTTTAGATACAGGTGTCCGAGTAACACTGAGAAGTATTTTTAAAGTCCAAACTATATTTAGCATTGTGCTATTAGAAAATTGGAACAAGTCTCTGCAGTAAAAATTGAGTAAGCAATTCAATCCTTTCACCCGGATAAATTCTCTAAAGCACCCAACTCCCTCTCCATGATAAATCTACGCCATTGTATGGTAGACAGTCAGGATTTCACACCTGTCACTTGTCATTTTTGTTTTGTCTTAGCAAATGTAACATCGAGTTTCCCTATTACCGTTAGGTTTTGTTCATTACCACTAGTAAAAAAAACTGAAAGTAGTGAAAATCAAGAAAAAAAACTAAATGAACGGGAACTTGGCGAATATGTATGAACAATGAATATGACAAAATTAATGAGTTCATGGACCGCAGTCAATACATTAATAATTCTAAAGCAAAAGTCAAGCCCTATTTCTAAATCTTTTTACCCTGGAGAAAGAGCAAAAGAATGACAGCTACCATGCAAGACATGAAACTTTCTCCATCAACGTACAAATCTGTGGAGTAGCCTGATTCAAGATTTCAGAGAACGAATAGTCTAGACAGTAACATTGGATCATCTGAAAAGGAACTAATACAGTAATTCTGCAATTGAATGAGGACCAGCGACAAGATTTGGTCCTACTATAGGGGTCATTTCTGTTTTTTTTTTGTTTGTTTTTACTTATTAAATAACACGTGATGGTCATTACTTCAACCCAACCAGATAAGGTCCTTTTGTCTATCGCATTGGCCGGCTTTGTTTAGGTGTCTTTTACCAAACAAAATTCAAGGAGCATGGCCCACTTCGTTTTCATTGTCTTAGAACACAAAGGGGATCAAAGGGACCTGCCTTCTTAGGTATAATCATCAAGAAAGAAATATTGAGAAAGCATTCCTTTGTTGCAGGGCATGGCATCTTTGAGAGAGGAATCTTTATGCCAACTAAAAATTACTTGATTGCAATTATCATTTCTCTAACTTTCTTATGCTACCCAACTCAACAATTTCTTAGCACTACAGGAGGTGTTGGTTAGTTGTTCTTACAAGTTACAGTAACTAGTACTACTGCTTTGAGTTGCTAGAAAGATTTCATTTATAATTGTCTAAAATTTATGTAGTGTATAATCAGTCAAGCAAATAAACTCATATCTTAATCTAGATTGTTTGAAACTTAGCAGATGGCAAAATACATTACTAAAATCAAGTAAAACTGGTTGAATTCACAAACATGTGATTTATTTCGAAATAACACTTATGTCAACACTACTGTACCACCATAGATATTTTCGTCACAACAAAGCGAATAACAAGAGCATCATGCCAACAGCCAGAAACGCACATAAATAAACGGAAGAAAACTCCGTGTGCACGTATGATTTTTTACTACTAGTCCCGCAGCTCGCAAGTTTAGCCGTACTCTCTCTGACGACTGGGCCCACAAAATCTACCACCAATCACCAATCCCCTGTCCCGCTAAGCCCACCCCAGCACAAAACAGCAGGGCAGGTACACGTACACGGGCGCGGCCACAAAGACCGACCGCCGCCTCCTCCCTCCGGTTGCCTCCGGCCTCGCCTCTCCATTGCTAGGCCCCTCCTCCCCTCCCGCACGCCCAGCTCCACTTGGCGCGACAGCCCTGCCGGAGGCCATGGCGGCAGCGGAGGTGTACTCGCCGACCGCGGCGGCGGCGGCGCAGCAGCAGCAGCGGGGGAAGGCGGCGGCGCAGGCGTGGCGGGCGGTGGTCGGGTGGATCGGATTCCTCCTCCAGGTCCTGCTCCAGATCCTCCGCGGCACGCCCTCCTGCGCCCAGCTCCTCTCCTTCGTCGGCTTCCGCTACCCCCTCCTCTCCGCGCCGGCGGCCTCCGAGCCGTCGCCGGAGGTGGCCTTCATGCCGCTCCACTCCGAGATCCCAGCCGACACGGCCCCTGCCCTGACGACTCCGCCTGAGCCCCTGGAGCGCCTCACGGTACGAAAGATTCGGTTTTGGTTGGATTTGTTGCGGCTGTTGGTGTCCTGGGCAGAGGAAAAATGGTGTTTATTCGGATAGAGAGGTGGATGTAGGAGGCGGTTCTTGATCTAATTGTAGCCTGTTTTGGTCTTCGTGGGTGATTGGGATTATATGGAGTGATTGATTTGAGTTAATTGGGCGTTTTGCCTGCTTAATTCAGGTAGTTTGATTGATTTTTTTTCGCAGCTGAATTAGTATGTGAACTGTGGAGCAGGCCTTTTTGGGGGTTGGGTGGTAAGAAGTCGTCGTCTTGGTTTACGAGCATGGACAATTCGCTGTGCTGAAATTCCAAACCCAGGGCTTACTTGTGTTAGTAGACAATTGCATACACCTCATCTCCAAACTAGATTGCTTGGAGAATTTATAGGTTGATGCTTCTATATCCCAACATCGTTATGTTATCGGGAGAAATACTTAGTAGGGGCAATATATTGTCTGTGATTTTGTAGTGAAATTGTGAAAGATGATTTTGCAATACTGCTTGTCACGGTTGTTATCTACTTATCTGTAGATGAGTAGATATTTGAGCCTGTCATCAATACTAGCATCATGACTGGAGATAAATTATGTGATAGATAGTGCATTTGGCTGATGATAGATGAATCGTCATGCGGGTTGTTAGTTTGTGCTTATAACAGTGTTTCTTGTGGGCACATTTAGTTTGTGCGGGTTGATAGAAGCATCAACCTATAAATTTGTGCGGGTTGATAGAAGCATCAACATTTGCTCATAACAGTGTTTCTTGTGGGCACATTTAGTTTGTGCGGATGAAGAACCTGTATCTCTTGCTGATGAGCTTAAATAGAGACAACTAAAATGATATTTGTGTTAAAGCTAAGCACTATTACCTAGTATTTTGTCACTTTTGAAATGAAGTCAGCTTTAATAATTTTTTTCCTTAAAGTTATTCATTCATCATTTCTGAAAATATCTGGACTATCTTTTCAGGTAGTGCTTGACTTAGATGAGACTTTAGTTTCTGCTTATGAGTCATCTAGTCTTCCTCCTATTGTACGAACCCAAGCTGTTGAAGCAGGACTACATTGCTTTGACATGGAGTGCATATCCACTGATAAGGTACCAAACTTCTGCTCTTGCTACTTCATTTGTGTAATCATTTTAATCACTACTGATAAATGATTTTTTTTCTGGTGTAAACTGTAAAGGATGTTGAAGGAAAGCAGAAGGTGAATCATGTTACTGTTTTTGAACGTCCTGGTCTGCATGAATTCTTGCAGAAAACTAGTGAATTTGCGGATCTTATTCTCTTTACAGCAGGTTTGGAAGGTATGTTGTCTGCTATTATATTTTTTAGTAGATTTCACAAAACTACAAGTTTTTTATACAAATTATCATAAATCTATAGATTTTAGCTCATATTTCACAAAACTATATATTTTAAGAGAACTTGTGTTATAAAACTACATGTTTTAGAATTGATCATTGCTTGTAACGGGTTTGACAGTGTGAGCCCCCATGGTAGCTTCACACGCTCCCATTTACTGTTTCGCTTGCACGTGAGGTTGTCATGTGGGCCTACACTGTCAGACCCGTTACAAGAAACGGTCAATTCTAAGATCTTTAGTTTTGTGATGCAAGTTCTCCTAAAATTTGAAGTTTCGTGAGATAGAAGATAAAACCTGTAGTTTTCTGACAGTGTGTACGAGAAACCTATAGTTTTGTGAAATTTACTCTATATTTCTTCATTCAGCACATGAACCCAATCAGCTTAACCTCACGTCCTCACCTCACCTGTCCATGTTTCTCCTCAGGTTATGCAAGACCTTTAGTTGATAGAATAGATGTCCACAATAGATTCAAACTCCGTCTCTATCGTCCGTCAACTGTTACTACGTAAGTCACACACAAACGTTCCTACGAGATAGAAATGATTTTGTACCATTTTGCTGCTGCTTCTGCATCTTGATGTATATGGACCATTACTTTGCTTTCTGATGTGTTTGTCAAATTAATCAGTTGAAGGCTATCTGTAAACCAGAGCTTTTTTTATGTGGAAAAGGCGCATGCTAGTATTATTTATAATTTGTGACTGTGGTTCTGTATTCCTCATGTGAAAACTTCCCCAAGGAGAGAAGCTGAAGGTTCTGTATTATTCATGGAATATAGTATTCTTGCATAATCCTAAGTTTTGAATTTTGATGTATGATCTTCTGTAATGTATAGGATTTGATCCTTGGCCAAATAATCCAATGGCCAAAATTATTGCAACATCTGCCCTTTATCGAAACCCTTGTCCAAATAATCCAACGGCCAGAATTGAAGGGATTCATTGCACCTTCTCCATCCATAACCCTTCCTAATGCATTCCAACACCAACTCAAATGAAAAACGAAAAAGCAACCCGTAACTTCTGCTTTCATTGTCCAGTTCTCTTGGGCTTGCTTTTGAGCTTTGGAGATACATGCTTCTTCAATTGTTTAGGTTGCATTCTACTGATAATCATTGCTTGGTTGGTGTAGAACACAGCAAAAAGGTGGCAGATGACTAGTTACTAACACAGGGTTGTCAGATGGGTTAGTTTCTGATCTTAAAAAATGGGTCAGTTTCTAAATTTATGTTACAATACATACTCCCACTACGTGCAAGGGTGCCCTCTACTAGTCTTCAGTAACGAATTAATGGTGCTTGCTTTAGCAACTATGACATTTCTATTGATGCATGTCTGTCAGCTATGTCCACTCACTGTTCATTTGATCGTGATTTGTTTATCATTTGATGGTTTTGGTGCAAGCCTGACTATGCATAGATTACTTGTTTGTCAATAACCTAGACCATTACATATGTGATCCAGTTCATTTTCTGATATAAGTGGGTGCACAATTTCAGAGAATACAGAGAGCATGTGAAAGATCTTTCTTGCCTGTCAAAAGATTTCTGTAGAATCGTCATTGTCGACAACAACCCGTTCAGTTTCATACTGCAGCCTTTGAATGGACTACCTTGTGTTCCATTTTCAGCTGGACAACATTCTGATCATCAAGTAACCGATAATGAGTACCAATCATTTAATGGTTCTGGTCTTCTAGTTTCTACAGCTTTGTTGATTTTGGCTTGTTTAAAATTTTCAGCTCATGGAGGTTATATTTCCACTTCTGAAGCATCTCGCTCTACAGAGAGATGTGAGACCAGCGTTGTACGAAAGGTTTCATATGCCTGAATGGTTCCAAAAGCATGGGATCCCCTAAACTGTTCAGGCAGTGCAAGAATTATTTAGATGAAGGCTCAAGTGCCTGCCACGCCATAAGTCCCTCAAGGGAGAGCACTTTGTACATTATTATTTATATTCCTTTAGGTTTCCAGATAAAATCGTCATTGTTCATACGGAATTGCCACATCTGAAAAGGAATTGTAATTTAGCAGAATATCAGATTTGTATTGGTGTAGTGGAGCACTATTAACATCAATTGTTGTATATGACCTTTTGTTGTAAAATTTGATTGTTGACAGTTCAGATAGTCTAATGCACAGTTCATGGGTCTTATCAATGTTTTACACCATCAGGAATGTTCAGGGAATAGTTTCAAAAGAAAGAAGAAATATTCAGGGAATTGGTCCACCATTCTGCCAAAATCATGTGTTTATAAAATCTAATCATCTGATATTTCCAGAGGCCTAAGCCCAATAATCATAACTGATTATCGATAACACGTTCGAGCCTTATAATTAACTAGACAATCGAGCGCGGCGTGCTGTCGCTCTCCACGTGAGCAAATCGAGAAAACGTGCGAATGCCGCTCCCTACGCGAGCAAATTGAGGAAACACGTGAAATGGTTGAAAGGATATAATTTGCGATTTCGTTTTTCCGAAAATGGGCTTAAACGTAATGCAAAAAAAATGCAAAAAAGATCTAAATGCAATGTATTTTTTTCCAAAAAAAGGACCCGAACGTATTTTTCCCCCGAAAAAGGACCTAAACGTAATTTTGATTTTATGAAAAAGGACCCGAGTGCAATGCCTAAAAACGCATAAAGGACCTAAACGTAATATATATTCTTTTTCGAAAAAAGAACCTAATCGTAATTTTTTCACAAAAAAGGACCTAAACGTAATTGTTTTTGGAAAAAGGACCTAAGTGTAATTTTTTTCGCTGCTCGGCTCGAGCCAGCTCAAATCGCTGTGGTGCTAGAGATTCTATGGAGTATAATAGAAGGAGGATACAAAAAGAACTTCCATTAACAGAAGCCATGCACAATTACAACCATGTTCTATCAGTGACCTTTTTTACTCTTTGTAAGATCCTAATTATTTGCCTCTTTGAAATGATTTTTGTGTAGTTTAGCCCTTTAAAAAAAATTATCATTTTATTTTGTAATTAAAGCATAATATAGAACTTTTATAAGTAAAAAATGATTTAATATGATTAATGATCAAGTGAACAATTATCAAAATTATTTTATTTCTGTTCTTTGTGCTTGGAAGTATTTTTTAGATTTTTTTTGGGAATTTTCGAGTGCATTTGCTATTTTATTTGAGCTATTTTGCATTTTCTAAAAAACCACTAAATTAAAAATGCTAGAATAGTATTGGGTCGAAACCTAGCCCAGTTGGCCCAAGTTCTTAGCCTAGTCTACCAGCCCGCACTATGCCATAGCCCAACTCGCCAGTCCGTCTCTTGTGTGTCGCTGACAGGTAGAACCCACTTGTTAGAAGTCTATTCATCGTCTCCGAGAGGGATATAGTATCTGTTGTAAGTTCAAGCTCTATTGGTTTTGGTGATTGGTTTTAGATTAATACTTAATCATTGTTTAATGATAAATCTAATCATTTTAAGACTAACATGTTTATTGAGCATTATTCTTATTAGTCTCAAACTTGGATGGAAAATGGAAAACCCAAGGTATGTACTCATATTCACTGTATTATCTTAGGATTCAAGTTAAAGGATGAGCTCTTCCATTACTTATACATTAAAGATGTGTATTACGTTTTCAATTTCATACTTTACATGAATGCACACATCTAGGGGGAGTTTATAATTTAACTTAATGTTTCAATAGTATTGAATCCATGTCTTCTTGCCAAATAAATATAAAGGATCAAGACTTTGAAATAACCCTTGAGTATATATAACTTGTGTAGTTGTAGTATACTAATGTCAATACAGGATAAACTCAAATGCTATCTAAGATTGATTATGTGCATATTGATTCCAAGTTCAATTATGCACAAGTTTTTATGGAGTTTATTCTATAGTTAATGGTCACAAGAGTATTGATCACTTTCCATCACTCCATATAATTGGATCATTACTTTGAGATTCCATCAAATTCCATCAAAATAAGTATATGAAACTTGTGTAGTTATATATACTTATATCAATTTAAATAAAATTTAAATTGAGATTCGCTTGTCTTTTAATCATCAAAGAATGCTTCATCATGTGTTGATGGTGTTCCTTTGATTGATTAAGGACAAACGGAAAGTTCTTGAGGATAATGAAGCATTAGTTGCTCAAAGTACTCAAGACACAATTAATCATTCAAATTGATTTGGGTTGTGCTCAATCGATCTTGAGGCATCCATTATGTGTTAATGAAGTGCAATTGATGATTGAGACAATTGTGTTTGTTGGACTAACACTCTTCCATGAGTTGTGAAGTAGGTTGAGTCCAACGATGATAAAGAATCGAGAAGAAGTCATCATGAGTTGATGAGCTTCAAAGGGAGATACCGAAGAGAAGAGAAGAAGAAGTTTCATCATGAGTTGATGAACAAGAAGAAAAAATGCGTACTTAGAGAGAAGATGATTGTAAATCATAAAAGCTCTAAGTGATTGTGCAACGGCAAAGGTATAACTAGATATGCTAAGGATATGTTCTTAGTCTTTTACCGGTCTCGGTGTTTGGATGAGAGACCGGGTTGCTAGTTAGATTACCGTACTATTAAGAGGGGTTGAGACATTTAGCTTGAGCTTCATCATGTGTTGATGAAATTAATCTGGTTCACTCTAGCTCACTCTCTTATTTGGATTTTGCATGAGCTAATTATTTGTATGCATTGTAAATAAAATAGCCCATGCTTGCTTCCTATTGAATCTTAATTGATTTGGATTTTGCATGGAGTTATGGATTTGCATGTGTTTCAAAAGGGAGATAGCTCATGTAATTTGGTTTAAGTGGTTTTTGCATTAAGCTAAGTTTTGCATGTGTTGACAAAGGAGAGAGCCTATGCAACTTGATTTTAATGGCTATTGTTTGCATAGAGCTAGATATTTGCATGTGTTGCAAATAGAGAGCTCATGCATCTGAGTCTTAGCTTGCGACTTGATCATGTGTTGATCATCACAAGGATAAGATAGGTTTATGCTTTGTGTTTGCAAAATGTGGTTTAATTGAATCTTGTCTTAGAGCATATGAATAGTATTTGCAAATTGACTTGATCATGAGTTGATCATCACATAGCTCGAGACTTGTTTTAAGTTGGTTAATTTTTTATTTGCAAATACATTTTGCAAATGAGCTGAAAGTTATGGGTTTCAATCCTAAAGCGTGTTTTGGCATTTGTAAATGTGTTTTGCAAAGTGTCGTGATCATATGTTATCATTACATGGCTAGAGGATTGATCTCATATATTCTTGGTTTATTTGCAAATAAGTTGAAGTTTTAATGCGATTCTTTGGAGCATGTGAATAAGATTTGCAAATGTGTTTTGCAAATTGACTTGATCATGTGTTGATCATCACATGGCTCAAAGAATCAAGTATTATTGATGTTTGATTTGAAATAAAAAGATTTCTGTATGAAATCTGATTTGATCTGGAAATTCGGTAGTACCCTAGTTGTGAGGCCGGTACTACCGCCCCTAAGGTCGTTAGCATCGGAGGTCCGGTACTACCGCTCTCAGTTGGCCGACAGTACCGCAGGGTCGGTATTACAGCACAAAAGGCTAGTATGTTTATTCTAGAGAAGGTGTTTTTCAGAGTTTGCGACCAGTATTACCGCGGGTAATAGCTGGTACTACCGCTTGAGCGGTAGTACCGCTCCTAGTTGAGCGGTGGAACTGGAGATACTGTGCAACAGCTAGTTTTAAGCCGTTACTTGACCGTTGAGGTTGAGGCCGGTACTACTGGCCCAAGTTGGGCGGTAGTACCGAGTTTGCTGAGTTTTGCCCGAAATGCCCTCAAATGGCTAGTTTTCCTTGGGGAGGCTATAAAAGGAACCTTGGGGGCTGACATTTGTGTTGGCTGTATTTTGTGAGATTTTGGAGGGGTTGTGCATGTGTTGCATCTTCAATTTGGTTCTTGAGCTAAGAGTGAGCTCTAATTGTATGTGTTGCAATTAGGAGTGGATTGAGAGCCTTTTGTGCATGTGTTGCACTTGAGGGGATCCTGGTGTATGTGTTACACTTGGTGATCACTATTGTACATGTGTTGTACTTGGTGGAGTTCAAGCTAGAGGGCTTGACTTGTTACTCTTGGTGTTTGCCGACACCTAGACGGCATGTGGAGGCGTCATGCGGAGCGAGCTTCTCAATGAAGGTTATGAGAAGCCCTGACGAATTTATGAAGGTCGGAGCTCACCTACCCAGAGGGGGAAAGAGCTACCATTAGTGGAATCGAGGCGGGTGCTCAATTCGTGGAGCCGGTCTAAAGTGATTTGGGTTTGCCTTAACGTGGATTAGGAGAGACCGGTAAGTCTCCGAACACCACGGTAAAAAGTAGCGTGCCTCCTTGTGGTTTGCATTCTATTCTTCATTTACATTCAAGTAATTTATAGTTATAGAATTAATTTGATTGATTGCTTGTCTTTAGGATTGCAACCTTGATTAGATACATAGATAGTTTGTGCACTTAGTGATCCTAGTTGATTTAGGCTTTAATTGTCAAAACCTTAGTTTATCGCTTCTGCATTATTTATTGATAAGGTTTTGTCATAGGGGTACTTAGGCGAGAAATTAATCGTAGAAAATTTATTAAAAGCCGCCTATTCACCCCCTCTAGTCAGTATTCTCGACCTTACATCTGTGTCATCCACGCCACAGACTCCATTGCAAATCCAACGCAATACGCATGTCAAGGCCTCTATAAATGGAGCACCAACAACGTCTCGATCTCCTCGTCCAAAGCCCTAATCCTATATACTAAGTTTTGTCGCTGTTACGCCGTATTCCAAGATTTTCCGCAAGCGTCGTCACCGAGCTTCTCGCCGAACTTTACCGCCATCGGTAAGTCTCTGTCTTCGCCTTGAGGTGTTCTACCTAGTGTGCACCTTCTCGTCGCCGGAGCGTCACCGAAGGTCGTTAACACCGTTGCCAGAGGTCATCACCAGCCATGACATCTGCGTCATCTTCTTCGCCTCATCGAGAACATGCTAGGGGTACGACCCGGTGGTCTAGAGGAGCTGTTGGTGAAGCTTTGTGGTTTGCCAAAGTTCTTCGTTGTGGTTCTAGCGCCGTATCTTTGCCGACGGTGACCATTGGTCTCCGTGCCAGTGTGTGTCGCTTCGCACTGTCATCCACGTCAGTTTGCGCTAACCCGAAGGCTTAGCCATGCTGTCATTTGCTGTTTACCAAAGTTGCAATGTCGTTTGCCGCCATTGCCGTCGTCTTCCCCGACGAAGACGCCGATGTGGTTGCCACGTGTGTACCACGTATGTGCCAGATTAGTGCCATGCAATCCAAAGTCCAGATTAGATCTAAAATAGAATAAGTCTATCGTGAGCCGTTTCTATGAGATGTGGGGTCCACATGTCAGTGTGTTAAAACCGTGCATCGTGTCTACTGTGGACCATGCACTGTGTTCGTGGATTTGATCTATAAACAAGGGCTCACATGTCGGTCTCTCGTTAATTTTTGGAATTTCAGGAATTAATTAAAATTTTGGAAAATCAATTGGACCCACTTGTCAGTCTCTCGGAGATGAATATTCTCCTTTTTCTCTCTATTTCTAGAATTATTTGTTCGATAAATCTTTCGAGGGTCCGTTCTCTTTCATACGAGTTTTGATTGTCCATTTAAATTCTTAAATTCATATAAAATCAAGCCCTACATTTTAATATATTTTATTTGTTTTTTGGAGTTGGTTTTGTCTCTGTTTTGTATTTATTTTTGTTTTCATCGTTCATTTCGCTTAGACGTTGAAGTGTCGGGAGAGTACGAAGGTGAAAAATTGATTCAAGATCAGGATTTATTGTAAATCAAATTTTGCATTGATAATGTTAAACTTAGTTTTACAAAATTTATTTTGTTTCATACTATTGCATGTTAGTTTAAATTATCAATTGTTAATTGGTTTGAAAATTAGCTATGCAACCTATTTGAATTATACCTACCTTGTGATTTGCTATGCCATGGCCATTTGTCACCCTAAGATGGGTTATTATTAGTTGGTTATAACAATGGATACATGGCATACAACGAATCAAGGTGGCATAATGTCAACTAGGCATACATCTACTCCCATTAAATAAACATTGATACGTAAATAGCATGCAAGTGTATAAAATAAATTACTTTGCAAACATAGGATCAATATGATCAAAGGTTACGACTTGCCTTGCTGATCTAGTCTGAATCTTGGTCTTGAAGTCTTCGTTCGCTCCCTCGAATTAGCGTCTAAAAATAAGCAACGAAACCAAATAAATACAAAACAGAGACTCAAACAAGCTCAAAACTGAAAATAAATGGCTCTGGAAGATAGATCTTGATTTTAGAAAAATTTAGAAACTTGAATCGCCTCAATCGGAGTTCGTATGAGCGAAGCCTCGAAAGATTAAATTCGAAAATACTGAAAAATCAGAAAATCGGAATTTACGGATTTATTTTTGTCTCTGGCGATTTATTGCGCAACTCGATCACGGTGGACTCGGTCCACAGCGCGAAGCTGGGTTCACGTGCACCCGTGGCGTTTGTTTGTGTGGTGGTATGGGGGTAGCGATGTCTTGGCCGTGCCACCGGCCGTAGTATTGTCGGCGAAGGCGGATCGGATCGAGCGGCCAAGAAGCGGTGGAGGCGTAGCGCATGTCAGGGCGCCTGCCGCGTCGGACGGCCGCGCGAAAGTGGAGGGACGCGACGGCGGCGGTGCGGGCTCGCCGAGAACGGAAGATGACCGGCAGCGGCGAGGATGGCCGGATCGGCCTAGCAGCACGCTGCGGATCGAGAAGAGGGCGTCGCGGCGAACTTCGGCGAGACTTCGCGGGCTGGCGGAGAGGCACCGAGCGAGCGAGGCAGCGACGGAAAAGCGGTTTTGGCGGCGGAGCTCTGGCGAGTCACGCGAAGACGACGGGCTTCCGGCGATGGCGAAGAGGCGGCAGGTGCGGCGCGAGCGAGCGGACCTCGGGCGAAGCGCGCAGTTGCATTTATAGCCCTCGGGGCGTGCGGGCACGGACTCAAGGCAGCGCCGACCACGAACTCGGACGGCGGCGGCGGCTAGGGTTTCGGCGGCGGCGTGAGCGCATCCGCGACCACACGCCGTCAGCGCATCGGACGGCCGCGGCGTAGGCTGGTGGGCCGGAGGAAACTGGGCGGCGGACGAGGTGGAAAACCGGGCGAGCAGATTCGGCCGAGAGGTTTTGAAATAAAAACCTTTTTCAAATTAAGAAAATCCAAAATTCAAATAAAATCAAATAAATATCAAATAAATTCAGAAAAATCCCAAAAATACGAAAAATTCCTTGGAGCACAAGGAACCCAACAAGAACTGAAATTCTTAAGTTTGATGAATAGTTTAGCCAAATTAAATCCTTTTATTATTTAGAAATTCAAATTAAGCTGGAGTTATTTCAAGAGATGCAAATGGTTCATCTTTGATTTCTAACATTCCAAAACTTCAATTTTTGGGATGTTACAAACCTCCCCCCTTAAATGAAATCTCGACCCCGAGATTCAGGCTGGCTAGGGAATAGGTGGGGAAACTCGGACTTCAAATCCTCTTCTCGCTCCCAAGTTGCTTCCTCTTCTGAATGATTGCTCCACTGGACCTTGCAAAAACGGATGATCTTGCTCCTCGTGATACGCTCTGCTGTATCCAAAATTCTCACTGGTTGCTCCTTGTAGGTAAGATCCTCTTGCAAATCAATGGCTTCCAATGGCATCTGTTCCTCTGGCACACGGAGGCACTTCTTCAATTGCGATACATGGAACACATCATGGATTCCAGCAAAAGACTGAGGCAATTCTAACTTGTAGGCAACCTCGCCTCTTCGTTCCAAGATTTTGAACGGTCCCACATATCTAGGGCAAGCTTTCCTTTTACTTGAAATCTCTTAACTCCTTTGAGAGGGTAACTCGAGGTAAACATAATCATTGGGCTCGAAACTCAAATCTGCGCGATTATCTGCATAACTCTTACATGCGCTTTGAGCTATCTTCAAGCGGTCTCGAATTAGTTGAACTTGCTCTTGACTTCTTGCGGTATGGCGAGACCAAACAATTGTCTTTCTCGACTCCTTCCGGTTGAGAGGGTTCGCGACTTCCTTCCATATAAGGCTTCAAAAGGCGACATTTGCGGTGGCTTGATAACTATTGTTGTACGAAAACTTGGCGTAGGGCAAACACTTGTCCCTTGACACCATAAGTTAAGGCACAAGCTCTTAACATATCCTCAAGAATCGATTCACACGCTCGGTCATCCATCGGTTTGAGGTGATAGGCGATCTTGAATCGAGATGAGTTCCCATGACTTCGTCACGGACTCGCCAAAAGCGAGAGGTAATCGGGTTCCTCTATCGGACACTATCTTCTTAGGCACTCCGTGAAGACCGACGATCCTTGACATATATAACTCGCTAATTTATCTCATGCATAGGTAGTCTTAAGCGGAATGAAGTGAGCTACCTTAGTCAATCGATCCACTATTACCCAGATCGAGTCATAACTTTGCTTGGTTTTAGGAAATCGGTGGTGAAAAATTGATTCAAGATCGATTTATTGTAAATCAAATTTTGCATTGATAATGTTAAACTTAGTTTTACAAAATTTAGTTGGTTACTAATATAATATCAATGTGAGCTGGTTAGAATATGAGTAGTGTGCTTAGCTATTCAACGAATAATCGGTATCATTTAGGCCCTGTTTGTTTAGGTGTAAGCTTTTTAGCTTATAGCTTAAAGTCAGCTTTTGGGCTTAAACAGATTAAAAGCAATCGGTTTTTATACGTGATAGAGGTGGTAATTTTACCCTAATTTCAGTGGCATTAGTCTAAAATCAACATCTCTCTAGTGGCTTTTAGCTTTTATTTATATAAAAGTGTTTGGCTTTTGAAAAAGTCTAGGTAAAAAGCCACATATTTATTTAAGCTTAGGCTTTTAAGCTGGTGAAAAAGCCCAAACAAACAAAGCCTTAGAAGTGCAAAATCAAACATGACTAATTTTCTATAGAACATATTTACGAAAATAGCATGTCATGTGTTGTCGCACGATGATAAGTTGTTGATGGCATATATTGCACAACAATCAATTGGTATGGTAAATGATTTATATTAAGACAAGTGTCAATAGGCCGTGTGTCATGATGGTTGGTTTGTGTGACATTGGGATGATGATTTTGTGTGAATCAATTGATAATTGTTAACTGAGAATATTTGAAAGTTTTGCCTCGGTCAATTAAGGATTTAACAGTGTAAACCATTGAACCGGACTAAATCATACAACCACATATCTATAATAGGACAGACCTAACTCAGTAAGTTACCGAGTCTTAATATATGATATATTAGGAGGTAAACCAAGCTGTATGCACGGTTGGAGAATATGTGTTGCAGTACAGTTATATTGTTCATAGTGCAACGATGAAATAGTGAGATCAGACTTATTTGGAGTGTCTATGTTTGGATAAAGTTTTTAAAATGTTTTGTTACGATCTTCTTAGTCGCACGTTTAAGAAAGCGTGTGAATTACAATATTGATCGTATCTTGTGAATAAAATATATAAGCTCTGCAGAGGTAAAACCTATTCAAAAAAGCAGTATCTCCAGTCAGGCTTCGGCCGTTTGGCGTCGTGGAGCAGGTTGAACTTGAAGTACGCGGCGACGGCGGTGTTGTAGGCCTTGCGGTTGGGCCTGATCACCGTGGCCCGCAGGCGGGAGAAAAGCACAAGCGCCTTGGGCGCATCAGCCCCGCAGAGGGCGAGATGGATGAGGTTCGAGAAGAGCACGAGGCCTGGTAGGCTAGCACCATGGCATCGACTTCCATGAGACAGGAACGTGAGCGCGTGTTCGAGGGAATTTTTTTTAAAATAATACTATTTTTATTCTATTTTACAAAAATAATATGCCGATTTTTTTTTACAAATCTACCCATTTGTCGCCATTTGAAATTGCGACAGAGAGTCTGTCGCCATTTGAAACGGTGACAGACAATCTATCGCCATTTGAAAAGGCGACAAAGAGTCTATCGCCGTTTCAGAAAGGGACAGACTCTCTGTCGCCATTTGAAAAGGCGATAGAGAGTCCGTCGACGTTTCAAATGGCGACAGAGAGGTTTTGCCCATTTTTTTATTCGAATTGCAAAAAATATATTTGATATCAATGGAAAAATGTATGTAAATTATGAGCTGTAGTTAATAAAAAGTCAATATTAGTTGTTGTGATGTTTTACGAAATTAATGTGGTAATTGTGAGTAAAATTTTTCAGGACAAAAATCAAATTTCTTTGTTCGTCGTTCTCCTTCGGTGTGCGATAAATTTCACGACAAATTGTAGTACTATTGAATAAAAGGCAGAGGGAGATCAAAGAGAGTGCGAATCTGAGATCAGGGAGAGTGATTTTTTAGCATTTTCGGTAGCCCGTAAAATTTCATGTTTAAATGTAATTTTTAGGAAGAGTAGACCAGATTTGCTCTTTGATATGTGCACTACCATATTCTGGAAAAATATTTAATTTATACCTTGCTTTGCATCTAATTTCCACTAGTGCAATAACCCTAAGTATTATAGTCGACAACAACGCATGTTATAAATAGTTCCCACGAAGCACTTAAATTATTTGTTGAACATATATAAGGGCACATACATCGAAAGTTCAGATGATAAAATAAGCAATAGATTAGATTATATTGCAAGGGCATTACAACAAATGATGAAATTGCTTGCCGAACTAACTAACGAAAGCATTGGTTGTCATGGTGGAGCGATGATCGTTCGCCTATTTGGGTACAGCCAGAATGATGTCCCACATTTTCTGCATATTACCTGACCTGTGTAAATTTGGAGATTTGTACTCGGACACCGCTCAATCCCGACTATGAAAGAACTCCACGGGGATCCGCAGTGCTCCCAGCTATCGCCGAATGGATGCCCTATGCCGTACGTCTCGGGTGTATTAGACATAATTTTTTGGTCTTTTTGATGTGGATTTCTGCCCTCCCACATGGGCATGTCATCCCAATTCACGGCGTCCCCTATGTTAATACCACCCGGGTTCCCGGATGGTCTGCGTAACACGTCAAGGATTTGTTGCGTGGTGCGGATCAAATTTCTATGAGAACATGACTAAACTAATGTGTCAGGAACCTCTATAGATTGAGTTATTTTTCGGTCCTGACAATTTTAGCCAGCCAGCTCTACATGACATCTTCGATTTCTCAGTACACAAATAACCGAATTTGGATTCTACATTTCCCAGTTCGTAGAAAATTTATCCAGAATCTCTAATCAAGAAACTATTATTACAATCGAAATTTTAATCCCTACCTCTAGGTCATCCCTACATCGAAAATTTATCCACAAATTCTAATCAAATAACTATTATTACGATCAGGGAACCTACAAGTCCTCTATGATATTTTAATCCGTACCGAACGAATTATTAATTGCTAACTAAGTCATATAACTAAACATCTGTCCATACCGACATAACTATAAATTCCTAACTAATTCATCTAACTAAACATCTATCCGTACCGAAATAATTATAAATTCCTAACTAAGTCAACTAGCTAAACAACTTGCATCAGGTACTCATTCCTAACTAAGTCATCTAGCTAAATAACTATTATTACTCTGTTTAATCTGATTACTATATTACATATTTAACATTTAAATACTTACACACAAAAAATTAGTACCTGACGCAATGCAGATCTCCTCCTCTCCCTTTCTCCTCCTCCTCCTCCCTCTCTCTTCTTCTCCTTCTTCTTCTTCCTTCTTCTCTTCTTCTTCTCTTCTCCTTCTCCTTCTCCTTCTCCTTCTCCTCTCTTCCTCTCCGTTTTTTTGGCTGTGCGCGTGCGCTCGGTGGCTGGCTCGAGTGGGGGGCCAGGCCGCGTGCGACTTTATATAGGCGCTATCTGTCACCATTTCAAATGGCGACAGAGGTGACGGTTGCTCTTTGTCACCGTTTCAAATGGCGACAGAGAGCCTGTCCCTATCTGAAACGGCGACAGACTGTCTGACGCCATTTGAAACGGCGACAGAGAGCCTGTCCCTATCTGAAACGGCGACAGACTGTCTGTCGCCATTTGAAACGGCGACAGAGAGTCTGTCGCCATTTGAAACGGCGA
The DNA here is from genome assembly GCA_036346275.1 of Otatea glauca. Classification (NCBI taxonomy): domain Eukaryota; kingdom Viridiplantae; phylum Streptophyta; class Magnoliopsida; order Poales; family Poaceae; genus Otatea; species Otatea glauca. Next base: position 42,915,937 of record CM070712.1, on the reverse strand, counting down.
CAGAGAGTCTGTCGCCATTTGAAATGGCGACAAGTGGGTAGATTTGTAAAAAAAAATTGGCATATTATTTTTGTAAAATAGAATAAAAATAGTATTATTTTTTAAAAAAAAACTATTCGAGGTGGCCCGAGCGGGTGAGCGCGGCGAGGAACGTGAAGTTCGAGAAGGAGTCCGAGGCGATGCCCTTGTCGTGCATCTCGAGGAGGAGGCCGGAGGCCAGGCCAGGCGAAGCTGGCTAGCCCGGCAGAAGGAGCGGGTGAGGAGATTGTAGGGGATGATGAGCGTAGAGGTCGGGCGCGAGCAGGTCGAGTAGCGCGACGCCGCGCGCGATGGTCGGTGAGGCGGGAGAGGAGCGTGCCGAGGAGGCGCAGGGAGACGGGGCGGTGCGGGGAGAGCGCAGCTGGCAGGTCGGACGCCGTGTGCACGGTTGAGAGAGTCGCAAGGAGGGCGGGGAGGCCGAGGGTGCGGTCCTGGTGCTAGCGCCGGATTTCGGCAGATTTGTGGTGATGGAGAGGGTAGGAGCTGGGGAGGTAGGGGTTTAGCCATACGGATTTTGCGGTGGGGAGGAGGCGATGGGAAGAGAAGGAAGGGACGACCGTAGCCGCGCCGCTGTGGGCGTCATTGGTCACGGGGTGCGGCCGTGTGGGAGCGGGAGTGGTGCGGCAGGGGGGAGATGGCTAGGAGATTTTTGCAGGTGGTACTTGGTAGGCACGGCTGACGACACTCGATCGTCAGTTCGTCACACGTCAGAGCAAAGGGGCAACATCCTATCCAAGACGTTGGTTTAGATCGGGCGGCTAGGAGTAGGGCTGCATGTTTTGCTTGTGATTGAGCGAACTGTTCACTGATCTAGCCCTCTTAACTCCTATTCCGCGCAGGTGGAACATGGAATTTGTCAGATCACCGCACCGCGGCAAATCCAATTGCCGTGCGCCCTCGCCGCGGAAAATCCAAATGTCGCGCCCTCGTTCTACGGAAATTGCATTTCCACACCCCCATTCCACGACAATTGCCCTGCCCTAGTGGATTCTGTGACGCCGATTTTCCCGCGTCCCCATTCTGCGGCAAATAAAATTCTCGTGCTATAGGAACCCTGCATTACAGTACCATGGATTACTCACGCAGTGCTGTAGTGCGGAGAAAAGCTATTTTGCAGTTTTAAAAAAAAAAAGAGTAAAGGGCCAAATATGCTATTCATTCTGATTGAGCGACAGTGAGACTGTTGTTGACTCGAGAGTTGAGAGTGAGCTCAGTACATCTCCAGCTATAGATATTGCTTCAAGCCTTTTCTCTTATGGTGCTGCATCCTGTTTCGAGGAATGAAAGGAGAAGAAAAGGACCTCAGTTTAACTAGGCGTAATGCATCGAACAATTGATCCCTCCTGATATCTGAAAACATGAAGCACTGCCGCTGCAATTCCAGTCTTTACATTAACAGCGGGCACTACTTCTATCATCAAACATTTACTAGATAAAAATGAGAGACTCGTTCTTCTTACAAACGGTGAATGTTCTTAACATCCTTCAATACTGTTCGTGTACATTTACCGAATACAATCCCAGCAGAAAAGGGTCATTGCCACAGCAAATATAAAGCCACCACTGATGAAACCTCCACAATTATTTGACTATCATACCATTGATGAATCAGATGGATTAGAAGAGGAAGTATCAGCTGTACAGATACGGGAAAATTTTCTCATATTTACATACACTCATGAATCTTAGCTCCGAAAACAGGGCTGCCACTCCAGGAATTGCCCCGAGAGACACAAACCAAGAAGCCGTGCCACAGGCTAGTTCAGCAAGCCTGCAACCACAGAGGTAAATCCTTCTGCAACTTTCATATCACGAGGAACTCTCAGAAATTCAAACCTACTCTTTTCCTTTTGACAAGTTTTTAGGCTCCAAATTAGGAGCAACTGAAAATCCATCCTTATATGTAAAGAAAGCACCCTTAAAAGTAGGGCGGGAAAAGCACCAGTTGGCTCCTCATTAGTAGGCAGATGAAAGCCATTGATGTTGTAGCGCTTCACTGGCTGTTGGCCTCTTCCTGGGGTTTATTTGCAGCAGAGAAGATAGAAAATCAACAAACTTGGGATCAGGACATTTTACGTGATGTCGCAAAGAGGACTTCTCTGGGATCAAATAGTCAAACTGATCTGTCTCCTGGATACAAATAAAGCAAGGAATAGGAGTGTTTACTGTTTACTGTGCTATAACCAGCAAGGATAGAGATGAGCACGATGAAATTTAAATAGACACAAGCAAGGCTAGTTCTTTCAAATAGAAAAAGTCATATAGCCATACAAGGAGAACTTGAAAAGCAAACAAAAGAATCTCAGAAGTTATTCATGAGATTTAGATTAAGTGGTCATGGAGTACTCTTATAGCATCTGGCTCCATAGGCAAGCATTTTTTAAGCAACAAAGAAGAAATGAATTGTACCTCGTTCTTGGTGAAAAGGTCGTAATCATCAGTGAAATACTTCTGTGTCTCCTGTCCCAATGCTAGCATTTCCAGGTCAATTGGGCCAATTATCCCAATCATTCGAGCAAGCATCATGGACACTGGTTCATTAGGAAATAGTACCTGTTATGTGTAAGAGTCAGCAATTATAACTAGATGGTTTACCTCTTTGAAATGCCAAAACAATAGAAGCACATCATTCTTTTCAAGAAATAAACAGCATAATTTCATGTTTGTGTCAATTTAACTTGAAGTTATAATAGCCTATCCGCATCCCCCCAAAACAGAAAAAACTACTCAACCCCCAACTCATCAGTACATGCGTGTCTATAATATTCAGATTTACTCAAGCATAGAAAGTCAAACTCTATTTTCTGATCCGAGCTATATATCGCCATAGCATTTAGACAACAAAGAAGAACAAGTCGGAGCTATATACCGCCATAGCATTTAGGCAACAAAGAAGAACAAGTAGGAAAAATATGCTGCCATAGCATTTAGGCAACAAAGAAGAACAAGTCGGAGCTATATACTGCCATAGCATTTAGGCAACAAAGAAGAATAACATGCCAACATACTATTAAATCTGGTATGTTGCAACCTTCATAAGATGCAATGTGCTGATATGACCACAGAGCACTATGATCTTAACATAGCTAAAATGTCAATATATGCAAAATTAAAACTATCAAGTCAATAAAAATTACTTACTTCACCAGTGTATAGTTCAGCAAGGATGCAACCGAGAGACCAAATGTCAATCCTCTGATCATATGGCAGGCCCAGAATGACCTCAGGAGCTCGATAAGAACGTGATTGGACATACAATCCTAAGTTGTCTGTCAAGAAGCAACTACTTCCAAGATCAATGACCTTAATTTCACACCTGCTGTAGCTCTTGATAAGGATATTCTCTGGCTTCAGGTCAGAATGAATGATCCTTAAATGATGCAAGAATACCAAAGCCTCTAAACATTGCCGAGCTATTGCCTGAAAAGAAGGGAAACTTTTGTTTCAGCAGGGCTTTCTAGCTTTCATGAGTGAATTATAGTTGTACTCAAACTGTTAATCACTATCGGCAACACTATCATTTTGAGAAAACGATCAGTTAAGGTCCAACGACTAAACAATTTTTCTTTAAACACAGCATGCTAAAATAGTTTGGAGTAAGGTGCAGACTACAGAGTGAAATGTAAGTGTGTACGAATGGGCATTTCCCCTCATACGAGATTCTCACAGTATGTGACAATTATAGAGAACAACTCATCAAAGGACAGTTGAACATACCTGTATCCTAGGCAATGTAAAGTACACCTCACCACCAGACTCCTGATTATATTTCTGAAACTCATACAGATTTGCTCGCAGTAATTCAGTGACAATGAAAAGGTGTTCCTGTCAGTATTTGTTTGCTGTCAGAAATCAGCATTATGCACGGTCATGACTGATAAATTTCACTAGATCCTACCATCAAACATGCAGTTAAGCAATTCAAGTACATGAATCGAAATAAAATGGTATATTATGACAGTATATCCTTTTGAGATATTGCTATAGACCTAGAGTATATCCCTTTAGATACCTGCTTAGGTTCCAAACAACCAAGTAGAATGCAGTATGCTGTTAACGCAGGGGTATCTTAGCCAATTGTATCTCTCAAATGATATACCTGATGATAGAAGTAGTCATAGAGGCGCAACACATGATGCTCATCTAATGGATCATATTTGTTCACAAACTTCAGGAGCTTTATCTCATCCAAACTCTGATCAAAGAAATCCTTATCATTTTTGATTATTTTAAGGCAAACATCCGTTCCTGTCTGAAGATCATGTGCTTGCACAACCTTACTGAATGCTGCCGAGCCAAGATATTCAGTGACATAATATCTTCCTGCTATAACTGAATTCAAGACAATGGGGAAATCTTTGTTTTCTTCAAAGCCAGTCCTGCAATGGATGCCTACTATATGAGCATAAGGATTAAATTTTTAGCAACAATAAAATAAAGGAAAAACAGGATTTGATTGTGAACCTGTTCTTGCGGTGGACAATTCTCAATTCAAATACCTCATATTCTAGGTGGAAATCAGAGAGGGAGAGAACAATATTTGTCTCTGGGTCTTCTTCCTCGGCTTTCAGAGCAGTAGAATTTTGGACATCTGTATTCATTGGCCCAATATCTCCAAACTCATAGGCGTCATCAGGATCACCACTCTCAGGGAAAGGCTGTATGGTATAACCTTCTTCCAGATATTCTTTGTCACTGCTGTTTTTCAGGATTTTTTCAATGCTATCATCCAACTCTACATTGTACGTGACATCACGTAGAAGTCTTGGACCTATGAAAGACAACAAGCATTAGGATTGAAAACCAAAGGACAAACCAGCAAGCAAGCAAAGGAAAATCTTTAGACAGATTGTTTCAAAAACCTATAGACAGGATTGGTGGATAACGGGCACTAATTTACATATACACCAGTGCATATAACTATTGGACAACAAACAGTATTTTAACATGATTGATCTAAAGATAGTTTCGACCTTGCTGTATCATAAATACTGACAAAAAAATGTACTCTTTGGAACTTTTATTTTTATGGCCATTTTCCATTATTGCGGTTGGCTAACCAAAGCCAGGTAACCAATCGAACAGTAGAGGGAAAATTCTGTTCTTTTAAATTTCCAGAGAAAATCCATGTGAAGCATCATCATATAACAGCAGCAATATTGTAAATCTCAAAATGTTACTGAAAATGGTTGCTACTGACTAGTACAGAATTTTTTGCTCTTTGTGTACTTAATGGTGTGTCCACAAAATGGCAGCAGAGATTCAGCTTTTCATAATTCAACCTAAAAAAACTCAACAGTATCCACCCTATTGAATGTTGTAATTCATTCCCCTTCCCCACTACATTAAATCCAATAAATAAATTCACATTATCTTCATTGGCATAAAATGGGTTAAAGCGGACAAACTTTACACTGTACTAGTACAATAAAATCCGCAAGAAATGGAGTACTAGTAAGAAACTTAAGAGGAAGGCTTCGGAGTTCAGAAGTACTTACTCGCAACTACGTCAGCATCAGCATCACTATCAAATGAACTGAGCATTTGAAGCTCCTTCTCCACAACACACAGCTCCAAACGCTCATCTCCTCGCACAGGATCTCTTGGCAAATCGCACTCGAGCACAACACTCTGCTTCAGCTGAAACACATCCATGCCACACTCGTCTAGTATCTCGGTCTGGTCATCCATGATCTTGTACCTCCCGTACACAGCGGAGCTAGAATCCTTGACCACCTCGAGCCCTTCCTCGTTCTTCAGTCCCCCACCACAGCAACCGCAGAGCGGTGATGAGCAGGTGTACACCTCGGCGCACCCCTCACAGCCATCATTGCCGACGTGTTCGTGACGGTGGTCGTCGCCGGCACTAAGCACGTCCATTTCTATCCGCTCTGAGCTGCCGTGAGCACCGAGAACAAACTTGTCCTCCTCTTTGTCTTTGCCATCGTCCTCGTCCAGCTTGCTATGGAAGAGGTGGTCGTCGTAGAGCCAACCTTCTTGGAAGAAGATGTCGGTGGTGTCGTACTGGCGAGCTGTGCCGAACTCCAACTCCGATGACGATGCGTCCGAGTGCGAGTGCGGCGGCGACCACAGTCCATATGGATTCAGCAGCCCTAATCTCCGAAAGAGAAAAGGATCAAAATTGTGAATTTAGGCTGGGAGATCAGAATTTATTGGCAGGCAGTATCACTGGTGAACCGAACCGAGGGGGAGGGGTTTAACCAGTCCGCTACTAAGATCAAGGGAGAATAATCAAAGGTTAATTATTTTCAGCAAAATCATCTGCGTAGAAACATAGTAGTTGCTTTTATCCATCAGCTTCGAATTGGGCCCAAAGCCCATAGCCGCGGAAATATTGGTGCACAGATCGAGATTTCGCGAGACACAACCGCCACCCTCGGAAACCGAGAAGAGAAGGGTTTAACGATGACGAGAAAAAAAAATGGCTTGCGCCGTGACTACCTGAGGGCGAGGAGCGCATGCTGACGAAGGCGGATGAGGACGCCGAGTCGGAGCTGGAGCCGGGGCTTGCAGGCGCTGGCGCGCCGCCGCCGCTGGAGGCGGAGGCAGGCAGCCGGAGGGGCGGGAGCTGGGGATCTAATGCGGCCGCGGAGTCGACGTCCCCGTTGGCGGTGCGAGCCAGCATGTCATCTCGGAGGGCGGAGGCGGCGCTCGCGAAGCCGTGCTCGGTGAGGAACGCCATGACCTCGTCCAAGCCAGGCGCCGCCATGCGCGGGGTTGGGCGGGGCGGGGCGGACAGCTTGCTCAAGCGCATGGCGCGCGTCGTGAGGTAAGCAGTTGCGTCGCCATTGGAACTTGGAGGCGAAGCGAGTCGGGTGTCGGGTCTGCGAGTGACAAGAGGACGAGGCAAGGACTGGAGGCAAAGAAGTCAGAAGAAAGAGAGAGACAAGAGGCCGCATAGGATCACGAAAGTTGGGCGTCCGCATAAAAGTTTGACTTAATTGCGTTTCAGCCCCCTGTCGGTTCCGATAATACAGTTAAGTTCAGCAGGTTTTGTGGATCGGAAGAACTGCACACATCCCTCGCCAGTGAAACATGCCACGAGGAGTTAAAAGACATTTTTTAAGTATAAATCAGACGCACATATTTAATGCACATCATTTACACACATTATCTAGGCACACACGACACACTTGGAAATTGTTCATGGCACCTAAGGTCTTATGGAAAGTTGGTACACGTTTTCCACTGAACACGCACGGTATACATACTCCTAAAATTGATCGACACCAACACTAAGTCCAGGACTTAACCCTAAAAGGCTAGGTAGACACACTAGTCATATGACCATAAACCAGCTTCTTATGGGTTAAAGGACTACTTGTACGTAATTGTCGATTAATATACTTAGTTTCTGTTTAGATGAATGGTAATTTTTTGGGAGGTTTTTGGATTTAGTTCAAATTTAATTTAGGTCCTAAAATATTTCAATAAAATACCTTTAATCTAAACAACCCCTTAGGACAACTGTAAATGTAACTTTGTATATCATGTTTTGATCTCAATAAAATTAAAGAGGTTACACTGGACATGTTTTCTCTTACCTAGTTCAGGCCTTGATATGCTCACATAATATTTCCTTAGAAATTTGTGATCAGGCCTTTTTCTTATTTCTAACATCGGAATTGGGATTCATTGTTTAAGGCAAGTGAATTTAACAAGTTTTGGATGAAAAACCTTAATAAAAATTTGACTATATGCCCTTTCGATCCGGAGTACCATTGAGAGGATAGGCACGAGTGTGCAAAGATCAGATGACAAGGACCCAACAGAGATTCGAAAGGGTGGTCACTACACTTCCAAGCATAATAAAGGGCTAATAAGGGATTTTACGCTTGTATTATGCCGTGGGGTGTGGGGGTGCGGCCTTTTTGGCTTTTCAACGATGGGGAAAAAAAGCGTGAGGACTCCGCGTGCGGGTCCGGTTCCGGCGGGCCTGCCCGTAGCGTAGGCAACCGCGCCAGCTGACGTGGAGGAACCGAGCGGACACCACATGGGCGGGGCCGACCACCGCGCGCGCCTCGAGGCGCCCTTTTCGCTGCCGCTCCGCTCCGGTTGGCAATCGTCGCGCGCGCGGTTGGTGGTAGCCGTCGTGTCGGGCGGGCTATCGTGCTTTGTGTTTAAATTGAATCGAGTTATGATGATCCGTTACGTCGGTTCAACTTGTTTTCAACGAGTTCAGACACGTTCTATTTGCGCTTTCTATTTACACTATTGTGACGAGAGTAAAGGAACCAGAGATGCATGAAGTTGAGGCAATGAACATAAATATTATGGAAAAACGAGCTAAAATTTATTTATTTTTGAACAGTTACAGAGAGCGAGAGGATATGCTGAATATGGGTGAGAGAGGGGGCAATAGGCAAAAAAAGAGTGAGGAAGACATACAAGAGAGATTGAGAGAGACGGACGAGAGAGGGAGAGATTGAGAGAGACGGGTGAGAGACAGAGAGAGAGATTGAGAGAGACGAGTGAGAAAGAGCAGCTTCTTGCATCGTTTCTCAACCTCTTTTAGCTCTCTCTGCCCTCTTATCCGTCTCTTTTAGGTGATTTCTATGTTGGATGTGTCTATAGCTCTCATACTCTACGAGTCGATGAACTTTATGTTGAATTTCTTCCTCATATTCTACAGTGTCGTGCCGAATCGTATCACCCCATCATGCTTAACACGGGCAAAACTTTAGATCGGACTGTACCCGTCGTGACTCGAATCGATCCAACAAAACCTATCTCGTATGCCCACCTCTAGTTGGTGGTCGGGGCGATGGGGAGTCCACTTCCACCTCCATGGATCCATCACTCGGCTCGGCTCCCCGCCTCCACCTGACATCCACTGTGCGCGGACGACATTATTATCGGCGGTCTCACCTCACCTCACTCACCGCTCCCCAGTGAAGTCAGTCTGGACCTCACCTCTGCGCTGCACCCCCTGGGCCTCGCCACTTTTCCGTGATTTGTTGGGGGTGGGGATCCTCTGCGCCGGCCGGCACGCCAATTGCCAAATGCACACCCCGGAATGATGGGTGGCGTAGTGCTACCACCTGGCCTGGCCGTGGGTATGTTCCGCCTCCTTGTCTTCAAGGCCGTGCCTGTTCCTTCGCTTTGTGGCTGCCTCGTTGGTACGAGTACCGAGTAGCAGTACCACGTCCTGTGTGCTGTACCATGGCGCTGGTGGCGTTGGTATGAGTTTTAAGTACTGACACGATGTTCATACTTGTTTTGTAGAAGCATGCAAACTGTTGCATTCTTGTCAGCATTTTACTGCTACTGGTCAAATGATTTTCAGGTGCCTAGAATTATATGGAGTTACCGCCAATAACAAGGGGGTGGAGCTAGCAATGACCCAAGTATCGGGTCATGCCAACTGATCTCGATCCATAGATTGGGTGGATCGGTTGTTTTCGAGCTATTTAAGCTAACTTTTGATCGTAGGCCTCGGACCATGGTTCGGATAGTCCGAGGTTTGACTTTGTCATTGTCGATAACTTAAAAAAACAACTCTACTTGAATCTTTTTTGGCTTAACATTGAGTAGCTTGACGACTAAAGCAAACTTTTGTGAGGTCTTAAACAAATCCATAGCCTAATTCTCTCTGTTTTGCCTCAAATCTCTAAAAAGTTCAGCAAGAAACCACACCTCTTAGCATATACAAGGGGGAATCGACGATTGGACCACTCGACAGTCGACAGCAGGCACGAGCAAGGCGGGGGGCAAGGGGCACACCGGCAAGGAGGAGGATCTGGAGAGCAGTCTGGGGGAACCTGCTGGCGGCGTCGACCAATGTCGTCGAGGAAGCGGATGAGCTAGACATACGATGCAGGCGGGGAGTGGGTGGCGAGGGTTCTGGAGGCGAGCTAGGGTTCGAGTGGCTAGCAATCTGGGGGTAGGGATGACGGCGCGGAAGGAGGGAGGAAAGAGCGGTGGCAGCGGAGACGGGGGAAGGATCTAGGGAGCAGGTGAAGGTGAGAGGCGGAGGCGGAGGAGGCGAGGAGAGGCTCTGGAAAGATTGTGGCGTCGAGGTCTTCGGAAGGTTCAAAGCCATGACGCGCAAACATCCATCGGATCGGACGGCGACGAGAAGGACCTAAATGCAATTTTGAGATTTTCTGGGGGCTTTTTTGCAAAGAAGCTGACGTGGCGTCGCTGGTTGCGCGAGAATTTCAGACGCTATAAGATAGTCTATATTATAGTAACTTCTGCTCTAGTTTTCCTTGACACACTGTGCACTTTATCGATATGTCATTATCATGGTATTCTGGTATGAAAATTGCTCTTAAGCGTAAAGCAAACTTTTAAGGTAGCATTACAGGTATTTTTACCAGGTGAGTGTGTTATCTTGTACTACTCCATTTCGCTGCCCTTTTTTAATGCAAACATGCGTCACATGTAATTAACAGTTAGAATGCATTGCAGCATAGTAACATGAAGTGTATGGCTTTATACTCCGTACAACAGCAAGCAAGTATGCATCAACGCATACTGTGCAAATAAGGTCGCTCGCCAGGATATTTTCAGTATAACAGTAAGTTTCATCTAATGATGACCGTACCATACATAAAGCAAGAATTGGATGCACAAGTATAAAATTATGATGGCTAAATTCTAGACTTATTACCCCTTCAGTCACAAATAGTTATCTTGTTGGACATAAATGTTTTTAAATTTTTAAAACTGTAACGGTTAATATCTTTTTAAATATTTAAATTGAATACATAAAAATCATATATGTAGATTTGTTTTCAAAAGTACTTTCATAATATTATAATTTTATTGGGTTCTATAAATATATAATAATAAAAATTAGTGATCAAAGCTATATTTTGAAGACTGTGTCAATATCCAAAACGACAACTATTTATGATCAGAGAGAGAGAGTAATTGCTTAAAACTTAAAAGAAGCCTGCCAATAACAACTACAGCAAGGTTTATCAACCAACACTGACTACAAAACAGACCACCAAACAAAAGTTCCACGAAGAATCATGAATTCATCCATCATCTAGAGGGTGTTAGGCGCACCTTCCTCAGACAGGACATCGATCAGAAAGCGAGAATTCGTGGCCACGGTAGTTGTGGGGAAGTTCTCTTCTGTCGATCAGAATAGTTTGCTCATGTCAGCTCACTGGTTTATTAGCACCCCATAGAAAAATGAAATGAAGCAACTCTGATTGATCTCAATCAAGGACCAAATTATGCGTCACAAGAATAATAATTGTACTAACAAGGCACTAAACGACTGAAGAAAACTCAGAGAAAGAGAACCAACTCAACTGAAATTTGGTCCCGAGGTTGGTGATGACTGGTGAGTAAATAATTTATTATCAGCATTGATTGTTCTAGGTGATTTCATACTAGCTAGTCACTTACATTTCCTAGTTAGTAGGAGTACGTGGTACTACGTGGGGAAAGTGACGGAAAGAGGACCAAATAACTTCGTCCTAAAAAAAGTTTTCAGGAGATGATCAAAGTAATGTGGTCGAGTCGTTTGCTTAATTGGTGTGTTAACCTTTTTGTGATCCAAGTACCTTTCGGAGGCAAAAGAGAATCTATTCTCAAGTGCATGAAAATGTGAACCGGTGATCTCTTTGGAGTTTGGAGTACGTAGGTAGATTGGTCCGTGTACGATCCTAGGTTCTAGAGCCATCTCTGCGCTTCGATCGGTGGTTCACATTCTGCAACGGCCAGCACGAGATTCTTGCAGAAAGGGAGTACTCAAGCAGCAGTTCATAAATCGCCTCAACGGCTCAACACATTGTACAAGACCGAAACTACAAAGCAAAGCATTGTTACGAGCGATTCTTGCAAATTTTGAAACATACAGAATCATAGAAAAAAATGTTAGTATCATAAGCCATAACCAATTCAGTTTAATTTAATCAACTATAGCTCAAGATTGCACTCCATTCCAGCAGCAACTTTTGCAGCGAGCCAGAGCCACCGGTAGGAGGAGCCGCGGAGCATATCGATTCCCGGCCGTGTTCAGAGAGCGACGTCGAAACCCAACCGAATCCACGAGAGTTTCTTCGTCCTGATGACAATAAAAACCGCGAGCAGTAAGCGAGATGTGACGCGAAAACAACGCCTCCCTCCGTGCCACTACGAACTCGACTTCGATTAATCGGTGAGGTTTGGAAGGAAAATCAGGAGTGGCGTGATGTGCAATGTACTTTCGCTTGCACGGCTTGGTCGCTTTAGCTCCGGTTTACTTTGAGGACGAAAGGAAGAGCAGAAAAGAAAGGACAAGAAATGCCCGTAAGTTACACCGAGACCACTCCTTTTACATTTCCCTCCTGATGTTGATGCGTTCTACTTTTACTTTATTTTGTCATTTTCCCCCTCTTTCGTTTAAAATAAATACATAAGGCCAAACAAAAGTTACAATGTCCTTTTCTCCTGTGGACCTGTGGTTTCTTTGGGCCTCAAGACAAATGTGGGCCCATGCACCCTGGTCCCATGCCTCAACAGGAGCCCAACTTGATTGGCACACTTTTTTTTTTGTCATTTGGTAAATAAAAGTTTCATTTACAGAACAGAAGCTCAACTTCAGTAGCTCATAATATAACTGAGGCCAAAACTCGGTCAAAGGTTCAAATTCCACAAGGTGTCTGGAAGAAAATTCAGTAGCTGTCTACGATAATCTTCTCGAGTAATCAATCTAGATGGAATTTATAGGATTCATTTTGGGAAATCTTCGCTTATCTTGTCTCTTGTACATTTTTTTAAAATCTAGTTCTCCACATATATATTTGAAATTTTGACCCCACTTCACCGCAGAAGTTGCGACAGGTGACACTTATCATCTACCGCGCCAAGGGAGCACATCAAGTGATCGGAGCCACAGGAGTTCGCCCGACCGTGGCAAGATCCCTTCCATGCTACCTGGGCTCGACAACGAGTTGCCGTGCGCTACCGCGCTTCTTGAGCCCCACATGTTGCGCTGCCGCAGCTCCTCCCGCGCTCCTCGAGTATGATAGTTCCCTCCTCCCACAGTCCCTCACCCTGTCGTGGCATTGGTCACCCTTCGTGCTGCTTGAGCGTGGTAGGTGCCAGATGTCATCTGGTGCGCCTTTTGTGGTGGGGGAGCAAGCTAAATTCGTAAATACATGCGTTTAGAGAGCGGGGCTAGATTTGCGAAAAAAACGTACAGTGGGCTAGATAAGCGGCGAGTTCTCGTTTTGGCTTACTGTTTATCAACTATTTCTGTATGACGCAATCTTGGAATTTTTTTAAATAATATATTTAAAATAATTTTACAAAAATAATACGCTGATTTTTTTACAACAATATACATCTGTCGCCATTTCAATTGGCGATAGAGCTCTATTTTATCGCGGATTGAATTGGTCGACAGATTATTTTGTCGTAGATTCATTTAGTCGACAAGGCTGAGGCCTATCGTCAATTGAGATAGCGATAGATATATTTTTTTTAATTTTTTCAGCATATTATTTTTTAAAAGTATTTAAAAATATATTATTTAAAAAAATTCTGCAGTCTCGGATGTTTTGTGACATCCCAAAAAGCTTTTTAGTCTCCAATTGGCAGAATGTATGGACACATTTTAAGGCCTGGTATAGATGGGCTTACTCGGTTCGGTCTACATTTGAAAAGTAGCAGAGTCAGCAACCTTGTTTCAGTGAATGGTCCACCAGAAAGGTAAGGCCCAATTTCTAAATTTTGGCCTTTCGCTCGTTATTATGTCTCAAGGACACAAGGATGAGGAACTATTGAGATGTAACGTCCATGCAAATAAAAGAGGAAATCGATCATTTGCCCCATCTTACTTGTGGTTTCAATGATTTAGGACTAAGTTCCATGTAATTTATCTTTTGCCCCATATATTTTGGGTTTTTTTGTGTGTGTCATTTTTTCGTTTTAAAATGGTTTTCAATTTGTTTTGGCCGTAGCACCACAGGCAAAGATCAAAATGCCTGCAGTGGGGGAGTGTGACGAGGTCGGTGTTTGTATCTGTCTTCTTGATTTTTTTTAAATAATACGATTTTTTATTTAAATTATAAAAATATATCACGATCTTAAAAAATTGCAAAAATATATCTCTGCCGTCGCCCTCTAAATAGGCGATTTTGGCACTTGTCGCTCTTTGAATGGGCGACATGTCCGCTTTCCTGTAGCCAGTTTCTAAAGAAAATCATAACTTTTTCATATGATGTCGGATGGAGATGAACTTTATATGAAAATTGTAGCTCTCGATGAGATCTACAACTTTCGTATACAATTTTTTTTCATTTGAATCTATTTAGATGACCAAAAATGAGATAAAAAGTTCAGATCTAAAAATCAGACGACCAAGGAGGCAATGTCTCAGGGTAGCTCATCCGTGCGGTCTAGCCGGAGCACGGGAAGAGCGGGTTGCCCCTCGTGGATTGCCCTATATGCATACAAGAGAAGGTGGTGGAGCTCGTTTTTGAAGACGAAGAGCAACCCAGAGAAGAGCTTTGTTAAGTGCCCAAAGAATCAGCCGAATGTAAGTTTTCCAATGTTTTGTGACCTCCACCATTTTAAAATGCAAAAATGGCAAAAGAAAAAAGAGAGGACTGTTCGGTTTTGTCGGATTTCTTTACCTATGCCAGGGAAGCAATGCTTTCTCTTTAGTGTCTCTCTCTTTCATGTCGTCATATTTTCTCAAAATGTTGTGGGTGCAAATGTACGGACCAAACAGGCATTGTTTTCTTCGCTCACTTTCTTTAAAGCTGTTCGGTTAAAAAAAAAGAGGACCACACGAAAGATGAGGGCAAAAGATTAGTTACATGGAACTTAGTCCAAAGTCATAAATAATGCGATTAAGATGGGGCAAATGATCAATTTCCTTGCGAATAAATACTAGTGCTATTTCAATGCCATCGATCATAGTCATATATTGAGGGCATGTATAATAAGGCCACGTCAGCTGACTCTTAACCTGTACACATCAGTTTTGGTCTATGTGAAGGAGTGAGAAAAGAAGAGAGAGAAGAGAGCTGACTCTTATTTAATAGCCAACTTTGCACGGGAGTATAGGTAGATCATTTATGTATAAGAGAGAAAAGATAGTTATTGTACAATATCTAAAGACAACTTTTAGAGACAGTTATTGTATAAACTGGCTTTTAGCTTGCTATTAGCCAGTAGTTGGCTTTGCTATTGTACTTGCTCTGAGGACTCATCAGTTCAAAGTCATGCAAACCAAATACTCAATGGTGTTTCCTTCTAGAAACATGGTTTAATTAGCTCTTTTTAGAAGAAAAAAATAGCTCAGTTATCATACTAGTTCGTTGAAAAAGAATCCACCTGCCACCTTTTGACAAAAACGATCAATAAACAATAACAATCTCTTCAGAGAATTCACAGGGATTTATTCGCTAAATGGACGCAGAGTTTAATTACACTACGCATACGAGTTGACCATGAGTAATTACTCTGGCTGTGTATCATGGTGTGTTATGCACTACACGTATAGCTTAACAAATAGGCACCATGGTGAGCTCGGTGCTATGCACTTGGGCGCATGCTTGCGTCCGCAATGACGAGAAAGACTAGCTAGCAAGATGTTTTCGGTTTAATCAAACCATTATACTACTATAATTCACATGAGTGTTTCTGCTGTTGCTAGCCGCATGCCCACGTGTATGGGCGGCATAATCCTTGCTTACTCTATTCCATCTCCAGAGTAAATCCAACTCTGTCTCCGAGTGCTAGCAGCCGCTGACCATGTACGCTGTCCAATTAATGCCGCAGATTGTGCCAAGATACTTCTTGACTCATCAACAGATGATGATCTACTCGTTATTCCTCAGTCATGAGAGAAAATCCTCATACTACCTAAAACGTTGAAGTATGAATAGTTTACACTATTTTACAGGTTGGTTGGTGAATGGGATGGAAATGTAATTAAGCGCATGATTAGATAGGGCACCCCCGTCCTGCAAACCTTATTCTCCTTTTCTTGCACCATCACCACCCTGGAGTTCGCACACACTTTCGACTGTGGCCATTTTTCTTTGAATCTCAGCGAGATAAATTGGTCAGAAAAACGCTGAAAAGTACGATCGTTTGCGACTCTATCTAGTAGCCAAGTATGATGCGTACATATATAAATGCCAAAGAGAAATAGGTTAGAATAAAACAACAAGGGAGCTAACCAAGGAAGTTAGCATAGCCAAGGACGACGTACTGCGGCAGCGTCGCCTTGCTGTAGCAGGCTGACACGTGCATCACATCACGAAAGCTATAGAACATCCACTACTACACAAATCTACATCACAGTCGGTTCTTTTTTGCCATCACAGTCGGTTCTGGTGGCGATACAAAGTCATTAGATAGAAATGAGGCGATGCTGTCACAGTCGGTTCTTTAAAAGATGCGATAGAGATGAACACGCATCTCTATCGATTCTTTGGAAGAAGCGATAGAGATGAGGGAGTCATCTATCGGTTCCTTAGAAGAAGCGGTAGAGATGACCTCCTCATCTCTATCGGTTCTAGGGGGTCATCTCTATCACTTCTTCCAAAGAACCGATAGGGATGAGGCGGTCATCTCTATCGCTTATTACAAGGAACCGATAGAGATGACCCCCTCATCTCTATCGTTTTCTTCTGAGAACCGATAGAGATGAAGGGGTGTGCTGTTTTTCAATTCACCCTCCGCATATACACAGTATGCATGCACATATCATATGGCCAAAAGACAATTGAAATGGAGTGGGAACTTAATATTATTAAAGGAAACATTACAAACCCTGTACCTAATGAGAAGAAATCACTTATTGATTGATACTAAATAAGTACAATATAAAGAACCATCTCATACAGCTTGACCTCTAAAATTGCTAGGCATTAAACCATTTAAATGTTTTTAGTTGATGGTAAGCAATTGCAAATGCAAAACGGCAGCCAATTTTTTATTTCACTCATGCGGCCATGGATTGATCCTTGCAAAATTATAAACAATGATCCGACGAGTTGCATAATAATCCGACGAGTAAAGAACCATACATGACAAAATAATAAAAAAGACATCCATGTTGAATAGATAAGCATTACTAATGAACTGAAGTGGCTATATGAGTGGATTGAAGTTACAAAATAGTGAACACGTTGTTAGGTATTCTCCAATGTTTGATGGACAAACATGAATCAAGATTGTTTTATCGTACTCTGTTGCTTTAAACTAGTAGATGAAATCTTGCTAACTTCTAGAATTAATTACACTAGGATAATCTAGAACCACATTGGTGATTGATGGTCAAAATAATCACGATCACTAATTCAGTATGTCCGCCATAGAAAGAAAATGATATATGTCCTAACAAGATCAAGAATCAATGAGCTGAGGCTTTCACTGCCTACCAAATACTTATTGCTTCCTTTAGTAGCCAGACGAGGTCCTTGGTCCTTCCCTTGACTCATTTCCTCCATTTTCTGCAAAGAAGCTTCTCTATCATCACCATAAACTAGATCAGCATTCTCGGATTGTGGATTTCCATTAAGTGCAACATGCCGATAGTAAAGTTCAAGCTCCTTTTCAAATACTGCAATGAAACACCTAACTGTCTCCAACGATTGTTCATATTTTGATTTTTCAAGTGCCTAGTGATAAAAAAAGATAGATGTAAGTGGACATTTGGACAGTTGTACACACATATAGAATCAGCCTGATGGCAAATAATCAAGATCAAATGTTACCACACAACTTGAGCTGGTTTTTGGATGCATGAACTTGGAACAGGGTAGTGGTATTGTGCTAACATAAATTTAGAATAGATGTTAAGCCATCTTCAAGTTTACAATTATATTTGTATTTTCTGTGTATTAAATATAAACTATAGCAATTGTTTTATACGCCTCTCCTTTTTTCATTCTTTTTTGTTGCTAAACTTAAATTCTTAAAAGCTACACTTATACAAAATTATTCGCAAATAATTTCCATCCACAAAGAAAAGTCACGGAAAGTTCAGAAAATAGCAAAGGAAAATAATTCTCTGCACTTGCTACATGTTTCCAAGAATAAACAAGAATCAGCCTGAGACAAGTTATGGAAACAAAATTAACTAACCTGTCTCACCTACCTTTTTCTTCAAGAGGGTATCAAATTGGTGACATGACAACTGATTGAACATAGTTCTTTCCTCGGTAGAAGACTATGGTGTCATTTTCAATAATATTAATAGGGATACCACTGCTTAGTCGG
This sequence comes from Otatea glauca, assembly GCA_036346275.1. Taxonomy (NCBI): domain Eukaryota; kingdom Viridiplantae; phylum Streptophyta; class Magnoliopsida; order Poales; family Poaceae; genus Otatea; species Otatea glauca. Next base: position 42,897,691 of record CM070712.1, on the reverse strand, counting down.
GCTATCTCACTAGCATACTCTTGGATTTGCCCTAGCTTGTAGGGCTTACAGATGACCTTCACAGTCTCATGTTTCTTCCAGTGCAAATGCATGTTCAAAATTACACCCCCCAAAACTCCTTGCCTTCCAACAAAGACATAATTTGACATTTTCTGTGAAACCTTCTTCAAATAAAATCTTTCCTCGCCATTGAGATCATCTAGTTTAGCCATAGGGCCTTGAGCTTTGGCAACCTCATACTTCTTAAGCTTCTCAACCAACATAGCTTCCTTTAGTTTGGCCTAGAAGAGAAACAACTCATTTTAATTTATCTTCTCCTATGAAACAAAAAGAGAAAGCAAGCACATCATATTCCAACTATTTTAGCATTTGTTCATCTAATGGTGATGAAAGTTTCCTTGCAAACCAGCTAGTTATGATTTTTAAAAATGGAAAACCCTAGGTGCCAAGAGGGTTCAAATGAACCAGCTGGGATTTTATAGAAACAGCTACCATACTCCTATATTCTTATTATATCATAGAAACAGATCAGTCATAAATTATCAGTAAAGTATTAAAGCAACATTCTGAAAGCAAATTGCTTGCGGAGGGGACAGCGGCGTTAAGGCTCCAAACCCAGTCGGCGCGCGGAGGCTCCGCCCGGTCGGCGGCACGCAGGGGAGGACGGCGTGCCGGCTTGGCTTGGTCAACGGTGCGGAGGGGAGGGCGGTGCAGAGGCTTGGCCCCATGAGGGGAGCTCGGGGCGACGAGGAAACTAGGGTTAGGCGAGCGGCGGGAACCGAGGTTAGGGCGCAGGAGTATGCGCGCGAAATAAATGTGTCCGCTTGGGGCATTTGTGTCGGTTCGTTAACAGAAACCGATACAAATATAACCACTCCACGATTGGTTTGTTAAAAGAAGCTAACACAAATAATACCACTTCACTATCGGTTTATCAATAAAAATCGATACAAATGTACAGAGAACTTCACTGTCGGTTTTAGAAAAAAAAACCGATACAAATGTTGAATACACTATCGGTTTGCAACAAAAACCGATACAAAAGTATACCATTTCGCTATCGAGTTTGAACTCACTTCACTATCGGTTTTTCACTAAAAACCGACACAAAAGTATATGAAGGTACTATCGGTTTATAACAAAAACCGACACAAATTTAACCATTTCACTATCATTTTTTCATAGAAACCGACACAAATAAAAAAAGACATCAGTATCTGACGATTACTCTTACCACGGGTACCCCCAGTGGCCCGGAATGACGAACGGGCTACCCCAAGACCAGCTCTGGCCAAAGGCCCCCGCTGGGCCACAAAAGACACTCGACCCCGACCAAACCAACCAGGGGGCATCCGACCCCCGCCACAGGTCGGACTCCCCGCGAGCTCCGACCAAGCCGAAGCGATCTCCGCCGAGGACCGAGTGCCAGGCTGTCGCGGGCCGTTGGTCACCTGCCCCACGGACACGACAGCACGGAGTGACCGTGCGAGGGCAGGTGGCTCCTTCCCAAGGCAGCAAGGAGGTCGCCAAAGTCAAGGCTTCAGTCTCATCGTCCGATCATGCATGTGTGGGACACGCTCCCTCGAGGCAGCACCGAGCCACGCATTATGGCGTCGAGATCCGCGAGCGTCTGAAGGGGTAGGAGCGCCATTCCCTGACTACACGAAAAAGTGCGCCACTCGATGAGTCCACCTACCCGGCGTGGGGTAAGTGGACGCCGGACAGATCGCCAAGACCAAGAGCCACGAATCCTAGCATAGGACACCTCATCCTTTCCTCTCCCAACTTCCCATGTAACCTGCCCCCTCCGACTATATAAAAGGAGGCAGGGTCCTCCGGGAGGGGGATCGATCGAACCATCCTTTTCTCGTTTTCCTAGTTCTCGCTTGTAAACACCGCGCAGTCATCTGCACCCGAAGCAATATAGCACCACCACACGAACTGGAGTAGGGACATTCGGCCCGAACCAGTATACATCTTGGGCTCCCTGAGTCTAACCATTCAAAGAGAGGGAACGCGCTGCCCCTTAACTAAAAAATTCACTCGCTGGTGCTCAAAACACCGACAGTATCGGTGACGAATACTCATACCAGGGGTACCCCAACGGCCCAGGGTGATGAGCGGGCTGCCTCAAGCATAGCTCAAGCCTAACAGCCGCTCGGCCCGCTTCGACCAAAGCACTGCAGGTCGCACAGGCGCCCATTCCGACCGATCGGGTAGGCATCCCGACCAGCGGGGCTCCGACCTCCGCAGCGGGATGGGATCCCGACTCCGACCAAGCATGGCTCCCGACCTCCGCGGCGGGGCGGGATCCCCGACTCCGACCAAGCATGGCTCCGAACTCCGCAGCAGGTCGGATCCCCGACCCGATCGAACCAAGGCAACCTCCGCCAAGGGCGCGTGTCGAAGTCTCCACCGCCACGACCACGTGCCCCACGGACGGGTCAATCGAAGTATCAGTCGGCGGTGGCCCTTCCCAAGATGGTTTAATGGTCTGCGAAGTCAAGCTTCGATCCATCGACCGTCACGTCGACACGAAAGCACGCCCTCTCGAGGCGGCACCAACGTTATACACAAGCGTCAACACTCGTCGAGCTCACGAAAGCGGTCGCCATTTCCCAACGAAGCAGCTAACCGCTCTGCCCAACAAGGCTACCGACCCAGCGTGGGCAAGACAAGCGGTGACCAGTCGACAGAACGAAGGACCAAAGCTCTCAGCATAGGTCACCTCGCCCTTCCCCTACTCTCGATGTAACCTGCCCCTTCCTACTGTATAAAGGGAGGCAGGAACCCCCAGGGGAAAGGGGAACACACACGCACAAGCAACCAGCATTCTTGCGCTAAGGCTCTTAGCTCGCTCTTGTAAACATTGTGTAACCATCCGCCCTAAAGGCAATACAATACCACCACACGAACTGGAGTAGGGACATTCGGCCCGAACCAGTATACATCTTGGGCTTCCGAGTCTAACCATTCAAAGAGTGGGAACGCGCGGCCCCTTAGACTTACAAATTTACTTGCCGGTGCTCGAAACGCCGACAATCGGTTTTCAAAAAAAAACCGACACAAATGACTAGATATCAGTATTGGTTTTGAGCCGGAACCGACACAAATAAAGAGCATATCAGTATCGCTTGGGGCATTTGTGTCAGTTCTAATAGGAAACCGATTGTAATAATCTTTCATTAGGAACAAATTGCGCATTTACACCTTTTGTGTCGCTTTTCAGTAAGAACCAATTGGATTGACCAATTAGGTGCTACATCACAATCGTGCACCTGTCATTAAAATGACCATAACTTTTGCGTGTGGTGTCCGTTTTCGACGTACGAGTACTCGAATCGAAGCGGACGAAGAGATAGATTGGAAAATCTAAGTCGCGAATTTTTAACGAGGCTTCGGAAAAAGTGTCAACCCCAAAAAACGACGTTTAAGGCCTCAAAACAACCTCTGAAGTTTCGATACCCGTTTTCATCGATTGTTCGTTGCTAGTTTCAATTTGTTTTCATTATAGCTTGTGTAATCCTTGTTTCCAGTTTATATTTTAGAATATGCTTATTTGTGAGAGTTTAATTCTGAAAAAAAAAATATAAAATAGATATCACATAATATCAACAGTCACAATTTGTTCTTTTCAGCACAGATATTACACAATATCAATAGTCAATTCTTTAAGCACAGATAGTCCACATTAGCAATATCTAACACAATATCACATAACATTACCAAATATATGTACATTCACAACAAAAGCATATCACATTCACAGTACACAATAAAACCTAGCGAGGCTCATCACAATCGGTTCTTACTCAAAACCGATTGTGATAATACGGTGTTATTTTTTGACAGTAAAATGTATATATACCGATAATAAAATCTATATATACGAATAGTAAGATCTATTTTATGTGCCGAGACTTATATCAATGTATTGCTTTCGTCATCAGTAAGCTACTGGTGAAAATGGTTTGTGAATTGGAGCTGTCAATAAAAAGTTACGGCTATATCAAAGAAAAAACATATTCATATACAAACTACGAAACACATTACTAGCGACGCATGACTAACCGGTAAAAATGTCCTCTGTAACGTGTTTTCTAGCTTGTACATGAATCTGTGTTTTTTTATTTGGCTATAACTTTTTACTGACAGCTCGGATGCACGAACGGTTTTCACTAATAGCTTTCTGACGATAATGATATAAGTCTCGCTAATAAACGCTGCACGAATGAGTTTTTACTGCCATTTTACCGAATGCATCGTAACATTTTACTAGCGCGCAGGCTGATGAACCTCTCGTGTAGTAGTAAAATCTATGTATACCGATAGTAACATCTATGTATACGGATAGTAAAATATGTTTTATGCACTGAGACTTATATCAATGTGTTGCTCTCGTTGTCAGTAAGCTACCAGTGAAAACAATTTGTGAATTGAAGCTGTCAGTAAAATATTATGGCTAAATCAAAGAAAAAACGTATACATGTATAAACTACGGATGTCATTTATTAGTCGCCGCATGCATGCGTTCACATTAGCTAGTTCAGCGACACGGGATTACGGCTCGTGCGTAGAATAGAAAAGCTACGTGTAAGCGCAGATTAGCGCTACTGTGTGTGTATATGTATATATATGTGTATATATATATATATATTGTTAACTATTATGTAATAAAAGTCTATACATATATTTTATAGTAGCTAAGAAAATATAGAATAAGCTAAAAATTCAAGAAAAACATTCAAACTTTTTATTTGGTGGGCCTCTATAGAATAAAGAGATTAAGAGAGTGATAAATCGACAAGTGTTCACTTGGCTATACCGGTATATGCATTAAAAGAAGTACTCAAAGAAAGAGACAAATATTGCAATAATGAAATTAAGAGATGAAGATATAAATGAAAAATGTTATGTTACGTTTACTATTTTGCTATGCAAGTATTTGTGGAAGTAAGTTTAGATCACATGTAACAAATATTGCGAAACGGTCTCCTGTAATGTATATAATATCAAAATATCACAAATATAGTTCTGCAACGTCTATTTTTTAAAGAACAAATCAACGTCTATTTTTTAAAGAACAAAATCACATATTTATTGCCAAATCGTTCAGCTTAATTAGCGTATATGAGTGTTTAGTGGTGATCGAGTCAAGATTAATACACACGATGATTGATGACTTGTTGGGACGGCTAGCTAGCTATCAGCGCAGTCAGAAACAAAGTAAAGTGGATGTCCTTTTGGGTTTCTTCTGTGTTGCTGTGGATTTGTGTTGCCTAACTTTTGCTGCTTTCCGCACTGCCTCTATCGATCAGCTGTACATGTGTTTGCTCCAAGTAGTAGCGGCCTTCCTTTTTACAACTTGTGGGGCAGCAAACGTCGCATCACTTCTTCACAAAGTCACAACTTGTTGCTAGCTAGCTACTACTGTAGATATATAGCTAGCTTGCTGTTGCTGGTAGCTGGCAACCTTATCGATCGACCATTTGGAGAACCGAGAACTGATTTGTTGCTACTTTACTGTAGTCTATATAGAAATATATATAGGATCTCGCAGCAGTTGAACTGGAAAGGCCAATGCAGGTGCTTCGTCCGTTTTTAGACAGATGTGATGAACATATGACGCGTGTTTCCAAATTAAAGCAGTACTGTGTGCAGTGTCGGTATATATTCGGAGATATCTCAAATAATATTCCAGATATAAAGCTCGATACATTTTGAACCATGCATGCATGCAAGCACAAATTGGCCGTGGTTCTCAACAGTAGTTCAGTACTCCAGTTGTACGTAAGACAAATTAAAGTACATGCACGATGGAACAAGCTAGATGCCAATTAGCGTACGTGTATATATATATATATATATATATATATATATATATATATATATATATATAGTTTTGGACTAGGTATAGCTAAACTTTCAAACTTTAAATGTTTTTGAATATATCTAATTCGGTTACATGAAAATCATATGTATAGATTTATCTTGAAAAGAACTTTCATAATATTATAATTTTATTAGGTTTTATAATTATATTATAATAAAAATTATTGGTCCAATATATGTTTTGGTGACCATGTTGATGTCTAAAATGATAACTATTTGTGGCCGGAGGGATTATACCAGTTAAGTACGCTTGTACATACATGCATGTGTTATTCAATCAGATTATACATGGGGACGGAACTAGCAGCTAGCTCCGATGAACTACAGTTGGATCGATGCGGTTAATTAATTATTTCAGTAGTGATGTCTTGGCCCTTGAGAGCCTCGAGCTGCGCCTTGCCCTTGGGACCGTTCTTCCTTACGAACACCCTGTACTCGTCGAAGGTCATCGGAGGGTAGAGGGATGGCCGCTCCGGCGTCACCAGCTCCGGCGCCGGCGCTATCGGAACGTCGCCTCTTGGGTTGTAGAAGAGCGCGAGGGAGAAGCGCTCCTCCTTGGCGTTCACGATCACCCGGTGCTCCACGCTCTTGTACACAGAGTTGCTCAGTATCTGTTTAGTTACAAGAACAAATTAATTAAAAATTTATCAACAGATCATTCAAAAAAAATTATTAACAGATATATCGCCGAGGAAAGATGTATAGATGTGAAAAGTATTACCTCTAGATCGAGACTAGAATAATATAGCTATGTATAGCTAGATTGCATTCATGCACATGGAATATTGATATGGATGAATTGGCCGTGCATGTGCGGTTGGGTGGCTCGTACCGTCGTACGTGGTATGGTGCGCCGTAACATGTTTGTCCGAGGTAGCTTCAAACTGACACACAGAAAATTGCTACGTTTTGGAGCAATCACAATCCACGCATACATTTTATGATTAGACTCACCGTCCACGCATGTGTGCTCTCATGGCGTGCGAGCTGCGCAAAAGATCGTCGCAAGAGATCCAATCCAAGTCAACTCCGAAACTAGCTTCCTTGCTGACCGGCCGTAGCTAAGATCTATCCGATCATTTCTCACTCATAATTAACTAGTCATCAGTTAGTTATCCACAGATAGGCAGAAATTCTTAATTGCAAAGACGGAAGCTGGGTACAGGCCGATCAGCTGTACATACCGACAAGAACAGTACGTATATGTGTACAGTTAGATATACGTGGCAAATACTTAGTCATGGTCAGTATCTAATTCACGATTAAGTAATGCCACAAGTTACTTTTGCTTCTAGAAACCAGTGTAGCACATGCATGCATGAGCCACGCGCTCGCGCGCATGGTAATTGATTGGTTACCTGAATTTGGTCGCCGACGTTGACGATGAAAGCGTCGCTGATGGGCTGCACGGTGACCCACTCGCCGTCCCTGCGGCGGACCTGCAGGCCGCGGACGTGCTCGTCGGCGAGGAGGACGGTGAGGACGCCCGGGTCGGAGTGCGCCGACAGGCCCAGCGTCAGGTCCGGCTGCGGGCACCGCGGGTAGTAGTTCGCCCGCAGGCACGCGCCGCACTCCGCCCCGCCGAACGTCTCCTGGAAGCGCGCCTCGTCCAGCCCCAGGCTCACGGAGAGAGCCTTCATCAGTAGCTCGCAGAGCCTGACCACCTCGCCCCCGTACTCCTCTGACACCTCCCTGTACATACACATACATAAACATATATAAGTAATCACGGTAGAGTGTTGGATTAGAGGTATTTCACTTGAAACTTTTAAGATCTAATTTAAATTTAACTAAATATTAAAAACTTTTCGAGAAATTACCCCTCGTCTTGTCAAAAGGCCTAAGGCCTAACGATAAATGTTTTACTCCGTATCTGTACAGTTTTCTTACTAGCTATGAGTCACTACCAGGATCCGGTTTTTTTTTTTACGGTGGAGCAGTATTCTGACGGGCGTGCAGAAACATCATTCTATTACTTGTGCTGTCCTTAAGTCAGCCAAGTGGACAGTCACTACAAGCGTGGAAAAATCTGTTTCAGCATCAGTTAAGGCAAGCTTAAAGCCAATTTTAGCTTCTGAAAAACTAGTAAACTCCTCCAAACGAGTTAACTTTTAAAAAAAATTTAGTATAAACCAGAATCCATATATATAACTAGCAAAAAACCAAAAGCAAGGCAGGACGCATGCTTTTACAGCTTATTACCGAGGGAAATTAGTTATTTTCCAAACAGTCTCTCATAAAATGCCACAACTGCTTTTTTTCAAAAAAACCTAAAATGTAATTTTTTAGAAAAGTTATAGCTCCCAAATATAAGCATGAGTCATTTACTATGCTTTGCTAAATTGCTAGCTTGGAATAGTAGTCGCTCTTGCTCTGGGCCTTTTGCATGAAAGCACCCTCCACCGACTTTTCGTTGCATGCACGTGTTGGATTCCATGTCGTGAGAGTTGCAGGGTCGAAATTTTCTACGACCTATCAGCCCACCACCCATATGTACGGTAGAAACTACAGTTCCTATCTACACTCATTCAACTTAGGGTGCATTTGGTTGGGTGAACGAGGAGGAATTTGTACGGGATGGTTCAGGATAGATTTTGATACATGCGTTTGGTTGAATGTATGGAACCATCTCGTACGGGACGGAGTGGTACAGATTCTAGGAATATTCTTCAAATATGCTGTACCATCCCGTACCTCCAAATTGGTTGAACCATCCTGTACCATCCCGTACCACTAGTGATAAAGTTTACCATACTAACCTCATCCATCCAACCAAACATCATCTCGTACCATCCTGTACCATTCCATCCAAGCAACCAAACAAACTCATGTATTATTCCATTCAGACAACCAAACACTCTCCTTGTACCATCTCATCTAGGATCATCCCATCCATCCTGTACGATCCCATCCCATTCAACCTGGTTCACCCAACCAAACGCACCCTTAACCTCGAGGTCAAGCGTGGTTCGAATTTCGTTGAAAGTGATATTTTTTGGTTTTTTTTCATCAGCTTCTCTGATTTAATTGAGCTATTAAATCATGTTGTAAATTTTTGAAATTTTTTAGGAGTGCCTCAGAGTGTGCCTAAACTACCATAAAAAATTCAGATTAAGATCAAACTTGTGCGATTTTAAAAAAAATCTGAGAATGCTACTAATATATTTAAAGCAAATTTACTTATTTAATCATTTAATTGAACTACTAAATCATGTTGTAAATTTTTGAAACTTTTTGAGAATAGTCTTTAGAGCATGCCTAGACTACCATAAAAAATTCAGATCATGATCAAACTTGTACAATTTTCAAAAATTATAACAATACTACTAATGCATTTAAAGCAACTCACTGCTTTAACTAAGCTACTAAATTTACAAATTATTGAAAAAAAATAGAAGGTCCATGAGAGCATAAATACATTACCGTAAAAGTTTCAAATCATGCTCAAACTTATGCGCATTTTTAAAAAACTGACAGTGTTACTAATGCATTTAAAACAACTTTACTGATTTAATTGAGTTACTAAATTTGTCAGTTTTTTTTAAAAAAATTAGAAGGTTCCTAAGAGCATGTTTAAGCTACCTTAAAAAAATAGATTTCTGTAATTTTCATAACCTATTAAAGGGATATTTTTTAAAAAAATCAAAAAAATATTTCCAAAATAAATCAGCTCTTTTTCCCCTTTTTTGGGAGGTATTCTTGAAAAAAAATCCGTTCTCTATTAAAATCTCAACTTGTCTCAACGATTCCTTCTACCTGCAGCAATAAACGGACCCGCTGCACATCTAGGAGGGAAGTTTCACATCGTGCCACGCCACGCTTTGGTACCGTAGAAACAACAGTGCCCTGAGCACAGCACAGTATTTCTCCGTTTTTGAAGGAACATTGGTTCTCGGAGTTTTCCGAGCTACAGTTTTTTTTTCCTTTATGTTTTCCCCCAAAGAATATCAGTTTTTTCGGTTTTAAAAAAAGGATTTCTACAGTATTTTTTTTCTTTTAGAAAATCGGTTCCGTTTTAGTTTTTTTTTAAATAAAAAAATCTCTCTCTGTTAAAATTAACACTGTCTGTGGCGACGCGCGGAATTTTAACTAATTTGTATAGGTTTTAGACCGGCCAACTATGGCTACGACGTCTATCCATGCATGTGTCACATTTAAAGACATATAGCAATGACTAGCAGGGAAAAATTTCAAAAGAAAAAAAAGTTAATAGTAAGCACAAAAAGAACAAGAAAAACGAAAATAAGTAGTAATTGCTGGAATTGTACGCCATGATGGACAGTTACGTTATAATTTATATATAGTTGACAATCAGTACACTGTTCTCAGGTAAAAGCTGATATATATATATATATATATATATATATATATAATTTTTTTTTTCTGAGCGAATCAAATATATTTGGGTAAGTTTCGCAGTGTGTCATTCGAAACAGTACTTACTCCTATTTTGTCCCAGGATATTTTACTACATGACATGCTTATAATTAATTTCACATGTACTGCTGAGTAGTACAAAAAATATGAATATTTTTTTAAAAAAATATAGAAAACCTTGTACCAAATAGATAAACACATAGTGTTAATCTTTCCTCGCAAAAAAAAACATATTATTCAAATCTAGTTAACTAATTATAGCTAAAACCATACATAGAATATATGGAACAAAGCCAAAATGTTTTTATTTATAAAAAATTAATTATGCTAGAATGTTTAACTGGACTAACATGCATTTTTTGTAATTCAATTTAAATAATTAATAACCGAGTAGTGCTTCTATGCATCACCTTTCTAATACAAATTGTACAAATCTTAAAATAAATAAAAAGGTAAGTAATTATCATCTATCTTTTATTTATGATTTAATATTTGTGTAACTTTTAAATAGTGACGTATATAAACACCGCCAAACAATTAATCCAATAGTGTGTCTTTCTAGAAAGAAATTCGATGTACTACTACAAATACAACTGTACCACAAGAACCTCAGCGATATGCACGTACATCAGCACATGGGCTATCTAGAATCTGGAAAATCAGAAGGCCGGGAGGAGCACATACTTGCAGATGCCAGGATTTGCAGGCCAGTACTTGGCCGGGCTCTTGGCAGCCTCCGGCCAGAGGTGGAGGAAGTAGTAGTCTCCCCAGTCGAGGACGGCGCCCTTCTCGACGCCGAGCCGACTGCCGTATCCCTCGTACGTCCGCGGCGAGTTGGCGTACTGCTGCTTCGCCGGGAGCGGCAGGCGGAAGAAGCCGCGCCACGCCTCCCGCGCCGCGCGCATCAGCTCCGGCCGCACCCCGTGGTTGATCACCTGGAAGAACCCCCACTCCCGGCACGCCGCCGCGACGGCCTCGGTGAGGTTGCTGAGGCCGCCCTCTTCGGCCGCCGCCGCGCCGCCGCCCTCAAAGAGCAGCTCGCCGAGGTCGATGACCGGAATGCTGATGTCCGAGTGCTCCTGGACGTCGGCCGCCAGCTGCATCACGGGGCGGTCGCACGGCGGTTTGACGTAGCAGCGCGGGATGGCGTCCAGGCCGCTCTCGGCGAGCCCCTGCACGCGGACGACGGGCTCCGGCCACTCTTGCATGCAGTCCGCCATTGCTATGCCGCCTATGCAACAGTAAAAAGAGTAATTAAAAATAGCAAAAAAAAAAGCAACTGGTCTATCTAACCTACAGTGGTAGCTACCACCGCCTACAGTTACAAACGCGCCAGGCGTATATATATGTGCACGACGCGCGCCCAGATCGATCTCGTGCCTTACAAAATAAAACACAAACCAAGCAGAAAAACACGACGGGGACACAGCTATGAATCACGAGGAGAAGAAACGGGACAAAAGCACGAGGAATCATGGCCTCATGGGAATGCTAGTGACGACGACTCGTGCATGGATGGCGAGGGGGAGGTATGGACACCAGCTAGCTAGTGCTTCACCTCCAAGGCGCTATTTGACTACTGTGACTCATAAGATCAACACGAATAACACGAGACGAGCTAGCTAGCTAGAACACACCGAAGAACTATGAAGGAATTGACGCACGTACTAGGACAATTCAACCGCGAGTACTTAATTCTCGAGTGATGAGCTGTGTGCCTCTGTGTCTCGGCTCCTAATTAACGATTGCTCGACGAGAGGGGTATATATAACCAAAGCGAGGACGTACAGAAGAGAGAGATTTGCAAGGCACACAGCTGGGTCACAGGCTCACAGCACAGGGGCAAGCTGGCCGGAAACGTGTTTTTAGTGAGAGAATTGGGGATTCGTTGCGGTTCATGGGCTGATGGTGACCACTGGAGCGAGGCAGCTGGTCTCGGTTGTAAAACGTACTACGACTACTACAAGTCGATTTCGCTCTCGCTCTCGGCTCGAAAATTCCACGGATCGGATGTGGCGAGCACGTATATATATATTGATTAATTGGAAGGTCCACGCGATCGTGGCAGTCAGTTGTTCATGTACATCAAGATGATGACGTATGTATATACGGCAATTGGTTTGATACATGCTCCTGTCATCCGACATATTTTCAACTCACAGCAGTCGTGCGAGCCAAACATTTCTGCCGCCATGATTAAGTAGTGAGGTCAAAGGGTATGGTAATTAGTTTCTGTTGACTGGTGTACGTGTTGATTATACGTGTAGTTAGTTTAAAGAATTGTGTTTTGCAAATATTCGACATGCATACAGTTTATATATATATATATATAATCCACCTTCGCTAACAGGATATGGCGGTGTGTCCGGAAGGAATAAGAAAATATATGTAGTTCTTTTTTCAAAACCAAACTGGTCAGGGCTAGTTTGTGGTTGGAGTGACGTGCTGTGTTATACGGTGTGTCTAAAACTGTTGTCAGAATCGGTGAAAAAACTAGTAGTATTAAGCTTGGAAAATCATAACTATGATTTTTCTATGGTAATTAATAATTAATTGTCCTTTTTTATTTCGAAGGAAATAATCTCTGTTGGCGACATGGTTTTTAAAAAGTAGGTATATATCATGCACACGACTTGGGTCCTCTATCGAACTTATCAAAATAATAAAGAGGACAATAACACATCTAGAAACTTTGTTGTTGTGGACAATTAATGAATTTATAAGAGGTGTAGAAAAGAATGTTTTTTCCTTGGAGGTACGTATGATCCCTAAATTATATCTATACATATAAGGGATGACAGTTAATGCTATAATAGGCGCATCCTGGCTTTAAGCCTGTATCTTCCACTTGAACCGTTGTGTCCTTTATCAACTGTTGTGTCTTGTCATAAAAACTGTTAACTGCTCTCACGTGTTGTAAGTTCAAGCATTATAAATTGGTTTTTGGTGATTAATGGCAAATCTAAATGTAAGACTAACTTCTTTGTTGAGTATGATGTTGTTTAGTCTCATTTGAATAGAAAAATAGAAATCTCGATGGTTTGCACATTTGTTGTTACATTCATTCATGTTTATTGTTCAGTCTATTTGTTTGATGAGTTGATAGTTTACGGTGCAATATTTAAATGATAAAACTACGTATATAAAGTTAGAACTTAAAGTATACTGCTGGAATATGTAAATCAAAACAGAAAGTATTAGTGCAAAAGGCAACATCAATTAGTTTACTTGATTAGTGGTGAGAGATTTAATAGAAAAATATAAGGTCCAAGCCTGACTCAATCTGGTTTAGATCTGATCCAAATAGCTATGATCCAAAAAAAATTTGATCCATTTACAGTTTTAGGCCGATCTAATCTAAAAAGCTATCAGTCCAAACCTAGTAGCAGCCCAAGTCGTGGTCTCCTCCGCATGGGACAAGTGACATTACATTGATTGATGTTATGGAGTCGCTTTGTTAGCTGATGACGATATTTGGAGCTACGGACTCTGCAAGTGACGTCTTAGTCCATGTTTGGTACAGCTCTAGATCCCAACTCTACTTTAGATCTGAAGCTTGTAGGCTAAAATAAAGTGAATTAAGTTTATATTTTTATTTTAAAATGTAAACAAGAAGACTCATCTAAACACTCTTAATATATCCACAGCTCTAGCCTCATAAATTTCTGGAAATAGAAATACCCTACTCTACGAGTTTTAGTGAAGCGGGAGTTATATCAAACACCCCTTAATAGCGGATGCATGCATGGCCGACTGGCCGCAATGTGGTGTGGGCTCTGAGCGATGAGCATTGAGAAGGACAAAAAGTTTGGGATAAAGCAGAAAACAGGTACTAGCGGCAGTGGTGAGAAGGAGGAGAGGATGCGACTTTCCGGTTGTCGTGGATCATGCTAGAGTTTGTTTGGTACGGTTGGGTCATCTGTTCTACTAGATCGTAGCATAGATAATTCAGCTATGTCTGTTGTACTACCTCCTAGCATAGATAATTCAGCTATGTTCTTTCTATAACGATCCGCTAAACTAGTTGTAGAGTAAGATAGACTGTTTACTGTTTGAATTCTAACTGTTACAGAAAACATGAGTAGAAGCAACTCTATATTACCCTCTCCATCCAAGTTTATAAGACGTATTCTTTTAATAATCTTATACATAAATATATGGTATATTTCATATCCTTAATAAATATTTAACTTTACTTTATATTCTCTACATGCATGTATTGAATATAGTGTTTAATGATAATAATCAAAAGTAATCTAGTTATTTTTAACGTCTCTTTTTTAGTCTATGTACTATGAAAAAATACGCCTTACAAATTTAGACAGAGAAAGTGGGATTTAGAATCGAAGATGCATGTAATGCCTTGTCTCTCTAATTAAGAAGAAAGGATGTGGCACACCATCCAACAAATCTTTGCCACCCTTCGTAGCTAGCAATCCAACGCTCCGCATCGATCATTCTGTCTTGATAATTCGACGTGATAGCCGTGAGATCAAGGCCGGGTTCGTTGGGTTGGAATTTGGATTCGACGGTTGTACCCCTGCTTGTGGCCTGCTTCCATTAAGGTCAAGTGTACTAACATGATCGGGGGAACCATGTCCGCCCGTCCCGACCTATCACGTAAACGCGAGTGGATAGACACCACGGGAAGGGCGAAAGATGAGGCCCGCACATGCTCTCGATCGAACTCGTTCTTTGTCGGCATGCCGATCGAGGGGGCGGCGCTGGTTACTCCCAGGCCCCAGCCGCACCCACCCCCGTCTGCGCCTCATTTGTTACGCCACTCTCTCACAGCCGCTGTCATGAAATTGAAAAGGATATAAAAAAAATAACTTAGATGTTCCTACTTAATTGTCTTAGAAGATGAGAGAGATATTTAGTATGTTGATAATGAATAAATGCATATGGTGGAGAGAATAAATAGAAATATAGAAAAGAAAGATCCTCGTTAAATCTACATGATCATTTAAAAATAAATCTTATAAATTTGGAGAGAGAGTGAGAGTATATTCATCTGTGCAGCGCTGCGTGGCTTGGCTTCATGAGGAAGCGGCGTCCGCCAGTGTCAGCAGACTAGCAGTAGCGCTAGGTTGCAGGTGCGGTGCACGCTACACTCGAGGCAGCGCTGCAGACGCGCGTGCCGCAACCGCCGCCCGTGGGAACGGAATGCACCCGAGCGCGCTGCCGACTTGGGGGTGGGCGTGGACTGGATCTTTTGGCTGCGTGCCGCACGCGCATTTTTTTCTCTCGTTTCAGCTTCGGCACCATCCGTTCGGGTCGCCTGGGCGATCCCTGCAAGCGCTAGCGCGGGGCTCCACGCGGCTGCGGACTCGCATGTTGCGGGCACAAGGTTCCAAAATTTAGTGAAATTTCGTAAATCTGGTCTGAGGTTTCAGATTTCGTCTAGGGATTATATAGAATTTTTTTCAAAAGTATTAAACTTTATTTTTTATCTTTAAAAAATCAAAAACAGAATGAACATAACTGAGACAGTAACCTTGTCAAAATTTTATAAATTTGCTTGAGTGTGATCATGATCCAAAATTTTTATAAGAGCTTAAGAATTGTCTCAGTACCATTCTCTAAATTTTTTAAAATTTTAAACTTTTTTGTTTGCTCAATCAAATATATGGAAGCATTGAACTTCATTTGTTATATTTTAAAAATAAAAAATAGAAAAAACATAAATGGTACAGTGCACTTGTAAGAATTTTATAAATTTATTGGAGTGTAATCATGATCCAAAATTTTTATGGGAGCTTAAGCATTTCCTTATCTCCCTTCTGTAAAAGTTTTAAAAATTCTAAATCTTTTTTGGTTGCTCAAACAAATTTATATATTGATCATCAGGCCTTTATCAGGACATAGCACTGTCAGAATTTTTAAAATTTCTTGAAGTTTCATCATCATATGAAAATATTTATAATTCATCAGGACCATATAAAAAAATTCAATATTTTTTTAACTTGGTTTGAATCATTTTTCATTCGGTTGAAGTTTGTCGGTAGGGCTTTTATCAGAACAGTAGCACTATCAAATTTTTTTAAAATTTGTGAAGCTTGATCATAATCTAAAAATTTTATGAAAATATTATTAATGCATCATGGCCATAAAAAAATCAAAATTTTATAACGGGGTTTGTTTTATAAACTGGAATTTTTATAAAAACGTTAGTGATGTGTTAGAACCATCCACAAAAAAAATCGACGTCGTTTGAACTATTTTTTGTTTGGTTCAAATTTATCAAGATTTCGGTAATTTCGATCGAAATTTCTGAACTTTCACCGAAATCTTGGAAATCACGGTTCAAAAATTTTCGGATTTGATTTTATTTTTTTTGGTATTTTATCTGGAATTTATCAAAATTCCGAGAACTGGACAAAAATTCAAGTTCCGGCACCTTGTAGACGTCAACCGAAACGAGATTTTAAAACCTGCACGGGCTCCCGCTTTCCCGCTTGATTTGACGTCGGCCGGCACGGCACGGGGGCACCGCGGCACATTGTGCTGTCCGTGCACTCTTACGGCGGGGTGGAGCGACTGTGATAGTGGTGGTGACTTCAACGTGATTGAAGTTTATGTGGCTGACTCTGCCACTACTCTAACGTGGAATTGACCACCTTGTATAGTTACACTTGCATCTACTTTTTTTAACTGTGTGTTGCACGAGTGTGTTTGATCGGTGGGACGAGGTTCAATAGAATGGGATGATTCTGTACTATTTGATTTTATTATTTTGGATGAATAGAATGATTCAGTATTTTAGAGAATATTCTTTAAATTTATATCGCACTATTTAGAACGGGATAATTTCATTCAAGCAACTAAACATATGAATGATTTTTTTATTAAATCATCTCATATACGTACCACTCGATATAAACAATCAAACACACCCTTAATTGGTATGGGTAAGCAGAGGTAGCACCACACGACAGGTCCGGTTGATTTGGGGGGAAACGAATTAAGAGAGAAATATATTAAGCCGTGGTGGAAAGCAGGGCCGCGCGCGCACGGATTTATTCCGGCGGATCGGAGGGAAGGAGGTGACGAGAGAATTGGGATCGATGCATTTGTTGTTATGTTTGACCCCCGGGATGTTTATTAAATAGAGCCGTGTGCTTCCCGGCTTAATCTTGTTCTCGGAATTCCACTACATTAGCCTTATCTTAATTATGCTCCACGGCTGATGCGGCCGGTGGTGCTCTCCAGCATGATGCACCACTGATGATGCAGCATTACTCTATGGAATTTTGGAGCTTGGTTGAATTTTTGCAGCATCAGTCTCAGACTTCTCGACTACGAGAGCATCAGGTCAGAACAATTCGGGTGCAAATAGAACAGCATCCGATATTATTTGTACCTGCTGTACTAGGTGCACATTGTTTCGTAACTTTACTAGCATGTTGTTGTGTAGGGTTCAAATCACTGGATACCGTTTATTAGGTACATTCACATTTGCAAGTGCACAATGAATTTTGCGACAGGCTAGGACGCCAAATCAACAAATTGCATTTGGACACGACTAAACATTGTACAACACTTAGCATCAGGTACCATAGGATCAAACAGGGGGAGTAGGCGCACAGCATTTGGTACATCAGTGCGTGCGCGCATGTCAGCGATACTGCGAGAACTAATTACACAGGTAAGCAAGGATGGTACCATCCTTACTTATTCCTTCGCTCGCTTCAAGATTTGTGCAACTTGTATTAAGGCGTGATGCATAGAAACACTACTCGCAAAATAACCGTGAGAAGGAAAAGAGTTTCTGCTTAGTGGGCCCAAAGGCCTAACTACATGCACAGATTAACACCGATGGCCGCAGCTTCACTCATTGCCCAATTTTAAGGACCCGTCCTTCATTAGCTTCATGCTAAGGCTGTTGAATCTTCCTCTGGAATAATGCCGTGATGCCTTTCTCCAATCTGTGCCGGTCTTCATCATTGCTACAAATTCGTCATAGCTAATCTTTCCATCCTGCAGATGTAAAGAAAGCAGATATTTACTTAGACAAAGTGAGAACCAGAATAATGGTCGTACCAGTACTGGATATAACAGAATCATCACCTTATCAGTGTCGACTTCTTGCAATATGTCATTCACTACTTCCATGCTATCAGCTGTTCCATCGTCCACTAGAGCCTCTCGAAGCTCCTCAGGCTCAATGTAACCATTGCCATCCTTGTCGAAAAATAGGAAGGCCCGCCGAAGGTGCTCGTCATTTGCCATTCTTTGCAAATGAAGAGAGACAGCCAAAAATTCGCCATAATCTAGTGCTTCCTTACCATTTGTATCCACCTGATCAATGAAAAATACAATGAGTATGACATACATGCTAATCAGATCAAAGCTGAGCCATAATTGCAAATTCAGTAATCCTACCACGCTCCCTGTGTCACATAGTTATATTAATACAACCCTCACATGATGCCATGGAAAATCTGGATCAATCTTCACTATCAGTCCACCAAAGAAAAATAAAAACTAGAGCGATGGCATCACTCAATGAGGTCTTAAGTCAAAATAAGAATGGTCCAATGATAGGAGAGGAAATATTGATGAAGGTAAGGCAATTACCAAGGTGAACATCAAAGAGAGATGCAAAACTTCTTTTTAACAGGACAAGTGAGTAGAATGCGCTGTCAATTAATTACCCTATCCTTTCTGTTACTTTACAAGGCCACTACATTTCAGTACGCAAATGGTGCAAAGCAAACTATTTCGATTGCTGAAATGCGAATGCAAAGTCGCTTGTCGCCTAGTTCTGCAGTCTGCAGTATAGTATTCAATACCCTAAACTCCTATACCCAAGCAATAACATTACTATATTGCTGGTTTATGGAACAGGGGAAACACTAGAGTAGAATGTAGAGAAATTCATGCACCTCAATGCTTGCTTCCTAGCTTTTGTCAGCAAGAAGGAAAGGAGTTCCATGAACCTAGACGGCTAGACCAAGTGGTGAGCTTATCTATTGGGAATTTTTAATGTTATTCTAGAAATGAATGTCAAACACATCAACATGTATAGTGAGTCTAAAATGCACCAAATCTTTCTAAGTAGTGCTTCGATACTTTCCCTTCTAATACAAGTTGCACAAATCTTAAAGCAATGAATGGGTAAGTAAACACCATCTACCCTTTATTCATACTTTAATATTTGTGCAACTGTCAAAAAGAAAAGTATAGAAGCATCTCTCAATCTTTACCAGGTACAGTGTTTTGCATGTTAAACAATAGGTTAGCATCTAAATAGAACAACTGACGGAAGGAAATGGACAAGCAAAAAACAGCTGATCTGATGGGAAAGGCCCTGTGGGGGGTAAAGCACTTAGGTGCGGCTGTTGAGGTCACAAGTTCGAGCCCCATCTCCTACCTTAATTTTAAAAACGTGCAGTTCCTCCTACATGTCCCTTGTTTCTGAAACTGCTGATCTGATTGAATGAACTGGGCAATATTAGGCCTTACTAAGGTATGTTTGCGTCAGATGGATATTGACACTAAAATGGAAAGTGAGAGGGGGATATATCATGGCCTACCAGGATGCAAGATGACTAACAGTTGTCCTAGAAACATCTGAGCCACATCAATCATTGCAGGATCATGTAACATTTGGTAGCCGTGGGAAATATTGAAAATTTATGAAGTGGAGAATGGCAATGAAAGACATGCATTTGATTTAGAGGGCAACTACTCCTGAGGCACTAGGAGAAGGATGTGATGGTTGATTGGTTCAATACGTTTTATGTGATATTGCCTTCATCAATGTTGTTCTTTGCTGTATCATATCTTTTGACTTCTCCCAACAGGTGCTTTGTTAACCACCTATGGAGCTTCTAAAAAAATACTGAACTCTTGTCTTAGTTGTTTTTTTGAATAAAACATGGGATTGAAGGTTAATTCTTTGAAATACTTACAGCTTCAATAAGCATCTGCACTTCTGATTCCGCAAGATGAGAGCCGAATTTTGCTATTCCGCTCTTCAGTTCTTCATAAGAGACAATGCCATCATTATCAGTATCCATTGCCTTGAACATCTCCTTTATGTCCTCGACTTCTTCAGCAGACAAATGATCAGCGATGACCTAGTAAAAAATCATACACCAGTTATTGTCAGTCAACTGTAAATTGCCATGGCAGAGACTTGAGAAAAAATTGAGCACCAGGCCAAGATGAAAAGGTTAAATGAGCAAGGTACATACCCTTAGAGCTCTTCTTTTGAATCTATTCATCCTAGAAAATTGTTTGAGCCTTGACTTTACAATATCTCCAAGAGGAACATTTGGAGCTTTCTTAGCATTTTGAAGCCAAGGATGCTCTGTGATTAAAAAAAATGATGTCAAGTCCTCAGAGAAAAGGAACAAAAGAAGAATAAAGAAGTTACTTACACAGTATTACCAAAATTAAGGTCATTGAATATTATTAGAATTCGGAAACACTGGCAAAAAAAGATAAGATTGATGCTTAAGAACCTTGCCACACTAAAAAGGAATATGAGCCTCAGGTAACATCAAGCTACAAAGTGGACAAGCATTTTGACCCAAACATTTATTATAGCAGAAACATTCAATAAAAAAATCCAAGCAATAATACACTACGGCATGATGGTTGAATTTGGTCCCGGTCTAATATGTTCACTTAAGTGACAAAGTGTCTGATAAACAGCTCAAGACTCTGAAGCAAATGGAGCTGGTTCAAAGCATAAGCATTAAATGGAGAATTTCAACTAACCTATCTGGCCAAGTTTAAATAAGAATTTGCCATACTTAGATTCCGCAGTGCAAAAACTAATATCAGATAAAGAGATTTGTAAGATATGTATGTCTAACACGCTTCAGACTTCCAGATAGCCAGATTAGATCAAGACACATAATGTCGGTATATCTTTAACTATATTTTGTGCTTGCACATTACTAGAATAACTCAACGTGTACCCAGCCGTACTGACCCTGAAGCCTACATCGCAAACAAGTCAGTACTTAGGGAATAATAAGGAATACTTCAGATTGGATGAATATTCAACAATAACATATTTTTCAATTGTATTTACAAGAGGCAATAGCTAATATAGTTTCATTTCACACTGATATTTTCAATTGTATTTACATGTAACAATAGTTAAGTCATTATTTCAGGGTTCCGATGATTATCATAACAAGCAATGTCACTCCAATTTATCAAAGTTCATACAATAACATGATGGAAAAAGTGCATTAAGAGGTTGGAGGAGCACAGGGAAGGCAAGAAAATAAGTATTACATGTGTCAAAATCCCGAGTGCACATATTAGATTTACACAGAAAACTAACATGTATTAGTATTGGAACATAGTACTATTGTTCCTGGGAGTTTTATGCAACGGTAATTAATGACTGCTGAACTGGACGGTTTTTGGAGGGAGGTAAAATATCAGTGTGCCTGGTTTTTTACACATGTAACATACCGAGAACCTGCTTTGCAGTTAACCTCAGCTTTGGATCAGGTTCCAACATACATCGAACTAAATCTTTAGCATTTTCTGAAACATTCGGCCAGGGTTCCCGCTTAAAATCGATATGTCCGCGAAGAATAGCTTGTGCTACCCCTTGTTCAGTCTCTGCAATTTTTCCAAGTAGGGTTTCATGAAGGAGAGAACAAAGCTATGACAAAGAAGGTATTGACAACAAAATTACCAGCCCAAAATGGAGGAACTCCACATAATAAAATATACAAGATAACTCCTGCGCTCCATATGTCTATTTCCGGTCCATAGTTTCTCTTCAAAACTTCGGGAGCCATGTAATACGGGCTTCCAACAATTTCTGAAAACTTTTCACCTAAAAAAATAGAACAATTGAATAAGAAAAGATGGGATGAAACTAGAGTTTTGTTTGCATAATAGGAACGCCTGCTCTACAAGCATTGCAAATTAAAAAAAACATAGTAATTAGCAACATTTTAAAGGGGGGAATCGCAGCATTTGCAAGACTTGACTGCACTCCATTCTCTCTTCTTTTAAGAGAAAAAAGGGGAACATTTTCTCATGATGTTAAGGTAATGTTGAGGCACTGATATCCCATAAGCAATGGTGGAATGTGATATTCCTCAATTTTCATGAAATGTATTAATCAATTTCAATGTAACTCCACGATTTAAAAGAGTTCCACAAACAAAAAGAACGCTTCTGGAATTTCTGAGCAGCACCTTTTGTGTGGAGCGTGGACATGCTGCTACCTAGTAACATTGTCTACAGAAACAACAGAATATTCAGTTGTCCGTATGGAAAACATAGAGCAGCCTCAATGAAGAAGAATTTCCCCACAACATAATCATGGCACATGCATGGCTTCATCTTACTTATCTACATCCCAAGTTCCAACCAGTAAACCGACTTGATAAATTGTTATGTAAGTAAAGTACCATAGTCACCACTGCTGTAGTAAGCAACTGTATTTAAATTAGATACTGTTAGCTGCATTGTGAACAATTATTTCCCAAAGCGTACAACCAGCAGTTCCTAAATCCTCATAAGTTCAGTGCTATATCCTTTCCCGGCCCAAAGTACAGCCCACTGAACTCGCATCACATACTGAAGAAATGAATGTACTGATAACACTGTATGTGGTGCAAAATAACTAAGTTTGGCAACAACTAACTAACGTGCCACCACTTGTTTCTTCCAAATCCTAGAATAGTAGGTCCACACTACAAACATCCTAGATCCTGGACCTAAAGTACCAATCGCTGAACCCACAGCACAATCTTCAGCAAACCAAACTATCGAAGCTAATGCAGTTGCAGAAAGGACCGACATTGAACTACTTTTCTGTGAAAGATTACCAATTCCATCCAAATACCATAGCAAGGGGGCAAAAAAGGACCGCCATTGAACCTGTTCTGTGAATGTCCACCAATTCCATCGAAATACCAAGTAAAGGCGATGGCATATACAGTGTCCACTTGACCACTCCCAAATCCTGCCTTCAAAAATTGAAGTACCAAGACTACTGTATAGCGATAGTTACATTCACTATCCTACCCAAATTCTTTCCGAGAATCCGAAGCTCCTAATGTAAGAATCACCAAATTCTTTCCAGATCACACAGCAAGCAATGGCATTTAGCTACAGCGATGTCCACTACCCAGCATTCCACCCAGAACAGCACATTAAACCCGCAGATCCCGCAAGAGCGCACGAAAATTCAAAAGTGCCGGTGGGCAATTCTCCCAAATTGGGAGCAGATCTCGATTCCGGGAGACTCACCGGGCTTGAAGAAGATGGAAAGGCCGAAATCGATGGCCTTGAGCGGCGAGTTCTCCTTCTTGTTGGCGAAGAGGAAGTTCTCGGGCTTGAGGTCGCGGTGGATGACTCCGTGGCGGTGGCAGAGCTGCACGACCTCGACGATGGTGCGGGTGACGTTGGCGGCGGCGCGCTCAGTGTAGTGCCCCCGCGCGACGATGCGGTCGAAGAGCTCGCCGCCCTCGCAGAGCTCCATGACGAGGTGCACGGCGCCCTCGTCCTCGCACGCCTCCCGCAGCGACACGACGCTGGAGCTCTTGGGCAGGTGGCGCATGATGGCGACCTCCCGGCGCACGTCCTCCACGTCGACCGCCGTCCGCAGCTTCCGCTTGGAGATGGACTTGCACGCGAGCAGCTCCTTGGTGTCCCGATCCATGCACAGGTACGTCACCCCGAACTCCCCGCGCCCGAGCTCCCTGTCCAGCACGTACTTGTCGTCGATCCCGCCGACCAGCTCGCACCCCTCCTCGGCCAGCACGGCCAGCCGCTTCTGCCCGCCGCCGCCCCCCGCGGCGCCGTTCCGCGGCTGGTGCTGTTTCTTCTTCGCAGCGGATGCGGGGAAGTGCGAGGACTTGACATCCTCCCGCGCGACGGCGGCCGGGGAGCGGCAGCAGTTGCCCATGGCCGCGCGAGATCAGAGGCGGGGGGGCTAGGGTTTGTGCGGCATTGGGCGCTGGACTGGTGAGGGAGAAGGAAGAATGGAAGGAGACTACAGCCTAGACGCAGACACAGAGAGAGAGGCGAGGGACAGAGAGGGAGTAGAAGAGCAGTAACTGGGTCGGGTAACGGTATAGAGGTGGCGCTGGGGACGCGTAGCCGGCGGCAGCTTTTAGCCGAGGACGACGCGAGGAGGGGAACATTCCCACGTGGCGTCGTGGCGTGTGCACGACAGGTCGCTGGCCGGTGGGGTCGCTGCGGTTTGGGGTTTTGCGGTGAGGAGTTTGTGAGCCCCGGCCCCCATCCCCCCATCACAGGGCGGCGGCGGGGAGTTTGACTGCGCAGCTCTCCGGCCTCCGGGCCGGGGCTCGGACGGCGTGGCGAGAGAAAAGAGGGAAATGCCGTGCCCGTGTCACTCTCTCCTTTTTGAATCGGTAGAACAGGATTAATTTAATTTAAACCACCGTATATTATTTCCTCCGTATTACATGGAAGATGTAGACGCGCGCGCGCATATGAATGTTGTAACAGCCCAAATTTTGGCGACTTTGAAAACAGAAAGCTTTAAAAACCACTCCATAAAAATTCCTTGTTTTTCTTGATTTTGTTTGGCTTTTCATAATTATTTATTAACTAAAATATCTCTCTAAATTCCTAAACCTCCAAAAACACCCAATCAGGCTTGGGCATGTTTGAGGGGTTTAAACCAGTTTCAAATTCTAAAAAGCCAGTAAACTCTTTCAAACAATTCAACTTTTAAGCGACATGCATTTATGCTCGTAGCCTACATCCGCATCCATAGCCGTTTCCCCCCTCTCCCAGGCCCATTGCAAGGGAAGCGAAAACCAAGATTTGCTTTATCGTGTGCTAGCTAAAGATCCACCGGGTGCTACATCATA
The DNA here is from genome assembly GCA_036346275.1 of Otatea glauca. NCBI lineage: Eukaryota > Viridiplantae > Streptophyta > Magnoliopsida > Poales > Poaceae > Otatea > Otatea glauca. The sequence goes on along the minus strand of CM070712.1, from coordinate 42,872,588 downwards.
AGCACATTGGGTTATATAACTAGCAAATACTCAAAGTTGAAAGCTGGACCTGCTTTTACAGCTTATTGCTGAGGGAAATTAGTTATTTCTCAAACGACATTTTATATATAAAAAAAGATACAGTTGCTTTTCAGCCTAAAAAACTAAAAAATAGATTTTCAAAAAAAACTATAGCTCCTCCAAACAGACCCTATATTTGACATAGCCATTTCCCAAGCTACCCTGGTCCATTCCTCTCGTCATCGTGGCCTACGAAAGGTTGATGTATTTGGGGCCTTTGATTTTGTTTTTCTATTTTTAGCTCTCGTGCGGGTGTATTTTCAAAAATAGCCCCTAGGAAGTGAATTACGCGGCACGATTGCGAGTTTTTCTGATTTCCCGCGGTGTGGAGGATCGGTGAGGCCCTGCTGCGGCAAGGAACTGTGGCAAATCCACCTTCTGCACGGGGAGCGCTGGAACTTGCCCCAGTATTACGAATAATATATTTGCTGAAAATCATTTGACAACGACGTTTGGTAGCTCAGTTGGCAGAGTGTTTGCGTCGTGTGCGTCAAGTCGCAAGTTCGATTCCCGTTTAAAGCGTTTTTTGCCTTTTTTGAGCTATTAAATCATATAAAAAATTTGAAACTTTTTGAGAAGGATACTAATTTCCTAAATTTTGCACAAGTTTGATCATGATCTGAATTTTTTATGGTAGGTTAGGCATGCTCTGAGCACCCTTCTCAAAAAGTTTTAAATTTTTTTGACATGATTTAATAGCTCAAAAAAAGGCAAGAAACACTTTAAACAGGAATCGAACTCGCGACCTAACGCACGCGACGCAAACGCTGTCCCAACTGAGCTACCAACTGTTGTTGTCAAATGATTTTTAACAAATATATGAGCCGTAAACCAGGCAAGTTCCATCCGGAACTATGTCATCCTTTGCCTCGTCCCTCGATGTAAATCAATTGTCAGTCCAAGCCTCTCCAGCCTGAAACCTTAGCCTCCACCAGCCCAATCATTAGCCCCTGCCAATGCTCCTAGCTAGGGATGAAAACGAATCCGATAAGAACAGATAATAGTTATACCATATTTGTTTTTTATATTTTTTCTCGGATACGCATAGTCCGGATATGAATACAAATAATTTCGAATACAGACACAGAGTGAATACGAATCAAATCGGATACAGTCATAGATATTTATCGGAATACGATACCTCCTTAGATCATACATAAGAAACCAATGAAAAAACAAAACTAGTTGATTTGATCAAAACATTATTAAAAATTAAACAAATATAAGCCATGAGTTAGATAGCAAATTATGGAGTTAGTAAACAAATTTAGATAGCAAACAAATTGTACATGTGAGTTATACCAATACTAGAAGGTTGATTATAATACACACTCGAGCTAATTATGGAGTTTACAGCCAGGATGTTTTCTATTGGCGCCAACGATGGTAGCTTGCTCGGGATAAAGATACACCAAAGAGAAAATAGGAACCTGGAAAATGAAACCTGAATGGCTTGTTCGTTGAGTAAGTCCGAAAAATAAGCTGAATGTTTTATTCTAATTTAGACGATAGATTGATATTTCAGTCACATAATAACCATCGAGTATCTTAGCACATAAAATTGAACACAAAACTTGGTTTTGATTCGATCTTATGATACCGATGTCATTCTTTAAAAATTATATCTCAGAAGTACTTTAACATGTCTCGCTTATATTTCTCAGGTTGATTCATGGGCACCTAATGCTTTGACCATGCACCGAATATATTGACCATATCTGAATTTCATGAGGCAAATATCTAAAACACCTTACACCAAGTCCAGTCAAAATAAGCCCATATCAAGATCCGATCGATGTAGTAAACTAGTAACACCACTTCTTCTAACAAGTGGTACAAGCAGTAAGATTCACTCCATTTTGAGACACTAGTACCACCAATCATGCATTCATTTTGTAGGAGATGAGACTAGCCTATTTTTAGTATGCAAAGCACATTTCACATTTCACCCTAATCTCATTTCACAGTACGGTACCACCACCGAATAAGATCTCTACTCGTCTAGCAACTAGGCAAGCAACCAAACCTACGGACATGACCTAGTCCACCACCTGGAGAGAAGGGCGGCGCCGGGGAGTCGGTGAAGAGAGGGGCGGCACCGGGAATTTCGTCGCGAGGGGGGCGGCGGCGCTGGGAGTCGGTGGAGAGGGGGGTGGTGCCGGGGAGTCGGTGGAGAGGGGGAGTTCGTCGAGGGGGGGCGCCGCCGCGTCGGGGAGTTCATCGACAGGAGGGCGACGCCAGGGAGGAGTGGAGAGGGGGCGGCACCAGGAGCCCGGGAGGAGTGGATTTGGATTAAGAGTTCGTCAGTTTGGGTCCTTCAGGAGAATCAGGATTGAAATATTGAATGTCGACGGGTTGGAGTTTGGGAGAGGCGTGGAGAGTGGAGAGGAAAGGCTGTGCACTGGGGCTAGGGGTCCATGGACTTGTGGGCTAGACGGATATCCGAATTCCTTCTTCACCGGATAATTCGGATCCGTATCCATATCCGACGGATAATAAGCTACCGAATCCATATCTGACAAAAAATATATGTATCCGTATCCAATCTGAATATATCCGATCCGACATAATCTGTATCCAAAATTTATGTGGATCGGTCAAAAACTATCCGATCCGTTTTCACCCCTTCCTAGTGGGTGGGGTTGTACACCCACAACTCCTCTCCCACCAAGAGGCGTTCCCCTCCCTCAGTTCCATTTTTAATGTCATTTTAGAATGTACGTAGTTAATACTTTGGCGGTTAATATAATATTAAATCTTTGACGGTTAATGCACACAAAAAATATTTAGATCTGTCATGTGGAAGTGATATTAATAGATTTATCTTAAAAATTGCTTCCATATTATTACACTTTTTATAATTTTACTATCATATATTTAGAAAAGATAATGGTAAAAAGTGTGTATTAGAGACTATGTCGATATTCAGAAAGATGTAAAAAAGAACGGAAGGCAAGTATTAGTGTACTTCGATTTCTCATTTCCAAAGTTAAAATTTGTGGCTACGCAGCGTATTCAAGCGGAAGAAATCAAGTGCTGTCCTCCTACTTGTATAGCCTCATTAAATAGACGAGAATTAGGTTATGCTAGCTATTATCTTGTTTCAAAGGTAAGAGTTCAAATGAGAGAAATCTCAGCACATCCGTGCAGGGCTGTTGCAACTACCATGAGAAGCTTCTTGATAATTTTCAACGGTCTCGCGCCAAACTTCAATACAGTTAGGAACTTAGAATGATCCACAAAACAGCAACGACGACGACGCTGCCCTCAACGTCATCCTAAGATCCAAGCCAAAGCCTCTCTCTCCTATGCAGCCGTCACGTAGTCTTGTTATGTGTGCTTCGAATTGGGAAGAGACAATCTATGTGCGTGCTACATGTAATATATCCAAAGCACTCACGGATAAGCTCAAATATACAGAAGGGTAATATATCCAAAGCACTCACGGGCAAAGCAAGGCAAGATCCGGCTTAATTTAGCCATGCTCCCGACGACAAGGGGCGACAAGCCGACAACGACTGCTCGGCAAATGCAAGCCGGCCGCGCTTCGATACTAACCATGGAATACGACCTGTGATCCGTGGAACTTCCCGGTAAAGAAACGAATACGCAAACCGCGTGGCCTTGTTGCCCGTGGCCACATGGGAAATCCTGAAAAGCAGCAGTGAAAGATCGCCGTCGTTCCCACGGGGGTAAATTCAGAAGCACGATCAGCAGCGGCTAGAATCCTAGATTCTGCATGGCAAGGCCATTCTGGGCAGCGAAGGAGTAGTATGAACACCACGACGCAAAAGGGTTCAGCGGTCAAATCTCCAGCGGGAAGAAGCCAAGCCTGCACTGAAGTAACTGCAGTGCGTACAGGTGACAACCAACAAACCACTGGCCTTGCTATGGAACGTGGATCTTGGGGAGAGCGAAGGCCCCTCTGGTCTGCACCCAGCTTTTGCTTAAAAGCAGCAAGCCGCTGGCCGCTGGCTGCTGGCCGGGGCTCCACTTTTTGAGCTTGTGTACCCTTTTTTTCTTTGGATGCCGTCATGTATCCCCGCCCTGCTCTGCCCTCTTCTATTTCCCTTCTCTACCAAGGGCTCCCCCTCCCTAATGATTGGCTCTAGTCAGGCTCAGGCACAGCTCCTTGGTGAAAAACACTGAAACGTGGCAGGTGCTTAAACCGGTGCCATTTGAACGGCACAAACAGGCAAGCTGCCTGATCAGCAATTCAGCATACTAGTCACATGTAAGATTCATCAACACACATGTGCTGTTGTATCTCACATTCTCATCGAGAAAGGGTGAGAGCTGTTGCCTGTAGGTAGGGCTCACCTCGAAATATAGAGGCTGTCTGGTTTGATAGGGGTGCAATCGGATCGGATATTTTCCGACCGACCGACCGATCGGATGTGTTCGGATCGGATTCGGATAATTTTTTCGGATATATTTCGGATTCGAATTCGGTTTCGGATACTTTATTTCGGATTCGGATTCGGATTCGGCAGATAACTATCCGTCGGATCGGAATATTCCGAAAAATAATTCGGATATATCCGATTGTATTTCTTCGGATATCCGGTTTCATGTTGAATTGAACCCACATACTGACATACATACTTGATACTTCTAAGGTCTAACTCTAACCCTAGACGTTTTTTCGACTCCACGCTGTCTTGGCGTCTCATCCGCCGCCGCTGGGTGGGCCTCCCACCGCCACCCTCCCATCATCGCTCGCCTCCGTCGTCTCCTCCCGCCGCCGGCCTGGCCTCCTGTCGTCACCCTCCCGCCACCGCCCGCCTCCGCCGCCGCTCTCTCTCCTCCAGCTCCAGATCTCCACGCCCATCTCACCTACCTCCGCCGGGTCTCCCCGCCGCCTCTGCTGCCGTCGCCGGCCTTCGCCGCCACGAGGTCGCCTGCGCCAATCCTCGACTCCCGACTTCAGGCCTCTGCACTCGCCTCGCCGAGGCCTCATCCTCCCACTCGGACCTCACCCGAGCAACCGAGTCCCGATTTCTCCGCCCAAATCCGGCTTCCTCCTCCAATCGCCGAGCCACAGCTTCCGCCGACTGTCTTCGTGAGTGGTGACCTCCTCTTGGTGTGGTAATCGACTAATCGTAAGTATTCTTTGCAAAAGGAGAATAGAAATAAGTATTCCTTGCTTATTTGGGTGGAGTTGAAATAATCAAGTTTTGAATGTCGCTCAAACAAAGATCATGCCATGTCGCTTGAATTTCCCAATGTGGTAAATCGATATGCCATTCAACTAATCACCGCTTAATTTTATCTATAATCTCAACAACACATACAAGTTAAGTTTGCCCATCATGGTTGAGAAGTAATGCAGATTGATTAGTACATATTGTTCTTTTTCTAGCTACATTGAGGTTGACAAAGACAATTCTTGGAAATATGCATGCATGTTCAGACTTGATCAGGGAAATGGCACACCTTGTCGCTCAAGCAGCACGCTGGTGTAGTGATTGATTCACACCATCCGCCAACAATGATCAGATTCTTAGAACTATCACATGCATGATAATTAAGGACATGGACTTAAATACGAATGGATAGATTAATTGCAATGTCAAGTAAGAAATTTTCAGATCTTTCTCAATTCTCAAATCGAATCACCTGAGAAAGAAAAGGAAACCTATCAGATATTCCTTCCTGATTACATGATAACATGTTGAATACTAAAAGTACACCTATCAGATATATGTGAGATGTGATATTTTTTTAGATCAGCATATATGTTCATTGATAACTTTTTTCCCTTCTTGCGATATGGTTCAAGTTGTCTATTGCTTCTGATCTCTTATATTTGCAAACTTTCAGATTGCGTTCATTCCATTCATCACTGCTGGTGATCCTGACTTGGCAACCATAGCGAAAGCACTGAAGATTCTTGACGCATGTGCTTTTGAGCTTAAGTAGTAATTTGGTGTTCTTACTATTACTGAAAATCTGATGATTTACTAAAGGTAACCAATTGTAGTTGCTAGCAAATGTGAATATATGAGTATTGCTTTGTTGCAAATTGCATGAATGATTTGTATTGCTTTGTTGCGAAATTGTCTGTAGTTTTCAATTTTGTGTAGTTTTCAATTTTGTGTGACAAGATACATTGTAATTACTTTTTTCTTATGTCTTTGGCAAATACCCTTTATCTTGAGTAACACAGTGAAAACATTAGTGTTGCTCGTTTGATTAGTTGTCCTCTCCGATCCAGCTATTTATCTTTATCTCAAGAAATCCTAATGATTGTGTCTTTTGTGTTAAAACCATTGTTGCTTTGTGATGGAGTCTGCAAAGCTAGCGCAAATGTGTGTGCAACTAGTGGAGCGTCACTTACTGCCACACTTGGTACAAGTTTGTCTGCACCGAGTGCTCATGCATTAGCAGTTCGAGAGCCTCTTGCATATGAAGTCGAAGGATCTCAAGTGAATGTGATATCACCGAGAAAATGAGCCTCCTAGCAAAAGGCAAAAGAAGTCCATCTCCAAGGTATGGGAGCACTACACTAAGGATATTGTGACAAAACCGATTCAAATGGTGTAGTTATAAAGGAACTTTGGGCGAGATGCAAGAAATGTCCTTACAAAGCCCGATGTGAGACAACAAGGGCACATCATGCTTTATAAATCATTTAAAAACAAGCATTCTATAACTCTGTGACAACAAATGATCAAACTAGAAAAGGGTGAAGATAGCACTGCCAATGTTCAGACATATAGATTCGATGCTGAAACTAGCCTTAGAAAGTGGCATTTGGCACTTGTTATGCATGAATATCCCTTTAATATGGTCGAACATGAGTACTTTGTTGACTTCATCAAGTCTTTGCGTCCTAGTTTTTCATTCAAGTGTCGCACAACTACAAGAAATGCTATAATGGAAATGTTTAATGAGGAAACAAAGAAGTTGTATGATAATTTCAAATCTCTTTCATGCCGTTTTTCTGCAACCATGGATATGTGGACCTCAAATCAAAATAAAGGTTATATGTGTGTCACCGTGCATTGGATAGATGATAATTGGCAGATTCGTAAAAGAATTGCTAAATTCATGCATGTTAAAGGCAGCCACACAGTACTAATCTAGCCACGAGTTCATCAAGAGTGTGATGCATTGGAACCTTGAAAAGAAGCTTTTGCTCTCACTATGGACAATGCCTCATCTAATGATAAGTGTCTTTGCAGAACTTATTGCAAAACTAAACAAGAAAGCTCCCTTAGTCTGTGATGGTGCTTTTTTTCATGTGAGATGCTTATGTCACATTTTAAACCTTGTTGCTCAAGATGGCTTGAAAGCAGTTGCATCTTCAGTGCAGAATATTAGAGCTTCTGTTGTTATTGTAAAGAATTCACCATTGCAATGGGAACATTTTCAAAAGTGTGCATCTGAGTGTGACTTGAATATCAATGAGGGTCTTCCATTGGATGTTTCAACTAGGTGGAACTCCACTTTTTTGATGTTGAAGCAAGCTATTTACTATAGAAAGACTTTTGAAAGGCTATTTGAGTTGAATGAGAGTAAGTACAAGAAGTGTGCTCCATCAGATGAGGAATGGGATAATGCAATATCACTATGTAAGTGTTTGAGGAGACTTTATGAGGCTACATTGCTTTTCTCTGGTACTACATATCCCACAAAGAAATCTGTTTTGGTGGAAATTCGTGAGATTAAGTTAGCTATTGAAGAGTGGTGTCACAATTCTGATATAACTATTCATGCCTTAGCAATGGCAATGCAAGCTAAGTATGACAAGTATTGGCGGAAGTCCAACATAGCACTTGCTGTGGCGTGCTTTCTTGATCCAAGGTACAAGAAAAGGTTAGTAGAGTATTTTATGAAAAAGATATATGGTGAGGAGAGAGCTGTTCTTGAACTTCATACATTCATGATGTTGTGAACGAATTGTTCCAAGCATACATGTCTAGCACACCTCAAGTTGCAAATTCTACAACTGTGGATCTAGTGTGGCTTCTCATCCACTTGGCGATGACTTAGGTGTTATTGAAATTGAAGAGTTCTTGTATGAAATCACTGTGAGCATAACGAGACACAATGAGAAATCAATTGATATATACATGAAAGAACCAAATTTTCGTTGGATTGAAAGTGAAGATGGGCCATTTGACATATTGTCTTGGTGGAGGGCTAAACAAGGGATTTTTCCCACTCTTTCGCGACTAGCTCGTGATGTGTTAGCCATTCAAGTGTCAACCGCTGCTTGAGCTCGGCATTTAGTGCGGTGGTCGTGTTGTTGATCCTTTTAGTAGTCGGTTAGATCCCGAGGTGGTGGAAGCCCTAATTTGTACCAAGGACTGGACAACATCATCTAGAAGAGGTAAAATATGTCATCCATTTCATATGTCATACAATTTTCATTTTTCCCTTTACTAATAGCAATCACACTACAAAATTTCAGGTTGTAAGGAGAAGATTGCGACACTGATTGATGAGTTGGACATAGGTGCAAGGCCAAAGCATGTGATTCACTGTAGACATGATTTCAGAGGTTTGTTCATTCTCCTATAGAATTACTATAATTTTATTACGAAAAATTGGAAACTCGTAACATGTTGTTTTGTTGTGTTTAAGATGCCTCTTGCCTTTTATTATGTCACTACAAAATTCCTACAGATTCCTTTTTTGTCCATGCTGAATCTTCATCTCAATGCCTCTTAAAAATGATCTATTTAAGGTTATATGTTAAGTGAGTAATCGTAAACATTGCATTTTCATTCGAGTGTAGTAGTGGAGTTATTTGGAGTAGAGAGGCGAACAAGATATCGTGAGTTATGATGAGTTAATCCATCGATAAGAGAAGCCAGACAAGATAGTGTGCTTGGATTACCAAACATAAGCGTAGCAATGAGGAGGAGATAGCATGTTATCCGCTTATAAAATGTGAACTTGTTTCTCACTGAAAACCATGTTTTTTCTCCTTATAAAATGTGAACTTGTTTCAAGAGCCATGTTATCTGCTTGGTTTCAATAACTGAAATGGCCTAATGATTGTGTCTTTCTACATATTGAGTATTTGGGTTAAGTTCTTGTGTCTTTGTACTAATTGAGAGAACAATTCTTATTCATATACTAATTGAGAGAACAATTCTTCCTAATGATTCGAGAGAACAATTCTTATCCACATCACAACAATGCATCGTGACAAAGATACAAGAATGAGATGATGTATGCTATTTGTTTCTACCTTAAGAGTTAAAGAATGAGATGTGGTATGCTATTTGTTTCATGCAAGCTGTTTATCAAAACTTTATATTGTTTGTTTGTGTGATATTTACTTGTACATTTGATTACTTTTAATGTTTGCTTGCTTCGTTCTAGGCTGAAGCAAGTTTCTTCTGTATCATGTATTCATGTGCCAATGAATTTGTTATGCGTATCAAGCAAGTAGTGCCGACAAATCTCACTACTGGGAGGACAACTTGGATTTTTGCTTCTTTTGGGCTCTAGTTGTTCTTGATGGTCTTAGGTTTGTGCTCGAGTTGTATACTAGCCATTAGATAGTAGTATACTAGTATTGGGTAGTTGTTTGCAGTTCTAAAAGCACAATATGCTATTCATCCCTGTATCATCTGCTGTTTGTTCTGCTTATTTGCTTTTACCTTTTGTTTTGTAGGATGAGATTATGGTGACAGCTGATAATGATTGAGTGTTTGTCGAGGACAAGTAACTATTATCATGCACTCTTGTCTCTTGAGATGTTGCCAGCCTGACTTAGCCACTTCGGTCTTCGAACTCTTATATAAGATTGTGTCATTATTGAGTCTTTTGTCTGTAGTTTGTATGATGTAATCCAAATATTATCGACTTGTCGTATTGTCTCTTTCATGAAAACATGGAGTTATGGACCCCATGGTCATGTTATCGACTTATCGTAATATTATTTACGTATCATTCTATGTTTTTAAACTTGTCATATGTTTACTGCTCAAATTTAGTATACTTTTGTAACTTTGTTGGATTGTCCGATAAAATAACTTGTTAGATCGTGATAATCTTGTTGCATGTTGAACTCATACGGTTGGTTAATTAGTACTATATGTGTGCTTTATGTGGTATCTATTTTCGCGAGTTATTTGACAAAATATTCGATATCAGATCGATTCCGCTCCGTATTCGATTCAATCGCGACCGATATTATCCGCGCCAGATTCAGATCCGGTACTATCCGAATCCGATTCCGAATCCGACAAAAAATATGGTTTAGGATATGGAAAGAACGATATCCGACCGAATCCGAGCCGATTGCACCCCTATGGTTTGATGACTCAAAATTTGGTCACCAAATTGACCGCTTATATTTTGACTAAAGACTAATAAGAAAATGAACTAGAGAACCAAATGAGAAGGAAATGTTATAAAAAATTGATAACAAACCAAATGATTACTAAATTTAGTCAGCACTACTAAAATTTGATAAGACAAACATTAATAACCAATGAAAGCAAACCAAACCCTCGGCAAGTCTAGCTTTACGTTAGAAGGACTCGATTTGGTGGCGCTGGCTTGTCCGGCAGAACGAGCCGTACATAATAAAAAGGATCACTGTTCCTGCCCGGCAGAGTGCGCAATGGCGATTTTGCATTCACACAAAACCATCAATGTGATGCAATTGCAGCCGGACTGAATTCGGGTCGCGGCCATTTAAAAGGGCTCAAATGATTGGAGTCGCTCTGCAGCCTGTACTAGCCGATGGTCCGAGCCATAGCGCGACACGCCGTTACTTGTCTCGTACCAAAATTGTGAACACGTCATTTTTTTTATTTTGGCACAAACCATGAAATAACTTCTTTGAAATACGGTTTTTTTTAATATATTTTTATGAAACTAAGTGAAAGGATGATATGTTGGGCCGCACGCTAGCGTGACGTAGTGTAACCAGTCTCGTGTGCCATGGTTAATAAATATGTTTCTGAAATGAATTGGTAAATGTAAGAGCCTATGGCGCATCGATGAGTATATGCAAGTTATCATGCAAAAGCGAAATTTTTGTGAATGGAACTGTAATTTGATTTTTGTAAGCTTGAGTGCAAATGAATAGTGCTAAATTATGGTACCCTGCACGTTCTCAAAAAAGGGCTAAATGATTTGCACTTTTTTTCATTTATTTGGTTGTCACATTCAAGTTCTATCTTTAATTTTGGCTGCATCTGAACTGATGATAAACAATGTCAGGGTATTCATTTTATTCACATCAGCACCTCACACGATAAAAAAAAACAGATTGTTGTCATTTGCCATATCCATACATTATAATGCCAAAATAACTCAAGAGGAAACTATCAGCTACATCCTCCTTTTATCTCTGGGAGCAATTAACCATCCAAGAGGTTGTTCACGTTGTTCACAATAGCCCTCATAATGTAAGCCTGTTGCTCCTGTGTAAATAAATTAACCAGACAACATAATTACAGTGCTTTTCAAGAGTTCACAAAACAACAAACTGAAACCACCAATAATGAAACTAACAGGAATAACGAGGAAAGATTAAGAAACAGAACTTTTTAGAGTAGCACAATCTACCTTTCTTTCATGCTTTAATATCTGTACAACTTTTAAAAAGAAACACATAGAAGAACGTCTCTTACTTTTAATGTACAATTAAAAGAAAGCGTCAGTTTGATAGTTTATCCAGCTTCCTCTTTTTTAACCAATTTAGGAATATGATCACAATGACATTGATATAGATAATTTATAGTGCCATAGCATATGTCCTGATTTGTGTGTGTGCAAAAGGGTGAAAAGGAGTCATCTGCATCATGTTAGTTTACTTTTTGTGCTTTCCTTTGTTGGTGAGAGGTTGTTTTGAGATTACGTGTTCTTGCTAGATCTGCAGCTTACAGGATTAGGATATTGACATATTGTGGTGTCTGAAATTGCAGTGCAGATCATTTAGTTGAGCTGGTTGCATCTCAGCATTTGAATTCACTTTGTCAGTTATCAAACTTTAGCTGCTGTTAACTTATTAAAATTGCAAGCTACATTACATTAATGAGAGGTGAGGAGGGAAAGCATTGAAGCACTACTCTTTATTAATTCTAAAGAATAGAACAAAAAATACAATGGCAAAAATAAACTTCTTATGCAAATTAATTTATCATCTGGTGTATAAATACGCATATACAGTAGTAGTCACCTTACAACCATTATTCTAATAGAAAATTGAAAAGGAACGTACTCTATTAGTGGTGAATGGCTGAATGGTAATCAGAATAAGCAGTGGAGCTTATGCATGTAGACTATACATTTAATATGAGCAGCATAGATTATTAAATGAACACTACGTACATTATGCTTTTCTTTTGAGACCCTAAGTACTTTATGCTTCGCCGCACGTATAATTAACTTAACGTTAATGACTACGTGATTTATTATGAGGCCAAACATATTTATGTTGAGATTGGAAGTGATGACATTGAATATAAAAAACACTTCTTGAGGGAAAGTTCTATGTCATCAGGAGAACAAAATAGTAGTGTGTTCTCTTGTGATCAGATTTAACCATGGTACAGCACTTGAGGAGAAAAATACTGTGCCTGCTGATTTCCCATCACATACCTACAAAATAAGACTGAAGCTAGTAATCAAAGGAACAATAAGCAAAAATAGATGAAATAAATGGACATTATTTGTGAGGTCATCAAGTAGCAACAAATCAGGATCCTACACACAATCATGCATACAACATGGAACATCACACTTGAAAAGCTAAAATCAAAACCAATTGCTTTTGACAATCTGGCAACCCTATCTGTATTCGTCGCCAGTTTGCCGCAATGCCATTCCATTTCCTCTCATCACAATTCCTCACAATCAGTAGTTCACAACAGGGAATCTGTCTACCTTGCAACCATTACTTACTACATGTAAAGCTAAATTTTTATGTATACCTGAAGTATCTTGCTGGGTGACATCCTCACCTACCGTCCGCCGCCGCTGAAGGAGACAACCAGGCGGTCGGTGTACTCCTTTGTGAACCCAACGTCGTGTATGAGCTTCTAAATCTTGACCTCCGCCATGTCCAGGTCCATGTCCTGTGATTGCCTCTGCAGCAGGTCGAGCTCGTCGAGGAGCCTCCCCATGATGTCTATGTCTTCTGTGGCATCCTCGAGCGCCGCCTGCACTTGCTCGAGGTAGCAAGCATCTTGAGGAGGCCATGCTTCCGTCAATAACGGCGTCAATGTTGTCCAATTGATTGTTGTCAATAGTAGTGCAAAGTTATTTAGGGAAGTATGGATAGCATAACAATCCTCACTCTAAAATGTTATGAGGCCACCTAATTTCTTGTCTATTTATATAACCTGATTATTTCAAATAATAATAACAGAAACTTATCATTATAATGAAATGTGGAAATGTTGCAGCGTGTTCCTCAAAAACATAACAGCTAATGATTTGGACAGAACAAAATAAAAAAATTGATTTATTTCTTCCCATCTAGTGAAACACACAAAGTACAACATAAATATAACAGCATGAGAACTTGAAATTACAGGGTTGGTGACTTGTGAAACCAGCAACCACGAAACACCTTCAACAGTATGTGCTTTAACAGAAGGCTCACTACTGATTCGAAGGAAGCTTGTATTTTTCATTTTTTTCTCAAAAAAATAGCATGGCAGAACAGCATTGATTTGAGCAAATAAGCTAGCAGGACACCTACGCATCCAATAGCAATTGTTGAGGAAAACATGCCAACCTATCCTTGTTGTACACATAATTAGTTTATGACAGCAGTCACAACGCATCATAGGCCAACTTGAAGGCGGGGATTTACCTCAGATGAAGAAGAGAGCCTTTTTTTCTTCGCTGGATGGCTCAAATATTTTTCAGTGTAAAAGGATATAGGTTGAGCTGATGGACCTGCAGCACCTCCATCAAGCACATCCTGCAAGCAAGGAATTAATTTATTGCTCCCTCATGCAGCTTCATCTTACAAAAATTCTAAGGGCTGATCCAAATCGTTCTAAGTATCGAACATATACATATGCAAGCTCATCAAGCAAATGTTCAGAGTTGTTTAGAACATAATCAATTGTGTACGTACCTACTACGTGCAAAAATGATCTGGTCCATCCTTTGTCAAAATTTTGGTAAAGTCTGCTAAAAATATCCATGGGCTAACTATCTCCGAATGCTGTTACATGCTATAGAATTTTTATAGAAAATGTATAACAAAGCCAGGGTCAATTTATGTAGGCATTACATTAAACAACTATATAACATCAACTAGTGTAGTAGCTGAAAGTATGTACAAAAGGAGCAAGACCAATAATTGCAAGACAGAAAACCCAGTGCTGGTTATTTCAATTGATAAAAGGAAAATGACTCATAACCAAACGTTTAATTTAAGGGAAAAAATTAATGAAGGAGCAATAGAATGGGCAATACAAAACATTGGTGCTTTGACTGACTAAATATGACAGGAGCTTCAAGCACACGCTGGCAAGAAACCATGTCCGTGCAACAACATTTTTTCCCCTGACTCCTCTTTTTACCGCAAAATCAAATCAAAGGTACTACTGATTGTTACTACATGTAACTAAGGTTGACAAATGTGGAAGAAAATTGGTAGAGAAACAGGGTAGCATTTTGAACATTCCAAGTATATATAATACCAACCTGTAAGATTATTACAATTAGCACTCTCAACCTAATCATGCACGGCCTAGGTAAAATCAGGTTGCTTTCACATTCAGAAGAAAAATCAAATGAAAATGTATGAACCAAAATACGTAGATAAATCACTTAGCCAATTCCTTATGAACACACTTGCTCAAAGATAGCCATTTCTACCTTTTCTTCCCGTACGACCGTTGCTCTGACGATTGCAAGCAGCCACGACCGGTGGCCACGATGCATCAAAGGGGAGAGTGGAAGGATGCTCCAAGGCTGCCATCTTTCTCCTTTCTTGCAGGGATGTGCCTTGCCTCAGATTTTGACGACAGCAAGAGGTAAAGCTGCAGGGAAGGGAGAGGTGAAGCATGCTACTGAAACGCAGTGATGTCCCGTCCTCCTTCTAGCACGAAGGCCGCCATCTCCCGCCCTTCCTCCTGGTGCTTCCAATCCCGGGGAGCTAGTGGCGGCGGATCTAGGTTGCGATGGATCGGAGGGAGAGCGACAAACAGGAGGAGCGCACCGTCCCCCGAGGACGTGACGCAGAGAGAGCATCTTTTCCCTCGCTCATGTCCGCGATAGCGCCGCCGCCGCCGCGTCCTACAGCTTTCGTGCCCGCCCCACCAAGCATGCCGTCGTCTCCACCGCCTCCTCTCCCCTCCATCATCTACACCTCTGCTCTTTCCTCTCTAGAGCTAGCCCGTCGGGAGGGAAGGCAGCAGCGTTGGTGACGAGAGAGGCATCGGGGAGGGTAAGCGGCAGCGTCGTGAGGCGACGTCAGGGACAGGAGGAGGTATCAAGGAGGCCAGAGGAGGGAACGGCGTGGGGAGGAGACGGCAGCACCGAGATAGGGAGGGGAGGGGGTGACGTCGAGGCGGCAGAGATGGCAATGCGTGGGAGGCAATCGGAGGAGGTAGCAGCGCGGTCGTGGCGAGGCGTGACCCAGTAGGGCGTAACTACGGGTGAAAACGGGTCGGATACAGGCGAATACTGTTTTTTCTGTATCCTAACTCATATTTTTTTTCGAATTCGGAACCGGATACGGGCTAACCGGATACGGATACGAATTCGGGTTATTCGGGATACGGAACGGATATGTGACGGATTCGGGTCGGAAACGGATAAAGATATACGGATAATGCACGCATATATAGAGTAATATATATTGAATTAAAACCATACGAATACATGACTATAGTAACAAATTATATATCAATTAAATTCAACAAACTTCGTAGAAAGAATATGCTATTTGAGGATTAATAGAACCAACTAATTGTTAATATAAATGGGTTGAAATGGAAAAAAAATGATGAAAATGGGCTGGGCCTTGCTGATATCCGAATATCCGATCCGATATCCGAATAGGAAAAATCCGGATGTCCGAATAGAAAAAATCCGAATATCCGAATCCCGTCCCATATTTACCGTATATTGGATGCTCCGGATCCGATCCCGAATCCGGATTCAAGTATCCGGATCCGGTCCCGGATCCGACCGGATAGTAAAATCCGGTCCCGGATTCGGTCCCGGATCGGGCAGGAGATATCCGACCCGTTTTCATCCCTAGGCGTAATGCCTTCTAATGAAGCTCAGACCACTATTATCACATCAATTTGTTTTCTTTGATCAGGTTGGTGCCGTACTTGGTGTTGAATCTATCATAGACGAATCAAGAGATAAAAAGGAACAAATCTAAGAAATCCTGATTTTGTGGGAGTTAGATTGGGAGATCAGGAGGCGCACTCTTCCACGTCAAGAAAGAACCAGCGATTTCTGTTTTTTTTTCTGGCTACGCAAGTAAAAGGTTTCGAAGGGCGATCGAGCTCGTGCAATGTTATTATTTTCCCGTTCTTTTCTTTCCTCGGGAACACTTGGACGTGCAGCACCAGCAGACACCATGGCGTCCAGGGGATAAATCTATATACAATAAATGTCCTGATTTATTTGTTTCTCGACAAAATCGATCTACTTTTAGGGAGTTCTTAGAAAAACCAAATCAAATACAAATTAGTTTTAGGGCTGCATGACTTTTATGTTATGGTTGAACCAACATGAGGTCATTTGTATTTTCTTTAATTGCATGCATTGAGTCACATCGGTGTGTATTGTCTGTATAAGGCCAATGTGCGTCCAATGTAATGTCAGAGTTCATGTGCTGATTTGTTAGTTATGATTTACTAATCAAAATTATAATTAGACTTAATCACGCATGAGATCTAGATGTATCGATCCCGCTCCTACCATGTAAGTTTTGTCTTTTATTTTGATTTTATACTACAAAGTAATATATATATCTACTCAATAGCATCTAATGGTCAATATGATGCATTTTTTTATTAGGGTCCATCAGATTAAAAGCTAGATATTTTGCTTTTTTTGAGATTTTCTAGTGTATTTCTCAAAGATCTAATGGAATTTGTAAATAAAGCTCACCAGATTAAGGGCTAGATATTTTGTTTTTTTTGTGGGAATTTCTAGTCTAATTCTCATGGGCTTTATTTCTATTCTATTTCTCAAAGATCCGATAGTAATTGTAAATAAGGCCCACAGGATTAAGGGCTAGATATTTTGTTTTTTTGTGGAAATTTTTAGCCTATTTCTCTTTTTTCTTAGCGACTCTCATGAGCTTTTTAATATATAATAGATTGGAGCAATGGCAGCATTAATGACTGGCGATCAGATTTTCCATAGATTTGGAATGGTTCTGTTAATTCTAATTGCTCTCTCTCTATATATAATGGTTAAACTCAGCATTCTAATTTTTTAAAAAAAAATCACATGAAAATACATAAATAAAATATCTTTTTTAGATCATGGTGCGGTGCCCAGGCACCACGGTGCCTTAGTTAATTATACTATATATATATATGTGTGTGTGATGATTAATTTGACAATAATATTTATGATGGAATAATTTATTTGTGAAAGATCAAAGAACTGTGTTGGGTTATTTTCTTGTAACAGGGATACAACGCAGCCATGTGAGACGCATGATGCAGCGTAGGCATGTAAAACGCACGATACAATGCAGGCAACAGGAGATGCAGCGCAGGCAACAGTAGATGCAGCGTAAGTAGGGGTGAAAACGGATCGGATACGGACGGATAATAGCTATACCATATTTGTTTTCATATTTTTTCTCGGATTCGGATACGAATAGTCCGGATACGAATACGAATAATATCGAATACGGATATGGAGCGAATACGAATCGAATACAGTCACGTATATTTATCGGTACATGATAACCCCTTAGATTGTACATAAGAAATAAACAAAAATATAAAACTAGCTGATTTGATCAAAACATTATTAAAAATTGAACAAATATAAGCATTTTTATTCACTTAGACAAGACATATATTTAGCCATCTAGGACATCACCATCCAAGAATCACAAGAACTCTACATATATGACAGTTTGAGTGTATGACACTGCTACCATATATGTCTCTTAACATGTTCTATTTTTTAGGGAAGCAAGTCCAACCGCATGCAAAAATAGCAATGCATTGTATCGTAGTGCATGTCCAAACTTCACCAGAATAAAAAGTAAATTGCTCTTCTGTTGTTCCAATTGCTTGTGTAGCTTGCACAGCTCTTTCCGCTATTTCAGAATTATAACTTATTTCAGATACTTGAAAAAAATCCTGAAAACCAGCACAAACAGGCTTTGGACTAGCAAGCATACACAGATTCAGATTTTCAAACTAGTAGAGAGGTAACAAAGTAAAGCAGGATGAAGAACCTACGTGCAGACCTTAAGTCGGATTAAAGTAGACCCCACTACAATCCTACAAGTACTAGTTGGTAATCATACAAAGAACCCACACATATAAATGTTATAGTGCATGAATTGACCAAGTGTCCTGTAATCTTAGGCTAAACAGAGTTCCCAGCACAACACAGTATAAATATATCACTGCAGTCCATATGAAAAGCAAGAGCGCATTGTAAACATTTCCTCATACAGTGAAATCGCCTTCAGATACTTGTGATTTTTCCCACAACGGTTTTCCGCATAAAATCCGTGTCTCGCTTTTTTTTATCCTCTTTTTTTTCGCATTGCGTTTTGTAACATCACTAGGCTTGGTCAGGCTTTTACCTGAGATATAGGAATGTATATATATAGCTGTATAGAAGTATAGGACTATACAAACATCAAGTGTTCGACGGTTGATAGGGTTTTCTCCTGTATTCTGGAATTCAATCAGAAAATGCAGGCTAAAACCGGACGGTATACCAAACACCAGTATTACGGCTCCAATTATACCTGACCGGTTCTGGATTGACTGTTTGTCACAATGCTTACAAATCCCAAAGCTATTATTAGCTTTGATACTGTACTCTATTTATAACAGTGTGGTATAATTAAGCCAGATTTAATCATCGAACTGCAGGATGTTAGTTTGCAGGAAGTGGTCAGCGACAGCTTTGTAGGTGGCTTGCGTCGGATGAACAGAGTCCCAGAACATGAACTGGGATGGCGTCGAGCAAGTCGGGACCAGGTCGGTGCATAGAGGCCCCATCTCCAACAGTCCAGTCCCACAGCAGCCCTTGCTGGTTTCGGCGAAACCTGGTACACACAAGGATCGAAAGGAACAAGGACCGTTGTCAAAATCTCACAGCATGTAAAGATCAGTTTTTTTGCAATACTAAATGATTTGTTGTTGTGCAACGTTGAACATCGCTGTTATAAAGATCTTAGGACATTTATGCATAGGTGTGGTAATCTGAATTTGTACAACGATGCAGTTATGCAATCGGATGGGTTTGCAACTTGTCCTTACCGTACTTTTGCGGCTGATCGACCATGTCCATCAGAGGGCTGTAGATGTCAACGTACACAGCTTTCGCCCCAGGTGAGCCGGACTGGAACTTAGCGAGCATTCGCTGGAGTTTGGCATTGTATCTCTCGGCCGCCACATTCTGTTTCGCTATGCAGCCCCGGGGCCTTGGCGGCTGCCGCACCGCCGCAAGCGTCATCTGCAACGGGAGGCATCCAACCGGCGGCAAGCCGGCCACCAGGATTCTGCGCGCGCCCAGAATGTACAGGCTCTGCATCAGTTGGTAATGCAGCAGTAGCTGGTCAGGTTTAATGGTCGGTATTACACAGAAGACGCAAGGCATGCTTTAATCATATGGTTAAATCTAAAAAGGAAAATCAGACGGGTAAATTTATATCTTACGGTTACATTGGGAGGCTCGACACGTTCAAGATTGCAGTGGTGAATGCATCTACTACAATGGGAATGATTAGGATTCTTGCTTGTTGAAACAGAGTGCCTAACTGCAAGTCTGCAAGTGCTTCATGCGTGATAATGGTTTTCAGTAGTTCAGACTCCACCTTCTTTCAGAGGAAGAGAGAAGCAACGACATTTGCGCCTGTTCTCTCCGCTAAAATGTAAGTGCAGATTTGCAGTCACTATCTATACATTCCAGAATTAGATAGTTCTAAACTGCTCGAGAACTTTTGGCCAAAAAAAAGAACATGTACTTGTGTTCCTATTGCACATCCTACATGGCGACATGACCACTTTTGTCAACTACCAACTAATCTCCTGATCTAGAAATTGTAATGCGCTTATGCAGCTATCACTAGAGCTAGGAATAAACTGAATTAGCCCGAAGATACGAATGGATTTTACGAAGGACCTGTATGTAAGATTGAAGCTTGCCAATGAGGAGGTCATGGTACTGATCGAGCGTACACTTGCTCCCCGACGGCAGCAGGTAGTAGTTCATGATCATGTCGTTAGTCCCCGCCGACACAAGAAACGCCGACTTGTTCACCACCTCGCCGGCCTTCTGGGCGCCCATCCTCCCGACAAGCTCCCGGAAGTCCGCGATCTGCGAGGCGATCGTCGCGACGCCAACGTTCGTCGCCGTCAGGTCGTCGAGGCCGGAGCCGCCCGATGCGAAGCTGACGCCCGTGGCGGCGTCGGCGTCCGTGAGGCCGCCGGAGTGGTACGCAGGGAGGAGGCCCTTGATGCCGAGAGCGGCCACGAGGAAGTCGGTCAGGAGCTTGCCGTCAGAGAACCGGCCCGTGGGCACTCCCCCGAGGAAGTCCCGGCCGTAGGGCGGGTGGTCGGCGCGGACCGCCGTGAGGAGGCGGTTGTTGTTGCCCGCGTCGAGCGTGGAGTCGCCCAAGGCGAACACGGCTGGGATGTCGTCCGCTCTGCCGCTTAGCAGAGTGGTGTCGGCGGCCGCGATGACGCTAAGGTGGACGGCTATCAGGGAGAGGAGGGCGGCATGGTGAAATGCCGCGGCGAGCGTTGGCTTATGCGCCATTTCGGCAAACGTTTAGAGTCACACAATGACTATATTCCATTGATTATATTATATATATATATATATATATATATATATATATATATATATATATATATATATATATATGCATGGTCCTTGTATGTATCACCTTCAATACAAGTTATACAAATCTTAAAGAAAATAAAGGTGCAAGTAATATCATCTATCGTTCATTTGTATTTTAATATTTGTTCAACTTGTAAAACGAAATGTATAGAAGCATCTCTCATGGTGCTCACACCCACATACAATATAAAACCCCTTTTCTACTCCCGAGAGTAGATATTCCCTGTATTGTATCTCACAACACAGCGAGTATCTCATGCAACAGAGAGTATGTACGTGTAGTATACGAGTATATAAGAGTATTTAGGAGGTATGTACATTTTTCATAAGTGGTATGTATATTTTTAGACATATTCATATATGAAGGTATTTTAAAAATATGTTAAAATCTATAGACTCTCTTGCAATTTTTTTGGTGTGGTTTATATTAAAGTATGTTATAATTAGTATATAAGTATACTCTCCAGCGGCCAACTAAAGTACTGTATTAAAACGACATATTTCCAAAACGACCCATCAGCTATAAATGGGCACATGGCCTTCTTATTCCGTGCTTTGATTAGTTTCGTTATCCCTTTTTTTCAACTGTGCTTGAGTATGTTCATAGCTGAGCATTCGAAATTCTGTTAAGTTTAAACTCTAGGCACTTTCTAATGAGTAATTTCCCGAATTTCTCGTTAAAAATTTGGAACTAATCGGTAGCCATTTTTGTGTACCCTCTACCCTCCATCCGAGGCTCCGACTCGCGACTCCTCTCCCATTCGCTGGGTCCTTCGCTACTTCACTCGTCAGTCCTCGCTCTCCCTTCTTTGTCCATTACTGTCAGTTAGTTGCACGCGCGACGAAATGCTGCTCTGTCTCAACGCCCATCCCTTCCCGCTGCCCACCTCTTCCCCGCTCCACCCTCGCCTCCGATCGAGACCTATCTCCTCACCCACCGACGCCGCCGCGGCCACCTCCTCCTCCGCGCTGCCCTCCGGCTCCCGTCGGCCGTGGGGATCTCGCCGGTGGGGAACGACGATGGCCGTGGGGATCTGGCCTGAGGGCGGCGACCTGGCCCACGACCTCGGGTCCTCGGCCGTCACCGCCGGCGTCGCCATCGCCCTCCTCCGCTTCTTCGAGGAGCTCGCCAAGCGCGGCGTCTTTAACCAGGTCAGTCAGGGCCCTCCGCTTCCCCTTGCGCGAAATGCAGTTGACCGCTCCTTTGGCTCGTCAGTGGCCGCGTCTAGTGGCTCACTAGTTTCGAGAACTGAGATGCGTTCTCCGTCTTAGGATGTGTACTAGGAGTAGTATTAAAGTTAACGCCTTAACGGTAACATGCTAACAGTAAAGGAGGCCACTAGCCCACTACTGAATTAGGGTTGGTTGTTTTTGCTTTTGGTTCTGAATTCTGGTCCTAAAAGAAGAATAAAAAACAAAAAGTTCGATTCTAGGAATCGATTCTCACAATCCAACCCACCTATATACACTAAAATCCACAATCCATTTTATATGCGCTTTTGGATTCTAGCTTTTGTAGAATCAGCTTCTCTACAATTACAATCCAGAATCAGCTTTTAAAGAATCCAAAGCAAAAACAAATAGGCCTTTAGATTCTCTAAAAGCTGATTCTGGATTGTGGTTTTAGAAAAATTGATTTTGGATTCTAAATTCTCATATGGTATTTGGTGGGTAATTACTTATAACTTTCAGTGACATTCTTATATTTGTATTCCTCATAATCCATAGAAGCACGATGAAGTGGATTGTAGATTCTAATATATATGGGTGGGCTAGATTATAAGAATCGATTCCTCGAATCGAGCTGTTTGTTTTTTATTCAGCTTCTGGGGCCAGAATCTACAGCAAAAACAAGTAGGCTGTAGTACATTGATTTCCTGTGAATGGAGTATGACAAGACTGGCAAAGTTGAAGTCGTTTTATGTATCATTCTGGCTCTCAAATTTTGTTTTTAAATACATATCATTTTACAATTTTGTTGTTACTTTTTATCATTTTTTTTCCTTATGTACCTCTTCCTTTTAGCTATTTCAAAGTCATTTACTACGATGAACTAAAATAAGACACATTATTTAAAGATATAATAAAGAGGAGTAATGCAGTCTTCTGTAAGAACTTAGAATAACATCTATTCACCAACGAAGGGAGTATATATTTTGCCAAGTTTTTGTGTATCAACGATTGTGTCCTTTGAATGGTACTTCGCTGAAGTATCAAGTGCTGCCGAAGCAAGTTATTGGTGCTTGTCTTAGGAAGTTGGGAGTATTGATGCAGTGAAGTATTGTAAATTTGTATCAGACTAATATTCAAGTTTCGCATTGCAGGTCTACATTGCTAAGTACTAGGTACTTAGGTGTGCCATTCAGAGAGGTATATGTTGAATGATTTACTCTGATATAGGATATTTCAGGTGAAATTTATTGATATATGAGTAGCCGACTTCCATACAAATAGCCCTTCCTAGAAAGAAAATGCTTAATTCTACATGCTGAGTTGAAGTCTTAACTATTTTCAGTTAGAAACAGAAAGGAAGAAAGAAAGGGTTTACTTAGATATGATGGTGAATTCTGTGAATGAAGTGTTCTATTTTGTAACTTGTAAGTAGCATGGATGTGTGAAATTTTACAGTTCTAATAACCTGGTATAAGCTGCTACTTTAGATACTTTGAGAACTGGGTTGTGAAGATATCTACAAATCATGCTAATATCGTTCAAGGTATTAAATATATGCTAAATCTGATTATGGTGATGAGAATTAAATAACTATGCACTGTTCTTTTTATTCAATTGCATTTGTTCAGTTGCTCTTGCTAATGATTCTTATTTAAACCAGTCCTTTAGAAGGACACAAACTAGAGATTTAAAGGATGCAGCCATTCGATGCCTCATTCTGGTACATGAAAATTTTAAAATTTTTACTTTATAAAACATTCCTGTGAAACAGTCCACCATCTGTTATTAAATACATTTAGATAGAGTGAAAAATGAATTGTATTCTACCCAACAAAAGCCCAGTGCATGAACCCTTGGGCTAACTCCACTGTCCACCCTGTTTGCCAACTATTCTAGGCTGATGTGAGACGGGCTGTCAATTTGTCATTAACTCATTGACTCCATATGGCACTTAGGGTAGGCACTCAGTGTAATACACGCACTTGTAGACATGGTGTGAACTATGCTAGGCAAATTTCGGATGGGTCAGTGTTAGCTCATGAGTTACCATATGCATTTGATGTTGGTTGCATTTTGTGGACTTTGGAGTGCACAGCACATTCCTTTTGTTGTATCCATCTGGA
The DNA here is from genome assembly GCA_036346275.1 of Otatea glauca. Lineage (NCBI taxonomy): Eukaryota > Viridiplantae > Streptophyta > Magnoliopsida > Poales > Poaceae > Otatea > Otatea glauca. The sequence goes on along the minus strand of CM070712.1, from coordinate 42,848,217 downwards.
GGCATATTGAAAGAGTATGGCTGGGAAAATAGTAGATTGATTAAGGGAGGAGCCCAAGGCTCAAGTACATATAGGCAAGGATATCCCTAAGAATAGGAAAGATCTAATCTAGGAGATCCTTGCCAAACATAACCAACTAACCATGGCAAGGATATCCCTAAGAATAGGAAAGATCTAATTTAGGAGATCCTTGCCAAACATAACCAACTAACCACCGAGAGGGAGTACATTACGCTAACACGCTCATGATCGGACGCGTCGGTGGTTAGCCACGGACATTCGGACCGACCGAAACTCGGAGAACACCGAAGAAGGCGACCCTTTCGTGAAGATGTCGGCGAACCGGGATGTCGTGGGAACGTGGAGAACCCGCGACGGCACCCATGGCTACCTTCTCACGAACGGCGAAGATCGATCTCGATGTGCTTCGTCCGCTGATGTTGAACCGGTTGGAGGACATGTAGATCGACCGACGTTGTCGCAGAGACAACGGTAGCACGGCCGGCGGAATGTGGAGCTCATGAAGAAGCCGCCGGCCAAGAAGCCTCAAGAACACCATTGGCGACGGCGCGGTGCACTCGGCCTCGATCTTTGGAGCGGGACACGTGTTCGACGTTTGGAGGACCAGAGACCGTGTTGTCACCAAGGAACACAAAGATAGCCCGAGGTGGACTTGCGCGACCGGGACAAACCAAATCCATCAAGATCGAATAAACCACCAAGTCATCCCGGTCGACGGTCGAAGATGAAGACCTGTGTAGAGTACCGAATGTAGCGAAGGATGCGCTGAGGCGGCCAAAGGGGCTCTCGAGGGTCGTGCATGTAAAGGCAAACTCGCCGCACGGCGAGGCGATGTCGGGCCGTGTGAAGGTCGATCTCGCAAGGCGCCGCAAGACTCCGTGAGTCGGATGGGTCAAGAACCGAGCTCCCGAGTCGGCAGAGACCTTGGGTCGGTATCCACGGGCGTTGTGCATGGTTTGCACTCGGCCATCCCAAAGACGATCCAAGATGTCAATCATGTAATCGCGCCGAGAGAACCATACCGCTTGCGATCGCTGCCGAACCTCGCATCCCGAGGAAGTGATGGAGTTTGCCCAAATCCTTCATGGCAAACTCTGCTGGAGGGTCGAGATGACCGCCGCAGAGGTGTGTCGAGGAGGCGGTGAGGACGATGTCATCAACGTAGAGGAGCGGTAGGCGTGTCGGTGCCACGGCGGTAGACAAACAAATGAAGTGTCGACTTGGCTTCCACAAAACCAAGAGAGGCGGATGCGTGGCGGCGGCCGTACCAAGCACGGGAGCTCGCTTGAGACCGTAGAGCGACTTGTTCGCACGATGACAAAGTTGGGCTGGCAGATCCTCGAATCCGGAGGTGAGTCGCAAACACGGTCTGTCAAGGTGCCATGGAGGAAGGCGTTCTTGACATCGAGCCGGAATCGCCATCGGCGAGAGAGCCGAGAGAGACATTTATCGCGAACTGTGGTGGGCTTGACGACCGGATGAATGTCTCGGCAAAGTCGATGCCCGGACGCCAGCGGTGAAGCCGCGAAGGACCCAACGTGCCTTGTAGCGCTCCAGAACCGCTCGGCGTGGAACTTGTGTTTGAAGATCCACTTGCCCGTGACAATGTTGGTATGTCGCGCGCGAGGAACCAACTCCCAAGTCCGGTTCGGAGAAGGCGAGATGTTCTTCCTCCATAGCACCGCCAATTGGGATCGGCAAGGGCGCCACGGAAGGTCTTGAACCGGGGCGATGGCGCAAAGATGGTACAAGGATGGTACGCGAAACCGCCCTTGGCCCGAGTCGCCATCTTTGTCTTTGGCCGGTTCACCGTCGGGAACGGCAATGGCACTCGGCACCGGCCGGTGCCGTAGGGCGATCGTCTTGTCGGAGGGACCGCACCTGGTTTGGGCGCTGGAGTAGACGCGCAAGGCGAGAGCCGCGCGGTCGCGCGGAAGTTAGGTGGAGAAGCGGTGCCGCCGCGCGGCGCGCAGACCCGCGACGCGGAGCGCGGAGAGGCCGCCGGTGCCGCGGATCGGGCCGCGCGCGGCGCGGAGGACGGCTTGACGGACGGCGCGGCCGGCTGGCGAGGACGTGCACCACCCGCACGAGGAGCGCGGAAATCTCGTGGTATCGGCGGCGCAGAAGCGGGCGACGCGTCGGCATGGGGCCGATAGCAACAAGTGGCGGCGCCGAGGACTGCAGGAGACACGCTTGGCGACCCTATGGGAAGGCGCCGGGTTAGGGAATTCATCGAGGAAGGTGAAGTCCGCAGCAGTGGGAGGGGAGGTATGCTCGGCAAAGGGAAAAGCGGTCTCGTCAAAGAGAACATGACGGGAGATGATGATTCTATTTGTGGTAGGATCAAGGCATCGGTATCCCTTGTGGTGAGCAGAATAACCAAGGAAGATGCAGAGGGCAGAGCGCGGGGCAAGTTTGTGGGGAGCAGTGGCAGAAAGATTGGGGTAACATTTACAGCCAAAAACACGCAGATTATCGTACAACGGTGCACTGCCGAAGAGAGCAAAGTGCGGGGTTGAAAAATCCAGTGTCTTGGTCGGCAAGATGTTGAGGAGGAGAGTTGCAGTGTGCAACGCCTCAGCCCAATACGAAGGTGGCATGCTCGCCTGAAACAGAAGAGAGCGAATGACATCGTTAGTGGTACGAATAATCCGCCACCGACTGCTCGCGAGGACGTGTAGGGACACGACATGCGGCCCAACGCCATGTGCGAGGAAGAAGGTGCGCGTACCGGAGTTGTCGAACTCCCTACCGCTGTCACTCGACGGCCTTGACGCATGCGCCAATTGGGTAGACACATAGGCGAAAAAGTTAGACAGGGTGGAAAACGTGTCAGATTTAAGCCGTAAAGGAAACGTCCACAGGTGATGTGAGCAGTCATCAAGAACAACTAAGTAATATTTGTAACCAGAGACACTAACAATGGGAGATGTCCATAAGTCACAATGAATAAGATCAAAGTTGTTTGACGCTCGAGATACTGAAGGATGAAAAGGAAGACGAACATGTCGTCCTAGCTGACACGCATGGCACAAGGATTCCAAACTTTTATTACACCGGGGATAGCCAAGTGAGTTTGGAGAGGCCTCGCGACCGTGGTGGCCGAGGCGACGGTGCCACAGGAGGATGACGTGGAGTTGGCAACAAGGAGCGAGCCACGGCAACCGCAATGGTAGAGCGGACCGAGCTATTGCACTGATGATCACGTTCGCGAGAAGATCCTTCACGTAACAACCATACGGGTCAAACTCCACGTAACAATTGTTATCGAGTGAATTGATTTAACGAAATAAGATTCTTGATAAGTCGAGGCGAAACAAGAACATTATTTAGAACAAGAGAGCTAAGGTGCGTCGGCCGGTGGCGGTGTGACAGCGCGTGAGCGAACCATTACCGACAACAATGGAGGTGGGAGAGGATACCGAGGGGTTGAGGAGTGAGAGAGGTACCATCATGGAGGTCATGTGGGAAGAGGCACTGTATCAAGGTACCGGCCGTTGTTCGCCGCGGAGCGAGGGTGACGGTCTTTGAACGTGGAGGCCGAGAATTCGTCCCAGAATCCGAGACCCCACCATGGGTCGGTATCAGCACGCTTCGCCTTTGTTGGTACTGGCCGCCAGGAAGGCTCTTTGTTGGAGCGGTCTGCATTCTTTGGGCAATGTCATTGCCGTGGGGCCGACGCTACCGGGAAGCCGGGCGAGAGGCGCGACGGACCGGGCCACATTTGATGGACCTGCTCCACGGGTTGAAGAACGATGGCCCGTCATTGCGCCACCACCGCCAGCGCAGCAGATCATGCCGGGCGTAGAGGAGTAGCCGGAGGAAGCGCCACGCCAGCGCAAAGAAGGCCGCCGAGAAGGCGCGGTGGTCCTTCGCTTCTTCTTCTTCTTCTTCTGGGGGCCGGACGAGGAGGACCGTTGTTGGTCGGTCTTGTTGGCGCGGCGAGGTAGAGCGATGGCGACGAGGGCGATCGGAGGAGCGAGGAGTCTGCGACCATGTTGATCTCCTCGAGGAGGAGTTCATTGCGGACGGCGCCGGCTGGAAGGAAGGCGATCATGCGGGAGGTGGACCCGATGTCCTCAGATCTCGTTGAGCCCGCGAATCACGCTGAGGACCAGAGCGCGGTCACCACGTGTTCGCCGAGGTCGGCCGAGGTCGTCGGCCATCTTCTTGAAGTGTTTGCAATAGTCGGTGATTTGGAGAGGTCACCTTGGGCAAACGCGCGAAACTTGGCGTCAAGGTGGAGAGCACGGGTCTCCGATTGCCAAGAAGTGATCCTCGATGGCGATCCAGCCGAGGCGGTGGCGCGGTGGTCGATCACGGCGCTCGGCAAGGTCGGCGGTGACCGTCTTTGCATGACCATGATTTGACGACGGTGTTCATCCGAGCCCAATCGGAAGTGCCGAGGTGGCGAGCTGCGGACGTGGTCCCGCAGTCAATACTTCGTGACGGCGAGTAGGAATTGCTCGCGCCAACGTGGTAGTTGCCGGAGGTGTCGAGGACGAGGGGACCAGCCGCGGGCGTTCGCACGGAGACGGCCTGGCGTGGAGGTTGAGAACGGCGGCGGCCTCGTGGAGGATCATGGCGCGGGAGATGTCCGTGTCATCCTCGTGGTCGCCGCCACCAGTCGGCGGATCGGCCGCAGCAGCGGCGTCGGCCGCTTTGGCCGCTTGGCGATCTGGGCGCGGACGCGCTCGGCGGTCGCGTCGTCGTCATGCGCAAGAATGCCTCGCCGCTGCTGGCTTCAGGGCTTCGGGCGGCGCGGCGAGTCTCGCGAGTCGCCGCGCTTGCGTCGGCGTCGCGAGCGAGCTCGCCAGCAGGTCGACGACGGAGGCGCAGGGTCCCGACCATATCGCAATACAGCTAGAGCGCCGCAGGGCAGCGGAAGGGCGAGAGGGGAAGATCCCGGTCTCGTGATACCATGAAAGAGTATGGCTGGGAAAATAGTAGATTGATTAAGGGAGGAGCCCAAGGCTCAAGTACATATAGGCAAGGATATCCCTAAGAATAGGAAAGATCTAATCTAGGAGATTCTTGCCAAACATAACCAACTAACCATGGCAAGGATATCCCTAAGAATAGGAAAGATCTAATCTAGGAGATCCTTGCCAAACATAACCAACTAACCACCAGAGGGGGGGAGTACATTACGCTAACACATATACATATGTTTGGTCTTCCCTCCTGTTAAGCTTTGCTAATGCATGCCTTATACTTAAGTTGGAGAAAACAATTTGGTAATGCACATGGACAAAAAAAAACACTAATGACGTTTTGGATGTCCCATAATAATATATTATGTGAGCAGCTGCTAAGGTATTCTTCATTTTAAGAAGCTATTAGGTCATTGGTTTAAATTAAACACAATTGTTTCAATAACTCAGAATGTGAGAAGAACAAAGCAAGTGTTATGGCCTTATGTGTACTGGAAATATATTGTTGATCACCTTGAACAAGTGGTCTTTTAGGCCAACTACAACCTTATATATATTTACAATTAATTGTAGTAGCAGTACCAAATCAATTATGAAAAATTTGGGGGCTTGAAGTATTATTGGCTTACTGCAGAAGAAATGTCCAAAGAATTCCCCATTTCTCTTTTCTAAGGCAGTGCATTTGGCAGCTAAATATAACGAATCATGTAACAAAGTGTTGGAAGAGGGTCATAATCTTATTGAAATTTGCAACTTTACATAGACTTTGTATTGATAAATGTCCTTTGTTTGCTTGCAGAAACTCAATAGGAAACTTGTGCATATAACTATTGGGATGGTATTCTTGCTCTTTTGGCCTCTATTCAGGTAGTAAGATTCTGAAATGCTCCAGTCGACATAAAATCTTCATCTTGGTGTTCAATACTAATGCTTTATACAGCTCGGGAAGGTATGCTCCTTTCCTTGCTGCACTAGCACCAGGGATTAATATTATAAGGATGCTTCTACTGGGGTTAGGAGTTGTGAAAAATGAAGCTATGGTCAAATCAATGAGCCGGTCTGGACACTACAGGTTGCACATTTACATATGTCAACCTTTGGTCATTTAACACACATCTTATTTTTGCAAGATCTCCCTGTTCTTCCTTTTCTATTGCATATTAATTGTTGCTTGCTGCCTCTTCAGATTATGATTTTTTTGTAATTGCATTTCTCTTGAACACAGGGAACTTCTCAAGGGCCCACTGTATTATGCTACTACCATAACTTTTGCCACTTCTGTATTATGGAGAACATCTCCGATTGCTATAGCACTTATCTGCAACTTATGCGCTGGAGATGGTATGTTCATATATCTGCAGTTGGCACTATAAATCCTAGACAGATTTGTTGTATGCAGCATAACTTTCTGGCTCCTTCACACTGTGATTGGGAACTGCATGGCAATTAATTTAGCTGCTCCCTCCCCTTGCTTGATGAAAGAAAAGCCATTCTATCTCTTAATATTCCAACTAGTTTCATACTCTAAAGATGAGATATAATTTAGCAGCTCCCCCATTGCTGACGCTGTTTTATACACTTCCAGGTATAGCAGACGTAGTGGGGAGATGTCTAGGGAAAGCAAAGCTTCCATACAACCCCAACAAGTCATATGCAGGAAGCATAGCAATGGCAGTGGCTGGTTTCTTGGCTTCAATTGGGTAATTACTTAATGAGACCTGTTACCCAAATCTTCCGTTGCAGGTACTTTGTTTGAATCATTCGCTACCATATTATTCAGGTACATGCATTACTTCCACACTTTTGGTTTTATTGAGGAAAACTGGTACATGGCTTTAGGCTTCCTTGCGGTCTCTGTAGCTGCAACACTCATAGAGTCACACCCCATCAGCACAGAACTGGATGACAATTTGACTGTTCCTTTAACATCATTACTTGTTGGTAGCCTCATTTTCTGATGTTAGCCTCAAAGGATGATTAGTGTGATGTTTTTCATCATGAGAACTCCTGACAAGAAAAAAGATTATCGACAATTTTGTGAGTAAATTTTACCTTGTAAGTAGGATTGCTTCCATGGATATGAACAAAATCTGTCCACTGGCCCGTTTATTAATTAGCATTACATACTTTTTTACAAACTGCTTAGTTCCTAACCTGAGCACTTCAGGATGTGTAAAGCAGCCTCCTTTTCTTTCTTTCATTTGCTCCCAAGATTGATATTGCATTGCGTACCAAGTATGATCCCTTGTCTTATTAAATTACTGGGATCCCAAATACCTTAGGGAAAATTTTGTTCATGACACTCAAAATGTGTGCAATATCGTTTCTGCCGTCTGAAATATGCCCATTTCGTTTTTGCCATCCTTTCGTCAGTGTGTATTCGTTTTTTGCCACTTTGTCCAATTTTTCGTCAAGTATTTTTTCAGAGGTGGCATGTACATTTTTTAGACATACTCCTTTTTATGTTCATATATAAAGGTATTTGCAAAATACACTAAAAACTATGTACTCCCTTGCATTTTTTTTCATGTGATTCATCTTGGAATATCTTATATTTAGTATATGAGTGTAGCTAAAGTAATAAAAGAGTATTTCAAATTCGTTTAGGTGGTATTTCAAAGAAGAGAGTAACTACACATGGGAGTAGAAGGTATTTTTCCTATATATATATATATAAGAAAATTTAGAAGAAGAAACACAAAATATACCAGAAAATACAGAAAAATTAAGGGGCCACTTCTGAATAAAAATAAAATAAAATTGCACAAAAGTTTTATACCAAGAAAACTTTATCAATGTTCCATAAATGTTCAGGAAGATTAAAACAGTTTCCTTAGTGTAAGTGTTTTGAGAAGTTTTTCTCGTGTAATTTTTCAAAAAAAATAAACAAAATTGGTTGGAAGTTGTCCTTCAATTTTCCTATATTATTATGCTATTTTCTGATTTTTCTGATTGTTTTTCTATATTTCTTTTGACGGCCAAACCCGTTGATGAAAAAGTGGATAGAGTGGCAAAAATGAAATACGCATATTTCTGATGGCACAAACGATATTGTACATATTTTGAGTGGTTGGAACAAAATTTTCCCAGAACCTAAGAGGTGCACTAGATCTATTCAACTAGCATCAATCTGCCGGGATCCAGGAAGCTAGGTTCTTGTCCCTCAAGTGACAACTGACAAGGCTCTTTGTACTGCAAGGTATGAAACGCTGCAATCGGCTCCCTTATTCTGATAACTGATAGAAGTTTCTCTCAATTTGGTAAGTTCAAATTCGGCAATGCCGCAGCGGCCAGCGGAGGTAGACATGCCTCCCAGCATTTCAATAGCCTGGTAAGTATCGAGCGTACCAAAGCACTTCTTGTGAACTCCTTGTCGAGATTCACATACTTGTGTTGAGTTCTGCAGCAAAGCATTACCCCTAAGTAACTTGGTGCTTTGATCTTGGCCACAGCATGTTTTGTGTGCAATATACTACTCACAAAATCCATGTTGCTGCTTTGATCTTCGCCACGACTCACAACATGATTATGTTAGACTAAGGTTGAACTACTACTTAAGCCATTAGCTAGTCTAAAACATGATCACAGAAATAACTATGTGAAAATAAATCGTTAGATGGATACACTGACCCGGTGAAGAAGAAGTAGCCATTAGGGTCTTTCGGTCGGCGTTCTTGTGTGTCGGTTATGAAGATGACACCGTAGGCGCGCGATGAAGAAAAGGGCACTGTGATCCTCACGGTAATGGTGAGTCTTCAATAGCCTCTGCACTAAAAACCCTAGATCGGAAGGGTGTGCCAGGATCGTTGGCAAAACTCAAGATTTTCACTTTTTCTTTGAGTGCGGCCTCTCCCTTTTAATGTGGCGTTGGTTATCGGGACCAGACCGAAATCTGTTGAGATGCTCCCGATTAGAGCGCGTGATGGCGGACCTAACCCAAAATTTTCGATTCTGGTAGTTAAGCCGAAGATCGCAACCAACAGATTAGGGCATATACAATAGTTGAGACAAGCATTGTCTCTAAGTCCTGCCACGTCATCTTTAATAGAATGTCTCTAGTATACTTCACAATAACAATTTTTTTTACAATTTTTCTTTAAAGTGAGGTCCATATGCCATTTTTTAAGTAACCACCAGCATACCCTTCTCACTTCACCGCCCCATCGCCCACCCCATTCCCCACCCACCTCCACCCTCACCCCTCCAAGTGTCGCCAGCCACAGCCCTCTCCTCCCACTTCATCGACGGCCTCCACCCTCTCCTCACCCCAGCGTCACTGATTGTCGCCGCCATCCTTCTTCACTGCCGCTGTCCTCTACCTCAACAACACCATCTGTAGGTCTCCGCCTCCCCCTTTTCACCGTTGGCCACTGCATCTGCTCCCTCCGCCGCATCAAGCCTCACCCTGCCTCTCCATCACGTTGGCCTCCACCCCCTCGATGTCACCATGGCTAGATCAATCGACATCCCACGCCTCCCACCCCTTTGCCACCCTCCTCCTGCCCCTCCCCACCTCTGTCGAGCTCCACCTCCCCTTCATCACCATTGTTGACTTCAAGCTCACTACTGTCAACCTAGCTAGATCTAGCTCTCTGGTGGCTAGATCCAGTTGGGTCTAGCCGGATTCAGACATCGGTGGGCTAGATCCAACCGGATCGAGCGATTCTCCGATCTCCTCGTGTTTATTGCCGTTGCATTTGTCGCCGAGCCGGTTGTCGCCGTTATGCCGCGTCGTTGTGTCTTCACCCCATCCGGGTCACGCCACCACACTACCACGTGGGCCCCACAAACCGCGTGGGCGACGGACAGCTCCGCTCCAATAGCGCATGCCATCGTTTCTTTGTGAGTTGGTTTTGTTAAGGAACCTCGCTATCGAATAGTCCGGGGTTCCCGAACAGATCTGAATTGGAGAACAGAGAGACACAGGTTTAGGAGGAACTGTGAGAGAATACTTTATTGCTTCTGATTTCTTTTACAATGGGGTGACCCCCTCCTCCTTATATAGTAGTCGCCTAGGGTTTCGGCTAAGGGACCATCGTGGGCTTTTATGGGCCATGTGGTTTCCCAACACTCCCCTTTGGGCCTTTTGTCGCGAGATGCATATGCCTCATTAAAACTCCAGAAAAACCCAGTGGGAAAAATACCTGGAGAAAGAGTACATAGCATACGCTTACTGTGTTGCACGAATTGCCTCATTAAAACCTTATGCAAGAAAACTTCATGAAAACTTGCTAAGGAAAAAGAGTACAATTCACCCAAACTTCAATTGCTAATCTTCGAGATTCATGTTGGGTACTCAAACCTCATGTTCAAGATTTATATGGGAGTATGTGAAATATCTTCCCCTGAAATCTGCACTTCTCTAAGTCTCATCATCTCAATCCCTTTTACGTACCTTTCAAAGGTAGATGCTGGGAGTGATTTAGTGAACAAATCTACAAGATTTTCACATGACTTAGTATGCAATATCTTGATCTCGTTCATCTTATGCAATTCGTGAGCATAGAAGAACTTGGGGTTGATATGCTTCGTGAGATTGCTCTTCACATAACCCATCTATGCTTGAGCAACACAAGCTGCATTATCTTCATAGATGATCGTGGGGGTTTGCTCAATGTTCAAGCCATATGACTTCTGGATGTGGTGAACCATTCTTCGAAGCCATGCACATTCATGAGAGGCTTCATACAAAGCAATGATTTCCGAGTGGTTTGTCGATGTCGAGACAAGAGTCTGCTTAGACGACTTTCAGAAAACTGTTGTTCCTCCACATAGGAAAACATACCCAGTTTGGGACTTGCCAGTATGCGGGTCTGATAAGTACCCAACATCGGCGTAGCCAACCAAATTCAGTTCATTGTTTCTTCTGAAGAACAAACCGAGATCTTTGCTTCCTTGGAGGTAACAGAAGATGTCCTTGATCCCTTTCCAATGCCTTTTGGTGGGTTCTTCACTGTACTGAGCTAGCAAATTCACAGCGAACGCAATGTCCGGCCTGGTGCTATTCGCAAGGTACATGAGCGCTCCAATTGCACTAAGATATGGGAATTATGCTCTCAGGACTTTCTCCCCCTCTTCTCTGGGTCTGTATGGGTCTAGGTCTGCTTGGAGTGACCTTCCGACCATTGGAGTCTTTGCAGGATATGCCTTTTTAAAGCCAAATCTTTCCAACACTTTCTGCGTGTAGGATGATTGGTGTACCAAGATTCCTCCTTGGACATGCTCAAGCTGCAAGCCTAAACAAAACTTGGTTTTACCCAAATCCTTCATTTCAAACTTAGATTTCAAGTATGAGCATGCTTCTTCAATTTCTTCATCCGTCCCAATGATGTTCAAGTCATCTACATAGACGGAGATTATACAGAATCCATTCGGGGATCGCTGTATAAACATGCATGGACAATTTTCGATGTTCGTGTAGCCTTTCTTGCAGAGAAAGTCACTTAAGCGATTGTACCACATTCTTCCTGACTGTTTTAGCCCATACAGTGATTTCTCCAATTTCACATTGTACATGTTTCTATTTGCTCTGTCTTGGTTCGGGATAGGAATACCTTCCGGTACTTTCATGTATATCTCTGAATCCAAGTTTCCATACAAATATGCTGTGACAACATCCATTAGCTTTATTTTCAACTTCAAGTTGACTGCCATTGAGATCAAATATCTAAAGGTAATTCCTCCCATGATCGGAGAGTAGGTTTCTTCATAATCAACCCCAGGACGTTGAGTGAAACCTTGAGCTACAAGCCTTGCCTTGTACCTTACAACTTCGTTGTTTTCATTCCTCTTCCGAACAAAGACCCATTTGTGACCTACAGGGTTTATATGGGGAGGTGTGCGGCATACGGGCCCAAACACCTCTCTCTTGTTCAGAGAAACTAACTCTGCAGTGATTGCCTTCTTCCATTCTTCCCAATCTAGCTTTTTCTTACACTCTGCGAGAGATGCAGGCTCGGGATCATGATTAATGATCGAGGCAATCTTCTTTGTAAAGTATGCATCGACATTGGCTGTTGCTCTATTCAGGGATTCTCTTGTTATTACAAAGTTTATGGCCATTTCATCATAGGGTGCTTCATGCACTTCTACTTGCTCTTCTCTGCTATTCCCTATCGCAGGAGCAAGTTTCTTTAGCTTTTCATCGCCTATGTGTGCGCACACATTATTTCCGGCGGCTTCCTGCATTGGAAGATTCAAGTCTGGAATTGCCTTTTCCGTCGGCTTCTTTCCAGTGCCAGGTCTCAACTGGCTCCCCTTCTTTCCTTGGGGTATTTTCGTGATTGGTTGTGGTAAGTCCTCTTGCCCAGTTTTCTCCAGACGTCTCCGGGTACTTTGGGTTTGAGGAGCCAGATTTCCTGTTCTTTTTCTTTGAGGCCTCTGAACAGGATGAGGGATACCTTCTACTTTCTTTGGTATTTCCACCCTCTCTGGTGCATTTCTTGCGGGCACATGCAACTTAACCACACCCTTCAGATCACAAAAATGATCAGGCAGTTCATTTGCTAAATTCTGCAAATCAATTATCTTCTGGACTTCTTGATTTGCTTCATTAGTGCGGGGGTCATGCGCGGGGATCCCAGTGGAATGCCATATGATTTCCCGGCATTTTTCATCCAAAGGTTGATTTCCTCCCCATAATGACGGGAAACGATCCTCGTCAAAAATGCAATCAGCGAATCGGGTCGTATGCAAGTCTCCAGTCATGGGTTCCAAATACCTGATCATGGATGCACTCTCATAACCAACGTATATCCCAGACTTGCGGAGAGGGCCCATTGCAGTCCGCTGAGGGGGTGGTATAGGAACATATACCATACACCCAAATTTCCTAAGATAGGAGATTTTTGGGATGATCCCATGCACAAGCTGCATAGGAGAATGGATGTTGTACGTCGAATGTCTGAAATTGATGAGAGCTGCTGTGTGCAGGACTGCTTGTCCCCAACAAGTGTTGGGCATGTTACAACTCTGCAAAAGCGGTCTGGCAATGAATTTAATCCTCTTTATGAGTGCTTCAGCTAGTCTATTCTGTGTATGGACGTGCGGTACGGAGTGCTCAATCGCTATCCTCGTTGCGGTAATAATCATCAAATGCCTTTGAAGTAAATTCTCCGGCATTGTCCATTCTAATGGACTTCACGCGATGATCAAGGAAAGCATTCTTAATTCTTATGATCTGCGATATCAGCTTTGCAAAAGCATGGTTTCTTGTTGACAATAAGCACACATGCGATCATTTCGAGGAAGCATCGATGAGCACCATAAAGTACCGAAATGGCCCTGACAAGGGCTGAATCGGGCCGCAAATATCCCCCTGGATGCATTCCAGGAATGTAAGAATTTCACTTTGCACTTTCATGACAGAGGGTCTTGTTATTAATTTCCCGATGGCACATGCAGGGCACACGAAATCTTCATGATTTGGGAAATTTTTAACATTAATGCCATGACCTTGTGAGTTATTCACTATATTTCTCATCATTCTAAGACCAGGATGATCTAATCTACAATGCCATAAAGAAAATAACTCAGAGCTTCTAAAGACAGTCTTCAAGGAAGTATACACTTCGGGTGCATGAATATTCGTGTAGTACAACCCATATTCATATGAGGGACATTTTTCTAATACCATTTTTTCACATACCGCATGCTTCACAATGCACAAATATTCTTTGCCATTTTCTTCATTGGTTTCTACGTGAAAACCATTGGCGCGGATGTCTTTGAAACTTAAGAGAGTGCACGTTGATTCAGGGTACAAAAGGGCTTCTTCAATTACCAAAGTTGTACCCATAGGCAATATAATCGTGGCTCTTCCTGAGCCTATTACATATGAATCGCTTCCTGCGATCGTAGTAATCTTTCCAGCGTTCTTCGTGATCGATTGAAAGTATTTGGACTCTCTTAAGATGGTATTTGTTGTGCCACTATCAACAATGCATATCTCTTCCATTTGGACGCTACATGATTTCTAAAAAGGAAAAATAATTCCAATCAAACAGTGGCAAAATAATTCAAACATTGCTAGTAAATTAAAGAATACTGGAATAAAGAATAAATTGCATATTTATTCATGAGAGAAGTATGCTCTTCTAGAGCTTCCAATTCATTATTTAAAAGAAATTGCTAACAACCATAATTTAAAAAGGAAAATGCGATTCATGCATTAAACGGAATCTGTAAAATATGCATTACTTTCTGCTTCTATGTCATCGACAGAAGTTTTCTCTTCATTTGCCATAAGATTAGCTGCAGCATCGATGTCCAGGCTATTCTGTGAAGATGAGACAAGTGGGGTATCTTCATCCATGGCATCATTATCACCAATCTTGGCGAAGTGCGCCTCTGCTGGGGCGTTTTCTTTTGCCTTCCTCTTAGCCTGATATGCGTTGATCACTTCCTTGGATTCCCGACATATCTTCGACCAGTGTCCCCAAGTGCCACACCTGAAGCACGTTTGATTCTGCTGTCCATACGGCTTGGTGTGCGCCTTTTCCTTGTCATCCTTCTTCACTGGGGCTTTGAACTTTCCCTTGGCCTAAAACCTCTCTTTTCCACCCTGCTTGCCCTTCTTTCTATGAGTGGGCCTTTTCACCTTATAGCTGTTGGCATTGACTGTGAGACGAAGTTCTTGCGTAGAACATCATCTTGTGATTCCGCAACTTGTATGACATCAATCAGTTCGCTATACTCCTTGTATGCGTCCTGACGATAGCTGCGTGCGCTCTGGATAGCATTTGGGTGGAAGGTGGAGAGAGTCTTTTCAATCTTCTCCTCGTCAGTGATCTTCTTGCCACATAGGGAGAGATTCGTACAAATTCTGTGCAAGGTAGAATTGTACTCGGCCACTGTTTTGTAGTCTGCAAATCTCAGGCGGACCCAATTTTGCTGTGCTTGGGGCAAGATGGTGTACTTGAGCTTCTCGAACCGCTTCTGAAGTGCAGTCCAAAGCTTAAGTGCACTCTCCTCAGCCATGTATTCATTCTTCAGAGTGGCTGAGAGGTGGTGCCTAAGGAAGTGCAAGGCTTGATCGTTCTGCTCGGCGGTAGGTTGCGCGTCCTGCGAGGACCCTAAACCAATCGCAGCACGGAGCTTCTTGCCCCCAAGAACGATCTTCACGTCTGATGCCCAAGTGAGGTAGTTCTGACCGTGCGGGGCCAGTTCTTCAAACTCACGATTCACGATGCCGAACATCTGCATGATTTCAAAATTCAGACATTAGATTATTGCATGTAATCTAATAGAAAATGGTTGCAAAAAGCATAAAGTGCAGAAAATAAATTTCTATGCATTTCCAGTACACTAAATAAAGCAATGAATCCAAAATTCATAAAGAATATTCATAAATGCAGGGAATAAAGCTAGAAAAATTAAAACAGAGCCAAATAATTTTCTAGCAATTTTCCAAAATTTTCTGCTATTTTTCTTTTTCTTTTTTTTCTTTCCTTTTCTTTCCCAGCCGAGTGGCCTGGGCCTCATTTTCTTCGTCGGCCCATCAAAACCGGCGTGGCGGCTAGGGTTCCCACCCCTAGCCGCCACTCATCTACCCACCGAGCGGCCACATGGACGGCGGCCGGCGCGCGCGCGTCTGGTCTTTGCCCGAGGCAGCGATGCGCGGCGGCCGGCGTGATGGCGCAGCAGCCGGGGCCGAGGCGGCGGCGGGCGCCGAGGCGGCGGCCGGGCCGGGGCGCGAGCCTAGGCGGCCGCGAGCCGGGCGGCGGCAGCGCGGCGCGGGCGAGGTCTCGGCGGTGGACGGCGACGCTGCGCGCGCCGCCGGCGGCTGCGGCCTTCACGGCGCGATCTGGCGGCGGGCGCGCGGACGGCGACGGCTGCGGCGCGCTCTGCGGGCGGCGGCCACGGCGCAATCTTTGGAGGGCTTGCATCGGGCGTGGTGGCCGGCACGACGACGGCAGCGGCGCGACCGTCGCGCCACCGGGCGGCGGGCGCGGCCGGCGGTCCGCAGGGCGCGGCGGCGGGCGCCACGGGCGCGGGCGGCGGCCGGAGGGCGGCGTCGGGCGCTTCTGGCGCGGCGGCCGAGGTCGCCAGCGGCCGGGTGGCGGCGGCCGCAAGCCGGTGAGCGGCGGCGTCTTTGTGGTGGTCGACAGCCGCGGCGCTGCGTTCGCCAAGACCGAGGCGACGGCGATTACTTTCCTTCTTTTTTTCTCTCTGCAATGGATGAACAATTCTTCATGTACTGTGATCTTGTACCGCCTGTAGCTTCATGCCACGCGATGAGGTACTGATGCGTAGGTTAGATGCATGCATAGAAACCACAAGCGATTAGATTTAATCGCCGAAAAACCCACCTTTCTCACCTCTCAATCTGTTCGCCGGTAGAGCTTCATGCTGATAACGTGTTAAGGAACCTCGCTATCGAATAGTCTGGGGTTCCCGAACAGATCTGAATTGGAGAACAGAGAAACAAGAGAGACACAAGTTTAGAAGGAACTGCGAGAAAATACTTTATTGCTTCTGATTTCTTTTACAATAGAGTGACACCCTCCTAGTTATATAGTAGTCGCCTAGGGTTTCGGCTAAAGAACTATTATAGGCTTTTATGAGCCACGTGGTTTCCCAACAGGTTTGTGTGAAACTATCGTCGCCTCAGGATGCAACAACTTCTCTTCTCTCTCGCCGTTCTGTCTTCTTGACCTCAATTTTGGGATGATGTGGCAAGCTAACCGACAGCTTACGTGTGACTATTGGAGATGCCCTTAGCAGGATGACATGTGAATGACAGACGGTACCTGTTGTGATCCAATCCCCAGTTGTTAGTCAGACGACCTGCAAGGCTGCAATTCTGTACGAGAAAAGAATTGGTCTCCTCGAGGATATTTGAACTGGGAATATACTAAAGAGTGATCCCATGGGACCAATCTCCAGAATTCAGATGCGCATTGCACCTCCCCTGCTATTACCTGGTTAGGCCCAAACCTGTTGCTGTAGATCATTTGCATTGAGATGCGAAATTAGAATACCAGACATTAACTAAGTCGAGTGTTTCACTTCATTAATTTCTGCAAGTACGTCTTGTTATGCATGATTTTGCCAAAGAACTGTTTAGACAAATATTCGTACTTTGACCCCCTTACAAGTACTAACGAAGGGAACAAAGTTCAAGTTATTTGAAATAAATTATGCAGCAAATATACCATTTCCCTGTTCTGCACACACCCTCTGGTTCCTTATCCAGCGGACGCCTGCATCTGCTATTGGACTAGGAGTAGATATTCAATGTGGATCGTCAAGCGAATCCTCCACCCTTTCCCCCAAGTGCGAATTGTACACCCTAGCTTGGCACCCTGCATGTTGCCCCTAGCTACCTCGCTGGTGTCCGACCGTCCGGTGACATCCGCCTCTGCTGCCTTCTGTGTCCTCGCTCCATTCGCCATCTTCTTCTCTGTGAAACTCAAATGGACTTCGACTAGCGCTGGCTCCAGTGCCACCTACGCCGCTACTGACTCCTCACCCCCCACACTGAAGAAAAACTTCAGATGTAGCCGAAGGTGAATCTTCTTAAATTCGTGTTGAAAATTGCGATTTCAATTTCAAAGTTGGAATCCTTTTTTTCAATTGAAAGTTTCAGTTTCTGTTGAAGTTTTAAAGTTTTCGAGTTGAAAGTTGGCCAATTGAAAGTTATATATCGAAGATGAAAGCTCCCAGCCCATGCCAACATTGGAAATCGTCCGTTACCTCGTTGCAATGCGCCAAGTAGCTGTTCGAGCAAAGATATATATGCTAGACATGCTTTATGTACTAGTTAATTTGTATCCATGTACGGTTAGCTACTACCTTAACAGCTTCAGTTCTCCCAGTCTTACTGTTAGTGTTTACTTGTTAGTATTTCGTACTGCGTCGGTTGACTTCAGCAGTTCATTTGCACAACATTTGACATAGAAGTAAGCACAAAATTAGCTCAAGAAATGAACTGAGACAAACAAAGAATTAAGAAAGAACACTAGGATGATCCACCATAGACCATGGGCCAGAGTTGCCCGGGTTGATCCGGAAACCGGCTACGGCTCCACATTTCGTGCCCACCTGTCATCGGTCCAAGCGCGCGTCACGACTCACGAGCTCGTCTCCAATCTCTGGCCTAAACATAATTAAAGCCAACCTGCATTACATTAACCCATGCATCACCATCTCAGCCACGGTATTAAAACGCCCATCACCAGGTTGGTAGCCACTTCACGCTCGCTCGCTCCAAGCCTCCTCAAGCAAGAGCCAATTAATGCACGTAAGTACGAAACGTCCACCAGAATGGCGCCCGGAGCCCGGGCCGTACATGCCAGACCTCGATCCGGCCCTGCCGGCATGTCTGAACAAGGGCGACAACGCGTGGCAGCTGGTGGCGGCCATGTTCGTCGGCCTCCAGTCGATGCCGGGGCTCGTCGTGCTCTACGGCAGCATCGTCAAGAAGAAGTGGGCCGTCAACTCCACCTTCATGGCGCTATACGCCTACGTGTCCACGCTCATCGTCTGGGTGCTCGTCGGCTTCCGCATGGCGTTCGGCGACCGGTTGCTGCCGTTCTGGACCTAGGCCGGCCCCGCGCTGACGCAGGACTTCCTGGTGCGTCGCGCGGTGTTCCCCGCAACTGCGCACTACGGCCGGGGCGGCGTGCTCGAGATGCCGCGCACCGATCGAGCCGTACTACGCGGAGGCGTCGCTGGTGCTGTTCGAGTTCGAGTTCGCGACCATCACGCTATGTTAGATATAATCTTGTAATCAGTTTTAAAAGTCAAGATAAGTTTGTTTAGAAAGACAAGATTTAGTTGGTTAGTTTGTTGAGTTAGTTTGTAATCTAGCTTGATTATATAAACCAAGGAATAAAACAGAAAAGAGCAGTCGCGTAGGCCAATAAAATTTCCTGGCTGTTTTAACAATTGGTATCGGAACCTAGGATTTTAGATCAAGCCGTCTCCCCCGGGAGGAGAAGACTCCCGGGGGCAGCCATCTCACGGCGGCCTCGCACGGCATGATCAAGACGACAAAGAGGCGACAGGGTCCTCAGCGGCTGGTGGCATTGCGGCAAAACAAAAGGACTCTACCCGTGCGCAAGCTAAATCAAAACTCCCAGGCGTTCGCATGCATGCATGCATGCAGGCGCTTGTGTTTTTTGGCCGTGAAGCATGGCGCTGTGCGTCACGTACGACAGAAGAAGTCTCAGGCGTCACGTACGGTGGCGAGTCCTTGTCACGTGCAACGTCAGCCGAGCCAAGCTCTAGGAGTGCAAGTCGAAGATGAGTCCGCTTGTAACACGATGTTGAGTCCGGGACGTTGAGGCCCTGTTTGGGGGAGCTGTGCTTCAGCTTTGGGCTAAAAGCTCCCCAAACAAAGATGGTCGCAAAGCGGTGGGAAGCTAAGCTACAGAAGCACCCCAAAGGCTGCAATTCTTGAGGAGGAGCTTTTCACCGTGGCTTCACTTGAACTCCTCTAACTCGCTCACTCCGCCTTCCCAACCTTTGCCACCCGCCTCGCCGCCTCCACGTCACCTCCCACTCGGATGTCAGTATTTCACTATATTGCTACCTTCCATTTTGATTAGCCCTCAAAAGCTACAATGCAGCAAGCGGTTGCCAAACAAAGATAACAAGAAAAGTCACAAATACCCGACTCTGACTACTTTACACCCAAAGAAACCAAAAGCGACTTTTTCAAATTTCACCACAGCTCCCCCAAACAGACCCTGAGAAGATGCGTTCGCCGGCCAAAGTCAAGTTCGTCAAAGTCGACTCCAGGGAGTTGAAGAGATGTGTTCGCCGTCCAAAGTCAAGTCCGTCGAAGACGAGTCCGGGACATTGAGGAGATGTGTTCGCCGTCTAAAGAAGTTCGTTGAAGATGAGTCCGCGATGTTGAGTAGATGCGTTCTCCATCCTATATCGAGCAAAGCGTAGTTGAACCCGATTGCCTCAACAAATTAGAGTTGTGTCAGAAATTTGATATTACAAGATTAAAGGGGTGAATGTTAGATATAATCTTGTAATCAGTTTTAAAAGTCAAGATAAGTTGTTTAGAAAGACAAGATTTAGTTGGTTAGTTTGTTGAGTAAGTTTGTAATCTAGCTTGACTATATAAACCAAAGAATAAAACAGAAAAAAGAGTCGCGTAGGCCAATAAAATTTTCTGGCTGTTCCAACACGCTAGTGCTGCTCGTCGGGTCGCTGCTCGGGCGGATGAACATCAAGGCGTGAATGGCGTTCAGACCGCTGTGGGCCTGTGGCTGCTCTTCTCCTACAACGTCGGCACGTTCAGCCTCTGGGGAGGCGGCTTCTCTACCAATGGGGCGTCACTGACTACTCCAGCGGATACGTCATCCACCTCTCCTCCGGCATCGCCGGCTTCACCGCCGCTTACAGGGTAAACACGTATGCAACAATGCGTACTTAACTTTTACACGCCGAACTTAACAATGCACCCGTTAATAAGTTCATAAGAATCCTTGACGTACAGCATCAGTACCAGTGTACCACTATCTCCAAATCCCAAGGCATTTAGTTTAATATGACAGGTGGGCCCGAGGCTGAAGAGCGACAGGGGTGGTTCTCGCCCGAACAACAACCAGCTCATGATCGCCGGCGGCGGGCTGCTCTGGCTTGGCTGGGCCGGTCCAACGGCGGCGCTCCATACGCCCCAAACATCACCACGTCCGTCGCCGTGCTCAACACCAACGTCTGCGCCGCGACGAGCCTCCTCACCTGGACCTGCCTAGACGTCATCTACTTTGGCAAGCCTTACGTGATCTGCGCGGTGCAGGGCATGATGACTGGTTTGCATCACCGCCGGCGAAGGTATCAAATTCTCGTTTTTGGATTGTAGAATCTTAGTACAAAACTGACTTCCCTGATTAAAACAAGTGTGATTTGGTTATATAACGTAAAGTATGTTACGATCCGACTTGATAAACACCAATCAACACCGAGCACAAGAGATTTAATACCAAATCCAGCACAGGATACAAATTAGGGAGAAATGGAAGCAAAGACTAGGAAGAGCAAATAGACTGGAAAGGAGAAGCAATTTAGACCGGGAAATCAGAGGGGGAATTTGGGGGAAGGGGAGCAGCAGGGAGGAAGAGGAGCGAGGCAAATGCCTTTCGTTCTATTAGTACAATATCCGTGCTTTGCTACATATAAAAATAATATTATCTAGCACGTTAAGCTGTTGTCGGCTGTCGCTGTGTTTAGCTTGTATCATACTCTCAGTTCCGTTGCAGTGCTTAGTCGAGCTCTCACATGACCCACACTATATCTCTGCTGTCGAGCTTAGCTTACACCGCACTTGGCTCCACTAGCATTGTTTGCATCGCATCTGCCGCACACCATGGAAGTAGAAAGGAGAGGGATTTTAGGAGCAAATTTTTTTGTTTTAGATTTTTTAGAGTTGAAATAGGAATTTAAGAAGAGATAGGTAAAAATTAAGAAGTATGAAGAAGACATCATTCACCACTGCTTGTATATTTTTAAACAGTAAAGATTGTTCGTCGATGCCCCCCGTGCCGCTGCCGCTTGCTTCTCGTGCAGCGATGCTTTTCGCAGCCGATTGGGCATGGAACCAGCCCGGCAGCTAACTCCAAGGGTCCTCGTCCGTGAGAGAGCTAGCTCACTGATTTCATGCATGGGATCGTCGAATTGGGTATTGTAAGTTTTTTTAATTGAATCGGAAGATCTAGAATGAAATAGCACACTAAATATTCTTAAGGGTTTGGCTGTGTGAGATCACGATGTAGAGGTGAAAAGATATAATATTTCATTATCTAAAACATATTCCAAAGGGTACCTGGCTCGAATAATATGCGCAAGAACTAATTCGCCTGACGAACTTACCACTTCTGGCCATGCGCCAAAGCGTGAGCCCAATAATTGGCTGAAGACAAATCTAAACGATTACTGATCTTTCGATCAAACTAATTATTTTGCGTAGTTGATCAGTCACTGCACCGGTGAGAGCACATCCATCATGTAATGCACTGCTATATATAGAGAAATGAGATGGAGATGCTATGGACGCATTTTTTTCTCTGTTTAGTCAAGTGCACTGACAGCAGTAATTGTTTAGTATTTTGTGTTGCACGGCCGGCACATAGGACTGGTGCAGACATGGTCGGCGATACTGACGGGCATCTGCGCCGGCAGCGTGCCGTGGGTCACCATGATTATCCTCCACAAGAGCTCCTCCCTCTCCGCCGCCTTCCACACCAATGTGATGATACTGCTTACTATCAGCAGAAGCAACATAATTTACCACATTGCATGGGCAGTGTAGACTGAAATTTGAAAGCCTAACAGATCTGCGAAGCAATTCACCTGTATCATTGGTAGCATCTCACAGGAAATGGAATAGCAAAGGGCATCAGATTTCGTTCATATACACTAACTACTTCGCGCCTGTGAAAAGAATTTAGATACCAATCTCACAAAGTTACACGATACAACATGAAAGCGCGATCTGAGGCTAGTTAAATTGCTCCCAATCAGTGTTGACTTGTGTGGAAGAAACCCGAGGTGGTGGCGCATTCAAGCTGCCCATGCCGTTATCGAACGTCTCCCACTGTGTCGTCACTGAAACAGACTTGTGATTACTGAAGGGGTCCGCGTTTCTTGCCTTCAGCATGTCCAAGGTCTCCACAAGACACTGAACTCGGCGCACCTGAGATGATAAACACAAACGGTGCATGAGCTATCAGTTTTGTGAGGTTGGTGCGTACACAAGGATCTCTGCTGACATTATTTTATAAGCACAAGAGAATTTTGCCCGTAGGGACCAACCCCATAGTCAGATGGGCATACCGGCAAAGTTCATATATTATATCACGGTCAAGCAACTAAACCAACTATGTGTGTATGCATAAGATTCCAAAAATTATCCTAGACAAAATAAGGATTCTGTCAAGCTGACAAACTAAAGTTGTGTTTTGACCTGGTGTTACCATTCATCTCACAGCACACCTTAATATGCATATTAATGTCCATGAAATCTTGGCTCAATTGCAGTTTTGAAGCATCCAACATCTATTGACCTTTTTCAACATCTTATTCTTATAAATTAAGGCAACAAAAGAAAAAATAACAAAGAAAACTGCAAGAAAAAAAGCTACATGCAGTTTTCACCCTTGGCCAACTATCATAATATACCAATATTTTTTTTACCTTGATAATTTAAATCAACACCAAGGAATTATTTATGCCTAAGGATATATCCAACATCAGATCAAGTAGTTGTTCGGCCTCAGCTTCAGCTAGTTTGGGCTTACAAACTGAAGTTCAGACCACACAGTAACATTAATTTAGGGCTACTTAGTTGGAGCCCCTCTTCCATGTGAAGCCATCAACTAAGCTCAAACTAGTAGCAATTTGGTTTTACGAGCTACAAACTTACGTCACAACAAACTGTATTATATGTGGAGCTGGCCAAGCCAAGCAGACCCCTTGTCCACTGGCCCATAACCCATACAGTAATCCTTCCAATAAGACAGAAGGCCCAGTAAAAATAAAAATCTAGAAATATTCCTAAAAGCACCGCCAACAAAATTTATCATTACAGGATGCTAAATGACCTGGTATGAGAAATTCCCCTTCTCAGGATAGATATGTTTTAACTGTCTGTACCTGGTATTGGAAATCCCCTGCTAAATTACCTAGTATGAGAAATCCCCCTTCTCAGGATAGATATATCTTAACTGCCTGTACCATCAGGATCTAACTAGTACTGGGCTATTATATCACTATTACAAATGATTTTTAGGGCAATCACTGGATCAACAGCAGGATTACAATCCCTGGCAACTACATCCACTAGGAGGTCTTTGACAAAGAACATGTCATGGCTAGTATATCAACAGAAAATATTATCTTGAAAACCTTGGATCACAAATATTTCAGCCCCTGTTAAGTGTTCGAATTGAACATGTAGAATTTGCGATAACTCATTGACTAATCAGGTTATAAAAATAGCAGCAATATCAACAACCATTGTACCTCTGCCTTCCTCTGTGCCCTTGCTTCTCCCTCTGCCTCTATGCCATCAAGTTTCAGCAGCTGCATCATAAGCAGCTCTGTCAAGACAACAAATTCTTTATCATCAAGCTTTCTCCCGGCAAGCACGCTCTTCTCCAAATCACACACCTATTGATAGAACAGAAAACGAAATAACTGCATTAACGCCATGGTATAAGAAGCACTGAAGTCTTACAAGGTGGGAAAAGTATTGTTCCTTCACCTTAGCAGATAGCTTGTCAACTTCAGTTCTGACACGGGCAACAGCCTCACAAGCCTTCATCATGCTCTCATCCATCATCGCTGGCTCGACCTCCTGCTCCGCGTTGGCAGGGGTAGGCTTCTCAAGCAGCAGCAGTTTTGCTCCATCCTTGACCCCTGCTGTGTGCAGGAACTCGTTGTCACTCTTCTCCTTCCCACGGAAGAAGAGCCTCTGCCGCTCAGGCTCCAAGCCAGTAGCCTGGGCAAGGACCCTCTTCAATTCACCTTCATACAAAACAAAAATTATATTTAATCACTGATTAGGTTATTGGAATTCAGCTCCTTCAAGCAACCAAGTTAGAAACAATGTTCAGTTTTTGCAAGTTACTCCAAAACCTCTATACAATAAAGCTTCTTTCTAGAACTAATCTCTGTACAGATGCACTATCGAAATTAAATTTCCCCAGGCTGGTAAAGAGCTGTAGTAAATCACACAACTACCTCAGGTGAGTCGGTATGGGCTCCTATTGATCCTCAGTATCGTCATAACTAAACAGAAGCTTACCAGTGCAAAGGTACAGTACTGATTAATTGTTGGCTTAATGGTGAACGAATGGGATTAATCACTCCGTAAGCAGCAGTCACACAAGCAGGTCGCCAAAAGGGCATTTAAAATTTCGATTTTATGTCGCCATGTACCGATGTACGTCTGCTTGCCACAGTCCAACAAGGAAAAGTTACCAGAGCAGGCCCATGATCCATCGGCCAGCCCCGTATGCAGGCATTTTTTGCTCTTAATCTATATTTGTTTAACCATCCAATTCGGTTCATGGCAAACAAGAGGATGCGATTTCATAAATTACTACTTGGTGAAATTGCCGGTTAACCGGTCAAGATCCAAGCTCAATGAAATTAAGCAAACCGAGCATAGCCACCGCTGTAATTGGGAGCGGCTATTCGTCGCACTTGCCGAGCAAAACATTGCATGGCTACATCTCAAAATCGAACGGATTAGGAAACCTCATCTCGATGACCGTCACCGACTGAATTGACTACCATGGGCCAGAACTAGTAATCAAGTATGCGCCATAAACGAAGTACACGGGATCCCTAGATAAAACAAAAATTACCAAACGAAGGGGCGCGGATCAAAGAAGCGACGTACCGAAGGTGGCCTGGGCCGGCACGGCGACGTCGCGGAAGGCGGCGCCGTGGGACACCCTGAGCCTGACGGCGGGCCCCGCGTCGCCGTCCCTGCGCTGCACCAGCATCCCGCCGGGCCGCACCTCCCACTCGCCCTCGCAGTCCCTCGCGCCCGATCTGCCGCCGCCGCCCATCGTCGCCGACCCAGCGCTTTTATGCCCTCCTCCCCCCCGACCCACCGATTCGGCTGGGTTAAAAGGCGAAAGCGACGGGCGGAGGGAAAGGTTGGTGTCGCGTGGCTTTTGCGACGGGTGGGAGGCCGGCTTCCCGAGTTCCTTCCCTCCCGGAGAAGCAACAGGCGAGGGAACGAGGGGGGTGGCGGATGCGAGGCGTAGTAGTCGGAGTCGTCCTCTTGCAAGTAAGATTTTTGCGAGCTCGGGGCGTTCTCCAAGTACAACTTTGGATTCCCGGGGCGGTGGGGAAACTGGCTGGCTCCGGGCGGGGCTGATGTCTCGTGCCGCTGCCGCCTGCCTCTGCGACTGCGGTCCGCGAGAGTTTTGTGGGGTCGGTCGGTCACTCGAGTCGTGGTGGGCTTCGGCACTTGGGCGTTGGGCCCGGCCGGAGTCGTGACACGTTTTCGGCTCGGTTGGGTGGATCTAGCACCGTGTCGAACTCTCCACAATCTCCTCCAAGGCTGTGAGTGGATAAGTCTAAGAATTTGCAGCGGGAGATGGGTGATATGTTAGGAAGACTTCCATAAGCCGTGGATGTGTTTGAGGGCTCGAGAGAATTTGCTGTGTTTTCTCCAATTCTTTCGTTAATTTTTTCTAGTTTGGAACTGACAGTTTGCTTTTACATTTAAGATTGATCATGTCTTTGCTGTCCCATACTTAGAAAACAGAAATTTCTATCTGCCGGCTGTGAACCAGCGTCTCACTGTAAAGGCCAAACGCATAGTAACAACGGATTAACGGAATAATATATAGATGACACATGATGTGACGAAGAGGGAGCAAACCTCTCATTAGGAAACATCGGCCTTCAAAAGCAGAAGTGGTTTTCTCGTCTGGTGGTTCGTCGATTTTTGTTCAGGAAACGTAGGCGAGATTTTCTTTGTAGCGACGGGAAGCAAGATTTTTCTTTAAAAAAGGAAAAAGGAAAACTCAACGTGTCCTAGCTAGATGACCATGCAAACTGTTAGCGTAAAAATTAATCTAATTTTTAATTAAAAAAATTGTTCTCGTACCACTCTTTCCTGATCACCTTGCATATATATCACTCATATTTGTCACCTTCTAAAATAGAACTATGAAAATGTCATGTGGCCATTGGTTACACACGCCGGTTTGCACCCAGTCCATCAAGTTTCAAGTCCTAGATTTAGGGCATGTTTGTCTTTTTACTGTAGATATCTAAAAGCTGATTCTGGATTATGACGGTAGAGAAGTTGATTCTGGATTCTGGGATGGCATTTGGTAGAGTAATTACTTCGAATTTTCAATATCATTCTCATATTTGTATTTCTTAGAATCTATAAAAACACATATAAAGTGGATTGTGAATTCTAGTGTATATAGGTGGGCTTAATTATGAGAATCAGACTATTTATTTTTTATTCAGCTTTTGAGATCATAATCTAAAATCCACATAAAAACAAACAGGCCTTTAACGCTAGTGTACATCAGTTTTAGATGTACACCGATTTTAGAAGTGCATAAACGTGTGTGTGTATATATATATGTATGTATGTATGTATGTATGTATGTATGTATGTATGTATGTATGTATGTATGTATGCGTTCAATAGGAAAATGTTTGCCGCACTTTGCAAGGTCTCGAGTGTCTTCAATAAATCCATAGCATGTCTAAAGAACATGCATGTCGGCATGTGTATATGCGTTAGTGTTATGCAACTTTTTTTGACCATTTTGCCCCCCCCACCTTTTTCTTCCTTTCTCTCAAGTCTGGCTGTCTCGTCTTCTTCCCTCCGGCTGCCTCATCTTCTTCATCTACATCGAACTTTTAGCAAATCACGGTCACTACCTCCTGCTCGACCTTGTTGGGCCATCCAGATTCGATCAACGCCATCCATCTGCGTGGCCATCGTTTGTTGTCCACATTGCCGTCCAGATTTAACCGCTGCCAACAATGACCACTACTAGATCTGGGGCCAAGGGGGAGGTCGGCAGTGACCTTCTCTGCTAAAATTGGGGATAGAGTTTGTTGTATTGCAACTGCAACTTCTGTTAGTACCAATCGATTAAAAAAAACGAACGGTTAGTATTTTCTGAAAAGTGTTAAGGACGATTTGAGCCATCAATTTTTATCTAACGATCGATCTGTAACTGTTAAATTTGCAGTCATGTAATAACTGCATTGGATCTTTTTTTCATGACTGGGTATTGGTGGGAGCACCGGATCGACAGGGCATAGCCCACCATTAATTAAAGATTTACCTTGTATGAATTGCTATAGGATCAGAGAAGAAGGGACGTGAGGATGTAGGTGCGAAAATGTCCATAATGCTACTAAGACAAGCCATGTCTGTTTTTTAGTGCTATTTGAGCAAGTTGAAATGAAAAGGTGCTACCAGAGCAAAGAAAAAAAAGTAATGCTGCGGAAGCAATTTTTCTTTTTCGTTCTTACTTTTCACATTCTTCAACAAGCAACTGTAACCATTACTTACTCTAAAAACGTTATAACCATTATTTCAATCGCATCTTAGTAAAAATTATAGAAAAATTATTAATGCTAAAAATACATGTGATGAAAAGTATGCCGGTACTATTTCACATGGCCACCTAAAACATTTTAACGATTATTATATCACACTACTACAGAAAAGATCATCATAGACGGTTAACAAACATCATCACCGACGATTTTATGAACTGTTTGTAAGCATGTGTCAGCGATAATACGATGCATCACAGATGGTTTTTTTGTATAAACCATTTGTAATAATAGGCAATCATAGACGGTTTATCTAAAGAATCGTTTGTGATAATATGCTATAACAGAACTGTCTATGATGCAGATGTTTTTCTACCTCTCTTGATAGAACTTCTATGATTAATATTTGTTGTTGTAATTTTTTTCTCTCAGATATTTCTGTAACAACATTTATAAGACACAACCAGTTATATATTTTGTAATTGAATATCTAAACATCCGAGATGCAACCAGGCAACAGCTTGTCTGATGAGGATCATCTTCAAATATGAACCTTCCTGACACTTTCATCTCATTTCTTATTATAATGTTGATGGATTCCAAGTCAAAATCTAATTCAATCCATATTTCGTTCTGAAAGTTACCATGCTCTGATTTATCTTCCACTTCATCCTCATCCCTAAATAAGAATACTATAGGCCAAGGTTCCAAATTTCGACGAATTTACTACCGCCCGAATAAAAATTTTGGAAAAAAAATCGAAATTGCTACCGTAACTTCTTTTTGGCAAAATTTCATAAAAAAAATCCGGATTTTGATGTTTTATGGCCGGATTTGACTTCAACTACATCAATAACCCATAAGAAAGTGATCTTTGATGATAATTTGTCGAAAAAAATTATTTTTTTGAGACATTTTAAAATTTTGGCAGAAACACTGTTGGAATTTCGTAAAATTTAAGAAGCTTTGTAATGTTATGAAAAATTTATGCTACAATAGTAAGAAATCTAGGATCAAACAGAAAGTTTTTTAAAATATTTTAACTTCATTTGTTATCTTTTAAAATAAAAACAGAATTAGCATAATATCATAATTTTATAATTTTTTTCATGCTTTATCATCATTTGAAAATTTTATGGTAACATTAGTGATTCATAAAGACTATCCATAAAAATGTTAAAAAAATTCTAACATGGTTTGGATCATTTTTCATTCGATTGAAATTTATGGGCCAGCCTTCAGTTGCACTATCCGAATTTTTAAAAATTCATGAAACTTGATCGTAATCTGAAAATTTTATGAGAATATTAGTGATGCATCATAACCATGTACAAAAAATTTCAAAATTTTCTAACGTGGTTTGTACTATTTTTCATTTGGATCAAACTTCCCAGTCAATGTTTTATCAGGACAGTAGCAATGTCTGAATTTTTAAAACTTCCTCAAATGTGATAATAATCTGAAATTTTTATGGGAACATCACTGATATGTCAGGAACCTCCAGAAAAAATTCAAAATTATTCGTCACTGTTTGACCCAATTTTCAGCCGGTGCAAATATACCAAATTTTCGGGATTTTTCGGCAAAATTTCATTTTTTTCGGTAGAAAACGAACCGGATTGTAATTTTTATTTTTGAATTTCGGACGAGATTTGTCTGAATTTCGGATTTCGGTCCAACGTAAACATCAACTTTGTTAATGTTGCAATGCCTAAGGCACGAAGAAAAATCAGCATTTGGTTGTGGCCCTAAACAAGATGACGTGGTACACTTCGGGCTAAGAAAAATAGTGTTGATTGAAGTAAGTGAAATATTTGTATAAAATCTAGTCGAGTGACGTGTGTTGGAAAAAATCATATTTTTTAATTAAATAATTTAATCATGTCATATTTTTATAAAAAAATAAAATTGTATTCTTGAGTTACCACGAGAAGTGAGTAATGACTTGGTCAGGGGGACCGGATGTGGACGGAAAGAGAGATATGCGGTTGGTTTACTTTTTATCTTGCAACCCGTATATTGGTATATACTTGCTTTTCTTTGAGAGAAAAAGAGTAAGGGTAGACAACCACTACTAGCTCGTATTTATATATTAGTAAATATATAGGATTCACGTAATTTATTGGTTTGGTGCACCTTATACTTCGACTTCAATAGACCGATGCCCACAAACTGTGATTACTCATCAGTCGATAAAGGTTCGCGCCGATGCCGGATGGTAGCACATTGTTTAGATTCGCATTTGACAGGTGGGGCCAACGAAACAATTAGGCCCACAAGGCAGTGTGGTATGCTCTCTGACGGTGAGCACATGGTGGGGGTGCTAACTTATGTTCAGACACTTCTGTTCATTTGAGCATGTTAGCCATACAGAATTCTAGACTGCAATGAGGATCCATGTCCCTCATGAAGTCGCGTGTTTAGTGGTTGGGCAGTCGGCAAGACGGCAAGGCCAGTGGCAGGTCAGTGGAAGACAAAACTTTGGAGTAACGACGAGAACATCACAGGGAAATCCCAATGCCTAGACAGCCTAGTACGATCTAGCTGTATGAGTTTGATCGCATGAGCCAAGCCCCATCTACGCTATGGTGTAATTCTAGAAAACAAATACGTACGTTACGTATATTACAGTGGTCTTGATATGAAGTAATCTTCCACCCCAGTTTCATATTCCAATTGGAGTTATGTCGTTTGGATCTTGGTTCTGTTCTGTTTAATTTTATTTATGAATTATTCCATGCATGACTTGCTCAAAGAGAAGTTAAAACTCTTTACTTGCGTGGTGTCCTAGTATCGATCGATCGATGATCGTGAACAGGATTTGATCATGCGCAACCAGAGGTACAGATGCCAAGCGGCTTTGGATGCGCGTGTAGTTGTTGTCGCGTACACGTTATCTGACGTACGCAAGCAAAGTGACCCCATACTCGATCGTGTCCTAGGGGGCACGCACGACTGCAAGAGGAGATGCACGGTTGATGCGGCGACCGCACGGGCAGGGTCGACGCGGCAAATGCAGGGCGTTAGACACGCGGGCACGGCCACACGGGACGTACATATACATACGTTGATACGTACGCAGCGAGTGCGGGGCTCGTCCATGGGTTCTGCCTGGGTTCGGAGCCTGGAATGCCAGAGCCAAGGAGCGCGCGGTTGAGCCGGGCGCCCACGACTATTTCACCACGCGCGCGCGGATCGGACGATGAACGCCGGACTTGGAGGGATGCGATACACGGATATATACAGAGTTGGGTCGTGCTTCCACACACGGTCGGCGGTGGCCAGGCACGAACAACATCCCGTGGCGCGCGCGGCTGCATGCGCGAGCGGCCGACCGGCAGCCGCACTCCCTGCACGCCACAGTCGGCATGGCACGAAGCGGAGCCGATCGAGCGGAGCGAGAAACGGACGCATGAGAATACAGGGAAGGAGCTAGACACGAGACGGGGGGAGTGGTGTGGTGACGCGAAAGACGAGACGGGCACGTACGCGGATGGGGCCCGCGCTACTCTTGCCCTCCTTCCTATCATGAGCTCATGAGCGCCTGCCCTGATCTGAAACGGCACTGCAGGAGCAGGTAGGGGGCCAGATTGCCAGATCGCTACTCCGTCTCACTGCAGACCCGTCAGCGATTCAGCCGGCTACATCACATCGCTCCCTCCCTCCCTCTCTCTCTCTCTCTCTCTCTCTCTCTCTCACTACTCACGCAATCCTAGGGAGAGCGTACACACGAATGTCACATGGCAATCTCTTCATGGCCTGACACGACGCGGTCCGTACGTACGTATCCGGGCTCTCGCTGGGCCGCGAGCACTGACCGTTCACGAACTATTTATTGTCAAGTACCATGCCCGGTAGTAGTTCGGTATGTAGTAGGTATTGCCGCAGGCGTTCCCAATTGGGAATTAAAAGCTTTCCAAAACGAAATCGATATCACCTCTGAAGTATAATGGCGACAATAATAACACTTGGTTGACTAATGAATGCAGCTGGCACCGCACGACAGCTTCAACCAATGTCTGGTCGCACGAGAAACAGACCGTACGTAGCTAGACTAAAAATTGAGTCTCTTACGATTTGCTTCCTAGTTTGTTCCTACGTGTGTATGGGTTCCCATGATCCCATCAATCTTTGGTTGCACGAGAAACAGACCGTACGTAGCTAGACTAAAAATTGAGTTTCTCTTATATTTTGCTTCCTAGCTTGTTCCTACACACCCCATCAATCTCTTTACAAGTTTAGCCACATACTGGAGGAAATTATATAGGCATATAGTTTACGAAAAAACACTTTCGTCCTGTAGCTCCGGCCTCTCAGCCTAGCTTGCTTTTGTTTAAGCTCATGAGGTGACTGCTACTTTCTGCTCGCAAGGTACACGGGCAAGTCACGAGAACCTCTGACTTGTAGCTGGCGTTCCTAGATCTCGAGAGCCTCTGGAATGCCAGAGCCAAAGATATGCGCGGAATACTCATTGATACAGTAGACCCCACTACGCGGCTCGCTACTGTTCCTGCATATAGAATAGAACTACGTACGTACCACATGTCGCAGGGGCTTCTATTTCCAAGAAACTGTAGTCGCGCACGATTGGAACTTTGGAACGGATCCATCTTTGATTCAACAATTTCTCGAAATGCTATAACTTCATTCTCTAGTGATCAGAATTGGATGTCTTGAGGCTTGAGCACATCAAATCCAATGATGCGCCTTATTGTAAGCTGGGTAGCAAAAAGTACAAATCGGTTATAGTTGAGTTCGTTAATTGTATGATCATTTCTTAAAAAACAAAGGTTGGTGTACATACATAGACACAATACGCACGAAAATACGGCGTAAAAAATCAACACGCATGGTGCACGATCATTATATATCTCAAATGAACATATATCTGAAGAAAATGGTTGATGTGGGCACACCTTTTTTAAGGAAAAACAACGGGAAGAGAACGGAGGTGAAGCAAGAAACGAATAAATGAGTAATATTCTATGCTGTCTCTTTGCCTCCATCTCCGGGGATGTGTTACCTCCCTGGTGGTCATCTGTACAAGGTGGATGTGACACAGGTACCAATCATGTGATCATGTATTTCACAAAGGCACTTGATCAAAAGGATGTACGAGTACGACTTCCTAAAACCCTAGGCCCTCTTTTCACCAAAGCCCTAGAGAACTTCCGATCGCACACTGTATACATGCGTGACTAGAAAGTAGAGAGCGCGCACTATATATATCCTTCCGTGTACTCTTCGTGAAGCCTGTGTTTGTGATCTGGTGATTGCCTACATCATCATATTTACCGTATAAATGGACTGCCATACTACGTACGTAGCACCGAGTAAAGTTTTCTACCGAATATGCACCAGAAAGTATAACAAGCCAATTGACAAAAAACTTTGTGTACTTCAAGAAGCTAGGAGTATTTAGAATTGACTTTTCGTCATTTTTCTTAGGGATCAATCTAGATTGTGCCTTTTAGTACAAAAAGGTTTGTAAATTGCATGAATACATTTTTATTAAAATTTCTAGGTTAAATTCAACTCAAACCTATGCCTAGAAGGAAACGTTGAATAATAGCACATGTTTATTCTGAGAAAATTTCACAAAACCACACATCATTTTTGCACTCGTGTTAGAAACATTAACATGGTACATAAGTAAGGAGAAAACAATTCACCATTGGTATTTTATGCAAAACATTCAGTACAGTTTTAGTTCTCTTGTTGCATCCACCCAACGAAATCCAAAAGAACCTCATCACAATCAAACCTACATGCATGTATCTTTGTGTCCTCTTGAATTCCCCTTTTTGTCGGGATTTCTTAATTTGTTCCTTTGTATTTTATTCTCCGAGATTTGGTATATACTCGTTTTTATCTAAAGTAGGAACGACATAGATAAGCCTAGACACTATAGAGAAATAAGTGCAAATGGCGGACACATACATCATTCAGAAAACCATCTAGAACCGGCTAGTTGTCACTAATTCCATATTTTACTTTGACAGCATAGTCCAATGGTGGCAGCAGGCGGCGAAAGATTTCAATGATCAGTCATCTACACCACTTGAAACATCTGAAAGAGCAAAACAGGAGAGTTTTCCAAACCAATCAGTCACGACGCTCGAAGTGGCAAGACAAAGGAGACAGAGCAACGCCGTAGGGTTTTTTTTATAGCCTTCAGGATCTTCCCATCTTGTTGAACCGCTATGCACATCCTCTTAACATCCTGTAATTTTAGGTGCTTTGTATACATAATTAGGGGCAGAGCCAGCCTAGACTCATACCTCAGGCCAGACCATACCTTCTTGGGCTAAGCTACAATTTTGCTAATCTTTTAATATATTTTTGTATGGACTTGTCATGGGAAGCCTCGGGAATAGGCCCGGGTGGCCCGAGGCGTGCCTCTGCCTTGTATATAACCCCGTGGGCGCTCTTAAACCTCTATTCCTAATACTACCTATATTAAAAGTTGGGGATTCCACCCCTGACGGAGAGGCCCTCTAGAGATTATGAAATTACATTCGAGTCCTCATACCGTTTTTTTTTTGCAAAAAGGCCATTCGGAAATTTCAAAATTGTGTTTAGACCCCTACAGAAATTCCAAAAATTCCATTCAAGTCCCCCACTAGCTCTTTCGCAAAGACTCCTTCGAAATTTTCGAAAATATGTTTCAAATACCAAACTCCATTGCTGGTCCTTGAAATATGTAAAATCTGATATTCCTAGATCTGGGATCACATCCTGGAAGCGGACAAGTTGGGTTTTATGAGTAGTTTTACATTATATTATACTAAGTATTTGATGAGTAGTAGAAATCAGATCTAGCTATTGATTTTTTGAATACGTTCCTCTATAATCGAAGGAAATATAAATAAATAAATAAATAAATAAATAGTAGTTAATATGATTCATCGTATCAAAGAAGAACGAAATGTCCCTATCGAATTTAGTGTAGCGACGATGAGCTATCGTTTATCACCCAAATTGAAGTACTTTGCATGTGCTTATACGCTCCCATGCGATCCAACGCGGAGTATATATATATAACATCGCCTCCAGCCCAGCACATAGCTCTAGGGCTGAAACCAACAGCACAGTGATTACACAACTAGCCGCGCATCCTAGCTATGGATCCATACCACTACGAAAACATGCATGACCCACGCGGCTTCCCCATCCACCCGCAGCCCTACCTCCAGCACCCGGCCGGCCTCGGCGAGAGTAGGATGAGGGGCGGCGGGCGGCGCCGTCCAGGCGCGAAGCTCTCGACGGACCCCCAGAGCGTGGCGGCGCGGGAGCGGCGGCACCGGATCAGCGACCGCTTCCGCGTGCTCCGCAGCCTCGTGCCCGGCGGCAGCAAGATGGACACGGTCTCCATGCTCGAGCAGGCCATCCACTACGTCAAGTTCCTCAAGGCGCAGGTCAGCCTGCACCAGACCGCGCTCATGCAGCACGAGGAGGGCTGCCATGAGTTCGCTGCTGCTAGCCGTGGTGCAGATGACGAGGTGACGATGCAGCTTCCAGGAGTTCCCGTCCAGGAGGTGGTGAGCTATCACAATGGGACTCATCACGTGCAAGTCCTTGCTGATCTAGGCCCAGGGCAGATGAGTAATGCTCACGAGCTGCCTCCTTTGCCTTCTTGCGTGTTTGACGAAGAGTCTGCAGCCGCGTGCTACTCCGTGTGTAATCTCCAAGGCGAGGAGACTGATGTACACGGATCTTATTAGCTACTTTCGTACACCCGTACGTAGCTGCTAGCTCCTCTACTTAGCTTAGCTCAAATGTATTACCGTCCTGGGAAGGCAGTTAGTTTCTCTCGGTGCATGCATGCATGCATGGTTCTGTCCTTCTGTTGATCAGTGTGATCACAGACGGTAGACTTTCTTAATTTGCATGCATGCATGTTTCAACATTATGAAGATCCCGAACTAGCTTAAACTAGCACTCTGATCGAACTTGTATGTTAATTTGCTTATTGTTTTGTTGTTCTATCTAATTGAATACTTCTCATATATATCCAGGTACTGCACGCACGCATGCATATACTAATTAAGTAGTCCCTCCGTAAATATAAGACGTATTTTATATTTCAATGCAAATTAATGTGCTACTCCTTTTGTATCCTAATAAATATCTAGATTACTTGATATTCTCTACATGCATTAAATATAGTAGTTAGAGATAGTAATATATAATTAAGAATAATCTAGTCACTTTTAATATTACATTGTTCTATATGTCAAGAGAAACTAAGCTGTCTAAATTTAGACGGAGCGTGTATATAGATGATGCTAATTTATTTATGTTAGCCGACCGCGTGCAACATCAGTCCACAAATATTGGAGTGGAGAAGATCATTCGGCTTGACTCCTAGCTGTAGATATTTTCATCAACAATGTCGTTCGAACTCAATGGTACAGTAGTCAGTAAACGCAAACAAAGGTTAGAACTAATTTGTCCTGGCTAGTACTACGTCGTAGCATGCATTTCCTGCCTTGGCCACCAACGCTTGATCCGCGCGCTTCTGGAATATTGATCAGATCTTACTAGCTAGGCTAGGAAGCCGATCGAAGCTTGGGCGATACTGTACAGGTCGCCGGCCGGCCTGGAGCGTGGGCTCCACGTACGCTGTCCATGTGTACGCCTTAGATCATGCCTGCAGGCTGCTGCTGCAGGAACTGGACTGTGCGAGAATAAAGGGTTCGATTAATGAGGACGGCGACGCTCACCCGTGTGATCAGAGGCAAAGATTTTTGGCAGGACTGGTGGTCTGGTGCTATGTTACGTAGCGGCCGATTTGATGCCCTAGGGCTTTAAATTACTTACTCTATGTAGCCATGTAGGCCAGACATAGCTGCTGGTATGCCTCGATCGCCGAGACCTGCTGCAGCCCGGCTAGCTAGCTGCCAACCTGGTTTAGGGTTCTTGGCAGCACACCGATTGCCCTGCCGTGCCGTTCTATCTTCTATGGCATGGCTCTGTCTCCGTTGGGCCGGCTGGAATATGAGCTGGAGAATTTTCTCAGATTTCTGCAGTAATAATTGAAATATTTCATGAGAGATTCCTACAGACCAATTAAATATGTCTTTAATAAATGGGATGACAAATTAGGAATGTATCGCACTATATGTTTCTCAGTGTATGTCTAAGTATTAGTATTATCCTGGAAAAAATATTCTAGGAAACACTGGAGTGTTTTTTTCTAAAAAAAAGTACTTCAATTTTCAACCATTGGGTCCTTCAAGCAGTGGATCTCTTGCTTCCTTGTGTTGGGAAACCACGTGGCCCAATGAAAAGCCTACGATGATCCCTTAGCCGAAACCCTAGGTGAGCGCTATATAAGGAGGAGGGGGTCCCCCCTATGTACAAGAATCACAAAGCAATAAAGAATTCCGTCGTCGCTCCCCATATACCTGTCTCTCTCTCTCTGTTCTCCACTTTAGATCTGTTCGGGAACCCCGGACTATTCGATAGCGAGGTTACTTAACACGTTATCAGCACGAAGCTCTACCGGAGATCAGAATTGAAAGGTGAGAAAATGTGGGAATTCGACGATTGAATCTAATCGCTGTCGTTTTCTATGCATGCATCTAACCTACGCATCGGTACTGCGTTCGTCACGTGGCAAGAAGCTACAACGACATGAAGCAACAGTACACATGAAGCGATTTTACATCTAGAAAAGAAAAGAAAAGAAAAGAGAAAAAAAACCGTCGCCTCGGTTTTCGCGCTCGCAGAGCCGCGATTTATTGGCGATGTTTCGCGCCGACGCGCGATGATGCCGCCGCGCCGTCCGCCCGCACCGCGCCGTCGATCCGGTCCCGACGCCTCCGTCGGCCATCGCGCGCCCGCCCTCGCGCCCGCCACGGCGCGCATGAAGTCGCGTCACACCACCGTGCCGCACGGCACCCGCCGCGACGCACCTCCGCCGGCGTGCACAAAGCAAGCCGCGCCGCCGCGTGCCCAGCACCGGCACGAATCCGCGCCGTTCGGGCCACCGCCAGAGTCCGTGCCGCCGCGTCGCCATCGCCGCCGCCCGGCTTCGTGTTCGCACCGCGCTACTCGGCGCCCGACCGGCCGCTCCGCCGTCGCCGCGTCCGTGGTAGCCGCCGCCGCCCGGCACCCCGTGCCGCCGCCACGCTCGAAGTCGCCGAGCGCCGCTGCAAGCGCGCCTCGGCCTCGCCGGCGCGCCGCGGCGCGCACACTTGCTGTCCCAACTTGCTCGCAGCCAACCCGGTCGCCCAGCTGCGCCGCCGTCGGCCCGCCCCGCCGTCGGCCCGGCCCCACTCGCGCGCCTCGCCGCCGACACGGTCGCCGACGACGCCGCGGCGGCCGCGCGCGCGCGCCGGTTCTGACCTCGGCCTCGGCTCCACCGCCACCACGAAGCGACGGTCGCCGTCGCCGCCTCGACTTCGCGAAAGCCACCTCGGCCTCGTTCGCGGCGGCTCGTGTCGCGCCGGCTCGCAGCCGCCACGCCACCACGGCCTCCGCCGTCGCCGTAGCTCGGCCCGTCCCGCACTGCCGTCGCCACACCCGCCGCCGGCTTGGCTCGGCGCGCAACGGCGCCGCCGACACCTCCGGCCTCGGCTCGCGGCCGCCGTCGTGCCGTCGCCGGCAATGCCGCCGTTATCGCCATCTCGCCCCACGCGCTCGCGAAAATCGCCACGGAGAAGGCGAACGAGCGAAGGAAGCGGCGCGAGGCACGCGCGAAAAGCGACGACGGCGGCGCGAGGCGCTATGGCGGCGGCGCGAGGCGCGCGGGAGGCAGCGGCGCAGCGCGTGGGAAGGGGAAACCTAACGCAAGGCGAGCATGGGCCAGGGCAAGGCCTATTTAAGCTGTTCGGCTGGCAAAAGAAAAAGGAAAAGAAAGAAGAAAAAGGAAAGGAAAGAAGGAAAGGAAAAGAAAGAAAGAAAAAAAAATTTGCAAAAAATTTGGAAAATTGCTAGAAAAATCCAGAAAAGATTTTTTGGCTCTCTGTTAATTTTTCTAGCTTTATTCTCTGCATTTATAAATATTTTTTATGAATTTTGAATTCATTGCTTTATTTTGTATACTGCAATGCATGGAAATTTATTTTTTGTACTTCATGCTTATTGCAACCATTTTCTATTAGATTACACGCAGTAATCTAATGTCAGAATTTTGAAATCATGCATCATGAATCGTGAATCGTGAGTTTGAAGAACTGGCCTCGCACGGTCAGAACTACCTCACTTGGGCATCGGACGTGAAGATAGTTCTTGGGGGCAAGAAGCTCCATACTGCGATTGGTCTAGGGTCCTCACAGGACGCGAAACCTACCGTCGAGCAGAACGATCAAAGCCTTGCACTGCCGTTCAAATGCATGAATCGCATTTTCTTTTAGATTATGGTTGTTAGTATTTTCTTTTTGAATATGAATTGTAAGCTCTAGAAGAGCATACTTCTCTTATGAATAAATATGCAATTTATTCCTTATTCCAGTATTATTTAATTTGCAAGCAATGTTTGAATTATTTTGCCTCTATCTGATTAGAATTATATTTCTTTTATCTAGAAATCGTGTAACGCCTAAATGGAAGAGAAATGCATTGTTGATAGTGGCACAACAAATACCATCTTAAGAGAGTCTAAATACTTCCAGTCGATCACGAAGAACGCTGGAAAGATTACTACGATCGCAGGAAGCGACTCATATGTAATCGGCTCAGGAAGAGCCACTATTATATTGCCTATGGGTACAACTTTGGTAATCGAAGAAGCCCTTTTGTACCCTGAATCAACGCGCACTCTCTTAAGCTTCAAAGACATCCGCGCCAATGGTTTTCACCACTACTACAGAATGGTACATCACTATCGCTTCATCTGTGTCGGTTCTTAAGTTTTTAGGAAAAAACGATTGTGATAGATGACTTAGGAGAGGCATTAATCATAATCACTATCGGTTCTCAGGTTAGAAGTGATAGTGATGTAGCACTGAGAACATCACAATCGATTCTTATGTGAGAAGTGATAGTGATGTGCATTATCATCACTATCGGTTTTCATATAAAAAGCGATAGTGATGAGCCCGTACACATCACTATCGGTTCTTATTTGTAACAGCCTCAAAAATCATAAAATAAAGAAAAATGAAATAAAAATCTTTTGTGTATTATTTTCGAAATTTCTGAATTTTCTAGATTTTCTGAATATTCTTTTGGCTTTTCTTTAATGCAAGAAAATGAATCAAAGAATATGGTAAATAGAAAATGGTAAAAAGTAAAAATGTCAATTCAACAAAAATTTACCAAAGTTTCTAAAAATATCTGAGGGCTCTCCTCAGCTTGCTTAAGTCGGTGGGTAAGCTGAATTAATAAAAATAACAATTAATCAAAGATAATCATGAGTAAATATCTCAGGGTAAAATGGTAAAACAATTTGGTAAAAATATCTGTAAGTCATCCTGACCCAAAATTTTTATCTTGCCGACATCAAAACAGTATCAACCTTCAGTAAAAATATCAAGAATTTATTAATTCATTTTATAATTTTAAAAATTCAAAAACAGTGAATAAATAATCTGGAAAACAGTAATGTCAGAATTTTTAAAAATTAAATAATAAAAATTAAAGTCTGTAATTTTTACATAAGGTGTATAATATCATTTCAAACCGTAATAAAAAGTTTTGTAAAATAATCACTTCATTTAAATCGCAAATTAAAAGAAAAACCGAATGAGCAATGCAGCAACTGTTGCAATGTCAGAATTTTATAAAAATCTGCATGCATCATAAAATAGTGAAAATTTTTCAGGAGGCTGGTAATATCCTTGACGACCTATTTTAAAAATTTTATAAATTTTCGTGCCAGTTTGAACGTTGAAATCTCCGTTGAAATCCCGTTCGGTCGTGAGGTTTCTCCAGAGTTCTTTTCTTGCCGTCGCTGACATGTGGGTCCGGGCTGTCAGCGAGCCAACTCAGCCGACAGCCACCGCCATCTGGTCCCCGCGTGGTAGCCTCTCGCCCGCGTTCTTCTCCCCTCTCCCCGCTCTCTCTCGCGCGCAGAGAAGACCGTCTCGGTTCTTCGCGTGCCGCCCGCGTCGCACCGCCTCCGAGCCCTTATAAAACCCCCTCGTGCGTTCGCAACTGACCCAGTTAGCTCCCCGTGAAGCCATTCTGTCGCTACTTTGGTCGTCTTCTCCGGCGACGGCAAAAACCCGAAACGAGGAAAAACTCGCAATCCTCCGCCTCAGTCCATTCCACTCCAATTCATTCAACCCGAAGCACCCTAGCACCTCCAGGAGCTCGTCCCAAACCTCGGCCGAAACCCTTTCTTCCCCGGCGAGCTTCTCCGCCGTGTTTTTCTTCCGCCGCCACCGTGCACGGTGAGAGCCTTCCTCCTTCATTCATTCTTCAAAGCGATTGATGGAACTGGTTCCTTGAGTCGCGCAGGTGCTCATCCGAGTGAAAATGAAGCTTGGTTAGCTCTAGTTTTGCATCGCCGCCGCTCGGCCATTGCCGCCGCTGCCCTCGCGCGGTGGCATGCCGCTGCAGAGCCCCTCAGGCCACCGCGCCGCCACCAAAGTGTGCGCACGGATGCCCTGAACCTCAGGGTGGAACCCATTCCACCCCGGAGGGCCTGCTCCGCCGTCGGCGAACTCCGCCAGAGCCGCCGCCGCCCCTCGCCGGTGGAATCGCCTTCCGGCCGCCTCGGATCGCGCGCGACCGCCCACAGGTTCGCACGGATGCGCTGAAGCTCGGAGTGGAATCGATTCCGTGCCTCCGGCCGGTTCGTCGCCGGCGAGCTCGCCTAGCCGCAGCTCTGCTCTGGGTCGCCGCCAAGCGGCCCGGCCGTCACCGCCGCGCAGCGTTGCGTTCTTGCGCCGCGCCATCTGGGCCCGACCGGTCGGTCGCGTCTGCTGTCGCGTCAGCGACATGCGGACCCGCTGTCGACCTCGCCTGTATATAGATCATCCGCACGGCTCAGCGTCGGCCATGCAGCCTTTGCTGATCGGTCGCTGACCGATGGGCCCGCTGTCGGCGCCTCGACAGTTCCGCCGAAAAGGAAAGCGTTTTCCTGTGAAAGCGTACTTTCCATTTTCAGCTTTTCGATTTTTAGTATTTATTCAAAACCTAGATATTCATTTAGCTATAACTTTTGAATCATTTAACCAAATTCGATGAAATAAATTTCTAAATTCATATAAAATTCAGTAAATTCAGAATATACAAAAATATTTCAGAATTGAATTTTATTTGAAATTCGAATTTAAATTCAAAGAAAAGGTTAGAAATATGCCATTCATGAAAATTTTGCAAATAACCTCCAAATTTAGTAAAATAAATTTTATTAGAATCCTTGTAATATCAGGAACCAGAATCTGTAAAAATACTTAGGGTGTGTTGTAAGAAAAATCTAAGTTATAAAATGAGTAGAAAATAATGCAATAATGGTTTAAATAGATCAAATCTTTAAATTGCAAAAGAAAACAAATAACTCATGTAACCATTCCTGAAATTTGTGAAAACATTTTATTTGAATATTTCCATCTGATTTCTTTTTGGCTCTATTGAAATTTGGTATTTGTTATATGTTGCCGTACGACGTGTAGAACCCGACGAATCCGGTACATTCGACGACGAGGAGTTTGAAGTCGAGGATAGTCAACAAGGCAAGCAAACCCCATTGATCATATTGATCCCAGTTTTATAAATGTTTTCATTGAATGTTTTACTGCATACTTTATTTTGTTAAAGTCTGCTATATTTCGGGTAATGATAATTGTACCAGTAGACTTATAGAACTTCCTTGATAAGTAGGAAATTGTGAACCTTGAAAACCCTAGAATAGCTTAGACAATATTTAATGTCAATCTGGGTTACTCACATTTAGTGAAATGCTTAGTCAAAGCTAAATGAAGATAAAACTGAGAAACGATTAAAGACTTTGGATATGACATTTAAATGGGTATGACCATTTTTGTGGTTGGTATTTGGTTGGAAAATGAAAACAAAACTATGGTTTAGATGCGGGCAATTATTGGCAATAGCCGGTTGTGCATGTCTTTGCACGTAGTGTAGGGTGGAGATTATTGCCCGTGTCGGATTAAGGACCGAACTATGAGTTGTTTTCAGGCCAAGAACATTCATACAACCACAAGTCTTTGGTATGGGACAGCTCTAACTTATTAAGTTGTTTAAAACTAGCTTTGCACTTGGAAGGCCGAAGTAGTACGAGTTGTTTCTTAATGAATTGCTCGACGGGACGTCCACACCGAGGTGATCATGGATTAAACGTCTACCAATATAACGGTGTATGCCATCGTGGTAGTTCCATCATTTCTATGCTCGAGTTCTTACACCACGAATGGGTTATCGCCACCGTCTTTGGT
This sequence comes from Otatea glauca, assembly GCA_036346275.1. Lineage (NCBI taxonomy): Eukaryota > Viridiplantae > Streptophyta > Magnoliopsida > Poales > Poaceae > Otatea > Otatea glauca. The sequence continues at coordinate 42,804,896 of CM070712.1, read as the reverse complement.
GCAAAGTTAGGTTTAAATAATGTAACATTATAACATGACTCTCTCGCGGCACACCAAAGGCGGTGTGCAAATATCGATTGCTCAAAGAGTCACCATGTCTTGTGGGGAAAGTCAGATACCTCTGCAGAGTGTAAAACTAATCGATTAGCCGCGTCCGCGGTCATGAACACTTGGTAAAGTCATCACATAGTTAGCAGTTTTGCTTATTTTCATAAAAGTGGTTTCTACCACGTGTTGGTCATTTCCGCTGTGTGCGGAAGGAAATGGTTTTAAGTATGATCAGTTTACCCAAACATTCGTGATTTATTGATGCTTACATTCTATCACTTTCAATATTAAATTGCTTTTATTTAAATTCTATTTTGCAATCTATTATTCGATACTTACATTTCAAACCAGCTTTATGCAAATTAACCTTATTAGCCTTTCATTGATATGACCTGCATGTATTTTAGGATTTGCATAAGTCTTGCGAGTACGTAAGTACTCAACTTGCCAATGTTGATGTTTTTAGGTGAAGAAACAGATTTTCCCGACGATTCTTACGTTGATGCAGGATACGGGGAATTTATCGATGAATTTATCTAAGGATTTTCCTTGTCGCTGTTACTGTGGAACAATGGGTTAAAAAGGCATACTACAAGTATTTATCTCCACTGCAGTTTTACTTTTGGTATTGTAAAAATAATATGTAATCTTACTTCCGCTGTGTAATAAAGTTTGTGTATGACTGTGATATCAATTTGTATTTGTGCGTACTAGCTACTGATCATGGGACTAGTACTGTATGCACATGGTATCCATTTTTGGTATTTATTTATCAAAAATGGGGGCCTTACATTATTGAAGAAGCGATAGTGATGATAATGCACATCACTATCGCTTCTCGCAAAAGAACCGATAGTGATGACACGTTGTCATCACTATCGGTTCTTTGCGGCGATAGTGATGTGCATTATCATCACTATCGCTTCTTCAATAAGAACTGATAGTGATGTGTACGGGCTCATCACTATCGCTTTTTATATGAAAACCGATTGTGATGACTATGATAATCACTATCGCTTGGCTTATAAGAACCGACTGTGATGTGCATGATCACATCACTATCGCTTTTTATATGAGAACCGATAGTGATGTGCCCGTTAGGTTATTTATACCACTCGAGCTGAACTCTTCTCTGTTATTGTTCCAGAGGAGGTTTCTCCGCCGCCACCGTAAAAAAATAGCTCATATTATGTGGTTGGAAGCAATACTTGGGTGAGAAAATTTGAAATCCTCAAGGGTGGGTGTTAAGAGGGTTAATTTGAAGCCCTAACTTGAGGAGATTTCCCCTCATTTTGCATAATTTGTGGTTTTCTTCAAAATGTGAGCATTCCTTCAAACCCCTTTAATTTTGCACTATGTAATTTTGATATGTCGCGAAGAAAGTCTAGATTGCACTGGAATTGTGTATGTCCTATCAGATTTCACACCCTTTATTTCACAAGCATGTACACATGTATTTAATTATCTTAATTTGTAGTGCTTTGATGTTAATATGGAATTATTATTGTTGTCACCTGATGAATGCTAGAGTTTAGGGTGCGGAACCTACGTCTCCCGTTCGTGGATGCTTGTTTATAAATATGCCGAACGAAATGGCATACTTATAAGCGGCGATCTCGAATTGTCCACGTTCTTTGATAGCTCGAGGATATGTGCCGGGCAAGTTCTAAGTTGTGTTGTACAATCTGAGTAGAGATTTGGTAGCGTCTCCCGGTATTCTCCGGATACACACCCTCTTGACCTGTTGTCGAGACGTGTATATGGAGAATAGCGAGATGTCTTAAAATTTTCTCTGAGTTGTAAACCGCTTAGGAACTTGTCGGAATCACATATCCTCGAATGGGATTAGGACCAAACCTATTTAGAGATTAGGAGTCATCGTTGGTACCCTTGTTTTGTTTCGTTGTAGTCAAAAGATCCGTAGGCTACTGCACTATATAATTAGATTGTTTGATATTATTGTTGATGTTAAAAATGTATGTCTCCTATCTAGGGTATTGGAAGCTCTAAACCAGGCAAGAATCTAGGTATCGATTGGGAGAACACATTTTATATATCTTGCAGGAACTTGCAGTCCTCTATTTTGCAAAGGTAATATTAAATAAAATGATGTCTCAATATTTCAAATAGCTAGCTAGCTTGCTGTCGCTCCAGTTCTTCCTTAATTTATTGTGTGAAGTTTAATTGCAGATGAACCGTAAGGAATGGATGTATGACAAAAGTCGTGTGAGTCTTTGAATTTCAGAGGGTGTTAAGGAGTTCAAAAAAATTGCCGAACAGGACAGGGTGAGGAGGGGTGTAAACTTCATATACTGTCCTTGCATTGATTGCACCAATCTGAGAAGATTTAACAACCCAGCTCAAATTGAGGACCACCTGATTCGACGTGGCTTCGTGAGGAATTACACGTGTTGGATCCATCACGGGGAGACAGGTAGTACCCTGCCGGTATGCAATGAAGACACGGTGGAACCGGATAATGAATTGCAGCCTGATATGTTTGAGGAGGAGAATTTGGACCAAATGCTGCAGGATGTGGAGGGTAATTATACGAAAAGAGAGTTTGAAAAGTTTAAAAGCTTGATGGAAGACGATGCCAAACCGCTGTTCACAGGTTGCAAAGCAGAATACACCAAGTTGGGTTCGGTCCTTGCATTGTTCGAATTGAAGGCTTCACTGTTGGACAGATACAAGTTTCAATGCACTTCTAGTTCTTCTATCGGATCTGCTTCCCGAGGGAAACGAGTTGCCAACAAGCATTTATGAAGCGAAGAAGCTACTATGTCCCATGGGAATGGAAATAGAAAGGATACATGCATGTCCGAATGATTGCATCTTGTACCGTAACGCACATCGAGTCGCGCGTGTGTCCAGCTTGCGGTGTGCCCTGTACAAACAAAAGGAGAAGAGTAATAACAAGAAGCGTAAGAGTCGGGGCAACGACGGTGAAGATGTCACTAAAGGTGCACCGGCCAAGGTTTTGTGGTACTTGCCCATCATTCCCCGTCTGGAGCGGTTGTTTGCAAATCCCAGAGGCAAAATTGTTGCGTTGGCATTATGAATCTTGAAAGGAAGATGGAAATCGAGACACCTGCGATTCGGCTCAATGGAGAAACATCGATTGGAAACATGAGGAGTTTGGTGCCGAAATGAGGAACATAAGATTTGGGTTGAGTATCGACGGAATGAATCCATTTGGTAACATGAGCGATCGTCACAAAGACTGGCCGCTTCATTGTGTATCTACAACCTCCTCCTTGGTTGTGTATGAAGCGGAAGTATATCATGATGTCATTACTAATCTCGGGACCCAAACAGCCGGGAAATGATATTGATGTGTACCTTGCACCACTGATCGAGGACTTGGTAAAATTGTAGAATGAGGGTGTCGTGGTGTGGGATGCGTACAAAAGAGAGCATTTCACCCTACGGGCTATGGTATTTTGCACCATAAATGATTTCCCGGCTCTTGGTAATTTGGCGGGTTACAGTACGAAAGGAGCCAAAGCGTGTCCGATTTGTGAAGAGGAGACTGAGAGTATATGGCTGCCAAATTCCAAAAAAACTGTGTATATGGGTCACCGTAGGTTTCTACCTCGAAGTCATCGATACCGTAAGATGGATGACAAATTTGATGGGAAGAGGGAAGTCCATTCGGCACCGCAGCCCATGAGTGGAAGGCAAGTATATTCACGTGTAGAGGATATCGATGTTCAAGATCGGAAAGAGTCAGAATCTGTTCGCCCAAGGACAATTTGGAAGAAGAGGTCAATATTTTGGGACTTACCGTCTTCGAAGGAGTTAGATGTCCGACATTGTATTGATGTCATGCATGTTGAAAAGAATGTCTGCGATAATTTGGTTGGCATCTGCTGAACATACCGGGAAGACCAAGGATGGTGTGAATGCTCGTCGTGACATGGCCTACATGGGAATCGTGCCAAGGCTTGCAAAGTGATAGAGGAGGATGGAAAAGGTCCGTACATCCCACGCATCCTACACCTGTCCAAGAAGGAGAAAGAAGATCTCTACAAAAGTCTCCAAGGTATTAAAGTTCCATCCGGCTACTCCATAAACATTAAGAAACTTGTGTCCATGGATGATTTGAAGTTGTTGGGCATGAAGTCCCACGATCATATATTGATGACCCAAATGCTCCTGGTTGCAATCAAATATTCGCGCAGAGGATGTCGGGTTGGCAATCACGGTTGTGTTTTTCTTCAATGCGATCTCCTGCAAAGTTATTGACCCCGATATGCTAGATAACCTACAGAGTGAGGTGGTGCAGACTCTGTGTCAGCTTGAGATGCATTTCCCACCGTCGTTCTTCGACGTAATGGTCCACCTTGTTGTTCACCTTGTAAGAGAGATTAAGATATGTGGGCCCGCTTTCCTACGTTACATGTATCCATTCGAGAGGTACATGGGTATATTAAAGTCCTACGTGAGGAATCGGTCGAAGCCTGAGGGTAGTATTGTTGAAGGTTATGGGGCTGAAGAGGTTATTGAGTTCGTGTGGACTACCTAGGTAAAAGACAAGCAATCGGTGTTCCCAGATCTCGTCACGAGGGCAGACTTGCTGGTAAAGGAACCATTGGGTCCAAACTAACGAGTCCGAGGTTTGATATGTATTGCAAAGCGCATTTAACGGTCTTGCGAGCAGTAATGCAGGTTCGCCCATACATCGAGCAAAGATAAGTTGATATTACGGAAGAGAATCCACAAATGGATGACCTCTCCATCGCACAAGAACACAACGATCGATTCCTCACATGGTTCAAAGAAAAGCGAGGCCTCCTTTAGTGAGAACGTAAAATGGTTGGTGACGGACCAAGATTTAATATACGCATATGGCGGGATACGATATTAATGGTTACACCTTTTACACCGAGAGTCAAGATGCCAAGAGTACTTGTCCAAAATAAAGGTGTGTGCATAAATGCTTTCTCGATTATCATCACTCGAAAAGAGTCTCTCCAACCACAATGAACTCCTACTATGGGTTGATCAAGAAATTTGGGAGCTCGATTACGGAATATACCAAGTTCCATTGTTCCGATGTAAGTGGGTAGGACTTCCACATGGAGTGAAGGTCGACAAGAGAGGCTTTACTATTGCGGATCTCAGCAGACTCGCCTACAAAGATGACACATTCGTCCTTGCGAAGCAAACAACTCAAGTCTTCTACGTGCGTGATCCGGCCAATCCGAGGTTGCACATCGTTCTTCATGGCAAGAGACGGATCGTAGGAGTTGAAGATGTTGTAGACGAAGAAGAGTATAACCAATTCGATGAGATACCTTCATTTGCAGATGGGGCCTGTCTTAGCGGGGATGACGACAAACATGGAGCCAATTACATGCGAGTAGATCATCATGAAGGGCAGTATTGTAAATAAATGGACTATTATAATGTTTGTTGTTAATCACATTGTTGTATTATGTATGTGAAATAGTTTACAATGCTCTGAAAGTAAAAATCCATGGTGAATTGCTTGCAAATAGTCAAATCATCATTTATGGAAATTATCGTGCAATTCCGGAGTAATTTGAAAAAGTTTTGACTTTTCTACGCTTTACGCACAAATTTCTGCAAAATTCCTAATAATTTGAACAATGCACGAAAAAGTTATGGCATTTTCTCTCTCTCTCTCTGATGAAATGATGAAAATTCAGAACTTGCAGATAGGTGATAAAGTTTATTATTAGTAAGCAATGCCACAATAAGGAAAGTGTACTGGACCATATATGGAGCTATTGTCCAGCAATTACATATAGTGTAGTCCCGATGCGATGTACAATCTATATAATTCTGAGACACAGAAATGAGGCTAAATTATATGAAATCATTTTCGGAAATTTTTAAAAAACTTACTTAATCTGAAAAAGTTTTGACTTTTCAACTATGTAAGGAAAATTCATGCCTACAAAGTGAATTTTGGCATCTTTTTGCAATGCTAACTCTTTTCTGCAAAATTGTTTTTGGATAAGATTTGCAGTATCCCAAAGTATATTTCTGGAAAATTTCAAATAATTCCAACGATATTTGCAAAAGTTGTTCACTCTTCGATTTAATTCTGAAAATTTAGAGACTTCATGATTTGTCTGGAAAGGCAATAGTGCAATGAACTACATCAGTGTCGGTTTTTCCTGAGAACCGATTGAGATAATGATCTATCAGAATCAGTTTTCTTTAAAAAAGCGATACGGATATTGAAGCATCAGTGTCGGTTTTTTTATGTCAAGCGATACTAATGAATAACATCAGTGTCGGTTTTTTTATGTGAAGCGACACTGATGAATAACATCAGTGTCGGTTTTATTGTGTGAAGCGATACTAATGGCTTATATCAGTGTCGGTTTTATTAAAAAAAGCGATACAACTATTGAGCATCAGTGTCGATTATGTATTTGAAGTGACACTGATGATAGTATCAGTATCGGTTTTTTGAAAAAAAAAGCGATACTGATATTGAGCATCAGTGTTGGTTATGTATTTGAAGTGACACTGATGATAGTAGCAGTATCGGTTTTCTGAAAAAAAAGCGATACTGATATTCTCTGTCCGCTCGTTTTATTCTCGCACACGGCCGATTGGCGCGCGCAGCCGCATCGATCTCCCGCCGCCCCACCCCGCCTTAACCCTGGCTAGCTCCGCCTGCCCGCCGCCGACCTCCGTCGCCCCACCCCAACGGCCCACCACCCGTCGCGACGCCTCCCCCGCCTGCGCGCCCTCCCCGACCCGGCCCTCCGCCTGCCCGCCCTTCGCCCGCCACTCGACCTCCGTCGCCCCACGCCTCGTCGCCCGCCGCCCGTCGCGACGCCCTGCCCGCCCGGCCCTCCCTGCCCGTCCTTCCGCCCGCCACTCGACCTCCGTCGCCCCACCGCCCGCCGCGACGCCCCGCCGCCCGCCCGCCGCCTCGCCCCGACGCCCGTCGCCTGCACCACCGCCTCGACGCCCGCCCACCTCGCCCGACGGCCACGCCCCCGCCCCGACAAAGATGTTCTTGGTGTCTGTGACGGTTTGATTTTGTAAATGTTCATGTAGTGGAACAAACTAGCATGGTTTGATTTTGTAAATGTTTAGATCAAGCTGCTGTTGCTACTTATCGTCTTATCCTAGACACCTTGTTTGTTTTATTTAATAGGATCTTTGCTTATCGTATGAAACTTAGTGAAATTTGTTGGTTTGTATTGATTTTAGTTATATTTACTGAAGTTTGAAATGCTTTTACCTAATGTGAAGTGGAATTTTAAAGTACAGAGTGCGTAATGACTATTACCCTGCATGATTTGCATTCACTAGTTATATGCGAGGAAACCAAATCGATTAAGGTCTTGTTCAAGCAACCAAGATTCGCTTTTTAGATGTGGTACTGTGTTAGTAGCCTCTTCATGATTATGGTTGTGCCGACTATCATGACACTCAAATCTTTACGCTCACACAAAGTTAGCAGTATAAATTTTAAATGGGCGGAGTTAATTTCTAGGTTGAGCTACTTTGATACGCTTTTCTAATGTGCTAGCTTGTTAGCCTGTATTATTTAGAAGTAGGCCTGTGCTTGTGAATTTCTAACGGTTTGATACAAAAAGCATGGCTCATTGTGGCATCATCATGTTACTATATCTTGACTTCTAATGATATCATACTCATATCCTTTCTAGAAATGGATTGTGAATTGTGAACTTGAAATGACGGTGGGATGAGATAAGTTTGATTACCTTCTCAACTGAAGGGGCATGGAAGAACTGCTTTATGGACATTTAGTGCAATATAAAATTTTTCTTGTCTTGTGTGACTAATTGTGTTTCAGACTACTAAATTACTAACATCTTATTCAATTGTTCAACTTATACATACAACTAGTTATAAAATTAGAGATAAACTTTTACACAAGACAATCATGAAGACATAATAGCTCAGATTTTACAGAATGTTCTGAAGTAAAGAAAAAGGCTGTTCGATAGCACTAAGGAACATAGCACCGTGAAGCTTGCTTCTATTGCAACAAATAACTAACAAGAGAGAAACAAGGCACAATTGACAGAAGCGATACTAAATACATGAGCTTCAATTTTTTCCTCTTGTATCCTACCATCTGCATGCATCAGGAAATAACCTTTATTTTAATAGTTAAGAGCTATATGTACTTAAACATTCTAGTGCATGGCAGACTTGAGTGTCTCGGGTGTTGTGTGAACTTCTGTGATGATTGGTGACCGGCAATGATTCTAGACATAGCTACATGCTTCATTTCGATCTCTTTTCATAATTGTGCATGTGTAAAACAATAATCACGATACTTATGTTTTGTGTTATATCTTTTGAAGGTCATTATTACTTTAATGAAAGGTACCAAGCTCATCTAGTATAGCCGGAAAGGAAAACACACGATCCGCTTGTTCAGACTTTCTAGTGTAAGTTCATCAGCATGCTCCTTTGATCTTGACATGGATATATGTTCCAGAATGATTCAAATATCATGTTCACTTTACATCTACTTGCTTGTGATTCTTTTGCAAACATTTCTGAGTTCAAATTTCACAATGCATGCTTTCATCACCTACATGTTATTATTGTTACTATAATATGATCTACGTTAGAATTCGCAATGCGTAACCTACGTCTCCCGTTCGAGAGTACTTGTTTATGAATATGCCATTTCGGCACATTCATAAGCAAGCAGTCTCGAATTGTCCACGTTTTTTGGACAGTTCGAGGATATGTGGTTCGAGCAAGTTCTTGAGTTGTTGTATACCTCCAGAGTAGATTTCGGAAGCATCTCCCTACGGTGTTCTCCGGGTACACACCCCTCTTGACCTGTTGTTGAGACGTGTATCTGGAGAACAGCGGGGAGATGCTGCCGAAATTTTCTCTAGAGTTGTACAACGGCTTAGGAACTTGCTCGAACCACATATCCTCGAATGGGATTAGGACCAAACCTATTTAGAGATTAGGGGTTATCGTTGGTACGTATTTAGTTGATCAACAGATAGACTTTTCTTGAAGATCATTCGCTCATCCATTCTTGATCTTGAAAAATGTTAGAACAATTACATCTTATTACTAATCTAATCACTCTTCGCTTTACATGATTTGTTGTCAAGTTCACAAAATAGGTGCAATTGCTTTCTCTCATGTCAATATATGACCTTATCGATAAGAAAACTCAAAATGTCACAATTAGAGAGCATCGGCTCCTCGCGCATGAGTAGAAGGTGCTCCTGCGGGGCCGAGCCAAGTTCCAAATGTTGAGGGGCCGAGTAAGGTCAGGAAGGCCCGAGGACCTAACAAAGGGGCCACAGAGAGAACACCGCATGTTCTCCACTTCAATGCCACGGGGGTCTGCACGGGTCCTCCCAAGTACAAGGGGCGATACCGGTCATTCCTCGGTCAATTGGTGAGGGAGAGAGTGCCCATAACGATTAAGGATTGGAGGAAGGAAGTCAGCGCCGAGCAGAAGAATCGGTTGTGGGACGAGGTTAAGGGCAAATGGATTATAGAGGAGGAAGATGATTGCAACGCGAGGCGGTACGCCTTGAAGAGGATGGGTGTGGCCTTGAGGCACTTCAGGGTCCTCATGCACAGTGAGTACGTACTGAAAGGTCGTACACCATTCGAGAGGTATCCGTTCGTTACTACAGATGTTTGGGAGGAGTTCACGACGATGAAGGGTACGCCCGAGGCAGAGCAGCTAAGAGAGAGGAATACCGCTATCCAGAGGCACAACACGCACCTGCACCACCTCGGTACAGGCGGCTATGAGGGAAAGAAGGCAGAGTGGGAGCGACTAACCGAGGAGTGCGCGAACTCCGGGACAACGATGCCTTACTCCCATATATGTGAGGAACGGGCATGCAACTGGGTATTAGCGAGGACAAAGAAAACCCCCGATGGGCAGCTTGTAGTCGCAAACCCCGCTACTGCGCACATCGTCTCTACCATCGTAAGACATCTGACTTAGTACATTGCAGTTGGCCCAGCTTGTTGTATTTCAGATCTAATTCGTACTCGCTTATTGTAGGAGGAGGTAAGCCAGCGGAAAGAGCAGGGGACCTTCCAGAGCCAAGGGTCAAAGGATATCCTGTCGTCTGCGATCGGGAAGCTCGACCATAAGGGCCGGGTGCTTGCCGTAGGGTCGGGGCATACGAAGAAGTCCTACTTCCATGATGACGCTTCGAGTGCTAGATCAAGATCATGGGAGGCACGTGCGGAGCGCCTCAAGGAAACGCTCAGGGAGCAGCTCAGGGAGGAGATCAAGGATGAGATGAGGGGGGAGATGATGGCACGTGAAGATGAGATAAGGGGGGAGATGATGGCACGTGAAGATGAGATAAGGGGGAGATGATGGCACGTGAAGAGCGCCTGAGGGCCGAGATGATGGCGATGATCTCTTAGAGTCAGAGCCAGATGCCCTCGCCTCTAGTAGAGAAGCCTGTGCCCCGACCTAGCAGCTGTGGTTCCAAAAATGATAAGACCGATCCCCAGCTGAAGGTAATAATTAATTTTTCCTAACTTAAAGCTACAAGTGTAACTCCCACAATGTTTCTCCTCAAGTTGCGTACATCTTGCAGGCCCCAGCTAAGTGCCAGCTGACCACCCTTACGGAGGACGGATTTCCTGTCGAGGCTGCACGCGGGATTGCATTTCCATGCAAGGAGACCGACACTCTGCATGGTCAGCCTTTGGGGAAGGGCTACATGAGGGTGCAGGTGGACTACGTCCACGAACACTTCTTATCACATGTGCTCGAGTTCCCCCCCCAACGAAGATATCAGCACTCTCGGGCAAGCACGCATGTCGTTCATCAAGTGGCCCACGACGGGTGTCGTACTGGTCAAGGTAAAAATCCCCCGCGTCTTCTCTACCATTCCAGTAGTACTGCAATAAGTTAAATATGCGCGTGCTTTGCGAGTTCCTACCGTACCTGTGCTTGCTCCTGCTCCTGCTTCTGTTCCCACCACCATGATGAGTCCTACACAGAGTGCAGAGCTCACGTGTAAAAGGACAAGCACGACACCAACAGAACCACAAGAGGCCTCTGAGACTCCTTCCGCTAAGAAGGCAAAGCTGATAAAGGCCACAACGCCCCTTGAGGTACCTGAAAAGCCCACTACCTTGACCTCGAAGACTCCTTCAGCCCAGAAAGGAAAGTCAACACAGGCCACGGACATCCCTTACGATTTTAAGGCATACGTACATGGAAAGCCCCTGATTGCATCCAACGAACTAAATGATCTAGGCAGGTGGACTCGCATGCTCCATGGATGGTACATAGATAAGGTGAATGAGGAAGAGCGTCGAGTCGACTTCAATGTGATGTATAAAAGGGTACATTTCCACCGTGACGAGAATGGGATATTCCCCGTCAGTTTTGAGGATATGTTTCGTGTGTACAAATTAATGGCCGTCGATATTTCTACTTTACGATCCTGGACGCTGTGAGTATCGCACCATACATCATGAGCTGATGACTTTTATAGGATTTTGCATTATGTTTTCTAATATCAACATGAGTTGCAGGGCAATGAGACAGCGAGCCGTGATGAATCAAAACCAAGTTGGGTTCGTCGACCCCGAGCTTGTGTCTGCGACCACGGCTAGGCTTCATCCGATGTTCGTTGCTGGCTACGTCAAGGGGGTATTGCATACTAAGTCGAAGAAGGACTTCGTTGTAATACCGTACCACGAAGAGTAAGTAGTACAAACCCTTCAATTACTTGTACGCACTTAAACCGTATGCGAACTTATTTCCTTGCACTACATTCCATTTAATAAGCAACCATTGGGTTCTACTCGTCCTTGTTCCGAGCGAAAACACAGTCTACATTTTTAACTCAATCAAGAAAAGACCGATGGCCTACGCGATCAAGTGTCCTTTGCAGAAGTAAGTACATTACCGTAACGTAACACTTTCTGAATTTAACTATATTTTTTTTACTCAATGGCATCCCTCCAATATATGTAGGGGTTTCTCGGACTATGTCGATGAAGGAGGGTCACACGATAAGAAAAAGGGCAAGACTGGAGTATAAGAAATTCACGGTACAAGTGCCTAGCATATATACGATTAATTTTTTCGACATCTAATCTTCGTGTGTTAATTTCTTTTCTCTCTTCACGTTGTCATCAACAGGCAGCGATGACACATGCGGCTTCTATGTCATGCAACACATGTTGGTTGTGGTCGTCGGCTCACACCTTTTTCCTAAGGTATATGTACATGCATACTTAGCCTTTCACTTACAAATTTTGAAACTTAAATCCATGCACTCATTTATGTTTTGCAGAAGATCAATATCCCCGAGAAGAGCTTAGACAACAAAGCACTTAACAATTTACTAGACCACTTATGCCAATGGTACTGGTTAGAAGTTATATCGGAGGACGGTAGGTTTAGAGATCCTGAAGCGTCCTACTAGTCCATATGGAAACAATATTAATTGTATATGTCAATGTGATATATATGCACGTGTACTGATTGTTAAGCATGTTTGTGTTTGTATGTTGTGAACGAATGGGCTATATGTATTGTAATTTAAGTGTTCGTGTTATGTGAATGTGATATGTGCATTTTGTGTTACAGACATTGTGAATGTGATATATTCCCATTGTTAATATTTGCCATTTTGGGTAATATGGAAAATTGCAACACCACCATGAGGGTCATCAGAATCGGTTCTTATGTGGAACCGATTCTGATAACCACATAATTGGAACCGATTCTGATAAAGTCTCATCCGAATCGGTTTTTTGAAAAAAGCGATTGTGATGACACAATCATTAGAATCGGTTCTTAAGATGAACTGATTCTGATGACCTCTTATCAGAATCGGTTCTTTTAAGCAAGCGATTGTGATGACCACATCAGTAGAATCGGTTCTTTGACGGAAGCGATTGTGATAACCATACCATTACAATCGGTTCTTCGAAGAAAGCGATTGTGATGATCCATCATCAGAATCGGTTCTTTCAAAGAAGTGATTGTGATGACCCCTCATTAGAATCGGTTCTTGTATGGAACCGATTCTGATAACCACGTTATCAGAATCGGTTCCATACAAGAACCGATTCTAATGAGGGGTCATCACAATCACTTCTTTGAAAGAACCGATTCAGATGACACATTATCAGAATCGGTTCAATAGAAGAACCGATTCTAATGAGGGGTCATCACAATCGCTTCGTTGAAAGAACCGATTCTAATGATGCTTTATCACAATCGGGCCAAAACCGACTGTGATAACTCCACCTCATCACTATCTAAAGACTTCGTATCGCCACTTGAACCGACTGTAATGGCAAAAAAGAACCGATTCTGATGGACAATTCTGTAGTAGTGCACGTAGAAACCAATGAAGAAAATGGCAAAGAATACTTGTGCATTGTGAAGCACGCGGTATGTGGAAAAATGGTATTAGAAAAATGTCCCTCATTTGAATCTGGGTTGTACTACACGAATATCCATGCACCCGAAGTGTATACTTCCTTGAAGACTATTTTTAGAAGCTCTGAGTTATTTTCTTTATGGCATGGTAGATTAGGTCATCCTGGTCTTAGAATGATGAGAAATATAGTGAACAACTCACAAGGTCATGGTATTAATGTTAAAAATTTCTCGAATCATGAAGATTTTGTGTGCCCTGCATGTGCCACCGGGAAATTAATAACTAGACCCTCTGTCATGAAAGTGCAAAGTGAAATCCCTGCATTCCTGGAACGCATCCAGGGGATATTTATGTCCGATTCAGCCCTTGTTAGGGCCGTTTCGATACTTTATGGTGCTCATCGATGCTTCCTCGAAATGGTCGCATGTATGCTTATTGTCAACAAGAAACTATGCTTTTGCAAAGCTGATCTTGCAGATCATAAGAATTAAGAATGCTTTCCCTGATCATCGCGTGAAGTCCATCAGAATGGACAATGCCGGAGAATTTACTTCAAAGGCATTTGATGATTATTGCACGCAACAGGATAGCAGTTGAGCACTCCGTACCGCACGTCCACACGCAGAATGGACTAGCAGAAGCACTAATAAAAAGGATTAAATTCATTGCCTGGCCGCTTTTGCAGAGTTGTAACTTGCCCAACACTTGTTGGGACACGCAGTCCTGCACGCAGCAGCTCTCATCAACTTCAGACCTTCGGCCTACAACATCCATTCCCCTATGCAGCTTGTGCACGGGATCATCCCGAAGATCTCCCATCTTAGGAAATTTGGGTGTATGGCATATGTACCTATACCACCCCCTCAGCGGACTGCAATGGGCCCTCTCCGCAAGTCTGGGATATACGTTGGTTATGAGAGTGCATCCATAATCAGGTATCTGGAACCCATGACTGGAGACTTGCATACAGCCCGATTCGCTGATTGCATCTTTGACGAGGATCGTTTCCCGTCATTAGGGGGAGGAAATCAATCTTTGGATGAAAAATGTTGGAAAATCATATGGCATTCCACTGGGATCCCCGCACATGACCCCGCACTAATGAAGCAAATCAAGAAGTCCGAAGATAATTGATTTGCGTAATTTAGCAATGAACCGCCGATCATTTTTGTGATCGAAGGGCATAGTTAAGTCGCATGTACCCGCAAGAAATGCACCGAGAGGGTGGAAATACCAAAGAAAATGTAAGGTATCCTCATCCTGCTCGTAAGAATCAAAGAAAAGAACAGAAATCTGGCTCCTCAAACCCTAAGTACCCGGAGACGTTTGGAGAAAACTGGGCGAGAGGACTTACCACAACCAATCACGAAAATACCCCAAGGAAAGAAGGGGAGTCAGTTGAGACCTGGCACTGGAAAGAAGCCAATGGGAAAGGCAATTCCAGACTTGAATCTTGCACTGCAGGAAGCCGTCGGAAATAATGTGTGCGCACACATAGGCGATGAAAAGCTAAAGGAACTTGCTCCTGTGATAGGGAAAAGCAACGAAGAGCAAGTAGAAGTGCATGAAGCACCCCATGAAGAAATGGCCATAAACTTTGTAATAACAGGAGAATCCCTGAATAGAGCAACAGCCAACGTTGATGCATACTTCGCAAAGAAGATTGTCTCGATCATTGATCATGATCCCGAGCCTGCATCTCTCGTAGAGTGCAAGAAAAGGCTAGATTGGGAAGAATGGAAAAAGGCAATCACTGCAGAGTTAGTCTCTCTGAACAAGAGAGAGGTGTTTGAGCTCAGATGCCGCACACCTACCCATATAAACCCCGTAGGTCACAAATGGGTCTTTGTTCGGAAGAGGAATGAAAACAACGAAGTTGTAAGGTACAAGGCAGGGCTTGTAGCTCAAGGTTTCACTCAACGTCCTGGAGTTGATTATGAAGTTAATGGATGTTGTCACAGCATATTTGTATGGAAACTTGGATTCGGAGATATACATGAAAGTACTGGAAGGAATTCCTATCCCGAACCAAGACGGAGCAAATAGAAACACATGCAGTGTGAAATTGGAGAAATCACCGTATGGGTTTGAAGCGATCGGAAGAATGTGGTACAATCGCTGAGTGACTTTCTCTGCAAGAAAGGCTACACAAACAGAGAAGATTATCCATGTGTGTTTATACAGCGATCCCCGAATGGATTCTGTATAATCTCCGTCTATGTAGATGACTTGAACATCATTGGGATGGATGAAGAAATTGAAGAAGCATGCTCATACTTGAAGTCTGAGTTTGAAATGAAGGATTTGGGTAAAACCAAGTTTTGTTTAGGCTTGCAGCTTGAACATGTCCAAGGAGGAATCTTGGTACACCAATCAACCTACACGCAGAAAGTGTTGGAAATGTTTGGATTTGAATAGGCATATCCTGCGAAGACTCCAATGGTCGGAAGGTCACTCCAAGCAGACCTAGACCCGTACAGACCTAGAGAAGAGGGGGAGGAAGTCCTGAGAGCAGAATTCTCATATCTGAGTGTAGTTGGAGCGCTCATGTACCTTGCGAATAGCACCAGGCCGGACATTGCGTTTGCGGTGAATTTGCTAGCCCGGTACAGTGCAGAACCCACCAAAAGGCATTGGAAAGGGATCAAGGATATTTTTCGTTACCTCCAAGGAAGCAAAGATCTTGGTTTGTTTTTCAGAAAAAACAATGAATTGAATTTGGTTGGCTACGTCGATGCTGGGTACTTATCAGACCCGCATACTGGCAAGTCCCAAACTGGCTATGTTTTCCTATGTGGAGGAACAACAATTTCTTGGAAGTCGTCTAAACAGACTCTTGTCTCGACGTCGACAAACCACTCGGAAATCATCGCTTTATATGAAGCATCTCGTGAATGTGCATGGCTCCGAAGAATGGTTCACCACATCCAGAAGTCATGTGGCTTGAACATTGAGCAAACTCCCACGATAATCTATGAAGATAATGCAGCTTGTGTTGCCTAAGCACAGATGGGTTATATGAAGAGCAATCTCACGAAGCATATCAACCCCAAGTTCTTCTATGCTCACGAATTGCATAAGATGAACGAGATCAAGATATTGCATACTAAGTCATGTGAAAATCTTACAGATTTGTTCACTAAATCACTTCCAGCATCTACCTTTGAAAGGTGCATTAAAGGAATTGGAATGATGAGACTTAGAGAAGTGCAGATTTCAGGGGGAGATATTTCACATACTCCCACTTGAATCTCGAACATGAATTATGAATACCCAACATGAATCTCGAAGATTAGCAATTGAAGTTGGGTGAATTGTACTCTTTTTCCTTAGCAAGTTTTTCATGAAGTTTTCTTGCATAAGGTTTTAACGAGGCAATTCGTGCAACATAGTAAGCGTATGCTATGTACTCTTTCTCAAAGTATTTTTCCCACTGGGTTTTCCTGGAGTTTTAATGAGGCATATGCATCTCGCGGCAAAGGGCCCAAGGGGGATTGTTGGGAAACCATGTGGCCCAATGAAAAGCCCACGATGGTCCCTTAGCCGAAACCTTAGGTAAGCGCTATATAAGGAGGAGGGGGGTCCCCCCCTATGTACAAGAATCACAAAGCAATAAAGAATTCCGTCGTCGCTCCCATATACCTGTGTCTCTCTCTCTGTTCTCCACTTTAGATCTGTTCGGGAACCCCGGACTATTCGATAGCGAGGTTCCTTAACACCTTGTACTTCCGCCATGTGCTAGGCAAACTACTGGATAAGGAAAAAAAAGACTAAGCTGCCTAGTTTTTCGAATTTACAACCTGAATCATTCGGATCATTTGCATCCTTTTTACTACCATATATATGTCATCTAGATAGGCAATAATTAAATTGATAAAGAGGTACGTTATAATGGGCTATGCTCAGATCCTTTGGACATCTTCCGTGAAATTGCATTGTCGGGGTACATTTTCGACATTTTGTGGTGGTGTTTGTCTGGCGCTAGCTTGGGATTTTGTTGGGGCACTCAAGCTGAACAAGTTGAAGGAACGATCCATAGGTAGGAGCTACCGCGATCCTCAAAGTTTAATTTGTCGCAAACCATATCCTGCTATCCGTTGAAGTTATGTACACTTCTTTTCCCTTGGAAACATCGATAATGCAAAATCACATGTATAGGTGAGTGCATGCACTATTTTAACTCTCAAAAGTACCTCAAAATTCATTCAAGAGATATTCAATCTATATAAATAAAAATAACAGGTGATAATCAAGACATATCCTTTGTTTTAAGGACAAGAAATCACACAATAATCTTAATAGAAAAAATCCTAGAAATTCTCACATTAATCTAAAGAAAAAGAGAAGTATATCCACCATGTATTTTGGTAGGGCCAGATTATAACAGGTCAGATTACCATATATAGATATTAGAGTGAAGGACCGGAAATGGCGATAGAGGGGGTGAATGATTAAAAATAATTTTTCCTTCCAAAGAATCGAATCAAAACCTCGCTTGATCAAATACGGGCAGAAAAAGAAGATTTTTTGAAAAAACTTCACAGGGGCGACACTACCACGCTACAGGGCCGGTAGTGCTGGTGAACAGTAAAACATGGATGAACATTGAAATCAGCACGAGTTCAAGATCCAAAATTCGTGTAACTTTTGATCGGCTGATCCAAACCCTGTGAAACTTTGTAGGCACCTTCCTATAGTTGTCAGGAACCTATTCCAATCTTCAATCGCAAGGATTGACTTCAAAGTTCCGACCTTTTTTCAGTTGAAGAAAGAGTGCATAAAAATGAGTTCAAAAACAAGAACTTAGCTCTAAGCTTGCTCGTGGGGTTTTGATGATCAAGATGATATTAGAGAGCCTCTCACATATCATAGCAAGCAAGAACACTCAAGAAAGATCCTTTAAACATGCAAAACAAGATCTACCTTAAAAACTTCATTTTTAATTCAAAAACCGGTTTCTTCAAGAAACTTAGATGATCAAGAAGAAGCTTGCCTAGATGACTGAGGAGATGATCTACAGAGTATACATCTATCAATCATACATCCTTGACAGTACGAGATCAAGCAAGAAAGAAACCAAAAGAAAAGATCAAGAGCAAAACAATAAGAAGATCAAACTTGAGTAAAAAGATGATTTACATTCAGATCGTGAGAATTGTTTACAAAGCTTTTCACCTGAGGGCAAAGCTCCCAAAGAGCACTCAGTCATGCATACAAAAAAACTAAAATCTTCTGAAACCCCTTATCCTTCTAACCTAGGCTTAGTGGATTAGAAGCTTCTCCTCCCACTACAACTGCTTATATATTGGAGTGTTGCAACAGCCCAAAATTTAACAAAATAAGAAATATAGTATCAAAAATATTCATGTGATTTATGGTTATATTTTCTGGTTTTTCTGAATTTAAAGAAATTCTTTTTGGCCTTTTCCTATTAAAATAAATCCAAATGATCTATATAGTAAAATGGTAAAAAGGTAAAAAGTAAAAGTACAAAATTAGTAAAATTCATAAAAATCTCAGATAAATCCTAGATCCATCCAGGATCCTGTTTGTGCCACTTGCACTGATCTGTATTTCTTCAAAAGCTGTATGAACTTAAACTGAGTTAAAAATTACACCATGCTGACATCTTAACCTGACACATCTCTGGTAAAAATATCAAGAATTTATCCCTAAGTTTGATAATTTTAGAAATTCAAAAACAGAGAGACTCGAAAACTAAAAATAGAGATGTCAGAATTATTAAAAATAAAATGTAAAATATAAAAACCTGAAAATTTTACTAAAGTTAAATAATACTGTTTAAAATACTATAAATTTTTTTTATAAAATAATAAAATTATATTGACCTTCCAATAAATAAAACCAGAATCAGCCAAAATTTATAACCGTGCATTGTCAGAATTTTAGAAATATTTATACTCATATTTTTTATTCAAACATTTTACCAGACCCTTTTATTCTCCTTTCCTACCTCTGTTAAAATTTTCATAAAATCTTGAGTTTATTTGTTAACCCAAACCCGGGATTTACCTCAACCTGTCCAGAGTTTTGCAGCTGTTTGCCCTAACATCTCGCTGACTTGTGGGCCTGCGAAGCCAGCTGTTCCCCTGCTGACTTCTTCTTCTCTCGCTGACAGCCATGTCCCACACATCAGCCCTCTTCCCCGATCTCTCCCGCAGCTCCCTCTGCTTCTCGCCCGAAACTGCGTCGCCTCTCTGGTTTGTCGCCTTCCCGCTGCAATCGCGCAAACCAAGGTCGCCTGCACGTCACCCCTGCCACGCCACAGCCACCTCGGCCAACATCGCTGTGCAATTTCTTCGCGCCACTTCTTGCTTCAACCGAAACCGAGCCGCCGTTTTAAACCTCCGTTCAAATCCTGTTCTAGCCAACTTCATCATCTATTTAAGCGATGCAAGCCACTGCTAGCACTCACGCACTCTTCTGGAACCCACAAAACCGAGCCAAACCACTGCAACACCACTCGACCACCCCTTTCTTCCCCGACTCCGGCGAAACCCGAGAAAAGGGGAAAAACCCAATTCAAGCTCTCCGCCAAATCCTTCCTCGAACCATCACGCCTGAAGCAACCTCTTGGCACGCCGAAGCCTACCCTAACCTCAATTGAGGGCCTTCTTCTCCGGTGACTCACCGCGCCAAGCTTCTTCCGCTGTCGTCGCCATTGCTCGGTGAGAAGCCTTTCTGCTTAATCATTCTTCTAACCAAAACCGAAAATGAGATCCTTGTGACTCACTGATGCTCACCTGGGTGATCTTCAAGCCCGGGAGGCTTTGGTTTCGCCGTTTCGCCGCCGGTCATGTCCGCCGCCGCCCCCTCACGGTGGCAGACCAACTCCGGCCATCTCCGGCCGAGCTATCACCTTCCCTTGGTTCGCACGGACGCCCTGGTACTCAGGGTGGAGCTCATTCCGCGCCCCCGATCTTCCTTCGCCGGCGGCGAGCTCGGTTGTCGTCTTCCCTGTTTCGGGTAACTGATAGCTGGGACGCTTATGTCAGTCACTAGCACAGGTCATGCGACACTGCCATTTGGGCCCCGGTGGTCAGCCTCGCGCTGCACAGTCACGCAGGCCCACGTGTCAGTCTTGCACGCGCGAGCGTCTCGCTACCAACTGGGCTCGGCCTGTCAGCGCCTCGGCCCGGCGCAGCCCGAAAAAGGAAAGCAGGTTTTCAATGCGAAAGCGAACTTTCCATTTTGGGAAATTTTTCTAATTTCCAGTATTTTCCAAAACCGAGCAAGTTCAAACTTGAATATATTTTGAACTATCTGTCCAAATTTAATGAAATAAATTTCTAAATTTATCTAAAATAATTTATATTCAGAATATGCAAAAAAAATTTGGAAATGGCCTCTGTTTGAATTTTAAATTTAAAATTGAAAAAAGAGTATAAAATATGCTATCCATAGAATTTTTGCAAATGACCTCCAAATTGAGTAAACTAAATTTGTTAGTCTCCTAGTAAGCTTAAGAACCTGAAAATGTAAAAATAATTAGGGTTTGCTATAATAAAAATTTGAGTTAATAAATCATTAGAAAAGCAATTCAATATTAGTCCACATAAATTTAATCCTTTAAAATTTTAAAATAAGAATAAATGATCCATGTAATCAACCCTGAATTATGAAATTGTTTTATTTGAATTCTTCCATCTGATTTCTTTTTGGCCTTATTGAAATTTATTATTTGCTATGCTATTATTATATGACGTGTAGAACCCGACGAATCCGGAGTAGTCGACGACGATCAAGAGTTCGACTATGAGATTAATCAACAAGGCAAGCACCCCCTTTGATCATATTGATCCCAGTTTTATAAATGTTTTCATTAAATATTTTACTGCATACTTTACTTTTATTAAAGTCTGCTATTTTATGTGTATTGGTAGTTGTACATGTAGCTACATAGAACTTCCTTGATAAGTATGAATTTGTGAACCTTGATAACCCTAGAATAACTTAGACAATAATTGATGTCAATTTAGGTTACTCACACTTAGTGTCATGCTTAGCCATGCTTAAAGCAACATAAAACTTTGACATTACTAAAAATGTTGGATATGACATTTAATGGGTATGACCTTTCTTTATGATTGGTATTTTGGTTAAAAATGAAAACTATAATTTTGATGCGGGCAATTATTGGCAATAGCCGGATGTACAAGGGACTTGTACGTAGTGTAGGGGGAGACTATTGCCCGTGTCGGATTAAGGACCGAACTACGTGTTCGTTAAACCCAAGAATTACCGTACAACCACAAGTGCTGGTATGGGATAGCCTTAACCTACTAAGTTGCTTAAAACTAGCTTTGCACATTGGTAGGCTGGAGTAGTATGAGCTTCTTCAGTGACTGGTTGCTCGGAGGGGCGCCCACACCGAGGTGTTGGGAGTCACGTTTGCTGATACAACGGTGAACGCCATGCTATAGATATACTTAACCTTTACTGTGCAGTGACTGTACAAACATTTACACCATAGTATGGGCTTAACGTTATCGGGCTGGTGCAAAGTTAGGATTAAGAAATATAACGGTTATGTTATGATCTCCTTGCCGACACACTAAAGGAAGTGTGTTACTGGCCTGGCAAAAGTGATTGATTATTACTTGTGGGTAAAGATGTACACCTCTGCAGAGTGAAACTTTTCGAAAAGCTGTTCCCGTGGTTATGGGAGTCTTGGTGCGCCAGCACTAGTTAGATGTTTTTATTTTCATAAAACTGAATTCTACCGAGCGTTGGTAGAGATTGGTTTATGATGCGGTTTTAATACCTGGTTCGTGAAATTTTACTTAATCGTACTACATTCTGTTATTTTCTGTATTAAATCACTTTTACTCAATTCCGTTTGTAATCTACTACTCAGTATCTACATTTCAAATTAGTTTTATGCAAATCAACCATAAGCTTTCCCTTCGAATTGGCTTGCATGTATATTTAGGTTTTGCTAAATGTCTTGCGAGTACGTAAGTACTCAACTTGCCTATGTTGATGTTTTAGGTGAAGAACCAGAATACCCCGATGATACATTTTATGACGCAGGATTCGGGGATATGAACGATGAATTTTACTAGGGTTCTCCTTGTAAGTTGCCTGTGGGGATATCGGGTTAAAGACATACTACAATAAATGTGTCTCCATTTAGAAGTTTTACTTTTGGGGATTGTAAGAATATTATGTACTTTGCTTCCGCTGTGATAATAAAGTTTTTGTATGATTGTGATATTAATTTGTAATTGTGTGTGCTAGCCACTGATCATGAGACTAGTACGGAAAGCACATAGTACCCATTATTGGTATTTATTATCAAAAATGGGGGCCTTACAAGTGTAATGTCCCAAAAAATTTCAAAATAGGAAAAATATAAATTTAAAAATTAAAAATTAAATTAAATGAATATTTTTAATTGTTATCAAGATTTCACTTTAAAACAATATATTTTACATCTTTTTCTTGCATTTAAACCTCAAGTAAAGAATGAATAACAATATTAAAACTATTTCTTGTAAAACAAACAAACTATGAAAATGTGTTTGAAATACGATTTTAATTCAAATTCCCATTTTCTGAATTATTAAAGCGTTCTTGGTTTTCTTGAGTTTTGCTTTAAAAAGAAAAGTCATATATAAGTGAAATGGTAAAAAAATCAAAAAAATATGAAAAAATAATATTAAAATACCATATTCCTCCAGTACCCTAATCATGCCATTTAGGCTAATATTAATAATTAAAATAAAATGTAATCCTGAGATAAGATATCAATCAAGTGCTTGCCAGATTTTTGTAGAAATCTCCAAGACTTATTTGAAGCCGACATTTTTACTATGCCGACATAAACTTGATATATATCTCTTATAAAAATATAAAAAATTTAAACTAATATTATAGCATTTAAAAATTCAAAAATAGGAAGTAAATAAATCTGAAAATAGCAATGTCAGAATTTTTAGAATTTAAATATAAAATATAAAAATCTGAAAAAATTTCAGAAGATAAATATTGTAATTTAAAACCTTTATAAAAATTAAAATAAAATAGTTACTACATTTTGATCTTCAACTAAATGAAAATCAGAAAGTGTAAAATCTGACATTATGCATTGTCAGAATTGTTTGAATTTTTATACAGTGAATTTGACCTAATATTTTTACTAACTTATCTTTTCAACCTATATAAATTTTTTTATAAAATATTAAGTCGATTTGATAGTTATGATTAGCATAAGAAGGCGTGCTGTCCAGTGAATTCGGCCGTGTTGTCTTGTTTAGGTCACAGACATGTGGGCCCGGCAACCCAGCAGGCCCCTACCGACTACTTGTCCTTGCCATATGCCCCCACACGTCAGCCACTATTCTCCATTCTTCTTCCCTCTCCTCTCTGCTTCTCTCACCCGAGCTGGCCACCGCCTCCTATATCTGTCGCCTTCCCGCTACAACTCCTTGACTGAGGCCAAGATACTGTTCACCTGACACTGCATTCCCCTTGGTAACGAGCCACCAGCTTTTTTCTTCCTTAGCTAGATCTCGTGCAACTTCCTGCTTCGCCGAGACAGCCGCCAAAACCAGCCGCGTTCAAATCCTGTAGTGACCGCCTTAACAATCTATAAAAGGCGCCAAGCAATCCATAAGGATCCACAGTACCGTTGCACCTCATTCTGAGCTCAAATCGTGTTCTCTTTCCCAAACTCAGTCACAACACTGCGCAGACCACGACGTCGACCATCATCTACCCTAGACCACCACGACTCAATTCCTTCCACCCTGAACCTCCTCTTTAGTTCGCAAAGCCAATCCATCCACCAATTTTATCGGTTTTCAACCGTAGCTCCACCGCCACAGAACCTCTTCTCTTTCGAAGTCAGCGATAGGTGAGAGCCTCACTCGATGATTCATTTTCTTGTCTAAAGCCCAAAAATGGAGTCCTTGCGTCTTGTAGATGTCGTTAGTGGTGGAAACGAAGCTCAGGAAGCCATAGCTTCGCTGGCCGGCCATGGCCGCCGTCGCATGGCCCTGGTGGCGCAGCACCTTTTGCTATTATCGACCGCTAAGAAGACCACCCCTGTGTGCACAAGCTTGAGCTAAGGCCCATAGTGGAACTCATTCCTCCTCCCCGGCGATGGTTCACCGTCGGCAAGCTCAAAACCACCGGCCTCTGTTCGGTCTCACTACTCGGTGGGGTTGGGCAGTCAGTCACACGGTGTCTCCCTTGCACCTGCCCAGTCGCTGCGCAATGGGGCTAGAAAGTCAGCCACACCGATGGCTCCACTCTCAGACTACGCGTCGGGTCCCAGCAGTCAATGGCTAAAACCAAGATGGCCCACTGACGTTCGCGCCCGACTCGTCAAAGCCACCGCGTCGCCCTCTTCCACTGCCAAGTGGTCCCCGGTGTCAGGCTGAGGCACCCGCGTGTGCCACTGCTTTCTCGGCCCACTGGTCAGCCACTTGAGCTGTGCACACTCTCTGCTATGTGGGCCCAGCCCATTAGTGCTTTAGCACAACCGCAACCCAGGAAGGGAAAGGCGCTTTCAAAGCTCAAAAGCGTACTTTCCTTAAATGGAAGTTTTCCAATTTTCAGTATTTTACAAAACCTAGCATGCTCAATTGCCCATATCTTGCTCATTTTAAGTCCAAATTGGATGAAATAAATTTCTATATTCTTATAAAATCATGTATATTATGAATATGTAAAAATATTTTGAAAATAAACTGTTTAATTTTCTAATTTTAATTTAAATAAAGAGGTTAAAATATGCCATTTATAGAATTTTTGCAAGTAAGTTCCAGTATGAATGAAACAAATTTTTTTAGAATCCTTAGACTCTCAGGAACCTAAATATGCAAAAATAATTAAGGTTCACTATAGGAGATATCTAAGTTTTGCCATATGGTAAGTAATAGCCCAATATTGATCCAAATAATTTTAGCCTCTTGAATTTGAAATTATAAATAAAATAATATATAATTATTGCCCACAAAATTCATAAAATAAATAAAAATAATTCCTAAGACAAGTTGTATCATTGTTTAATTAAAAATCTGTTAACATATATGTATATATATAATCAAGTGAACACATAAAATCATAAGCAACCTAACCCTAAAACTCCACTGTTTTCTGTAATTATTTTAT
This sequence comes from Otatea glauca, assembly GCA_036346275.1. Taxonomy (NCBI): domain Eukaryota; kingdom Viridiplantae; phylum Streptophyta; class Magnoliopsida; order Poales; family Poaceae; genus Otatea; species Otatea glauca. The sequence continues at coordinate 42,779,319 of CM070712.1, read as the reverse complement.
TTGGTTTTTCCATCTAATTTCTTTTTGTCTTATTAAAGATTGTTATTTGCTATGTTATTGTTGAACGACGTGTAGAACCCGACGAATCCGAGTGTAATAGCCCAAAATTAATAAAAATGAGAAATATAAAATCCAAAATATTTTTGTGAGTTATTATTGTATTTTATGATTTTTCCTGAATTGTTACAATTTATTTTGGTATTTCTCTAATAAAATAAAGTGAATTAAAGATATAGTAAAATGGCAAAAAGTGGAAAGGTAAAAATGCCAAGTCAAAAAAAATCTACAAAAGTAATATTAAATCTTAGGGTTCTCTAGATCTAGTTTAAGTCAGTGGAATACCTGGACCAACTAAAATATAATTTAATCAAAGCAAAAGAAAGTGAAAAGAAAATCAGGGCAGAAGTTAAAAGAATTTTGAGGAATTCTCAGGAAGTTATCCTGGGTTGAGATTTTTACCCTGCTGACATAACTACAGTGAATACTTCCAGTAAAAATATTGAAAATTAAATGATTCATTTTTATTTTTAAAAATTCGAAAACAGTGAAGAAATAAAATGGAAAATAGTAATTTCAGAATTATTAAAAATTAAATATTAAGAAATAAAATCTGAAATTTTACATAAGGTGTATAATGCTATTTTAGACTCTGATAAAAATATTTACAAAATTTTAACCTTATTTTGTTCATAAAGTAAATGAAAAATATAATTGGCAGAAAAGGAAAAGATACATTGTCAAAGTTATTTAAAATTCTAAACAAAGCATAAAAATGTTAAAATTTTACTGGAATCTGATAATTAATTTTTCGACCCATGGTAAATTTTTCATAATTTACCTCATCCGTTTGACAACCGAATTTTCTATTTTTACCCCGTTCTATCCAGAGCCTTCACCTGCGTTCCTTTTCCCTCTCACTGACAAGTGGGCCCAGCCAGGCAGCCAGCCAGCTCATGCGTCCCTCGCTGCCACCTCGCCTCCACACGTCAGTCTCTCTCCCACGCGTTCTTCTCCCCCTCTCTCTGTTCTCTCTCGCGCCAGCTCGCCCTCCCGATCCTTCTCGCGCCAGCTCGCACTGAACCGACTCCGAGCCACCCTATATAAGCGTCGCCCGTCGTCGTAGCCAGCCAGCTCTTTCCCCGGTTGCCTCTTTTCGCCATCATTCCCGCTCTTCTTCCCTAACTCGGGCGAAAAACCGAGAAAGGGGAAATCCCGCATTCTTCCGCTCCAACCAATTTCATCCCAAACCAGCTGAGCCGAAGCCTCCTAGCGTCGTCTGCAATACATCTCCACCTTCAGTTTGAACCCTTTTTCTCCGACGAGCCCCACGTCGAGTTTTTCCCTTCGCAGTCGCCGCGCACGGTGAGAGCTCTACTCCTTCATCCATTCTTCAAAGTTAATAACAGAATAGAATCCCTGAGTCATGCAGATGCTCATAGAGGTGAAGGTGAGCCACGAAAGTCGCTGCCTGTGCGTCGCCACCGCTCGGCCATGGCCGCCGCCGCCTCCACACGATGGCAAGCCTCTACAGGCCATCTCCGGTCGAACCACAACCACCCACGTGTGCGTACGGACACCCTGAAGCCCATGGTGGAACCCATTCCGCCTCTCCGGGCCTTCCTCGCCGACGGCGAGCTTCAGTTGAAGTTCCCCTACCCGGTGCTGCTGATAATCGGGCCCCGCATGCCAGTCGCATGCGCCGTGCCAGCCACTGCCAAGCGGGTCCCGCTTGTCAGTCGCACATGCCGCGCCAAACCTCACGGGCTCGTGTCGGATCGCCGACGCTACATGCCCACCACGCCATGTGGGCTCGGCCTATCAGCGCCTCGGCCCGGCGCCAGCCGAAAAGGGAAAGCGCATTTCCCTCGCGAAAGCGCACTTTCCATTTTCGGCAATTTTCTGATTTTCTGTATTTTTCAAAACATAGAATATTCAATAGCTTATATCTTGTGCATTTCAAATCCAAATTTGATGAAATAAATTTATAAATTCATGAAAAATCATGTAGATTCAGAATATACAAAAATATTTCGAAATTGAATTTTATTTAAATTTTGAATTCAAATTTAAAGAAAGAGTTAGAAATATGTCATAACATAGAATTTTTGCAAATGACCACCAAATTTAGTAAAATAAATTTTGTTAGACTCCTTGTACCTTAGGAACCTGAATATGTAAAAATACTTAGGGTCTGTTATAAGAAAAAATTAAGTTGCTAAATATGTGATAAAATGGTGCAACAATGATCCAAACAGATTAAATCTTTTAAGTTGCAAATAAGAATGAATAATCCATGCAACCATTTCTGAATTGTGAAATTATTTTATTTGAATATTTCCATCTGATTTCTTTTTGTCCCTATTAAAATTTGGTATTTGCTATGTGTTGCCGAACGACGTGTAGAACCTGACGAGCCTGATATAGTTGACGATCAGGAATTCGACGTTGAGGAGAATCAACAAGGCAAGCATTCCCTTTTATCATATTGATCCCAGTTTTATAAATGCTTTCATTAAATGTTTTACTGCATACTTTATTTTTATTAAAGTTTGCTATATTACGGGTATTGGTAGTTATACCTGTAGTTACAAAGAACTTCCTAGATAAGTTTGAAATTGTGAACCTTGATAACCCTAGAATAGCGCAGACATTGTTTGGTGTGAATTTGGGTTACTCACACATAGTATCTTGCTTAGCCATGCTCAAATGAGCTTAAAATTTTGATATAGTTAAAAATGTTGGATATGACATTTAATGGGTATGAACTTTCTTATGGTTGGTATTTTGGTTGGAAAATGAAAATAAAACTATGGTTTAGATGCGGGCAATTGTTGGCAATAGCCGGGAGTGTATGTCTTTGCACGTAGTGTAGGGGGAGATTATTGCCCGTGTCGGATTAAGGACCGAACTATGGGCTGTTTTCAGGCCAAGAATTATCATACAACCACAAGTGCTGGTATGGGACAGCTCTAACTTATTAAGTTATTTAAAACTGGCTTTGCACTTGAAAGGTCGGAGTAGTACGGGCTGTTTCTTAATGAATTGCTCGGCGGGACGTCCACACCGAGGTGATCATGGAATAAACGTCTACCAATATAACAGTGTACACCATACTGTGGGGAGTTCCATCATTTCTATGCTCTGAGTCCTTCCGCCACAGAATGGGTTTATCATCACCGTGCTGGTGCAAAGTCAGAATTAAATAATATAACAGTTATAACATGACTCTTTGCGGCACACCAAAGGAAGTGTGCAAATATCGATTGCTCAAAGAGTCAAGTCATGTCTTGTGGGGAAAGCTGTATACCTCTGCAGAGTGTAAAACTAATCGATTAGCCGTGCCCACGGTAATGGGCACTTGGTAAAGTCATCACATAGTTAGCAGTCTTTATTTTCATAAAATCTGGTTTCTATCGTGTGTCGGTAAATTCTACTATGTGTCAGTAGAAATGGTTCTTGGATATGGTCATTATACCCAGGTTCGAAATTTTATTTACTCGTACTTACATACTATCATTTTATTTAATCTGCTTTTAAGAAAATTTTATTACAATTTACTATTCTGTATTTACCATTCAAACTGGCTTCATGCAAATTAACCATAATTGCCTTTCCATTGAAATGACCTGCATGTATTATAGGATTGTAAAAGTCTTGCGAGTACATAAGTACTCAACTTGCCTATGTTGTTGTTTTTAGGTGAAGAATCAGATTACCCCGACGACTCATACGTTGATACAGGATTCGGAAAATTTAACGATGAATTTTTCTAAGGCTTTACCTTGTCAATTTCCTGTGGGACAATGGGTTAAGAAGGCATACTACAAGAAGTTCTCTCCACCGCAGTTTTGCTTTTGGTATTGTAAAAATATTATGTAACTTTGTTTCCGCTGTGTAATAAAGCTTGTGTATGACTGTGATATCAATTTGTATTTGTGCGTACTAGCTACTGATCATGTGACTAGTACTGTATGCACATGGTACCCATTGTTGGTAATCGTTACCAAAAATAGGGGCCTTACACCGAGGTAGTCGTCGACGATCGTGAGTAGGACTTCGACGACAATCAACAAGGCAAGCACCCCCTTTGACCATGTTGATCCCAGTTTTACAAATATTTTATTAAATGTTTTATTGCATACGCTGTGTTTATTAAACATGACTACTTTGTGGGTATTGGTAGTCATACCTATAGACCTATGGAACTTCCTTGATAAGTATAGATTTGTGAACCTTGATAACCCTATAATAAGGTAGACAATATCTAATGTCAACTTTGGTTTACTCACACTTAGATGTCAAGCTTAGCCGTGCTTCATAAAAACTCAAGTCCTGTACAACTTAAAAATGTTGGATATGATTAAAAGGGTTGAATGACTATTTACTGTTGTTGGTATTTTAGTTAAAAATCAAAATAAAACTATGGTTTAGATGCGGGCGATTATTGGCAATAGCCGGGAGTGCAAGGGACTTGCACGTAGTGTAGGGGGGAGATTATCGCCTGGGTCAGATTAAGGACGAACTCAGTGTTCATTAAACCCTGAAAGCATCTAGGCACCCATTGTGTTTTGATTTTGATAATTAATGACAGCTTTGTTATATGATCTAACACTTTCCTTGAGAATATTGAAAGTTGGTTAATCCCAAGATTGATGACCATGAAAATACCAAGGAAAGTACAAAGGGAAGATCAAATATGTCAAGATCATGAAAAAGTATAATTATAAGGTTCTTTTTCTAGTCTTTTGTCGATCTTGGAGTTTGGAAGAAAGATCGGTTTGCTAGAATTAGGGCTGTACTATAAAGAGGGATCTTGATGTTTATCTTGATGTCATTTAGGGTTTAAAGGCTCAAATTACATATTCAAATGAAATTTTGATGATATATAAGTTCTTGTATAGAAAATCTTTTTAAACTAATCAAGTCTCTGGAAATCCGTGCTACCGCCCATGGCAGCACGGTGCTACCGGGTGCACGGTAGCACCGGCCCAGTAGGGCGGTATGAAAATTCCAGAGAAGCACCTTTCTGGGTTCTGGTAGCCCGGTGCTACCGGACTATCGGTAGCACCGGATATTAACCCGGTGTGGAAATTCCAGAGAAGGGTTTTTTGGGCGTTTTTAGTAGCCCGGTGCTACCGGACCAGCGGTAGCACCGGACGTATAACCCGGTGTGAAAATCACAGAGGGGTGTGTTTTGGGCGCTTTTGGTAGCACGGTGCTACCGCCCATGGTAGCCTGGTGCTACCGAACCAGCGGTAGCACCGGTCCTCAGCCCGTTGCTCAATTTCCAGAGAGATCTCTTTTCGAAGGAAGAAAATGAAATGGAGCCCGGTGCTACCAGTCCTAGTTGGGCGGGGCAAGTGCATTAAATGCACTGTTCTAGCCGTTGAAGTGGAGCCCGGTGCTACCGGTCCTACATGGGCGTTAGCACCGGAAAAACATATTTTTGCCCATTTCGAGCTCCAACGGCTAGAAAGTTTGGCGAAGACTATAAATACCTCCCCACCTGCATTCTAGAGCAACCCTTGGTTCTCATTGATGATATTTGAGCTCTAGCAAGTGTTCTCCACTCTTTTGTGCATTCAATTTTCATTTGTGAGTGTGAGAAGCAAGGTTGAGTATTGCATTTCATATTTGAGCCTTTAGACACCGATACTTGACCACAAGTAAGCGTCAAGGTTTATTACTCTTAGAGGTTGCCGCCTCCTAGACAGCTTGGTGGCGATCGTGCACGGTGAGCTTCTCGACGGAGATTATGAGAAGCCCCGGCAAGTTGTGAAGGCGGAGTTTGCCTACCCGGAGCGGGGAAGAACTACCTTAGTGATCGAGGAAGGCTCGAGCGAGTGGAGCCGGCTTGAAGCGATTCAAGTCACCTCAAAGTGGAGTAGGGGAGACCGACAAGTCTCCGAGACCACGGGTTAAAATTCTTGTCTCATATTTATTTGTGATTGGTATTCCTCGTTGTTGAAAATCTATTTCATTGATAGCATTTTCTTGATAGTCTTTGTGCTCACTAGTATATTTGCTACACTTGAATTGACATAGTATCTTAAGTAATAGCAAGAGATTTGAGTGTGTCATTCATAATTGCATCTCTATATCTTAGTGTCTTTTGTAATTTCTAAATAGTATCGAAAAATTCAGAAACCTCCTATTCACCCTCCCTCTAGCCGGTTATCCTTGATCCTACAAACCCAAAAAATACTATACAACCACAAGACTGGTATGGGACGGCCTTAACCCATCAAGTTACTTAAAACTGGCTTTGCACATTGGTAGGCTATAATTGTACGGGCTTTCAGTGACTGACTGCTCGGAGGGACACCCACACTGTCGGGACCCGAATTTGCAAATCCGGACCCTCTGTGTATACCGCACTAGTCCAGGATCACGCTAGTGCACACAGGCGCAACATAGATGCTATCATAGTCGTACACAGCGAAATATAGCATAAACTTCAATGATTAATAATAACTGTTGTCTTACATGAATAATGCCTCACAGGGCTTAAATAAAAAGTATCAATGAAAAGCAGCGGAAATAGAATAAACGCAGTGGCGCTCCAGTTCGCCACAGGCAACTGATGAGGCTCGGACCCTAAGCATTCGCATCCATATAATCCTCCTCCACGAAGGGCGTAGATTCCTCCTCTTCTGAAGTTGTTGTTGTTGGGGTGAGTACATAAAGCACTCAACAAGTTGTGCACAATAATGCAAGTCTAATATTCTATATGCTTGGCTTAATCCAAAGGAATGGCTAATATGGCTATTTTGCAGTAAAGCAGCATTTAACAAGAATATAGTAAATAGATTGGAAAGCAGTAAAACAAATACAGTAATTAATAAATTCAGCATTTCTGAAGTAACCAAGTTTCTCAATCCTAAATTATTTTCCACTTTCCATGGCACCTTGCCATCCCAATAGGTTTTTGTTTAACAAAAGTCTAACCCTTAACTGTAATTCCGAGCATTGCCCAATCTGGTGAGCACGGCTATTCGAATAGATTGTACACTCTGCAGAGGTTATGCACTTTACCCACACGATACAACCAAACACCACCAAGGCGAGTGATCGTAATAAAGCCTTTACAATGCTACACCTAGACCCAAGATCGCTCGCTAAGGTTTCAACATCAAGGGTTAAACCACCACAACAGGCCCCCTCTTGCGCCATGTGAGTTAAACCGTAACCGGGACTCACTATTCACCACGATCAAATCTAGGTTTCACAAATTATTCACTAGGCTATCCCATTCCGGACATGTGGTTGCAAGAAGGACTCAGTCAAAGGCTTGCAAGGTTAAGTCCTTAAAGTGATTAAGGCAAGACTTCCACATACCCTGCCATCCTCGGCCCACCTTGGCACACCGCCTTGCCACTTGCCCCAATCTAAAATCATTACCACCCCACTTGATTACCAAGCACCACATGCCATCAACATTTCAATCTAGATGTGTGACCTCCTCGCCACGACAACTTGATATCACGGTGCGACAGCACATGACACACCAATTCATAAACATTATTCCATATTCCATTAGTCAAGATTAAGTATCAACATTCGGACACATGTGATGACGTGGCATGGCTAAGCAATCTATGACGGTCTAACTAGCCCAGGTTGATTATCAATATTAACCGACTATAATTCCACATCCTAGGGTGACAAATAGATCATGGCATAAAATTGGCAAGGTATGATTTAATTCAAATAGGCATATTATCTAATTCCCAGATTAATTGAAATCATTTATACACATAAAATATCATGCATAAAGTTTAAGAGACAAAATAGCAATTTGGTGAAAATTAGGTGCAACATGATCAAAGCACAACTTGCCTTGGAGTAGGTGCTGGTCTTGCTCTGAGCTTGGGTCTTGAAGCGATGAATCTTCCTCCGGATCACCGAGCAGTTCAACGTCTACGCGAAACGATGCCAAAATAGCAAATAAACACCAAAACAGAGAGCAACCAAACTCCAAAAATAAAATAAAATTCACCAATAAATAGATCTTTATTTTACAAATTTTTAGAAATTTGAATCACTCAAATCCGAGTTAAAATGCGAAAGATATAGCCTTTTGAGGTTTGAATAAATACTGAAAATACAAAAAATAGAAAAACCGATTTTTCCGAGTTATTTTTCTATTGGAAAAGATCTTTATTGCGCAATGCTGACGTCAGCCCTGGCCCGAGCCAATCAGGCGCTGACACGTCACCTCGGCGCACAGACCCGGTCCACGGAACCGCCTCTGGTCCACCGTGGACGCGACTCACGGCGCCTCGCATCACGTGCCCGACACGCGGCGCGCATCGACTGGCTGCAACGCCGCCCGAGCCGATGCTCGACACGCGGCGTACATCCAGGCGATGATCCAACGGCTAACGCTCTAACGCACACGCGGCGCGATCTCAACCGAACAAACCTGATCCAACGGCCGATGAAGCTTCCCGACGAAGATGGCAGCACGGCGGCGGTCTGGCACCGGAGCGGAGGACGACGACCTCCCGAACGGCGTTTCGGCGCGACTCCGGCGAGATGAAGTGGCTACCCCGATGCGGCTTGACGCGACGAGCCCGGATCTGGAACCGATTCGGCGAACGGCGGCTTGACGGAGACGCAAACTAAAGAAAACGACCGGCGGCGCTACGAAAAACTGCGGCGAGCTCTCATCGCGACGGCGACGGCGACTGACGGCGAAGGCTAGCATCGGCGGATGCGCTGCGGGATGGCGATCCTCGGGTGCGGTCCGCGCTTTAAATAGCCACGGTGAACGCCCGAAAAAGGCAACCTAAAATCACGCAGCGGCGACGGCAGCGGGCGGCGATTCGAAACCGAATCGAGACGATGATCGCGTCCGTCCGATCTGCGATGAACGGCTACGATTAGATCCGGCGATACGATCCGATCCGCTCCTTCCAAATCCAACGGCGAGATCTAAACTTACCAAAACAACGCAAGGAATCCTCACCGCGTGATCTTGATCCAACGGCCGAAGGCGCTAGGGTTTCGCGAAGAGACGGTAGTCGATCCGGATCCAACGGTCACACGCAGCGGCGGCGCAAAGCGGCCGACGGGCGCGCCATGATGGGTCACAAGACGCACGATCTTGGGCTTAGCCCATGATTGTTCCAAGATTTTTCAAAAGCTTTTTGATTTAAAATAATTCCCAAAATTAGATTAATTCATTTAAGGCAATTAAAATATCAGGAAAAATCCAGGAAAATTCTCATAAATACTTTGGGACATTCTGAGCTCAAATAAAATATTTTTGGTAAAACTTTATATTAACTTTATCTATATATACATTTAGTTTTCACTAAAGGTTCAATATACTTAATTAAAATAAATTCAAATAATTTCTGGAAAATCCAATAAATTCAGAAAATCACCAAAATGCACATAAGTGAAATTATAGGCCAAATTTTTGGGATGTTACACACACCGAGGTGTTGGGAATAACGTTTCTTGATACAACTGTGCACGCCATACTATGGATATACTTAATCATTTACTGTACAGTAATTGTACAAACATTTACACCATAGTATGGGTTTAACGTCATCGGGCTGGTGCAAAGTTAGGGTTAAGTAATGCAACGATTATATTATGATCTCCTTGCCGATAAACCAAAGGAAGTGTGTTACTGTCAGGCAAAACGGGAGAATCATTTATTGTGGGTAATGTTGTACACCTCTGCGGAGCGTAAAACTTTTCGAAAAGATGTTCCCGCGGTTATAGAAGTCTTGGTGCACCAGCACTAGTTAGATGTTTTTTATTTTCATAAAACTTTGGATTCTACCAGGTGCTAGTAGAAAATGGTTCGTGGATATGGTCACACCACCCAGGTTCGTGAATTTACTTATTCGTATTTACATACTGTTATTTTATGTATCAAATTTGTTATTAATTAAATTTTATTTGCAATCTACTATTCAGTATTTACATTTCAAAATTAGCTTTGTGCAAATTAACCGTAGAAACCTTTCCTTTGAAATGGCCTGCATATATTATAGGTTTTGCAAAAGTCTTGCGGAGTACGTAAAGTACTCACCCTTGCTTAATTGTTGCTTTTAGGTGAAGAATCAAATTAGCCTGACGAAACTTATTTGACGCAGGATTCGGGGATGTTAACGATGAATTTTTCTAGGATTTATGCCTTATCAGTTGCCTAAGAGTTGGATGGGCACACTACAAGACTTTTGATTCTTTCTGCTGCGTTTTACTCTAGATTGTAAGACCTTACTGTATAAATTATCACTATCATATGTAATAAAGAGTATGGATGTGAAATCAATTGTTGTAAATATGTGTGCTAGCCACTGATCATGGGACTAGTACTATTTGCATATAGATTCTTAATTTAGCATTTTATGCAGAAATGAGGGTCGCTACATGGAGGCAAGGCAACCCTAACCCTAACACATGAACACACATGTGGATACCATTCACGTTTACATGGGCTAACCCGTTAACACAACACCATATCGCGTTTTAGCGAATTGATTCGGCTCATTCAATTTGGCTCTAAAGTTCAAAAGTTATAGCTAATTGATTCAACTCGGTTTCTGAAAATAAAAGAAAAACCGAAATACGCTTTTACAGAACAAAAAGCGTCTTTACCGGTTGAACTGGTTTCATTTGCGCCACTGACCGAAGGGCCCCAGGAGGCAGTGAGACAAAGCAGGGGAGTTGGCTAGGGCACGACGGCGATGTCGTTCTGGCGGAGCTCCGGCGAAGGCGAGGGCAAGGGAGCATGGGCTCGACAAGGCGCATCCGATGGCAAGAGGAATTCAGCGACTGACAAATTGGGCCGGGGACCACCAGGCAGTGAGACAGAAGCTTTTCCGTTACTTCCAGCGAACGGTGTCGCTACAGCACTAGGCCCGCACGTCAGCGAGAGGAGACGAGACAAGGAGATAAACTTCAGCTCGGACAGCTCAGTTCTAGCGTTAATTCGGCCATCAAATCAATGTAAACTTTTTTACGGAGGACTTCGGTTAATTTTTATGTTCTATTAAAAATCCTAGATCAAAATATCATATATACAATTTATATAAATTCCGAAATTAAACACTGCCCAGAAATTCCTTTTAGGGTTATAATTATATTATTTATTTTTGAGACTTTTTTAAAAGTGTTATATTTATGTTAAGTATTCTCCCACAAAAATTTCAAGTTAAAATATTATATATTTATTTTATAATAATTCTGACATTCTATTTTGCAGATTCTTAAGGTATCTATTTTTGAATTTTAAAAGGCCTTAAATGACATTATTAATTTCTGATATTTTTACCAGAGGTAAATAATGCATTGAAGATATTATGGTAATTTTCACGGCTCCATATAAGTTTCTAATATTTTCTAGAAATTCTGACTTCTACTGTTTTTAGTCAAACATATTGTCACTCAATTCATTTATTCATATTCCTGTGCACAAAAATCTTATTTGGCAGATAGACTCATCCACCTGCATGCCTAGGGTTTCCATGATAATTTTATAACTTTTTACTTTTACCATATTACCTTTTTCTTTCTTTTCTTATTCTCCTTTATTTGATTTTCATGCAATACAAAAGTCCAAGATAATCCAAATAAAACCAATGATGTCAAGAAAACTCAGAAATAATCATATTCAAATTCAAAATATATATTTTTATTTTATTGCATTTTTTGGGATGATACATCAGGGTCAAGTTCACACGGCGTGAAACTTCACGCGACATCTGTCGTGGCAGCAAATCGGAACTCTATCATTTGTTGTGGAAAGAGATGGGCAATGGTGTTCAGCTGAAGAAAGGCAAGCTTCAGAGGGGCTGAGCTACTGGCAGGTGAGGGCCCCACATGGTCAGTGAGACAAAAGAATTCACTAGGAGCTTCTCCGGACAGATTAGGATTCATGCATTTAATTGAGGTGCCATTCGTGTCCTAAAATTTTTATGTCTGATCTATAGGTAGGTCATATCCTCCGGTAAAAATTTCAATTCAAGATCGATCTTATCTAAATATATAAAATTCTGACAATACTTCTTTACCAATTAATAATTCTCTGATTTTTATTTTTTTGAGGATGAATATTGAGTCTATTTTATTTCAAAAAATTTCATGGTGATTCCATGGATATTATAAGGTTTCCATAAAATTTTTAGAAGATTATCAGCTCTAGAGTTTTTTTATTAAATTCTGACATGCTTTATGCTAATTAATTTTAGTTTTATTTTTTGATTTTATAAAAGCAATAAATCTGATTATTTATTTTTTAAAACTTTTCCTTTAAGTTACCCTAATGATGTATATGACATGGAAAAATTTCTAGGATATGACACGTTATGTACGAAATTTATTAATTATGACATTGTGCTATTCTTAGTCTTATATCACAGTTTTTGCTTTATTATCAATAATAAATGTGTTCATATTGCTTTGAAGTTTTTATTGGTTACTCTGGAGGTATATTAGGATTTATGTAGATTTTCTTCTGATTTTATCTTTATATGATTTAGCCTTCATATTTTGAGAAGAGGCAATTTAATATTGTAATTTGATGTTGTAACTATAGCAAATATTTTAAAATGATTCTAAAATTCTTTGGGAAGGCTCTGGAGTGATCTTTGGATTTAATTATATTTTCTTTGGATTTTTCTCTTATATGATTTTGGTCTTTATTGTTTAGAAAACTGATTTTTAAATCAAGAAAATTGATTTTCTTAAAGACAAAATTCCAAAAAATCAGAAAAGGTGAAAATTCAAAACTAAATCATATTTCAAACTTAAATTTTTATTTATTCATTTTTAAATTTTATAATTTTATTTTATCCGTTTTTTGAATTTTTCGGGATGTTACATTATGTGAGCATCTAGGCCCCTTATTTTTTTCAATTATGCTTATTATGTAGGTTTTGGTGTTGATGATCAAGAAGGATACTAAGTAGAAGCCGACAACAGCCGTATTTGAAAATCAAGGCTAAAGTGTTTGTTTATAGTTTTGGCTTGAGAGTTGATTCAAGCTATATAGCTAGAATCACCGTACTATTAAGAGGGATTATACATAAGAAATGATCTTGGTTCATATGCAAAATCACTAAGATTACTTGTAGCATAGGACATTTCATATCTCTTATTCAAAAATCCAAATCTTCCCTTTCTTAGTCAAAAAGAGCTCTCTCTCGGACCAAACATCTTGTCAGGCACTCAAGAAATCAAAGTTCAAATCCTAACCGAGCGCACACCATGTACGCCGGACCGACTTTTTCAGTCCGGCGCTAAGAGATATCCTCTGATGTATTTCAACCGAGCGTACACCGTTCACGCCGGACCGATCCGAATTATATGTGTACGTTCTTCACTCAAATAAAACCAGCCGTTTTTCCCATATACGCCGGACCAACTTTTTCGGTCCAGCGCAAATGTTGTTCGCTGGTACTCAAATGGAACGAGGCATGTGTACGCCGGACCAACTTTTTCGGTCCGACGCAAACATTGTTTTGCTGGTATTCGAATAGATCAAAGTATGTGTACGCCGGACCAATTTCGTCGGTCTGGCACAAACTCTTTTACCAGTACATATATACGACGGACCGTTTTTTTCGGTCCGGCGCAAATGGGTCACACTGGGTACATTAACGCTTCTCAAATCTTATGTACACCGGACCGACTTTTTTAGTCCGACGCGTGTGTATATTTCAACATATGACTCATACACTTCAAAATTCTTATAAAAAGGCAGTAGTTGACCTATCTCATCCATCCTACCAACCCCCAATGGGCAAATGGCATATACAACGGTTATTTCTGTTCAGGCTCTATATATATACAGTGTTGCGGTTCACAAACATACAGAGAGCTTTGCACATACACATTATTGATATTCTGAACACCGTTGACATCTTTCAAATCAATTACAACTCTTTGATCGTTAACATTTCTGAGCGTTCATTCCATCAAAGTTTGAGCTTCATCTCATAAACCACAAACATTCATTCTGAACATTTAGAGTTCTTGCTCCTAGCTGAGTCTAGTTTGCATCAAGCTATTGAACCAAGAGACAGGGCTTGTGGATAGTCTATTACTCTTGGAACTAGCTGTTCCTAGACGGTTGGAGAAGTTGTTGGTGCGACCTATCCAAAAGAGATTGTGGAAGGCCACCGTTGCTGTGAAAGGTTGAGACTCACCTCACCGGAGTGGTGGAAGAGTCAAGCTAAGGGGAAACCAAAAGCTATTGTGATTGGCTATTTGGTGGAGCAATACATCTGAAGAAGTGCTTTTGGTTAAGCTATACTTCTGAAGAAGTGCTCTAACGGGGACGTAGGAGTTTGAGCTCTGAACCTCGGTGAAAATCTTTGAGTCTTCCTATTATTAGTTTATCTTTGTTTGTTCCTCTTATTGTCAGTTCTCATTCAAGTTCTTCTCTATACAAATCTTACTGAAACAGAGTTGTACTGAATCTTTATACTAATTGTTTCTGTTACTATTTTTATTGAGAAAAGTTTTTCCATAAGAATTAAAAAGTTTTAAAGTTGCCTATTCACCCCCCTCTAGGCCAACTTGATCCTTACACACTATCGCTCTTTTACCAAGAAATTAAACATGATGGGTGTTACATTATTCTCTCTCTGTGAAAGCTCCCTTTAGGAAGACCTTACCCAACAAAAGGTCAAAAACACACTGGGGAATTTTACTTTTTGCACAGTTGGATGTTGCATTGCACCTAACATCGTGGCTAAAGGCTAGGAGCTACTTGAGGGGGAAAAACTTGATGTATACACATCGAGAGCAGTTTGTGTATAGCAGCCCTTGCCCACTGAATTTTGCTAAATCTGATCCTGTACAAACTGTATAGAGTTCAATATTTAGTATGTATGCTGAGTTGCTAACATGCTTGGATGCAAAAATGGCAATCAATACGACTAGGTAGAGCCACGCGCTATGCTGCGTGGGGCGAATTTTTGTCTAGAGCTGGGCATAATTTTTTTGATAGCATAAGGTCTTTTTTGCAAAAGGGCTCGTTTTTGCAAAAGGGCTCGTTTTAGCTAGTTGCATTTTTTTGATAGCATAAGGTCTTTTTTGTCTAGAGATGAACCACAGGGTTATTTTTTAACAAAAATAGATGGGAGGACCTCAACGCAATTTCGGTTTTCTCATGGGCCTTTCTGCAAAATGGGCTAGCTAGAAGCCATCGATGAATTTGCGGAACCACAGGGTTACTTTTGCAAAAAAACCAGAGGTAGAATTCTCGGGGGACTTTTTCACGAAACGGGCAATTCTTTTAGCAGAATACAAAACTTTCCACTCACCCACCCACACACACAAACACATAGATTAATTCGAGCCAGCCAAGATGTTTACTTCGATTACTAGCAAAATCTATGCATGTGACCACCTATTAGTAGCATAGCAACCAGTATAAAATCAACACAACTGAGTACGGTTACTTGTATATAGTTAGGGATGAAATCGGATCGGATAGTTTCCGATTGATTGCTCGGAGGGGCGCCCACACCGAGGTGTTGGGAATAACATTTGATGATACAACGATATACATCATGCTATGGACATATATATATAACCATTTATCGTACAGTGACTATACAAATAACTTCTACCACCATAGCATGGGTTTAATGTCACCGGGCTGATGCAAAGTTAACCTAATTAATGCAAAAGATTTCCGTCATGAACATTCTGGCCACTATACCAAAGGTGCGTGAAAATAGCTACAAAAAGAAAAGGTCATGACTTCTGGGTAAAGTTCTACACCTCTGCAGAGTGTAAATCTAATCGATTAGCCGTGCCCACGGTCAAGGGACACTTGGTGCATCCGCACTAGTTAGAAGTTTTGGTATTTTCTAAATGGTTTGGATTGGAGACATTTGTTGGAAGGTGATTGTTGCATATTTGTGCCACGTGTTGGCAATAGACGATTCGATGTTCACGCTGTGAAGGACTGTGAGATTTTACTTATGCTTTACTTACTTTCATATCAGTCAAACTTGCTTTACAAATTACGTTTGTACATTACAACTTGATTTACAAATTCAATCTCGCTTTATGCAAATTAATCATAGAGCCTTCTTTGACATGGCTTGCATTTCTGCATTTTTGCAAATACCACCTTAAGTCTTACTGAGTACGAAAGTACTCAACCTTGCTTAATATGTTGTTTTAGGTGGAAAAGAAAATGAGGCTCCGAAAATTACTTTTCATCGCAGGATACGGGAACTTTAATGAAGCGATCTTTCTAGGGATTATGGCTTATCAGTTGCCTAAGGGTTGGATGGGCACACTACAAGACTTTTGCTTCTTCTGCTGCTATATACTCTGAATTGTAAAATACAATGTATAAATAGCTTCCAATTTAATAATAATATTGTGTATGGTTGTGATTCCAATTGTTGTAAATGTGCGTACTAGCCACTGATCATGGGACTATTACTGTATGCACATAGATTCTCATTTTTGCATTTTATACAAAAATAGGGGTCGTTACAGTGTTATATACTTTTTATAGAGACATGGTATCTAATGTAATGACCCCCATTTTCACATGAATGCAAAAATGGAAATCTCATGTGCAAACAGTACTAGTCCCATGATCAGTAGCTAGTACGCACATTTACAACAATTGGAATCACAACCATACATCATTTTATTAAAGCGGAAGCTAATTTACATAATAATCTTACAATTCAGAGTTTATAGCAAGAAGAAGCAAAATCTTGTAGTGTGCCCATCCAATCCTCGTGCAACCGACAAGGCATAATCCCTAGAAATTCATCACAATATCCCGAATCTGCGACAATTATGTTTCACGAGCTAATCTGATTCTTCACCTAAAACAACAATTACAAGGGTGAGTACTTTGTACTCGCAAGACTTTTGCAAAGCCTATGATATATGCAAGCCATTTCAAAGGAAAGGCTAGTACAGTTAGTTTGCATAAAGTCGATTTGAAATATAAATACATAATAGTAGATTGCAAACGGAATTTAAGTAAAAGCAATTTAATATGAAAGTAACAGAATGTAAACATAAATAAATCTCATGTACCTGGGTATCCTGACCATATCCACAAAACCAGTTCTACTGACACCCAGTAGAATTCACCAACACACGGTAGAAACCGCATTTTATGAAAATAACAAAACTGCTAACTATGTGATAACTTTAGCAAGTTCCCATAACCGCGGGTACGGCTAATCGATTAGTTTTACACTCTGCAAAGGTGTACATCTTTACCCACAAGTCATGACCTTTTCCTTTTGCCGCATAGTTCACGCACCTTTGGCGTAGTGGCCAGAATGTTCATGACGAAAACCTTTACATTACCTAGGTTAACTTTGCACCACTCGGACGAAACCCATACTATGGCGTAAGAACTCGAGCATAGAAATGATGGAACTTCCCCAGAGTACGGCGTACACCGGTGTATCGGTAAACGTTTGATCCATGATCACCTCGGTGTGGACGTCCCTTCGAGCAATTCATTAAGAAACAGCTCGTACTGCTCCAGCCTTCCAATGTGCAAAGTTAAACTAGATAACTTAATTGGTTTAAGGCTGTCCCATACCAGCACCTGTGGTTGTACGGTAATTCTTGGCCTGAAAACAACCCATAGTTCGGTCCTTAACTCGACACGGGCAATAATCTCCACCCTACACTACGTGCAAAGACATGCACAACCGGCTATTGCCAATAATTACCCGCATCTAAACCATAGTTTTATTTTTATTTTCCAACCAAAACACCAACCATAAAAATGGTCATACCCATTAAAAGTCATATCCAACATTTTTAATCATGTCAAAGTTTTATGTTTCTTTAAGCATGGCTAAGCATGTCACTAAATGTGAATAACTCAAATTGACATCATGTACTGTCTATGCTATTCTAGGGTTATCAAGGTTCATAATTTTCTACTTATCAAGGAAGTTCTATAAGTCTACTGGTACAACTACCATTACCCGAAATATAGCAGACTTTAATAAAGTATGCAGTAAAACATTTAATGAAAACATTTATAAAATTGGGTTCAATATGATCATAGGGGGTGCTTGCCTTGCTTATTTATTGCTTACGACGAAGACGAAGCCACGGTTGACGGAGGCAATGACGGAAGTAGCGTCGTCGGATTCTACACGTCGTTCAATCGGAAATATAGCAAATATCCAACTTCAATAAGGGCAAAAAGAAAACAGACAGAAAACCAAATAAAGACTCATTGCAGAAGGCAGGAATGTTTTAGGGCTTGGTTTGAATGATTTCAAGATCTTATGATTTAGATAATTATACAAACATATTGTTAATGACTTATGATAAAGAAAGCATGGTTTCTTTGATACATTATCTATTCTTGATTTACGAATTCAAGAGGCTAAAATTATAAATTCTTGTATTTATAACTTCGAATTATAGATGCTAAAATTATTTGGATTAATAGAATTAACATATTAGACAATTGAGTCGAAACTATAAATGAATAACACTTAATTGATTTTGCATAATAAGCGTTTGCGAACATATTAGGTCTGATAAGTTAAATTACCAATTATACATTAGTGGTTTTTGAGAAGGTTCTGGTGATACAAATTACATATTTGTGCATTATTTCAGAGTTAGCTTATTCACATAATTAAGTCCATAAAGCATAATACTTAAGGTTATTTGGTTATTAGGATTTATATGTAAAACATGATGAAATAAGATTATTTCTCCAGAATATGATAATCTATACTTTGAAGAACATTCTTAAGCTGATTTCATACATTTTAGTGTTTAGACGATACATTATATTCTTTGTTGAAACAGCTTATATGATACTAAGGTTATGACAACTATATTACTTAAGAGTATTGGACTACTCGGATTTAGATGCAAAGCAGGTTGAAAATAAAATATCTTTATAGATCATGGTAGTTCATACCTCAAGTATTAGTTCGGAACTGATCTCCATAAAATTTGCATTAAGACGATTTATTCTACGGGTTGTTGAAAATGCTTAATTAGTTTTATAATTTACACGATAAAGGTTCAGTTTTAATTCTTAGTTTGCGACTGACCCTTGCATGATTATTTATTCATTTTCCAGGCATTAGTATGGGATATCACTAAGATTGTTTTAAAGTTGATTTCACAATATTTTGCTTTTATCCGAGATGTTTTCCATATAATTAAACATTAAGACTTGATATGTACATAATTCAATTATGCACAAACATGAGGTATTATTGCGTAACAGGTGCATTATGGTTTCATTAAGGATCTAGGAATTATTTACCATTACTTGAACATGTATGCCTTAAGTTACATTTATTTTAATTTCTATACATTGGAAAATAATCTATCTTTAATTCGAATTAGATTCAATTTCTAAATGTTTTTGTATAATTGGGATTCTTATAATATCAGGAGTGATACAAAACTAGTTTTATCAGAATTTGAGTTCATTTGATCTATATCCTAACTATTTAAAATTATAGATTCAAAATACTACAATAATTGTATTAATATTGAACTATTTACTTACTATATGCAATAACTCAAAATTTCCTATGCTGAACACTAATTATTTTTGCACAATTAGGTTCCTGAAAGTCTAGGTATTTTATAAAAATTTGTTTCATTTATTTTGGAGGTCATTTGCAAAAATTCTACACATAGCATTCTTTTAAACCTTTTCTTTAAAATTTAAATATAGTTCATATCCAAATTATTTTCGCATATTCTGAATCTAAAGGATTTATCAGAAATTTATTTCATCTCATTTGGATTGATAGTTCAAAAGTTATGCATATTTGAATATACTAGGGTTTGAAAAATACAGAAATTAAAAGAAATTACCATAAACGGAAAGAGCGCTTTCACCACTGCAATACACTTTCCTCTTCGGGACTTGGCTGGGCTAAAGCGCTGACGAGATGGACCCAGATGGCGTGGATCGGTGAGTTAGACGCGACACGCGGACCCCGCCAGGGAGACGGCGTGGGCCACGGCGGCGCCACAAAGACGACTCGGAGGCTGACCAACCGGTCCCGCTTGGCGGTGACCCGGGGCAAGGGAGACGGCGCCGAGGCTCGTCGCCGGTGAGAGAAGGCTGGAGGCGAGGAATCAGCTCCGCCTCGAGCATCAGGGCGTCCGTGCGCACATGGGAGCGGAGTTGATTTGGCCGGAGATGGCTGCGAGGTGGGTCGCCACCGAGAGCCAGCGGCGACGGCCACGATCAAGGTTCGCCGGCGACGAAGGAGCACCGGAGGAGGTGAATCGGTACCATGACGAGCATTAGCATGTCCATGCGAAGCCAGAGGTGGTGCTAGCTCAGCTCGAAAGGGCCGGAGTTGGCCTGCCACCGAGAGCCAGTGGCGGAGGAGGGCGGCTCGCCGGGGAAGAAGATGGGTTAGGTTCGGCTCGAATGGGCAACGAGGTGAGCATCACGAAGGCCCAAGAGTTCCATTTTTACGATTGGATGAATTGGGGAATCACCAAAGAGCTCCACCACCATGCGACCGGAGCTGAGGAAGAGGATGGCGGTGGCATCGGTGCTGCGGCTGACAAGCTCAAGAATTAATGGAGGGATTTGATTCGCACTCAGCTATGGTATCTTCATGCGCGAGGAATTGGGGTATGATGCACCAAGGGAAAAGATGGCCGACAATTTGGTCTTGGCGGTGAGATGGCCAGAAATGGGAAAACGGCGCAAGAGGGGAAGCTCGAGTGTGCACAGTCGGCGGCGAACCAAGCACCAAGAAACACGGGCAAGGACCAAAACGGGATACCGGAGTCTTACTGGTGCTTTAGGAAGTGATGGCCGGGGCTATGGCAGTCCGTAGCGGTGGCGCAATGGGGATGAGCGGCGTCAGCAGGGGTGTGCGGTGGTAGAGCACCATGGCCAGGGGATGCTGCAATTGAGCTGGGGAAGGTGCTTATAGGTAGGTAATGGTTCTTTCAGTGGAAGCAATTGAAGTTTGATGCATCAACTATGGAATTCGGGCTGCAGCTTTGCTGAATGGGGAATGAGGTGAAGAAGGCAGTGGGGTTGTGATTGTGCAGAGCCTGGCAAGAGGAAAGATGAGGGGATGTGTTGATGTTTTGATGAGGCTCAGAGTTGCTTAAATAGGCGAGCTTGGCTAGGTTGCGTCGGAATCAAAGATTTGTTTGACTAAAAACAGAGAAGGCTTGGCTGGCTGTGCTTCCGCTTGGGTTTGGCATCGTGGGGAAGAAGAACCTGGAGAGGATGAGCTGCTGACGTGTGGGTCCAAGTACAAGAGAAGACAATTTCAGTTTTGGTTCCTCAGGACAGCACCGACTTGACGCCATTCTTTGTACTAGAAAACGTTCTCCAAAATTTTTGATAATTTTTTAACATGTCGGCAGGATAAATATTGTTATGAAGTAAAATTTATAGATTAAAAATCGTTACATAAAAATTATATTAATTCTGACAATGCATAGTTGTCATTTTCTGTTGATTCGGAATTTGATTTAATTTAAGACTAAAAATAGTTTATTATTTGATGAAACTTTTTATGCGGATCCTAAATGGAACTAAGTAACTTAAATAAAATTTTCAGATTTTTAAATTTTAAATTTTATTTTTAATAATTCTGACATTGAACTTTTCAGCTTTCCTCATTGTCTGTTTATGAATTTCTAAAATTATTAAATGATGGGATAAATTCTTGATATTTTTACCAGACATAGATAATATAATCATGTCGGCATGTTTAAAGTTTTAACTCTGGTTAAGGTCGACAGAATTCTGGAGAAATCTTGCAAGGTCGGTTCAGAATATCTAGATAGGGTCATTTTTGTCTTTTTACTTTATTTAATTATTCCAGATCAGTGAAAGTTGTATAATCATGATTATATATAGATCTGAGATTTATCTGATATTTTTACATATTTTATTGATTTTGTATTTTTATCTTTTTACTTTTACCATTTTACCATTTCAATTTATGAGACTTTTCTTTTTAAACAAAAACTCAAGAAAATCAATAATTCAGAAAACTCAAAAATTAAAATTCAAATTAAAGGTTACATCTTAATTCATTTTTATATTTTGTTTGTTTTGAAAGAAATAGTTTTAATGAGGAAAATCTTTCTTTTCTTTAAGATTGGAATACAAGGAAAGAGGAAAAGATATTGTTTAAAAATCAAAATCTTGATTCCAATTGAAATTCTATTCAATTCCATTTTTAATTTCAAACTTTTCATTTTTCATATTTTTGAATTTTTATGGGATGTTACATCTAAGTATTATCAAACTTTTAGTGTGTTATGTGTTTGCTTCCATTTGTATCTCTGAGCAAGGATTACCTTCATTTTGTGTTTTGATCTACGTGTATGATAAACTAATCATGTGTGTGTGATAAACTAAGTCTTATATAATTTTGTTTGCGACATGGTATCTAACTATTGTCTCTAAGTGAATGAAAATGCTTATATTTGTTCAATTTTCAATAATATTTTGATCAATCAACTAGTTATGTGTTTTCATTGATTTTTTATTTACAATCTAAGGGGTTATCATATTCTGATAAATATTTGAAACCGTATCCGATTCGATTCGTATCCAATTTGTATATGTATTCGATATTATCCGTATTCACATTCGTATTTGTATCCGAACTATCCGTATCTATATCCACATCCAAGAAAAATATGAAAACAAATATGGTAGAGCTATTATCCGTCCGTATCCGATCCATTTTCACCCCTATATATAGTCCTAAAGAGGAATGCTATAAGAGTTCTCTAGGATTAGGATTTTTACTTTCTTTTGGTATATATTTCCAACTTCTCTTTGGAGGAGAACTAAGAAACTTAGGACGATATATAAACCCACGGGGTGGTCATAGAGAACCCGATCAACCAAGAAGCAAGCCAAGCAAATGGAGCTCATCTAATGTAGATGCGCACTAGAGGATTAGAGGCTAGGTTATTCTTTATCACTAAATTCTTATATAGGGTAAGGATTCGACAATCCTAAAAGGTTTGAGAGGGTTGTGAGAGAGCAACAATCCCTTGTACTCGCTTGAGGTCATTCTTAAATAATTTGCGGTCGGTTTCACCAAATCTTTTTTGTCTTATCATGGTTGCTTCAACGCTATTATATTGGTTCTCTCTACGAGATTCATCTACGTCGTTCTTAAGATCGTGCATGCTTGTGACGTATCTCACAAATCTTTGGTCTGATCCGGGGAGCTACTACGCATAAGTAGGGGTACCAGGATATAACAAGTGGCATCAGACCCAATGATAGATTAATTAGATTTGTCAAAAGGTAGGTAAAGTGTCAGGTGGCACAAAATCATGATCCATGTCAATAATGTGGAATCAAGTGGAAAATTTTGACAGCGAAGGAAATTTCAGTGTGTGATAATGTGTGGTGAAGGATATCCTTGTCCAACAAGAGTTAATCACTGCTCTTGCAGGGAATAAGCCGAAAAATATGTTTGCTAAAGACTGGAAGGTGATAGAGCAGAAGGGTATCAGTATATTCCGTCTATATTGCTCCAATGAGGTAAAGTACCCAGCTATCAAGGAGAATTCAACGAAGAAATTATAGAACGACTGTGAAGAATGGTATGTGGAAAAGTCACTAACAAACTGGTGGGTGCTAGAGCGACAATTATACAGGTTGCGCATGGAGGAACGTGCACGGTTCATTGACTATCTCCATGTTCTTGAACAAGCATATCACAATTTGATTAGTGTGGATGGGAAAATTAAGGAGAACGATAAAGTCATTGTACTGACATCATCTCTATCACCATCATAGGAGCAATTGGTGATGAATATTCTCATCAGAAAAAACAGACTCAACATCAATGAGGCAATTGCATATCTGTTGGTGGCAAAGCCCTTGAAAAAGCCATCAGAATCTTCATCCTTGGGTGATCAACAATTGGCTGCATTAGGTGTTACAAGCAAAAGCAAGAGTTACAAGAAGAAGAAGGGCAAGAGCAATGGCACATGTGTATGCTATCTGTGTGACGAGGAAGGTTATATGATAATGGATTGTTCGAGTTTGAAGCAAATGAAGAGTGTATGCTCAATAACGGTTGTAAAAGGTGATTTGGATGTACTTGTCGTTAGTTAATCAGGTACTTCTCATACATTGATGTTAGATTCGGGTTGTTGCTTTCATATATGTTTGGCAAGGGAGATGTTTGACAAAGGATCTCTACGCCTAGCTCATAGAACTATTCACTTGGCGGATTGTAATAAGTATGCAATTAATGAGGTGAGAACAGTTATATTGGAGATGTATGATGGAGCACATCACACATTAACGGGATTTTCATATGTTTTTGGTATAAAGAAAAATCTAATATATGTGAGGTTGCTTAAACTCGAAAGTTATGAGCTATCACTTTGATGTGGAGTCATACGAGTTACTTGCAAAGGAAAGTGATCATGAAAAGTATGTAGAGCAATGGAGGATACCGATTGATGGATAAATCTAAAGGAATGACAACCGATGAAAGGTTTGATAAGAATCCTAATGAAGAGAAGGAAACTGTGTCATCAACGGTAGGTACTCAGATCTCAATTGAAGTTATATGCGAAACTGCAAAGATGGTTCCAAAATCTAGTAAACGCAAAAACGAAGGAGCGAGCGGTTGGAAGAAGGAAGACGTGGAGAGACCAACCACATGGTACCAGCGAACAAGTGGAGCTTGGAGGCGGTACAAACATAT
The DNA here is from genome assembly GCA_036346275.1 of Otatea glauca. NCBI lineage: Eukaryota > Viridiplantae > Streptophyta > Magnoliopsida > Poales > Poaceae > Otatea > Otatea glauca. Next base: position 42,754,618 of record CM070712.1, on the reverse strand, counting down.
GGTATGGAGGGATGTAGGAATAACATGCGTGATTAACCAAACTACACAAAGAAAAATCTCTCAAGTGGAGGGTTTGGACAGCCAAGACTGAACACCAATACGCACATTACAGTGATGCGCATAAACCCCAGTGGTGGGGCACTCCCAAAGGTTAGAGGAAAAACAAAAAAAATGAAAAGTGATCATGAAAAATACTGAGAGCAATAGTGGATATGATTGATGTATAAATCTATAGGAAGAGCAACCAATGGAAGGTTTGATAAGAATCTTGATCAGGAGAAGGAAATTGTGTCATTAATAGTGTAGGGTTTGGGCGGCCAAGCCTAACCCATATGCATAATGTGGTGATGTGTATGAGCCCCTGTGGTGAGGCACTCCCAAAGGTGGGAGAAAAAACTAAAAAATAGAAAATAAAATGCAGGGTCGACTTGAAGCAAGTTCTTGAAGGAGCACAATGATTCAACGAATAAGAGTTAAAGTGGAGATTATTGAGTATGGTGACTCATATCTTATGTTTTAGTATTTAAAGAGGCTTGCTATAAGTGTTTTAGATGAATCCTAATAGGATTAGGATTGCAACTTTCTTTTGGAGTAGGATTCCTACTTTCGTATGGAGGACTAAAGAGGCTATATAAATTTATACGGTGGTCGTATAAAACAAGAATAGAAGCAAACCAAGCAAAAGAAGCTCATCCAAAGTAGATATGCACAAGAGGATTAGAGGCTCTCTTTAGCACTAGATTACTGTATTGAATAAGGACCTGAGAATTCTAAAACATTTGAGAGGGTTAGGAGAGAGCAACAATCCCTTGTACTCTTTTAAAGTTGTGCTTAAGAAACTTACAGTCGGTTTTGCTAAATATTTTTTCTCTTTTCATGGTTGCTTCAGCGCTGCTATATATTTTGGTTCTCTTTATAAGATTCATTTATATCGTTCTTGAGATCTTGTATGCTCAAGTCGTATCTCACACAAATCCGATCCGATATGAGATGGCCGCTACGCATAACAAGAGTATCATAGTGTAACAAACGCAATAGACAGCCACACATCTCTAATAAGTAATGAAGAACATCGACAAATTAAGATGCTTCCAGAAATGCAGAGTAACTGCAGGGAATTCACAAGTTTGCGTTTGAGAACAACTAATCGTCTACCTGAAACATTCTTAGAATCTTTCTAGTAACTTTCAAGTCCCAAACTACATGAACAGCATGGATCTAACAGTCGCTGGTAACATTTCTTGTCCCAGGACTAACCATCGTCAGACTTGAAAAAGGAAACGGTCACTTTAATTTGTGTTTGGTTGTTTGTACCAAGTGGTACATTATGAGATGGTTTAAAAAAAATGTCATCAATATGTTTGGTTGCTTAAGTAGAATCATCTTGTCCTAGACGGTGTGATACAAATTTGAAGAATATTTCTTATAAATGCTTAGCCATTTCATTCATTCAAAACAATAAAACTAAATGGTACAAAACCATTACATCCTATTCAATCTTATCCCACCAACCAAACACATTAATCATCTCGATCACACACGCCATTTGAGCACCCACTGGGGCCATAGCGCGCCAAGCCCACGAAAGCCACGCAACGCGACGTGCAGCGAACCGCACACACGCGCAATAGTTTTGTTCGACCGCCGCAAAGAGAGGAGGAACCGACGCTGCTGCTGAGACTCGAGAGCCGCGAGCATCGCATGGATGGCAGCCCAGGAGGCGTCGCAGCCGCTGCGGTGGCGCTACGGCGACATCGACGACGGCAACTTCGCCGTGCGCGGCCGGGGCGTCCCGCTCCTCGTGGGACTCCTCGTCATCCTCGTCTGCTTCGTGTCCGTCTGCCTCTACCTCCGTTGGGCGAGCCGCCGCTACAACACCGACGTGACGCTGCCCTCGTCGTCCGCCGCGGCGCCCGCTTTCTCCTCAGTGGTCGGCATCGACGCTGCCACGCTAGCAGGCTTGCCGGTGACGCTGTACCGGCGTCCCGTGGCGTCGCCCAGTGACAAGGACGACGCGGCGCAGTGCTCGATATGCCTCGGCGAGTACGCGGAGGGCGAGAAGGTGAAGTCGCTGCCGCGGTGCGGGCACTGCTTCCACACGGAGTGCGTGGATTCGTGGCTGCGGTCGCGGCCCAGCTGCCCACTGTGCCGGGGCGCGCTTCTCGCGGCAACCACCAAACCAGATGTTGGAGGCGAAGCCGTCTGATCATGCATGGCCCTGCCACTCGCAACGGTCAATTGGGAACCGTACCGTGCGGCCACAGGGCGACTGACAGTGGCGCATGGAACCCCGCCTCGGAACCTGCCGGTCGACCAGCGGCCACATTCCATTGCACCGGCTGGTGGCTGCGCCGCTGGTGTTCAGAGCACGGTGGAAACTGAATATTCTTTTCTTAGTTAATTTGTACATCAGTTAGTTTTCACACGGTGGCGCTAACATGCCCACAGCAGTAACATAGAAACAAGCTGCATCTTTTCTCGACCGTTTGACTTGGAGCTTTCAGTTGCACTTGCACCTCAGTACCTGGCGAGCCCTTTAGCTTTCAGTTGCTGTGGAGGGTGTTGGGCTTGCACGAAACGGCAGACCTGCAGGCTGCAGTCACTGCGCCGATGCGAGCACTTACCACTATGTTCTAGATCTATCGGTTCGTCCAGCTGGCCATTTACTTGTGTTCACATCAGAGCGAATTCGAGGTTTTTTTTTAGGGGGGAAGGGAGAGAGCGAATTCGAGCTATCGCTACTAGCATGTTTTGGGCTATAAACCGTTTGGTTAGGTCGGACAAAGAAATCAGATATGGGCCAAGACTCTTATACGAGACCCAACCAATTGCAAACCAAAGGGGAATACCGGACTACAGCCTACAGGCAAAGTTTGTTTCTGCCGAGTGCACAGCACACTCCCGATCCCCCCCTAGTTCTGATTAACGCGACATCATCTTCGTTATGAACAACGGCAGGTACACGACCGAGCTGGAGATCCACGACGGCCCGTACGACCGAGGTGGACCTCAATTAACCGCGAGTCCATCTTCGTTATGAACTTGGACTACACCGTGCTGGTGGATGTAGCCATAACGGCGAAGGGAACTGGTGGAGTAAGAAGGCGAGCTCAAAGTAAAACTAAAAATTCAACTAGCAGATTTATAAAGGTCCATGAAAGTGGAGTACATCTTAAGCTCTATTTTGTTGTGTTAGGTTCGAACATAGAAGAGCTGGAGAAGGCGAATGGGGGCAGCAATGGGCTAGAGGACAGACCGCGTCAACTTTATGGAGCTGATCGTGCACCGAGACGACGCGATCGATGAGCTTCTTGAGCTCTGCTAAACAGTTTCGGCTGCGAACAGTAGACTGCTGGACGCCGGATCCTATTTATATTCAAACATTCCAATTCCAATAAGTTGTGGATGAAAAGGAGTAGGATCTTACTCATGGGTTTCTGTTCACTACCTTCGTGTCATCATTCATCATTTCAGCCGGATTGCGCTTTGCTATGTGTATTGTGTAACGTACTTCTTAAATGGTTAATGATCAATATGTTACGAATCAATCAATTACAATGCGGAAATTGATTTCCATACGCTGTACCCTTTTGCCATATGCAGTTGGTAACTCTTCAGCAGAGCACCAAGCGACCAACACAGTGCTGATTCTCTCAATGGTTGCAGCCTAACAACACCCAAAAAGGCAAAAGGGAATAACTTCGAGCTCCCGGGTCAGGGATTTCAATGTCAGACTCGGAAATATCTGGCCATGGAAAGCTAGTTCCAAGATTGAGCAGGAGCATGACAGACGAGATCCTACCCCTGCTGCGAAGCTGGCCGGCTTGATGTGGGCAACCGCGAAAAGAAGGGTACCAACTTAGATCTCGATGGTCCTTCCTGATAATGTTGCCTTCACGAAATAGTCGAAACTAGAAACGCCTGTAACAACACAAAGGAAAATTTACAGCAGAAACGAAACAACAATCCCATCCTGTGAGTTCAGATTTTGGACACACAACTGCAACTACTACTTTGCAGCGTGGAAGGCAACAGTAGGGAAGGATCGAAGCGGTCTTTTTTTTTTTTTAAGAAACGGCGGGAGCTCTGCTATGCATTAAAGAAGAGTGTCCGAATTACAACAAAACTATTGTTTAGATAAATTGTGAATACTTTGAAAACGAAAAAATACAATACGAACTGAGAAAAACCCTAGCCCTGACCCATGCTTCAACCATGGCACCGTCAACTATAGAAGAGAAAACCTGTTTTCTAGAAAATCCGTGCAATACTACCGAAATTTGGAAGCGACCATGTTTCTTCGGTTCTCTACGTCATCAACGATGGTATTAACCACAAGCTAAATCCTATTGTTCGTCTCCTTCCAAATTTGGAATCCATATAGTATACATAAGAATTCCATCAACCTCCCTGCGATATTGCTTGGCAACTGCGCAACGAACTGATCACCACCAAGCAGCGGATCCTAAGCCAACCAACGTAGGTTCTGGAACAATGTGAGACGTTTAAGACGAAGATTAACAGAAATCATGCTTGCTTGGAGCTTGAGGAACCAAGAATTTTTTTTCTTTAATATTTATTTTTATTCTTTTTTTCAAAACTATGCGTCCGAAAAAAAAATTTACGAAAATGCCCCCCCGTCGCCCGTGTATGGGGCGATCGCCCCATACACGGGCGATATGCCCTGCGCCGTTTGCTCCCGTCGGCCGCCGTTGGGTGGGCCTGTCGCCTTGAGACAGGCGATGGTTTTCGATTTTTTTTAAGTATTTTTTTGTAACTTTTGCTAGGAGTGTCCAAATTAAATGAAACTTATTTCTAAATTTAAATTTTGGAATGAGGAATTAGACTGTAAAATAACAATCCATATGCTGTTTGCAGAAAAATATTTTTATTTGAGTTCGAATGCTAGGCTCTAACTATGGATTGTGAAGGAATTATAATGTGTGTTGATCCATAAATCATGAAATAAATAGAATAAGTTACTAGAACCTTATGCACTTCATTTTTGCAAAAATATCTAAATATGATTGCATTTTGAATCAAAGATGGCTAGTTTAAACCCTTTATAACATTCATTGTTCAAGCAGTTAGAATAATGTCTAAAGGACCTCAAAACTTGACAGAACCAGTTTTGTTGCATTTTTGGGCTTGCATAGGTTACAAATATGTAAAAATATTTAGATGTCACTTTAGGCTGCACTATTTTATTGTTGTTCGAACATGCAATCGTCAAAACATCAAAATGGCCGTATCTTTCGCAAACGAGGGTCAAACTCGATGAAATCAAATCTGATAAACTTAAAATGCTATAACCTATCTTGATGGACAAAAATAACATCATTTGGGAGAACTGGAGCAGTAGAACATATACGAGCCCTTCGGACAGTGAGCATACACTTTAAGGTTAGGCCGCACTCTTTATTACGACTTAAAACTGAAAGGAGTACCACGAACAAAGAAAACCAAAGTTAACACGGACGCTCATCGAGTGTTTGAGGCCACTTTCCATTCGCCCATGCCTCCGGCGGAGCTTCTCTGGCACGTCGCGCCCTCTCTCGTTTCCTCTCTCTCTCGGCCTCCTTCTCCTCTGCTTCTTTCCTACATGCCTCCTCGCGTGCGACATCGTGTTGTTCTTGAAGCCGCCGCGTGAACTCGTCCTGCCGGTTGGCTTAGTCAAGAAGCCCTTGGTCCTCGGGGTTGATCTCCGTATCAAACCACTGCTCAAATTCACACAGTGGCGGAGGTGACTGCATGAAACATAAATTAGCAAAGTTTCATTCACAAATATTATGTAACCCGTACGATTGTTACCATACGGCGATCCTTCAGGCTCTTCTCCGGCGGATCGAAGGCGTAGTTGCGGCACTTCCAATACCTCCTCTTCCAAGTTGAAATTTCCCAAGAGCGGACAAGCCTGCAAAGATCTCCGCACATACACATGCGCCCAGGACGAAGAATGCACGCTGCAATACCCACTTACCGGTGCACACACCACCCGCAGGAAACTCCGAAAGGTCGATGGATGTACCGGGGTTCCTATGTGCGATTGCCCTGAGCAAGTGGGGAATATTCTCGTCACGAAGCCTCGTGCGTCCCGAACCGTATTTCCAGCTGTCCTTTTGCTCTCCATGCCTTTGCGTAGCTAATCTTGTATCAAACCTCTCCTCCACGGTGTGATAATAGATCGAGGTCGCAGATGGGGATTGTCCACGATCTGACCATAAAACACATTTGCCACCCAAGTGAACGACAGATTGCGGTGTCCCTGCTCCGCTTCTTCCAGCTCGCAGTTATGCTCAATCACTATAGAGCATTTCCAGTAGTCCTTCCACTTCCCCTGGTATGCATGCACCCGCCATGGGCACGAATCAACTACGCACTTCACGTCGTAGTCCTTCTTCTTGGACTTCACAACCTCGAATTGCCGCGGAGAGACATTACCCAAGACTTCACCGCATCCATCACAGCCTCCTTGTCTTTATATATGGCCCCCTCCGTCACCTCGTTCTCACGATACTCCATGCATCAATGTTCCCTTCATTCATTGTTAGGTCTTCGAAATTGTAATTGGTCCACGCACGAGGATAGGCACCTCAGAGCGTTGTCCTCCTCGTCGGAGTGCTCACCATCGCTGACTTCCTCATCCGCACGGTCCTCCTCTTCCATCAGTCAACAATGTCCTCCACCTCCTCCCCTCGTCGGCCACCTCGCGCCTCCACCGCTGTCTCTCTGCCCCGGTCCCTTCGCCACCGCCAGCCTCGTGCTCCTCGCCTCTCGGCTCCTCGCCGCCTTCCTCTTCGCGTCCTTCTACATTTGACGTCCCTCCCCGTAATGTCCACCCGACATCACGAACTTGCGACACCGATGGAGCTACCGGGTAGCATCAGACCAACAACATGAGCGCCAACCCGCTCTACGGCAAAACCAACATAACTCCTCCATGTTGACGCCGAGTTAATAGGAATCAACTCTCCGTAAAACGGTCTTGCGCTCGCTCACTACTGCTCGACCAAACCAACACTCGGGCATCCAAATGAACATCCGAGACATCCACTCCAACAAACCCTCAGATGTCCTATCGCTCGGTCTACATATGCCCGTCACGACTCTTGAAAATGATGATAGATCCACCCCATCCGCCCCCTGTGCTATCTCCCCATCTCCATAAAATATTTAGAAATACAATTTCTCCGACATGCTGCAACGTCCGACGGAAAAATATTACTCTAAAATACAATCTACAAAACGTACATTGATCGTATTACAAAATACGACTATGAATAAGTGATTCGACTAGCCTACTATACGGCCTAATATTCAATTTCTACTACATTACATTTGTATATATTGCCTAATACATTATTTACATAATAAAATTAGTAATACACGACCCTACTAAATTAAATTCATACCACATTACATTTGTATATATATTGCCTAATACATTATTTGCATAACAAAATTACTAATACACAACCCTACTAAATTAAATTAAAATATTGTCTAATATTTCTAACAGATAAATTTCTACGTACTGAATACTACACTAAATTTGCACATACTGACATACTAAATTAAATTTATAAATACTACATACTACATTAAATTTCTGAATATTAACTGCTATATTAAATTTCTAAACAATACATAATCCTAAAATTTCTAAATACTACAACAAATTCCTAAATATTAAATGCTACATTAAATTTTAAATACGGCGTAACCTAACAAAAATTCCTACATTTACCTCTACAAAAAATTGCTAAACTAACTCTACAATAAAATTCAAAAATTTAACTAAATTTCTCGGCTCCTTCTCTTCTTCTTCTCTTCCTCTTCTCCCTTTCTTCTCCCTCTCTTTTTCTCTGCGCTCGGCTCGGCTCCCCCTCCCTTCTTTTCTCTACGCCGACCGAGCGGCGTCGAGGGTAAGGCAGGGTTTTATAGGGCGGCGGCGGCGGCGGGACCGGGAGCAAGCCGCGGTTCGCGTCCCCTGGGTTAAGCGAGTTCAGGTGGCTGGTGCGGGCCGGGTCTGGCCACACGGCTACGGACCAGACGGCCTACATTTACACTGAGATTTGTGCGTTTTCTTTAATCTTTTCTGAACCAAAGCCATCCGTCCATCTTCCTGCTGCAAACCAATTTGCTGTGTTCGATAACATTTTATAAAACGTAGTGTTAAATCCATGTTATGCTGCTTATTTCATTTTGTTTAAAAAAACTGTAGACTCAACATACCAGAATAGTAATTAGGAGTTAGGACCTTTGGTTAACTGGGCAGGCCTAGCAGTAAAATTGTAAGCAAGTAGCAAGTCACTGAGATCCCCAAAAATCTCTCTTCCACTTACGAGCTTTTGTGGTACTTGACAACCCAGTTCTGCACCCTACATGTAGGCAAAAACAGACAGATTTCTAGACATATGACTACGTATGGTATGCATACTCCAGCACTACCCAATAACATGTATTTGCTTTAAGATCGAAATGCAAGGTGGCCGTTCAAATCGTTAAACATTGCCCTTAAATATGTTGATCAGACTAAATCCGATTTGCCCAGTTGATGTACGAAGCCTATCTTCGTGCTCCATTCTACTACCTAGTACTTCGTTGTTGAGGACCATGCATGCTTCGCGTCCGTTCTGAAACATTAGTTGAGGCTGATCTGCTGATGTAGTACTGTACCGTGTATAGTAACAAGAGCCCACCATCAAACTACATGCGAGTAAGACGGTAAAAAAAGCTCGAGGCTGGTGAGCTTACTTAAACCGAGCTCGAATAGTTCACGAGCTTACTCGAACCTGAACCGAGCTTTCTCGAGCTTGTTACCGAGCTTCCTCGAGCCGAGCTTAATCAAGCTTGTTATCGAGCCTACCGAGTTTATCAAATTTACCAAGCTTACTCGAGTCTACCGAGCTTACTCGAGCTTATCAAGCTTACCGAGCTTACTCGAGCCGAGCTCGAGCCTGGGTCGAGGCTCGAACCCGAGCTCGAGCCTGAAGGGCCAGGCTCGCTCGAGCTCGGCTCGTTTACAGCCCTACATGCGAGTTCAGTTGCCCGTGGAAGTACAGCCTCGATCTCTCTGAGTCCTTAGTTTTTTTCCTCTTATATTTTTTTATAAATCTATCCTGTAAATAAAATTACAAAAATAACCTTATAAGCAACGGACAGATGACACGTGTCACATGCTATGACCGTATACACAGTAGGTGCCTAGGTCAGTGCTGTGTTAGGGCACCACGGTAGGTCCTACTGCCAAGTACACCAACCTCGGCAACTATCTGCTGAGCTAGGGGTGCGTAGCAGGTCTATTGCCACGGTCGGCCAGGGTGCCACGGGACCGTGCACCTAGCATAGCACACGGACGCAACAGATAAACGTGTCGCTTAACACGGCTGCCGTAGTCAGGAAGGGACTATTTTTTTCAGTTTTGTTAGCATAGAGACTAGATTTTGTAAAGAAAATATGCAATGGGACCGATTAAGCACAAGGCAGCTTCCAGGTTCCAGGACTACTCCAGCACTTGAGATTGGTTTGCTCGTGGTACTAGCAAGTTATAGCAACTTTTCTCTCTCCAAGAAATAAAAGCTCCGTCTCCGTCCACCCTTTCTCTCATCATGGCTTTGGCTTCTCGTATAAGTGGCACCTGTCGCAACATCTGGTCAGAACAGGAGAGATACGCGAGCTTCCCTACCACAAAGAGCGCAAAAAGGTAGCATCGGTCTTTTCCAATCCTGGATTACCAGCCCATCAAGTCATGTACACACTTGTAATGCTATCATTAATTAGTAGCTCCATCAAGTGGTTCATCTTTTTGTCACTCACCTTTCGTGGTAGATCGTCGAGCTTTACAATGAAATGATCACCTAAAAGAGCCTCCCACTCCATTCCCTTTTGATCTGCCCCCATGTAAAGGAAGAAAGACTAAACAACACGAAGAAAACCGCCTATCAGATGTTATATGTCATGCATGCCACAGAAAAAAAAAAACTCATGCGTAGAGAGGACCCCCACGACGACTCTGCACTGAAGCTGGACGCATGCAACTGTCCGTTTCTCTGTAAACCATATCTGTTCATCTCTTTCACTTTAACTTTTCCCCGATGTACAGTTTTGATAAGGAACATTACAGCGCATATGTGCGTGCATATATGGGCATGCATGAGCCATATAGTATCTATTTTCTTTTCACTCAACCTAACCCCCAAAAAGCAAAGGCATCTTTTGACAGGTAAAAAAGGCCAGATAGAAAGAACGTAAAGAAAAGAAGAAGAAAATTTCTTTTCGGTACGATGTGTAGCCAGCCAGCCAGCCCCACCTACGAAGCACCATGATTCGATCGAATTCTAATAGAGCTTTTTTCCCCATTGTTATACCCGTCCTGGCCTGGACAGTATCCTGGTGTAGAGTATGAGGTTCCAGATGTCCGGCACGCCGGGGAGGCACCAGTGGATGCAATCGGCGTAGGTGGTCGGGTCGGCCTGCTGCTCCGGCGTGAGCACCTTGCCCTGCCGGATGGTGTGCACGGCGGTGTGCCCGTCCTTGCGCCGCTCCGACATGGTGGTTATGTCCACGAACGTGATGGGCACCCGCGGTGCCGCCGCGCGGGTGATGCTGGCCGCCGCGTGGAACATGTCCCAGTCCGTGCCCAGCCAGATCGGGCCGTGCCAGTTGAGCAGCGGCATCGTCTCTTTGGCGCAGCGGATCCCGTCAGGGTTGCCCCAGACCTGCGGGCTGTTCGAAGAAGCAGCCATAATCAAGATGAGTAGTTGATCACACAAGTACATCAAAATGAAATCGTGATGACTAATGACAATGTAGAATGTTACAGTATTTGATTGCCATTTTGGTTAGTTAAATTTGTCGTGCACACTGCTTCTGGTGATCTCAAACAGCTAGCAGATCTACATCCTACTACTTCCGTTCTCTTCACGTACGGGGATCGTTAGTACGTATTATTTTTGGACCCTTTTACAGTATACTAAATCCAGTATAGGTCGTCTATTCTTTTTATCCAATAGATGAGATTAGCTAGAATTATTTATATTTCCTCTGGTAGTAGACTAGTATAAATACACTTAACAAATCAACGGCTAGATCTAATTTCTACTATCCACTATATACTACCAGTATAATGCATCGTAACATTTCTCTTATTCTTCGGCGGGCCCGTACGAATAACATGCTCAAGGGCCCTAAGAAGTTAGCAGCCCCTAATTTTCATTTAATCTTTGATTGCTACTTGTTCAAAATCATCATAAAAATTACTATTACTACTACAGTTAATCTTGCTTAATCAAACCTTTTTTATTACTTTCTTACTGAGAACTTCCCTAACCTCTCAATTGCTCTTACATCCCCTTTGCTTTCGCACAAACGCTATTCTTATATCTCTTATCTGCATATGAAAATTAAACCTTATTTGCTCCTAATTCTCCCCCTTTCAACTAACTCTTGATTTCCCTAAAATAATCACTCCATTCTCTTGTCTATTTATTATGGTATTCTTTGTGAACTCGAAAGCATAATCTATATTCTTATCTTATTCTTCCTATTGGGTGCTACTTTAGCTTTTTTTTTCTATCCCTTCTAAAATCAGATGATATAAATCTTTGTTATAAAAAGTATAAGACAAAAAGGAACCGAAGAGCTAACATTAGTCTAATTTTAAATTTAGAACATGGCTCCAAATTATGTACGCCCTGTTCTTCGGCTGACCGAACTTTAATTGTATCTTTTTTATGTCACATGTCTCCAACTCCAAGGTGCTTCATTCGTGGACGCAATCCCCACCGAAACAGTCAACAGTTTCGAGATGGCTGGACACGCCAAACGATATGGCATCACCGCGATGCTTTCTTTTGATTGATCTTCCTACTTCAAGAAGGAAACCACTAGTTCCCCTACCCCACTCCTCTCTTTCTCTAACAGGCTATTTACAAGTGAAGCGACAACGTATGTGGAAAACCTCAGTGATTTGTTCATTCACCTGACCTATAGTCTCCTATACCATGGCAATTTTGTCCGGTTGCTCCTTATCTTCTCACGCACTGCTAAAGAGAATCATTGGCTAAAAACTACAGGCAAAACCATGTGGTTTGCTTCACGGAACCTAGGCATCTACCAGTGTCAAGACAAGCCATCCATTTTCCTAAAAGCTGTAGGTGAGCTTTCGTAAGGCGTCATCCCCGGGCCATGCCACACAGATCCTTATCAATGCTTATTGTCATCGGCGATAGGTAACCAACACAACCCTCTGTTTGATCCTACTAGTGTGCTACATCTACTTGTATATCTTTTTTTTTTGTAAGGCTAAACCATGGAGTGCTATTTGGTATACGTATACATCCATTCAATATAACACCAAAGAACTTTGAAATTGAATTGCACAAAAAGAAAAGCAAAAACGTCAGATGCCAAGTGATATCTAAGATCAGATGACCAGATTGGAATCCACCTCCAGCTTTTAAGCCTAATACGTGACAGAACGGATTAATGTGTTCTCTATTCCAAGATCCTAAAATTCCGGTCACGGGTAATTAACCTCTCTCAGAATGATGCACCAACCAACGATGCACTCGTGGTTTTTCTTCCCCATCACAAACTACAATACGTCGCTGATCATCGATGCGTCATGGGATTCAATTCACGGATCGCAACGGCCACATAAAAATCTTGCGGAAGGTTCCATCTGGGATTCATGCGCGACTAATTCCATCGCCCATGTGAGTGGATACGCACACACAACCATTCATAGTTTCGTACCCATGCACCCTACGGTCCTATCAATTTAGTATTAATTTTTTAGAATGCAACATGGACAACGAGCTAATAAATACTAACTTTGGTCTCAAGTAGTTATTTTTTTATATTAACATAGTTTCTAAAACACAGCTTTGATAAATAATTTTTATTATAATATATGTATAAAATGCAATAAAATTATAATATTATAAAAGTACTTTTGAGATAAATCTACAAAATAATTTTTATGTATCCTAATTAAATATTTAAAAAGATATTAACAATAATTATGTGTGGAGTTTTGTGTTCTAGTAAGTCCGTTTGTGTTGTGACGTACGCACGTTCTTGACCCCATAAAGTGCATCTAAAAGAATATCTAAAAAGTCGTGCTCATCATTTGTGCATATAAAAAATACATGCATACTGTGCAACCTGTGGTTAACCCTTGAGATCGTTAATGGAGTATTTTTAAGCTTGCATTGCGACTGTGTTAGTCTGGTTCTCCTAGCTGTGGCAGTATTCCTCTGTGGCATTCCGTGTATCTGTACTTTATTCCACCATTATGCGCTAGCTGAGATGTCGAACCATGTGTAAATGGCACACTCGCATGCTAATTGATTCACTACAGTATAGGCTGTAGCAGTGATGGAACTATAAATATTTTTATAAATATTTTAATGGGTACACAATTCACATACGCAATTTATAATATTGTACAGTAGTTTTATAATATCATGAATCCAACAAAGTTTAAAATTATTTCAAAAGTATAGTACAAATAGTTTAAATAAGATGAATAAAAGAACTAATCATCTTATAAGATTTTACATATAAACAATTTAAATTGTTTAAATTTACCGATCAAATAATTGATCTTTACATATTTTTTTCGATTTTTAGGTGCTAGTTCCGCCCATATGTTGTAGGACCATGTCCGGTTAAACAACCGACGGGCCGGGCAAGGTGAATCCATGTGTTTCATCCAATACTCACGGTGTACTAGCCGCATTGCAAATTCGCAACGCGCGTCTGTATCTAGTTTCACCACTTAACAGCTCGGCACGATATTGCACGCAAAGAAGCCACGTAGCCGCGGCCATCTCAAGTTCTCAACAAAAGAAGACGCTGACGTGCCCGCGCCCCCAGGTCTGACATTTCCATGCTCCGAAGATAACGACCGTTCGGCTCGGCGCGACGCGCCCATTCTCTTTTGGCTTGGACAACCCGTCCAATAGCGCGCGAGGCCATCCACGTTCTGCCCCTGGAAACCGACTGCGCCCACTGCACCACGGCACCAATCCATGTAGTGCTACGACTACGATTCTCTCCAGCCTGACGAGCGCATCGATCTCCGCCAGGGTGGTACAGTACGCGGACCACGCGTTGCCGTTTCGTTGAGGGTACCACCGTCACCATGCGTGCGTACCTTAATTCTGGTGTGCGCAAAAAGTTTCGAGATCTTGGCGTTCGCACACACGTACCGTTAAGAACTAAACTGGCACTACTACATGATGGGTCAATCGTGCGTACGTGCCTTGCTCGATCGAGTGATTGCTTTTGTTCTAAACGCGAAAATTTACGATGGAGTGGAATAGCAAACTACGAGAAATTTAGAGGAAGGGAAGGGTACGTACCTGATGTGAAGAGGGGACATGCTCATGAAGAAGACGGACGTGCGCTCCGGGTCAATGTTCTCGTTCACCCAGCCCGCCCAGGTGGCCAGCACCTTCCTGTAGGCCTCAATCCTCACGACCTCGTCATGTTCCTCCCAGCTCTGCCCGGCCGGTCTCCTGCGAATTGATCAAAGGTCACCAGAAAACTTGCATGTCAGCGTCGTCGCTGTTTACATCAAGCCACGTACATCAATTAAAATGGTGTAATTTTCGTTCGCCCGCGTCGTTGGCTGCACGGCACGGCATGCGTAACTCAGTCGGTAGATGTGCAATGTACATACTTGACTTTCATGTTGAGGGTGTTCATCCACCAGATGTAGGTGTTGAAGACGAGGTAGTCTACGCCGCGCCAGTTGTCCGCGTGCGCCGCGATCTCCTCCGCCTTGATGATCCGGTGCTGGATGCTGTGGATCCTCGGGTCGTCGGAGTTCGACTCCACAAGGAACGGCGCCCAGTAGAACTCCACCGTCGCGTTGTACTCCTGTTAATCAGAACAAGGCCGACCGTTTGACCTGATCAGATAAACAGGCCAGAGAAATGCGAAAGTTGGTGCACCTAGCCGCCACCAACGACAGGGCACGTCATATTCGAAAACGGCTGCTACTTATAGTACTTGTAGGAGCCGTGTGTGACCCAGTCCCGGTTAGCTAGCTAGCTACGTTTATCCTCCACGGCACGAATCTTAAAGGGGAAGGTAGGCGGCGGCGTACGCACCACGGCGTGGAAGACGACCCTCTGGCCCTCCCAGGTGACGTACTTCTTCCCCGGCGACAGCGCCGACTGCACCAGGCACACCATCGACTCCCACTGGTTCCGGTTCAGCGAGTCCCCCACGAACATGAACCGCTTCCCCCGGAGCCTCTCCATGAACAGCTTCGCGTCAAACCTTCAAAAATTAAGGGGAAAAGAAACTTGCCATTTATGCATGCATGTCCAGCTAGCTATTCCATGGCTGCCGTCTGAGCTTTCAAAAGAGGCAACATGCCATACGTTTCTGCGGCAGATTTCGAAGTGTATGCATGCGCGCGTGTGTACCTGGGCATGGAGCAGTCGTTGGGCTGCCACCGCCATTTCTGGTAGGTGTCGTCGCGGCGGCCATTCCTCATGCACGTCACTTGCGCCGTGAGGAACTGGCACTCCTCTTCCCGGTACAGCGGGTAGCTGGCGTTGTCGAACACCCACTCGCCCTTGGACAGGTCGCACGTCTCCGGCACGCTCAGCACGGCCGGTGCCACCGTCTTCTTCGCCGCCCGCTGCCTCCTCGGCTTCTTCGCTTTCTCCGGCTTCTTGTTCTTGCTGGCGGCCTTCCCGTCTCCCTGCGTCGCCGTCTCCGTCACCGCGTGCTTCGGCTTCGGCATCTCGTCGTCGCGCGGCAACACGGCGGCCTTTTCCGTAGACGAGATGTCGCGCCGGGGGGTAACGCGCGCGACATGGCCGCCCAAGACGACTGCCGGCGGCGACGAGGGCCCCGCCGGCGCGAGCGGCTCGAGCGTGAACGACCGGATGTCCTCGCCGTACATGATGATGACGAAGAAGACGAAGAAGACGCCCGCCACGTACACCGGCAGCCGCCCGCTCTTGCGCAGCGACGACATGGCTTGTTTCGCGCCGAACGCATCGAACGCGCCAGCCCCGGAGCCCACGCCCGCTCCCGCGAGCGACGACTTGCGCCGGCCGGCGAAGTGCATGGCGCCCGCAGCTTGCTACGGCCTACTCGCTCGCTCTGCACGTAACGCGGTTCGCCTGGATCGATCGATGCGCGCGCGCGCAGACAGAGATTGCTGACTAGCCGAGCAGGGGGGCTTAATGGATCGGCGCGCGGGCCTGGGAGTCAGCAGCGGGGGTGGCGGATTTGGTGAGGGGAAGACATCTTTTGCTGATGCTTCTCTTCCTTGGTCAGGCGTTGAATCGGCAACTAAGCGAGGTTTAAATGGATGGATGGATTGGACAGAAGGCTTTTATTCCTTGCCAATTCAAAGGCTCCCAGACTTGGCCAGACGATTCAAGGAGAAACGTGGTACAGCACGTCATGGATGGACTACATTAATTTAGATTCGGGTCCTACGTATATACACAGCACGGGTATTAAACACTCCCAGTTATTGTTCCACGAATTTAGTAAAATTTTGCAATTACCATAAACTGATTTTTTTAGCAGACTTAATGCATAATTGATTTGGACGACGAGCTGATATATATGGTTCATTCCGAATGATCTATATATATCCTGATGGTTAACGGACAACGCGATAACTTAAGGACAGATTGGCTTATGAAGGGAGCAGAGAACAACATGCATATGCATGACACAACTAAATGTTTACATGGTGATGTTTCAGAAGGAACAGTTGGGTCTTGATTTCTCCCGTTTTCTATATCTGGGAGAATGACACGTGGACTTCTAGCATACTTAATTCTGACTGTATGTGCTAGCACACGTCAAGCTAACTACCAGTTTGACACTTCTAGAACTGAAGAACTTGCAGCGATGTATCCGTGATTTCTACATTATGATATGATGATCTTTGGCGACGGTTGATCTAGATCGTTGGTCTCCTGATTTTGTCTAGCTGCTTTGTCAGTAAGGAAAAGAAAAAATTCAGGTGAAACATTTCCCACGCGTATACCACGGCAGTACCAACTACTGTTCCTATTTTTCTTCATAAGACTAGTTAAGTGCCCGTACGTTGCTACGAAAATTCTCAAACACAACCTTATTAAGAAAAGTTTTTCAAAGCAACAGCTAAGTTAGTTGATGAAAAAGATATGTATGAAGCGAACTTGTTAGCTACTTAAGAGTACTTCAAATTATCAGTTAATCATTCGTGCTAGTATAATTTTAAAAAGCCTCAACATGATAGTACAACGGCAACTTTAAAGAATTTGATATTTTTTCTTTTTTTTTCTCCTCCCCTTTTGTCTTGAGTGCAGTCTTCTGTACCTTGTAACTTTAAACTTTGGTTGCTATCCTCATAATTTAATAACAGCTTTAGCTGTCTTAAAAAAAGAGAGAAGGAGCCATGATCATGGCCTCCTTCCATATCGTTTCTTACGCCCCCTTGAATCTTTTGTATTGCTTTTTTCTCTCTTTCTTCTATGTGTATAAGCCTTCCTCTCCTCTGTCTCTTCCTGCGTCTCTTCGTATGTCCTCTATGATGGAGATGAAGGTGGTCTTTTATAGGTGGAGGAGAGGGCAGCTAGGCGTGTGAGTGCTCAGTCTCTATGATACGGTGCCTTGTGATCTCCGGGATTGACACATGATTTGATTATACAATTCTTGCCTTTTAATCTCCGCATTTCCATCCGAATGAGATACATTGAAATAGGATTTTCATGTTACGGGATATGGTGAGTATGCCATTCCATCCAAGCGGGATATGATGATGAAAGAAGAGATATGAATAAAATCCTTCCATTTTAAGGAGATGTGATCAATAATATTTTCATAAAATAGAGGGAATCCGGATCGGGTGGGGGGCGGGCTGAGCGAACAGAAGGAAAGGGGTAGGGCAGGCTAAGCGAATAGAAGAAAAGAGAGGGTACGAAGAACGGACCGCTGCCACCAAGTCGTAATTAGAAGTAGTAGAGGTAGAGATACAACTCTTCCTGCCTGTAAAATCTATCACGTAATTAATTAGGACCAGGTCGGCAATCTTTACCGTAGGGGATCAAAATCTTGGTGAGATTTGCACCACCACATGCTCGTAATCAATTTTCACTCCCCTGATCCTGTCATCGCTCGATCATCTCGCGAACACGTCTACGACTACGAGCACGTTTTATTTTGCAAAATAAAGGTCGGAATACATCTCCAGTGCTTCCATTGGTGAGGAAGAGACAGTGACAAATATTCAGTCAAGCGAGATTAATTCTTAGAAAAACTGGATCGAACTGCACAGTTGCAATATCCTTTTCGAAAGCCAGGCACCACCGTACCGGGCGTGGGGTGACGCTATAGCTGTGCTGCCGGGAAATGGATGTGTGCATTTCCGGCAGCCTCGGAGCACACCTTTTTCCTCCATTTTTTTCGCCTTCTTCCAAGACTCCCAATGACATGCATGCTTACGCCATCACAAGACCGATCTGGAATCAACACTCCAAACCGATCAAGATGGACAATCACAAGACCGTGCCAGCTCCATACAATGATACAACGTTTATTTCGCCGGCCATTTCTGTTCGAACAAGGTAGCTGATCGAGCACTCAAAACCTGACGAATTCGCTGCTTGTAGTGCCAAGCATGCGTTTCCTCGGACAGCAACCCGTCGAGAATCTAACGCAATAGTTTGGAGTTAAACTGCTGTCAAGTCTTACTGGCTGCTGCCCACACAGTACAGAGCCAATGACAAGCCTGTTGCATTGCTTGCACTTGCAGGCCATCGTTATCAGCCACCAATGCCATTTTGTATCAGCCCCTGTTCCTCCTGTGATCTCCGTAAACATTTTTGGCGCCTTATAGCTGTTTGGCTACCTAACAGAAAATATTTTGCATCGTCCAAAATCTTCTTTGCAGTAACAGCGATGTCCCTGCACCGGCACTTCATTAGTAGATCGAATTTTCCTATGCTTGTGAAGCCCAGCCCTGAGATGATTTTGGCTTTAGTCGTGCTCTCAAATGCAACCAACGTTGGTTGGGACAAATCAGAGGGCGAGTGGACGACTGTTGTTGTAAATATGCGCAATATTTTTATTTCAGATTTTATACTGAGACAAATATAACAAAAGAATAGAGATGTATAAAACAACAGATAACACATTGTACTTTAGAATATACTCAAGAATTGTATATTAACAAAATTGATCTATCACACGAACGACTTACAATTGGGTTTGCTGAAGAATAGGAAGCAGCGCAATGCAGACGCGATCATGGAAGTAGTCGACGTCGAGGAAGAAGCAGAGTGGTCGCGCTGATGCGCTACCCAAAAACCTTATTGCCGCCCCGAGCAGGTGAACTCTGCGGCAATGGTTCGGAGATACCGCTCACCCTCCTACACGGTGCATACCGAGGAGGAAGGCCGACGAGGTTCAACAGCTCAACACAACAGTGCAGCAATTCAGATATTAGGAGGAAGAATGGAGGAGCAATTCAGTCCCTGTTCTGGACATCTCCAGGAGTTTATATACACGTGCACCAGTAACTGACCACATTATGTCAGTTAAATGTGGCTGTTACTAGTAACCGACAGCATAATATCAATTAACTCACTAGTAACTGACGGCGTTTATGTCAATTACACTGAATTGAAAGAGATGTTTAAATCGCATTTAAACAGATTGAATAGAGAGATAATTGCAAGGTTCAGCAAAATAAAAGGTGAATTCAAAGTGACGCGGTCACAAGTCATGCAAAAATACGCGAATGCGCGCACGTGTGTTTAGCCACTGTACACCTATGTCATTCTCACGCCAAATGTAATTAATCAAGAAGTAGCAAGGACTCTACCTTTTAAGTTGTATTTCCTCTATTTGGCTAGACAATATGATATTAAACCATACATGTTTTAGAATTAAAGGAAATAGGCTTCCCAGTAGGCCAATTTCTAACAACTGCAGCTAGCGAACTCCGCTCTCCGTTCGAGCTGGTAGTCCCAGTGGTATCGTGAGGAATTAATCTGAATTGCTTCTCTTATTCATGTTTGGTTGTTCTCTCCCTGGTGGAGGTTAACTGCTTCCTCGTGTTCTTGCAATGGTCCTCGGATGGATCATGGATGGATAGATCTCTTCTTTTCCACTCGTCTTCGGTTTAGAGAACTTGCTCACGTTGTAAAATACAGATTGCTCTCGAGCGCTCGTATCTGATGTAGTGGAGACATGAACTATTGCACGGGATTAGATATGCTCCCGGTCTATGACTGGTTGTTCCTGTGGATTGCATGGCTTCATCATGTTTTTTTCCAGTGGCTTTTGAGTAGGCATTGGCTTGGCTGGTAAGTCGTTTGACTGTTTGAAGGACCAGGTCTTCACCTGCGATGCTATGCTAGTTGACGAGTGATATATGCGAGTTGCCAAAATCCAGCAAACGTAGCATCACAGAGCGTACTGTTCAATCAGGTTTCTGCAGCTCAGGAGATCGCATCCGGAGTTCCGATCTTATAGTTTTAATATTATGCCATGTACGTACCCATCATCGCACAGAAGAGACTAGGGCAGGCTAATCACAGCAGTAATTGATTGACGACGGAGCGGACGCAGTCAGAACAAAGTGTGTGTTCGTCTGTAAAGACAAATCGCACGGTGGTTCGTAAACGACATGGCCTCCGTCATGCGTCCAGGACCACGGGCTTCCGGGCTGATTAGCAAGTAGGCTTCCCCAACCGCGCGCGCGCTCGCAAACCTGCAAGAAGAGACGGGTCCTTGTACTCCTTTCAGTTTCAGCTTCAGCATAGGAAGAGGACCAGATATGTATTGACGACTTGACGTGATCAGAATCAGACGTACTACCACCCGGAAGGCCGGAATCCAGAGATACTTGCTGACTATGTCAATAAATTCAGGTCAAGTAGTGATTCCTTTCAGAATTTTAGACAGGCACTGCGGTGGCTTAGGGGCAGGGGGAGTGTGCGCTTCTCCGCAAGTTGCAGCTGTTGGTATGGTTAATTTGGTAGCTTTTTTTATGTGCAGCAGTTTGGTTGCACGTGAAGATCTGGCATATAGAATAATAGATACTTGGAGAGATTTTAAAAAAAACTTGTCTGCTTTTGTCCGAGTAAAGTTAAACAACAACCGTGCGTGCCGGCCGTGGTTGCTTCAGGGTTCGTTCGCAGGTTTAGCTTAAGAAACAGGTAAGTATGATCCTTCAGCTTTGGTTTATTTGTAAGTTGATAATTGGTAGTACATTGTAATTCTATCATGCGTCATGTAGACCCTGTATATAAGCCAACTTGTGTGTCCTATGCGTGTAGTGTATAAGCTCCAGACAGCTAGAGAGAGAGAGAGACTACGTGAATTGCGAACGGGTAAATTAACTCCGAATTCGTTTAGGAGCCAGGGATCACGGTGGAATTAATTGTATTTTGCTTAGAGGTAGAAATCTTGTAATCAAGACTAACACAGCCAGTTTAACCTGAGTCTGGCTTGGGGCCCTTATTGGGCCAATGGGCCCAGTTCTCCATCAAACTTCTTTTTTTCGGCCAAGGCTCCATGCATCTATCTGCTAGCGACTAGCGTTCGTGTTAGGCTTCCAGTCCATTAATTAGATAGGTTATGGGTGCTCTGCTATTCATCCAGTCCGTTAATTAGATAGATTGGGCCTAGTTGACAAATGGTCTGCTAACACACCGGTGGTAAAGGTTTTGGGCCTGTTCCTAGCGCGTGACTGTGTTGGAAGTAGCTAGCTACAGTTTTTTTTACGATTTTTTTTTAAAATAATACTAGTCATGTGCCCGTGCATTGCAACGAAAACTCAATTTGCGATAAAAAATTTATTTGCAAAGAACACTAACTTTAGTTATGTTTCAATAGTAGGAAAAGTTTGTTCCTCCGAAGAGATTTGACTATCGGTTAAATCCTCCATCTCAACCGTTCATGTTAGATCTAACGAATCAAGTACTCTGAAGGAGAACGGACGATCACCACCAACTCTTAATTAGAATTAGTAGAGAGATATCAATTCGTACCATTGAAGGACGAGAAAGTTATTGCCTTTCTCTTGCAGAAAATTTTCTTGCTTCTTGCACGTAGCCTTTCTCTTCTCTTCCTGCGTGTGTCTCCACTATCGACCGGCCTCTCCTCTTGGAAATGAGAGTGGGTGCCCTTTAATAGGGAGTAGATGAAAGCAGAAGGCAGCGCACGCAGGCGGATGGAAGCCAGGTCTCCTCGACATCTTCGTGATTGGCACGTGATTTGGTTGCGTGATTCTTTCCTTTTAATCTATGCATTTCCAGATATGATGAGACAGAATTCCCATATTATGGGATATGGTGAGTATATCCTTCTATCCATGCATGACATGATGAGAAAATCCTTCCATTTATAAGATATATGAATAACATCCTTCCATAGTAGGAATATGTGAATAGAGATATGCTAAAATAATATTTCTATTCAAAAAAGATATGATAAAATCCTTCCATCTAAGATATGATTAAATCCTCTTCTATCTCAGTCGTTCATATCAGATCCAACAAATCAGATACTCTAAAGGAAAACGGACCATTGCCACCAACTCCTAATTAGAAGCAGTAGAGATGTTATGGGATATGGTGAGTATATCCTTCTATCCATGCATGACATGATGAGAGAATCCTTCCATTTATAAGATATATGAGTAAGAACATGTGAATAGAGATATGCTAAAATAATATTTCTATTCAAAAAGGATATGATAAAATCCTTCAATCTAAGATATGATTAAATCAAGTACTCTGAAGGAGAACGGACGATCGCCACCAGCTCTTAATTAAAATTAGTAGAGAGATATCAATATTTACCATTGAAGGACAAGAAAGTTATTGACTTCCTCTTGCATGAAATCTTCTTGCTTCTTGCACGCAGCCTTTCTTTTCTCTTCCTACGCGTGTCTCCACTACCGACCGGCCTGTCCTCCTGGAGATGAGAGTGGGTGCCCTCTAATAGGGAGTAGATGAAAGCAGAAGGCAGCGTACGCAGGCGGATGGAAGCCAGGTCTCCTCGACATCTTCGTGATTGGCACATGATTTGGTTGCGTGATTCTTTCCTTTTAATCTATGCATTTTCAGATATGATGAGATAGAATTCCCGTATTATGGGATATGGCAAGTATATCCTTCTATCCATGCAGGACATGATGAGAAAATCTTTCCATTTATAAGATATATGAATAACTTCCTTCCATAGTAAGAATATGTGAATAGAGATATGCTAAAATAATATTTCTATTCAAAAAAGATATGACAAAATCCTTCCATCTAAGATATATGATTAAATCCTCTTCTATCTCAGTCGTTCATGTTAGATCCAACAAATCAGATACTCTAAAGGAGAATGGACCACTGCCACCAACTCCTAATTAGAAGTAGTAGAGATTTTTAATTAAAAAATTACAGAAATAATATGTCGAATTAAAAAATTACAAATATACATCCCTGTCGTCATTCGAATTGGCGACAGAGTCTACTCTATTGCCATTTCAAATGGGGACACCTCTCTATAACCATT
This sequence comes from Otatea glauca, assembly GCA_036346275.1. Classification (NCBI taxonomy): domain Eukaryota; kingdom Viridiplantae; phylum Streptophyta; class Magnoliopsida; order Poales; family Poaceae; genus Otatea; species Otatea glauca. The sequence continues at coordinate 42,731,068 of CM070712.1, read as the reverse complement.
AGCGATAAAGTCTCTGTCGCCATTTCAATTGGTAACAGAGTCTTTGTCGCCATTTCAATTGACGAGTCTCTGTCACCAATTGAAATAGCAACAGAGATGTATATTTGTAATTTTTTTATTTGACATATTATTTCTCTGTAATTTTTCATTAAAAAAATTCTTTTTTTACTCTAAACGCGAAGCTATGATCAATATTCCGTTATAATAGCTATAAGTGTTATAGTTAGTGATAGTGGATAGCTCTGCTATCTTATGTAGATGCCCATAGGCTAAAATATTGGACCCATTTTTAAATCAAACATTACTAAAATACTTAAATGCATCTTTTATAAGCTTGAACTATGAGAAAACATAGTAAAAATCCTCATTTGTCCTTTTTCAATTAACCAGCATTCATATTTCTTAGTAATTATGTGCTTGTTGTTAAGAACATTATAATATAGTTATCTATTATGGTTTTTGATATGCATTGGCATGTTTGTTGATTTCGGACTTGATTCATATAAATATTAATACATTCTAAAGCACTATTGCTTAATGATTTATTTGGAGTTGACTTATATATTTAATTTTTTAATCTTAAAAACGTGACGAAGTATATCTTCCGCGATATCTACTGTGGCAACTTGCTGCTAACCGTCCTCTTGACTCTCCGTTGCTGTTTTTCTTTCTTCTTTTGAAGCAATGTTGTTGATTTCGTGCTGGACTGCTGGGCGATCTAGGCTGCCTGCAGGAATGAAGGCGAGTTTCCAGAATCATCTGAGAACATTCGAGTTTCAATGGGAGATTACATAGAGGAGCTGGAAAGTGAACTGAAGCCAACCTAGAGCAGGGCAAACCGTAGGACTCAACAGGGGTACTGCCCCGGAATAATTAATGAAATATCATCGTTTATTTATACCATTGATCATCTATACCCCTTTATAATGCACCTGAGTAATTTTTCCTACGTTCACCCTAAATAATGCACCTCATTAGAGATGGCCCAATGTTCGTACACCCAGCAAAACGTCCCCAGAAACTTGCATTCATCAAAATGAACGTCTCATATCTTTCCTCAGTTTTACTCACCCACATCCGATGGCCATTATTTAGTGTGTCTAATCATCCCTGTGGCCCACAACAGACCTCCCCCACCTACATATTTGGAAGGAGAGCGACTCAAACAAGGAAATAAATAAGGAGGATCCGCATGCAAGGAAACCAGACTTAAATTTTTTACTGGCTAAAATTGTACGTACTACATATTTGGAAGGAGGATGAATCAAACAAGGAAATAAACAGGGAGGATCCACATGCAAGGAAACAAAACTTGAATTTTTTATTGTCCTGGCATTGTGATTGTATTTTTTTTCCGAATATGACCCTTCTCGAGATTTTTTTACGGATCTAGCCCTATAGAGCCTAATTTCAGCGCACGGAGAGCGTTGAATTTTTGTTTTAATTTTTTATCTAAGGAACCAACGATGCTGTGAGTCTTGGTTATTTTTTCAATTTTTCTCGCAGAACCGGTAGGCAAGCACTTTGTTTAATTTTTATCTTTTTCCTTACGGATCCAAATGATCGACGAGCGCAGTTTATTTTTTCATATTTTTCCAAATCATCCTCAGTAGCCTACAAATGACCTTCCTCACCTCCAAATCAACAAGGAAAAGGAAACAAACGTCTGAAAAGGAAATGACCATACATTACGTCTTTGGGAAAAGAAAACCGAGATGGGGCGCATGCACGGAGAACGCAGTCAAATGGCTCCACTGCCGCCATCGATAGCTTTGCCGACGCGGCGACGTTGCTGGTCAGCGCCCTCACGGCCGCCGTGACTCGGCAAATTTATAATTTTACTTTTTTTGAAAATAATTTTATTAAGTACAAAATAATCGAAAGTTTTTTTGAGAATTTTTCTAGAATTTTTTAACCTAATGTGCTATCTTTTCAAAAATCCTTCTATATTTTAAAAAATGAAGGCAACTCACTGTAGCTTCTTCTAGTTGCAGCCTGCACTGCAGAAGCTTCTTCTCTTCCTCCTCCATTAAAGCAAGAAAGAAGCTCCAAAGCTCCATCAATCCCGCACCAAATCTCCTCTTTCCATCTATGGTGTTAATTCCCCAAATTTCGTGCTCTATTGCCAAAATTTCCTCCCAATCGATTTGATTTCAAATTATGGTTTCCATAAATATGCTTGTTTCGGGCTATAAAAGCCATGAGTTCTCCTCCACCCCATCGCATTGCGTAAATCCCCAAGTGGTCCCTCTTGTAAAGATCGCGGATTTTGGAGGTAACCCAAGCCATCACCGTCATCTTTCCCGTGAAATTTACCGCAACAGTGACTCCTCCCTCATGGCGCCGGTGCGGCGATCTCGCCGCACCAATGCCGACCCATCGCGATCGACCGCCACCTGGCCTTCCTCCTTGCGCTGGCCAAGCCCGAGAGCACAGCGTGCTCTCTGTGGAAGCTACAAAAAAATAATCTAAAATCGAAAAATTCTTTTTCTTTCTCTTTCTTGATTTAAAATCTTTTGGGATCCTGCTTACCATTCGACCTCCATTTAGTTCCGTTTTTCTTTCTAAATTCATTTAAAATTCTAAATTTCTCTTTTATTATTAAGTGTTGTATTCATACTTATCTTCTCATTTAATTGATAAGCGGGTGTACTACCGTCGTAGCGTTAGCACAGGCACTATACTAGTTAGCGGTAAGTAACATGAACTTGCTCAACCCGTGAGGAGAAGCGGTGGTTGTGGGGGAGAGCCAGAGGAGATGACCCTAGGAGTAGAGTAGGAGAGGGAACACGTGACACGACGAGGCCACATGGTTCGCAGCGACGAGACATGCCATGACTGGTTCGTCCAATAAGCAATGTCAAAATTTGATCACATCTTAAGCTGTAGTAAAACCTTCGGGATGAAAACAATGTTTTAGTTCTAATCTATTTGATAAAGGTTTGGTCCAGACTCTTTACTATAACCGTAAACACTAGTATAGTACCCTGTCTTCCGATTTCCTTTTCCCAGCACGTAATATATGGTCTTTTCTTTTTCTAGAACGTTTGTTTCTTTTTCCTTAATTCAAGGATATTTGTTTCATTTTCCTTAATTTCAGGATATTTGTTTCTTTTTCCTTAAGATGATGCTGGAGGTGGGGAGAGATCTGTTGTAGGCCACAGGGATGAGTTAGACACATTAAACAATGGCCATCGAATGTGGATGAGTAAAGCTGAGGAAAGATCTGAGAGGTTAATTTTGATGGAGGCAAGTTTCTGGAGACGTTTCGCTGGGTGCATGAAGGTTAGGCCATCTCTAGTCATATTAATAAATCAAATGAAAAAAAATTAATTATACTAAATAAAACAAGATAAATAACCAATTCTCCCCTATTGCCCCTGTGGGAACCAGTCAACCAGGATCCTACGACTCTCAACGCACGCATTCGAGAAATTTCCAATTTGATGAGTATATATGTGAGGGCATTATAGTGAACAGACTCACGACGATCTCGATGGGACATGATTGAAGGAAAAAGATTGAGATGCGCTCCTACTTAACACCAAACCCCATAATAAAAAGAGTGTCACGTCATTGTCGACAAGCTTGTTACATGGGGAAGGTTCCCATAAAATGATAAAACCGATTTGTCCATTCATTTTTAATTAAACGCCAGAATCTCAACCCTGAAAACTGCAACAACACTTAATTCTCAAATATCGGCCATCCAATCACGAAAAGCAACCATTTTCTTTAGGTGCCGAAACTAAAACATATATGGACGATACTATAGCAAATACGTGATAGAGAACCACTATAAGCACGATTCTAAGAAGGCACTAAAAGTTGACAATAATATGAACCAGCACACATTCCTGTAATTTAAGCACCATAACTGCAAAAGTATTTAAAGTGAGAAAAGGCATGACTATGCTATTTCGACAGTAATATATATATTTGCAAATAAATTGGTGATATTCATGATACTCATTCGCTTCGGAGTTCCATAAAATCCCACATAACCCTTAAATGAAAAAAAGCAACATTTCTACGAATTCTCTCATTCATTGGGAGAAAAAAGAGAAGATCTACACCGTTTATTTTGGTAGGATCAAATTATAACCGTGCATATTAATCGTATATAAATATTATATATATATATATATTACAATTGTATAACAAATACAACTATATTTTAGAAAGGACAATAGAGTTATATAACAAATATAATACATTGTATTATCTGGCTGTGCGATTACGTGAAAAATTCCGCTATATCCCGCTAATATTAATTGAAACGGCAAAGAAGAGTGTCGTGCCAGAATTGCACGTATCTATACCCCTTTATAATGCACCTAAACAATTTTTCTTACGTCCATCCTAAATAATGCACCTCATTAGAGATGGCCCAATGTTCGTGCACCCAGCAAAACGTCCCCAGAAACTTGCATTCATCAAAATGAACGTCTCAGATCTTTCCTCAGTTTTACTCATCCACATCCGATGGCCATTATTTAGTGTGTCTAATCATCCCTGTAGCCCATAACAGACCTCCCCCACCTACATATTTGGAAGGAGAGCGAATCAAACAAGGAAATAAATAAGGAGGATCCGCATGCAAGGAAACCAGACTTGAATTTTTCTTGGCCAAAATTGTATGCGTACTATATATTTGGAAGGAGGGTGAATCAAACAAGGAAATAAGCAGGAGGATCCGCATGCAAGGAAATAAGACTTGAATCTTTTATTGTCTGGCATTGTGATCGTATTTTTTCGAATATGACCCTTCTCGAGACTTTTTACGGATCTAGCCCCATAGAGCCTAATTTGGTATACGAGAGCGTTGAATTTTATTTTATTTTTATCTAACGAACCAACGGTGCGTGAGTCTTTGCTTAATTTTTTCAATTTTTTCTTGCGGAACGTGGTAATGTGAAACAATTATTTAATTTTATCTTTTTTTCTTGCGGATCCGGTGATTGTGGCGAGCGATTTATTTTTCATATTTTTGAAATCATCCTGTGGCCTACAGCGCACCTTCCTCACCTCCAAAGCATCAACAAGGAAAGGAAACAAGCGTCTGAAAAGGAAATGACCATACATTACGTCTTTGGGAAAAAATCGGGAGATGGGGCGTGCGGCCGGAGAAGCAGCAGTGCAATGGCTCCACGGTCGCCATCGGTGGCTTTGAAGCCTTGGCGAGGTTGCTAGTCAGTGATCTCGCGGCCGCCATGCCTCGATAAATTTATAATTTAATTTTTTGAAAATAATTTTATTAAGTACAAAATAATCGAAAGTTTTTTGAGAATTTTTCTAGAATTTTTAACCTAATGTGCTATCTTTTCAAAATCCTTCTATATTTAAAAAAATGAAGACAACTCACTGTAGCTTCTTCTAGTTGCGGCCCGGACAGGAGAAGCTTCTTCTCTTCCTCCTCCATTAAAGCAAGAAAGAAGCTCCAAAGCTCCATCAATCCCGCACCAAATCTCCTCTTTCCATCTATGGTGTTAATTCCCCAAATTTAGTGCTCTATTGCCAAAATTTCCTCTCAATCGATTTGATCCCAAATTATGGTTTCCATAAATATGCTTATTTGGGGCTATAAAAGTCGTGAGCTCTCCTCCACCCTATCGCATTGCGTAAATCCCCAAGTGCTCCCTCTTTTAAAGATCGCGGATTTTGGAGGTAACCAAGCCATCACGTTATCTTTCGGTGAAATTCACATAACAGTGACTCCTCCCATGCGCGCCGGTCGATGATCTCGCCGCATGATCTTGACCACTGCGGCCGTCGCCACCACCTGCCTTCCTCCCCCTTCTTGCTGGCCAAGCCAGAGAGCACGCTGTGCTCCTGTGGAAACTGCAAAAAAAAATAATCTAAAATCAGAAAATTCTTTTTTCTTTCCCTTTCTTGATTGAAAATCTTTTGGGAGCCCGTTTTCGCCCATTCGACCTCCATGTACTTCCATTTTTCTTTCTAAATTCATTTAAAATTCTAAATTTCTCTTTTGTTATTAAGTGTTGTATTCATACTTATCTTCTCATTTAATTGATAAGCGGGTGTACTGCCGTCGTAGCGTTAGCACATGCACTACACTAGTGCTAAAAGTTCTCGCAACATGCCAAGATCGAATTCAGAGAGAGGTGAAGTTCCATGTCTCGTGCTCTCTCCACCCAATGGAGATACGAAGCTTCTTGATTTGGTTAATAGATCAATACTGATGATAGATGCCTATTGTTCAGCGTTACAAAGATCATCTTATTTACCAGGGAGAGAGAGAGAGATTATCCTCTTATTACTATGATTACATACTACTAGTATAGTGCCTGTGCTAACGCTACGACGGCAGTACACCCGCTTATCAATTAAATGAGAAGATAAGTGTGAATACAACACTTAATAATAAAAGAGAAATTTAGAATTTTAAATGAATTTAGAAAGAAAAACGGAACTAAATGGAGGTCGAATGGGCGAAAACGGGCTCCCAAAAGATTTTAAATCAAGAAAGAGAAAGAAAAAGAATTTTCTCGATTTTAGATTATTTTTTTGTAGGCTTCCACAGAGAGCACAACAGTGCTCTCTGGCTTGGCCAGCGCAGGGGAGGGGAAGGCTGGGGTGGCCACCGTCGCAGTGGCTCAAGATCGCGAGAGATCGCCAGACCGGCGCATGGGAGAGAGTCACGCTTGCGGTGAATTTCACGAAAGATGACGGTGATGACTTGGGTTACCTTCAAAATCCGCGATCTTTACAAGAGGGAGCACTTGAGGATTTACGCACACGATGGGGTGGAGGAGAGCTCACGACTTTATAGCCCCGAAACAAGCATATTTATGGAAACCATAATTTGGGATCAAATCGATTGAGAGGAAATTTTGGCAATAGAGCACTAAATTTGGGGAATTAACACCATAGATGGAAAGAGGAGATTTGGTGCGGGATTGATGAAGCTTTGGAGCTTCTTTCTTGCTTTAATGGAGGGAGGAAGAGAAGAAGCTTCTGCTGTCCTGGCTGCAGCTAGAAGAAGCTACAGTGAGTTGCCTTCATTTTTTTAAATATAGAAGGATTTTGAAAAGATAACACATTAGGTTAAAAATTCTAGAAAAATTCTCAAAAAACTTTCAATTATTTTGTACTTAATAAAATTATTTTCAAAAAATTTAAATTATAAATTTGCCGAGGCACTACGGCATGCAAGTCGCGACCAAAGAACCTCGCCACACAAAAGCCACCGATGGCGACAGTGGAGCCATTGCGGACTGCTTCTCCCGGCCACCCCATCTCCCGGTTTTCTTTTCCCAAAGATGTAATGTATGGTCATTTCCTTTTCCAGACGTTTGTTTCCTTTCCTTGATTCCAAGACGTTTGTTTCCTTTTCCTTGTTGAGAGGTGAGGAAGGTCTGTGGGCCACAGGATGATTTCAAAAATATGGAAAATAAATCTGCGCTCGACGATCACTGGATCCGTAAGGAAAAAGATAAAATTAAACAAGTGCTCACGCACACTGGTTTCATGAGAAAAATTGAAAAAATTAAGCAAAGACTCACAGCACTGTTGGTTCCTTAGATAAAAATAAAACAAAAATTCAGCGCTCTCCGTGTGCTGAAATTAGGCTCTATGGGGCTAGATCCGTAAAAAAGTCTCGAGAAGGGTCATATTCGGAAAAAAATACGATCACAATGTGAGGACAATAAAAAATTCAAGTCTTGTTTCCTTGCATGCAGATCCTCCCTGTTTATTTCCTTGTTTGATTCACCCTCCTTCCAAATATGTAGTACATACAATTTTGGCCAAGAAAAATTCAAGTCCTGTTTCTTGCATGCGGATCCTCCTTATTTATTTCCTTATTTGATTCGCTCTCCTTCCAAATATGTAGGTGGGGAGGTCTGTTGTGGACCACAGGGATGATTAGACACACTAAATAATGGCCATCGGATGTGGGTTAGTAAAACTGAGGAAAGATCTGAGACGTTCATTTTGATGAATGCAAGTTTCTGGGGACGTTTTGTTGGGTGCACGAACATTGGGCCATCTCTAATGAGGTGCATTATTTAGTGTGGACGTAGCAAAAATTGATTAGGTGCATTATAAAGGGGTATAGACTAGTACTACTAATGGGAATGCACATATCTTGCTTCCAGTGCTATACTCTGTCTTAACAGCTCTTAACATCTGACACCAATGGCTGCTTTCTGAAGTTACTTCTCAAGATGTCATTGCACATGTATTCAGAACTTTCCACAGCGATTAAACGATAATGGCATGACCCTGGTAAACCGTACCAGAAAATGAAGCCCCACCTGGAAAAGTCAGAGTATACATCTCAGTCAGACGCTACGGAAAGCTTCAGCTACTGGCCCTTTTTATTCCATCCCTCCTTGTAATTTCTGGTATATGACGTGTAATTGTGTAGTGACACTGTGACAGCGTGACAACCGATTGTCTGGCTAAATGTAAAGGTTAATGTCCCACGTACAAGGAAGTGAACCGAAACTATGTCACATTCATTTCTTCATAGTTGTACATAATCAGAGGAAGAACAAAATTATTTTCTAGAACTAGAAATTCCCAAGAACAAACTTGCACAGTTTGTGTTAAGAGAATAATTTTGCATAATTGATAGGAGTAAAAGCAAACGAAGCAGAACCCACTGATTTGGGGAAGTGGTCGAGGTCTGTAAGCCTTTGTTCCGGCCCACCACCAACTTCAGCAGTCCAGGTCGGCGCGATCCCCTCAAGTGGCCCACCGCTCGCTCAGCAACAGGGCCCACATGGCCAGACCAACAAATACCGATATCGTCACTTTTGTACTTTATGTGTAATTCTTTTTTATATAAACTAGTACAGTGCTATGTCTTCCGATTTTCTTTTTCCAGCACATAATATATGTTCTTTTCCTTTTCTAGAACGTTTGTTTCTTTTTCCTTAATTCTAGGATATTTGTTTCCTTTTCTTCGAGATGATGCTGGAGGTGGGGGGAGATCTGTTGTGGGCCACAAGGATGAGTTAGACACATTAAACAATGGCCATCAGATGTGGGTGAGTAAAGCTGAGGAAAGATCTGAGAGGTTAATTTTGATGGAGGCAAGTTTCTGGGGACGTTTTGCTGGGTGCATGAAGGTTAGGCTATCTCTAGTGACGTGTATTATTTAGGGTGGACGTAGAAAAGAATGCTTAGGTACATTATAAAGGGGTATAGATTTAGTCATCTCTCAATGGTAATTATAAAAAGTCTAATTCTCTACTATGAAATCATTGAAAAGTAGCACGTCTCATCTTCCGTATTTTTCTAAGCCAAAGAAGCTATCACTGTAATGGATAGCGGTAGAACCTTCCACTATAGGGACTAGTATAGTGCCTGTGCTAACGCTACGACGACAGTACACCCGCTTATCAATTAAATGAGAAGATAAGTATGAATATAACACTTAATAATAAATAATCACGATTGTCGTATGCGAGTACAAAAATGAAGATATAACACTCAATAATATTTTTCGCTAAACGTTTCCCGTATGCTCTTAAGACTTGTTCTTATGTCTCGAGGGATGTTTTCTGCGCACTCATTTCACTTGTATTTTAGTATTTCAATTAAGAAACACTTCCTGAGGATAGGTGAACCCTGTAAGTACGTTGTAGAGCATCATCAGTATAGACCTACTTTACAACCTTATAAAAAGTGATTAATAAAATAGAGAGTACCGACCATGCAGATCCGTGCATTAAACTGTTGACCATTCTAGATGTGCATGAAGTTCATAACAAAATAACCTGTCAAGTTCTTGCACAACATTTAATTGCTACATGTAAGTACACAAAAATTAACTATTTACTAATCATGTGTAAATAACTTACTGGTCTATTGTTTTTGGAACAGACTTTGGAGCTACAATACGCCAATCATAGATATCGTTGTTCCATGAGGGATTTACTATCCTTATAGCACGATCGAATATTATACCAATTTTTTGTATTCTATCAAGATAGTAACTTGATGGTTTATCCGTTGGAACCCATCCAGGTAGAGGTGTTGGATCAATAACGGAGATAACCCTGTCCTTCATGTCGAACGATAACATGCTGAATCGTCCTCCGTGATAAAAAGGCAGTATAATCTACAAATATAGACATTATATCTTTTGCACACATATATAACATAATAAAGCGTCAAACAATTTATTAAGCAAAGGGAATTCAAGGCTAACTTGGATTTCTGGCTTCAGACCGTCGGGCTAATCACGTCGGCGGCGTCCATCGTGGATCGGTGCATGATGAGCATACTTGTCGGATCGTGGGAAGTGGCGGCGGTACGTGAGCGCCTTGTATAGGATGTGGTGCACATGCATGAATGGAAGAAAATTAAGCGCGCGATTCATAGTACTGACTGGTATGGTAAATATTGAATCGAAATCAAATGGGTTTAGATTTGCAACATAATTTTCTTCCATTCATGCCGCCATTATACGCATCGAAGACCTCCGCGCGATCCACGCGCCGCAAGTCCCACCCTCCAGCGTGCTCATCCTCCCGATCTTCTCCACTGCACGACCACCACTGAAGGTGTTGCCTTGATCTCCTCCACGCATCGCTCGCCAAGATCGCCTCCGCGAGCGCGGTGTCGATAGCCTCCGCCGCCTCCCGCTCCGCGCGAAGGTACGCGTCCATCTCCGGCAGGTCGATCGCGCAGCGCAAGCCCCTGGTGTAGTCGGCGCCGGGTGGGTCGAACGCCGCGCGGCAAAGCGAGATGTCATCTGGAAAGCTGGACCAATAATGGCTTCCCTAATTGTCATCCAAATATGAATGCTAACATATAGCACCATTTGTGCGTCCTGATTGAGGCTAATTATTATCAGAATATCTGTTATTTCCCATAGTGTATTTAGAAATAAGTCCTAAAATGAACTTATTCCTTATATTTATCACACGATAATTGCATTTCATACACACATTCCTTATATAATATTTCTCGCTAAATAATATTATGGCGGCGGTATGTGAGCGCCTTGTATAGGATGTGGTGCACATGCATGAATGGAAGAAAATTAAGCGCACGATTCATGGTACTGACTGGTATGGTAAATATTGAATCGAAATCAAATGGGTTTAGATTTGCAACATAAATTCCATATATATATAGTTTAATTGAAATATATATGTGCGGGCTCTCCTGTTGTGGGCCACATGAATGAATGAGTTAGACACATTAAACAACGGCCATCGGATGCGGGTGAGTAAAACTGAGGAAAGATCTGAGACGTTCATTTTGATGAATGCAAGTTTCTGGGGACGTTTTGCTGGGTGCACGAACATTGGGCCTTCTCTAATGAGGTGTATTATTTAGGGTGGACGTAGGAAAAATTGCTTAGGTGCATTATAAAGGGGTATAGAAGTATAGAAAGTGACACGTGTCACTTTTCGGAACGCTTTAATGACTGAGAATAAGGTTGTTTTAAAGTTACGTTCCAAAAGAGACCAAAATTTTTAAAAAACTACTCACTTCACTAGAAAATGGAGAACTCAAACGCCTCCTCCCACAGGGTTCAAAAATCTGTTTTAAAAAAACAATTGAAAACCGAGATTCGAAAATCATAAATATTGAGTCAAAAATCATCATAAATTGAAGGTTAAGAAATAAAAAAAATTGTTTTTTTTAAAAAAAAATCAAAAACCGACTAACCAATTGAATGTTCCTTAGAGCCGATTTTTGAGTGATTTTCACTCGATTTCATCGAAAATCGAGCGGTTTTCACCGATTTACGTCATATAAAATTTTCCATTTTTTTGAATTTATTTTTGTATTATACCGATTTACCGATCGATTTTGAATTTTAAACCAGATCAGTAAAATCAAAAATCACGATTTTCGAGTGCTTTTAGTCGAATTCGCGAAACCTGCTTCCACGATCCAAACGCCGCCCAACAACGAACACACCTTTCCCACCGTCTCAAAACACATGCATGCGGCGCACGCACCGCGTTTCCCACCAAAAATCTCGCTGTTTGCCTCCGAGTCCATCGCTCCTGCCATCTCCAGTCTCCACTCCATGACTGCCTCCGAGTCCGCCGCCGCCACCGCAGCCATGTCTGCTACCACCGCCGGAGGAAGCACATTCCCAGGCCCTCCTCCGCCAACGCCGTCGAACCACCAGCCGCTCCCCTCCGCTGCCGCGGGGGGCACCGACTCCGCGCTCTCTGCGTTCCTCCACCGCCTGCTCCTCTCCTCGCCGGCTCCAACTCTCCGCTCACCACTCTCTGCCCGATCTAGAACCATGCCTTCTCTGCCGCCTCTTGTTTCTCTTGAGTCCCCCGATCCACGCCCCCTTCGCGACGCCGCCGACGTGGGCTACTTCCACCTCGCCGGCCACGGCGTTCCTTCCCAGCTGCCATCCTCCGCGCTCGCCGAGCTCTCTCTTATCGACGCGTCCGCGCGCCGCGCATCCAACCTTTTCACGCTCGGTTTCTCGGAGGATGACCAAGAAGCGGACGGCGCCGATGAACCCGCTATCGTGTTCGATGTTGACGAGGCGGGGATGGACGCGCTCCCGGCTGCGTCGGAGTACGCGCGGCGGATGAGGGATGTGGGCATGCGGGTGGTGGCGCTGCTGTCTGGATGTCCCGAAGCGGGTTTCGGGGAGGAGCCGTTCCCGGAGGGCAGGAGGAAGGCGAGGTGCTTGATGTGGGTCTCCAAAGTCCCCGCTGGCGAGGTGGAGCCTCCGGCCGCCGTAAAGGCAAAGGCGTACCCGTACGTAGTGGGCCTCCATTGCCCGTGGGAGCAGGAGGCAGAGCCGGCGAGCTGGGTGATGGACGACGTCGGCGAGTGGACGGCCATAGGCTCGCGCAACGGCGCACTCCTGGTCACCATCGGCGACATCGCTCAGGTACTTGCGTGTAAATTTCCCAAATTTTGACCAATTTGCAAATCATAGGATATTCTATGCTCATTCCAATTGGAATTTGCAATAGCACATACTACAACAGTTTTTCTTTGTAGTTTTGAGTTGGTCAAAATACAGATGCTAGTTAGTGCTTATAGAGTTAAACTTACTAGTGTACTAGTGCCAATGTGCCACAGTGCAAGAACAGCATTCATTTAATCATTTTATTTCGCAATGGCATCAATTTTCTATAGTAGGTTGTGTATCACCGCTCAATTTGGATCCAATAAAGTTAGTAATTAGGCCCCATGTCTGCATCACTGGCCACTACTCGGTTTGAAATCTATAAAGACGCATCAGCAGAGTAAAAAATATCGGCTTTTGAAAACACAAAGCGACCATCATACCATGTCTGTTGTTCTTTACTCCTTACGCAGCAGCAACCCTCGTCTTTTGTGCCGTGATTCTTTTGGCACGCGTGCTAGGTGTGGAGCAATGGCAATTTGAAGAAAGTGAGAGGGCTGGCTCGCCCCACTTCTGCACCCAAGGACGGGCACGGCGAGCCTGGCCGCTTGTCAGTGACCGTGCTGATCACTCTGCCCTTGGACAATGTCATCTCGCCATTGGTCCCGTTCTCCGATGCTAAAGACGAGGGCTGCGACAACGACGATGACGAGGCGGACGGTGCCGGCGGTGATGGGGACGGGTGGAGGTTTCACTCGTTTTCGCTGGAGGACTATGCGTGGAGGGTTTATCACGAGCGCCTTCAGTTCAAGGATCCTCTGGTTCGGTACCGGATATAAGATTGTTGTCCATGGTTGTTGTTCTGTAGCTTTGTTTGTTGGTGTGTGCCTTTCATTTGGGTTGTGATTTTTTTTTTTTTGACTTTTGGAGTGGTTTGAGCACGGGTGAGGGTGAAATATACGAACTGAGCGAGGAAACCGCTTGTTTTCATGATGCTACCTGGAAAACGATCGTTTCTGCATTCTTATTTATTTCCAGTTAATTTTTGTATAAACTAGTGAGAAACAAAAGGAAACCAAAGAGCCTCTAGAACACTGTAACTTGTTCAGCGGATATACAACGTAACTACTCAATGTTCGGAGAAATAACGAGTAAAGCGGAGAACAGACATAAAATCTGTGTGTCCAGCCAGAGAAGCTTTAATGAAGACAAGCACCAACGCAAGATCACCAGGTCAATGCGTAATGAACTAATGATGTAGTGCTATGTACGCCATTGGTGCATGCATCCCAAGCAGAAAAGTCATACATATTTGATAACTTAACATGGAAGGTCTCGCTTTTCTTAGCCCTTCTAAAATTCGCTTTTTAAATATAAATTTAGCCTATTTTTGTTCAAACTTACGAAACTAGCCTTTTTAGTGAACTCGGAAGACGCGGCAAGCACTAAGGGAACTCGACAGCACAGCCACCTATCAAGCCCCATTGGCTCATGAGGACATAGATTAATGAGTAAATTTGATTATAATTAAATTAGTGGATTTGATTCCTACATAAGAAAGGGAGTTTAGTAGGAATCTCGGCACGGTATGCCACATGGTGAGCCTCTCAAGTGCAGAAGGGGACTTGTGTAGAGATCAAATCCGTAAATGATTGTGGAGGAGGATTATATTTGAAAAAACATTCGTAAGGACTAAAAAAGCAAAAAAAAATCTTAAACATGGACCCCTGTCCCCCTCACTTCCAAAACGCCCACAAGAGGCTGCTTGATTTGCTTCACTTCCGTGTGTTGGGGTGGATGGAAAAAACATACGGAATGATTTGGGTTCGGACGTCCGTTTTTTCGGACGCTTGTAACATTTTTTTCTACGTCTACGATATTTTCTTTCTACACTTATAACATTTTCCCTTCGATAACAGTAGAAATATCCACACGGAAACAAATATTGCAGACATTGAAAAAAAATGTTGCAGTCGTTGGAAAAAATATTGCACCGACTCGTCCGAAAAATAAACGGTGATCGGATGTCTAATTGCTAGTTATTCCAAAAACATACCGCCGCGAATGAGATCCATACGACACGGCCAAAGATCCATGCCGCGGAGCCACATTTACACAGGCTAGGGCAATTCCCTTCCTTTTTTTTTTGAGAGAGAGAGAATCTAGGGCAATTCTTTTGCAGCCGCATACGTAAATTCATTCAGAAGAGAGGCTCACATTCTTGCGTGATGGCTGTTGCGGATGCCGGGACGCGGTCGGCAATGACGCACTCGACACTCAGATCGCCCGCACGCCGCGCCGCCTTGCCTGCCGACGCTGCCGTATCGTCCTCCCTATGTCTCTGCGTGAATAATTTTTTTAAATAATATTTAAAAATAAAAAATTATAGAAATAATATATCAATTTAAGAAATGATAGATCTGTCGGCGTTTGAAATAATGACAGAGAGTCTGTCGGCGTTTGAAATACCGAAAGGCCCTCTATCGCCATTTCAAATCCCGACAGACAGTCTATCGCCATTGGAAATGGCGACAGAGAGCCTGTCGACAAACGAACAAGCTCTTTGTCGCCATTCCAAATGGCGATATAGGAGTGCATATGAATTTTTTTAAAATTAAAAATCAAAAATAAAAAAATTAAATAAATATTATGCCAAAAAGGAAAATTAAAGAAGTAATATGCTGATTTAAAAAATAACAGATGTACACGACAGGCTCTCTGTCGCTATTTCAAATACCGACAGAGGCCTGAAATGGTGAAAGAGAGCAAAAAATTTTAAAACAGAGCTAGAAGGGGTTTTCTGTCGATTTTGTATTTTAAAATACAAAAATTGTACATAAGCAAAATTTTTTGGAAATAGTTGTTGTGTGGAAGAGGATTGATTCTACGATCGATTTCCTCTTTTTGAAATGATTTGTTTTGGTTAAATTGAGATGCATTTATAAATGATTTACGCGGTGTTTCTTTTTTAAATTGGGATTCTCCTTGATGTGAATTTTAGCTTCTTGGTTTTAATGTGATGAAAGTGGTTTATTTTATTAAAGCGAGTTGATGTTTCCTTTGCGTTCTAGCATGGGAAAAGAGAATGAATGATTTTTAGTATTCTGTTGACTGTAACAAGGGGTTGTACTCTTTAACTTTGTTCTTTGAGTAGAGGGGTAATACGAGGGCGAGACCTTTATAGAAAGGGAAGTCAAATGTGGGTTGGTAATGATCTAAGATCCTAGTCTCCACTAGTTGTTGACCATTAATGGTTTAAGAGTGGAGAGTAATAGGGGTTTTTACGTGTCTCGGTCCAAATCTTCTTGAGATGATTGTTAGTTGTTTTGTTCCTCGGTAGTACTTGATCAATCCTTATATGTGGACCACTAGGAAGTTGCGGGCAATTAAATTACCTTTTCATTACAACCGAAGATGGTTGAAATGAACTTCGGATTAAATGAATGAGTTGCTAACTTGTTAAATTTATTTATGAAAGTTGTTGTTGCTGTCATATTATGATTAAGATGTTTATATGATGGTTTCATGGTAAATGTGTAATCTAGATATTATGTTACATCATGTGCATTCATGACATGAAAAGATTTCGAGCTTGGTCGCTGACAAAGTCATATGAGGGCATATAACTAATCCAGAGTGCTTTGTTGTAAGACCTACCAAGTAGTCCCATTCATCATGGGAGCGAGATCTACTTATAGGCCCCTCCACTGAGATGTTACTGAAAAAAGGGTACGACACCGACAGGTGTGCACTCAAGCTATACCGGTATAGGCTATGAATGGTGTATTTTTAGTATAAAAACATGGTGAATTGCATATGAGATTAAAAATGTGATTCTAAGTAAGAACTCACGATTATTTTGTTTCCCATGTATTACGACAGAATGACTTTACGAAAAACTGAAGGTTGCCATGATTCTTGTATAAGGAATAATTGTATGGTATATGTGTTGGTATTGTGTCGGTCGTTGTGAACTAAAAGGACATTTCACGTCGGAATAAAGGCAAGTGGATAGTGGATATATGGTGATTTTTTTTGTAAGAATGAATATATTGCAACCTGAATTGATGTTTAATGTTGTAGAAAATGAGAGAAGATACATGGCGCATATGGAACCGTTGCATTGCATGACATAGAAAACAAGTAAACATACGTGGCGGATACAGTTCGGTTCATTGCCTATGTTAGCCTTCATACATTTACGGTACAAATGTCGACACGGACGAACAATGAACGGGAATTATAACTACGATACATGTGCGCCTTCTGGAATTGTAAAGAAGTCATGCTAGCTGTCGTAGATCTTATACGGAAGGATCCATCAGTGCCTTCCCCTTTGATTTGGCGAGGCTGTTGGCTTTGGTTTTCTTTCAATTAGGTTCGTAGACATCGACCCAATAGTAGCCTTCTGGGGCGATCTTAGGCTCCTCTTGAAAGTGAGCCGCATCGGCTTGCTCCTTTAGCTTCTTTTGTTGTTCCTGATGCTCTACAGGGGCTTCTAGAAGTGCACTGATTCAGGGCGGTAGGGCGGGCGTTTTGGTTTCTCTTCCGTAGTCTTAGGGGAAGGTTTCTACCGGGTGTAGCGCTCGGGCACAACTACGTAGTGCAGATACAATTTGTACTCGAAATACTCCTTATCATACTTGTTTTGGTCATCGATCTATTGGAAGAAGTAGCAACTATCATCTTCCTGGTATCATGCGTCGACGAAGTTAGAAGTTTGAAAAACGCATTACGGAATGTACATGCATGTCATTAACTTACGCAGATTTCGTAGCTGCACGTGTAGTGTGCCCAGCCAGTGGTATCGGGATGTCTGGATTGCATTATCCACGTCAGAGCACCGCAATCACAGTTTGGGCTGGGAAATTCCAGTGGCACAGGTGCATCCTTGCAAGAAACATCTGGGCAACTTTTCCCCTTCTTGGCAAGCCATTTTCGCTTACGAAGAATCGCTCCGTAGTCGGTCATCGTGAATCCGCTGGTGAAGGGGGCTGTGGTGCTGGTAGGGATGTGGTGTTCGGTGTGGGGGTTGGATTGGTTTAGTATGGAATGTATATGTTGGGCATGGCTATATATTTATAGTAAATTTTCAATGGCAGCATGCTGTCTAAGCGGCTTGAGAAAGCTGATGCCCACGCGTTATTAAATTGGTCTGACAAAGTACATGGCAATGTATTGTCAATTTGGTTTGAAAAAGCAGTTGGCAATGTGTTGTCAAATCGGGCTGATAAAGAAATAGCAATTGTGTTATCACTTTGCTATGAAAAAGAGAGGGTAGCGTGTTGTTAAATATGAAAAGCAGCTGTCCACGAGTTGTCTAATCGATCTGATAAAGCTAGTGCCATGAGTTGTCTAATCCGTCTGACATAGCTTGAGGCTCATATAGGGTTGTGCAGTTATTTCAGGTGTAATGCTCGAAAATAACGTAAATGAAAGATATCATTTTCAAATGGCGATAGAGGAGTGCATACAATTTTTTTAAAATAAAAAACGAAATCCATAAGGTATTAGACGGCCCAATACAAAGCCCACTTCGCCACTAAGTCTTCTTCCTCCAGCCGGACCAGCCGCTGTCTTCTACCGGTGCTGCGCCGCCGGCATCTCCAAAAATCCAGCGCCGGTGCTAAGGGGGTACCTGGGGCCCGACGGCCGGATCTCCAAACAAGTCCCAACAGTGGCTCCGCCCCGTCGGGATATGGGTGGTGGGAGCTGCGATGTGTGCAAGGAGGCGCCGTCCAAGTACAAGTGCCCCTCTTGCCGCACGCCCTAGTGAGTCGAGCTATCGGCCTTTCTCTATCGTTCTTTGTGTATGAGCTGTTGCTGAAGATAGCATTGAGGCTTGGCTTTGCATGCCAGTATAGGAGGAACTCCTTTTGCTATATGGATTAGGTTTCTTGATGTTCGGTCATGCCACTAGCTAAATTAGAAAACGAAAACTATCGGTACAGTTTTACCGCTATTTCTTTGTTGAGGATCGTGGATTAGCTTATTGCATGAAAAGAAAGGAACACGGATTAGCTAGGGTTCAGGGAACAGATTGATGAGGAATAGACCTGTTATAATGTTATTTCAGTGAGGTAAACTGCAATGGCATGTAGGAACTGGGATTTCTTGATAGCTGCTGGGTTTGAGTTGGTTGGTTGCTGCTGGTGCAGAAGCAAAGGTGCAAAATGAGATACGCTAATATCATAGGAGAAGAAACAAGCCTTTCTCTTGATATCTGGTGTCAGTTGCAGCGCCAAGCTCTTTTGGGTTATTAGTATCAGTAATGGTTAGCTAATGCTATCTTGTATTTTAGAGGCAGAAGTCAATTACTCGCCATGTTATTGTATAGCACTTTATTCCTTTTGTTGCAACATTGTTAATTCAGGACATTATCTTTGGGATTACTAAATATAATGTCACAATGCAACTCTTTTCTTTATCCTTAGATGAATGTGTAATATAAGCTGGTAGTAACTAGTAAGCTTAATGGTTAGTGAAGGCATGCTGATGCATAAACAAGTTCATACATGCTATCAGTTAAGAAACTAATATCCCCTTGATTCTAGCATAATATAGATAACTTAGTATGGCGTTGATGGGTTTCAAATCTTTTGATGTTTAATTCTCGATGGTTAGCTTTTGGTTGGTGGAGATTTAGAAATAATCGATGGCACATACAATATGAGAATTATTGTATATCCAACAAGCAAATACCTGCAACTATTCCCAAATGAAAAGATCATATGCATGAGGATGAGGGTGTTATCTGCAAGAGATATACAGTTAAACGCTGAATCTGATAACACAAATTTGGTTTTAGCTCATGTTGCTACTGTAGTACCTTTTAGCTTATGCCAATCAATTGCATTACTTGAGAATGCTTCAGCTCATATAAGGATGTAACTGAACATGTCAGGTAATTGTATGCAATTTATCATCTACCATATTTGGTCTTTCTTAATACCTGCTTCTTTATTATGATTTCTTCAATTTCTTGTCTGATATTCTGCTGTATCACTGTTCATTAATAATTCATGTCGTCCACCTGTTCATGCCCTCATTTTGAGCTCATTTTAAGTTTTTAAGACACCCTAAAAGAACTATACTGGAGATATCTACTTGAATGTTTCATATCTTTTTTCATGTTAAGTGATACATCAAGGTTGAACTTATTGAATGTGTACCATCGAATAACTGAAAGCATGAGTAGTAACTTTTTTGCCTTTTTTTTTCTCCTTTATGAAATATAGTTGGACCTAAATGCTGTCTCTTTATCCCTTGCAGTTGCTCGGTGGCATGCTTTAAAAATCACAAAGGTACTTCAGTGCTATTCTTCTTATTGTTTATTATCTTAAAGGGAAATATAGCTGAATAAAGGGAAATTCTGAAGAAAGATTAAATAGAGTTTGAAGAGCATCTGTTAGAGGAAACACTTCATAAAATGCTAGGTAATATAGCCAGTGCTAATCACACTCCAAGTTTGTGAGTGCACCTTTTCTTTTGATATTTGCCAAGTTTAACAAAATTATATTTTTGTAATGCTGAGTATATGTCTATTGCACTTCATTTGATATTACAATAAAATGCCTATAGGGACCAGTGATGGAGCCAAATATTAGCAGGAGAGTGTGTCGTTCTGTGAAAATTTTAAATTGTCCTTCAAATGCTTTAATTTTAAAGTGTAGAAGTTAAGTAGGTCATTGGAAGGAGGTCGAACAGCCACAACTTGAAGTAGAATGGCGCTAGGTGAAGGAGGGCACCGATTGGGGGATGAATAGATCTAGAATAGCCAGTCACGGGAACTACCACAGCTGGATTTTAGGGACTAGGAACTTGTTTACTCATTTTTGCTTGATTAAGGAAGATACAATGCTATCCCTTTTATAGGGATGACTTGACTTGGCCCCCTAAGAAATTATCTCTAATTTAAAGGAAAAAACTAACCGAGTCAATCCAATCCTTAACTAACCACAAATGAACAGTACCATGGTGGACAGTGACAGGCGAACACTACCCTATGAACAGTAATTACTGCCTGTGACTGCTTGAGATTTCCATTTTTATTGGTTACAACTTACAAGATTAGTGCACTGTTTCCATGCAAATCATATATCATTATACATTTGTGTACATTATTCAAGTGATGGGCATGAACCATGAACGAATGCTTAGTATTCGGCATTTTGAATCCACAATATTTGGATGGAATTTATACGCTTTTGATAAATTTGTTGTCCGATAAGAGAGTAGTTAAATTGTCAAAGCAATACAGCTTGCCAGAAATAAAATAATCAACACCGAATGTCTTCAATTATATCCTTACAAGACTACAGGGTAGCATGGAATGCTTATATACTGTGGTAACCTTTTGACCTCCACTTAGAATGTTTTTCTTGGTCTAACAGCACTAGACACATTCGTACAAGCTATAATAATCATTTATATAATATCAAGCTGCCTTTTATGAATATTGATCGCTTCAAATCCCTTCGTTCTGGATAGCCAGTGTATGATGCTAATTATTTTCTTTATTTGCAGATGATTTTTGCCAAAAGACAACGCCTCGGGAAGAAATTATCAAGTCATCGATGCAAGTGGAAGTTAGTAGGGAAGAAATTATCAAGTCATCGATGCAAGTGGAAGTTAGTAAGTGCT
Source organism: Otatea glauca (assembly GCA_036346275.1). Lineage (NCBI taxonomy): Eukaryota > Viridiplantae > Streptophyta > Magnoliopsida > Poales > Poaceae > Otatea > Otatea glauca. Next base: position 42,709,608 of record CM070712.1, on the reverse strand, counting down.
CTAGCTTTTGAAAGCAACTCTTAAGACAATTGCTTTTCTTAACATATTGTGGACTCATTACCGTTGTCACAGCAGCTCTTATGTCCTGTTATATAAGGAATTGGAGGTGAAAATCTGACTGTTGTTTTTGAGGGTCCCACATATAACTACATAACTACGCAAGAAAGGAGCATGAGTATTTATTTCATCGTAATTGCTTGCCCCTATTGGTTATGCAACTTGATAGCCCTTGAATGTGAATATAACTTTTGTTAGTTCAAAGAAATCAGGGAACAAGTGTTGATATTTACACTTAATTTTATTCTTCATAGCCTCTGTCTTTAATCACCCTTTGAAAACATCTTATTGGTTAAAGGAAGAAAACCTGCTTACTAGTTTTGTCTCAAATACGGGCTTAACCAATTCTTTGTCTCAGTCCATGCATTATACTGTAAGATGTTCTGTGTTTGTTGCATGTTGCTAACAAAGTTTAGAGGGATTTATGGCTGTGCCTTGATGCCTTCTATTGTTTTCAGCAAGGAGCTCTGGGTCACTGGAAGATGGGACCAATTGTGCTAATTACAAGGATCAGCTTCCCTTGTTAGGTAAAATACAACATACTGATCTTTGTTGTAATTTCTCCATTTCTTCCATTTGATGTATTTCACTAAAATTTGATTTCAGCTCAGACTTAATAGATTATATTATATACCTAGTTACCTACTATGAATATTCGTTTGACTCACCACTTGCCGCTACCTCCAGTTGTAGACTGTGTCAAAAGAATTTAAAATTGTTTCTCTAAAATATGATTAGGACTGCTATATATAGCTTCATTACAAATTTATGAATTGCAATAAATCCTTTAATTGTAAGCTTCACTGTTGCTCTGTAGCACCGGACACAACATGCCCCACACTATCTCCAAACACGCTGTGCCCTACAAAAGCTCTTGAAGTTGAGGATCCAAGCTGGCTTGTTGACAAGAATAAATTAAGGTCTTTAGGTATGGCCTACCTTACTATCAAGTTCGACTATTTATTTACATGTTATACGCTCTGCAGGCTTTTGTCTTAACAAGATTGTCAATTTGTCGTGTAGATTATTGGCAAACAAAAAAGGATAGTAGCATGGCCTTTCTAATTCTCTTACATTTGCCTTGGCTCTTAGTAGAACTTTTTCTTTTTTTATATATATAAAACAAGTAATTTGTTTGCCTTTTACCTTGATCACTGACCTCATTTGGACAGCTCAAAACATGTTACAATGTTAGGGCCAGGGTTTCAAAAACCGGTGAACCACTCGAAAACCGCGGTTTTCGACCTTACCGCTGCGGTTCGAGATTCAAAACCGGTCGATAAACTGGTCTAATTAAAAAAAATTCAAAAATTTTGGAAAAAAATTATGCGACATAAACCGCTCGAAAACCACTCAAAAACCGTTTTTAAGGAACATTCAATTGGTTGGTTGGTTTTCGGCGAAAACCGACGGTTTTTGATTTTTTTTCAAATTTTTTTATTTCTTAACCCTTCGGTTTCTGATGATTTTCGAGCGGTTTTTTCAAAAACGGTTTTTGAAACCCTGGTTAGTGCTATGCCAACATCTCAGTTCTTTTGCCCCAAGAACACGATTTTCAACTTACATGATGGGTTTTGAGCTCAAGTGCCAATGATCCTACAGTATATTATATATTTGAGGTTGACATGATCTGACATGGTAATATGGTACTGATGCTGAGTCCTTCATATTTCAGAATAGTAAGGAGAAATAATTGAACATAAACCTTGCTTGAATAACATTCAATTCGATCGAAAATATTAGTGTGTACATTATAGGAAGGATAATACTAAGTTCAATTGCGCAGAAAGACTTCATGCTACCTAAGTGCAATATATTGGTTCTCCATTCGTCTCTGTACAAATTGATAAAGACTGATAGCCACTGTACCTTATTTCATTAATCCTAATAACGCAAATCATCTTCACTTAGCTTTTTAGTTGATTTTTACGTCCTTACCAGTGGAATTCAATGAGATCCGAGATGCTCTGAAGGACCCTGAATTACAGAAAATGATACTTCAGATTGATGGCTCATTAGAACCAGAAAAGGTAATTCTTCACACATGTGATAATTGCTAAGTTTCTCTTAACAAGTCAAGTATGTTTGGATTCATATCTTCTGTTCTGCTGTTCAAATGGCACATGCATTCGTGCCATACCTAGCTTAGTGCATCTGATCCAAAACCAACAATCAGGATTAAGGCGAGTGAGAATTTCAGTTTTTCTCATGCTAATAATATACACCTCTATTTCTCATCCTTCATCATGACTTTGGTTTCTGACTGGATGGTTGAGAAGCTCCAAATGAACCCATGCCACTTGAATTGATAGTATTTCTCCTTTTGTTATTTGTTACCACCTTTAATTATTCATCTGTAGGAATTGGAGAAAATGATGGAAGGACAAGCTTTTCAACAGTTCACCAATAAGGTTTCACTTTCACCCATCTCGCTTGCGCTTGCCATTTGGTCTTCTTGTCCCATTAGATATTCCTGGTTAATTTCATAAGATCATATACCAGACGTTTATACGTTCTGTTACCTCTGTAATGCAGATTCTTGACAATGTTAGTCCACAACAATGAGCAACTGCCCTTTCTGGTGGAACTCTGCTGCTGGAGAGAATGGAGGCATCCAGGCAAAACTAGAGAACGTAGAGCAACTCATCTCGGATTCTCTCCGTCTCTCTCTCTCTCTCTCTCTCGAGATGAGGTGTACTACTAGTCTACTACTATAAAACCATCCCTAGTCACCGACTGAAAGGAAATAGTAACTATGAAAATTTGAAGTCATCCAAGATATTTCTGCTGTGGTAGCATGACTTTTGTATCGCAATAAACGTAAAGTGCAGTATTGTCGGAGTAGAACCTGATGCCTCGATCTTGTATCACTTGATTCCCTTCACTTACAGTGACGCTATACGATTAACGAAATGGATGCTGAGAAGAGGTGGTGAAAACCAGAATGAAATAATTCGTTGATGGCAAGGCTTTGTGTTTGAGATGTGCATCGTCTGCAGTAGCACGATTTGTATTGAGCTTTGTGTTGAGCAACGTAAAAGTTGTCGTAACGTAATCATTGTGCTAGAAGTGAACTGCATGTAATGTGTACATTTGCATGGATTCCACTCTTCGTTTCACGTTACTCCCTCTGTCCCAAGTTTTAATGGTCTTATCAGGGTTCACAAAACTGAAACCGTGAAAAATCGTAAAAATTGAAACCATGAGAACCGCAAAAATCGCTCTAAAAACTGTTTGAAAATCGTTAGAAACCGAAGGGTTAAGAAATCAAAAAGTTCGAAAACCGCTCGATTTTCACGATTTACCGCGTTTTTTCGCGAAAAACCACCCGACCAATCGAATGTTCTTGAAAAACTGTTTTTGAGAGGTTTTTTGCAAAAAACGCGGTTTTTCAACGGTTTTCAACAAATAAATTTTTTTAATTTTTTTAAATTAGATCGGTTTATCGAACGGTTTTGGATCTCGAGCCGACGCGGTAAGGTCGAAAACCGAGCGATTTTTCGCGGTTTTGTGAACCCTGGGTCTTATACACAAATATAGAACATATTTTATATTTCAATATAAAATCAATGTCATATTCCTTATATACTCTAATAAATATACATCATTACTTATATTCTCTACATGCATTAAATATAGTGTTTAGTGATAATAATTAAGGTAAGAGAAGTGCTTCTATGCTTTTCTTTTCCATAGTTGCACAAATATTAAAGCATTATTGAAGGGTAGATAGTGATTACTTACCCTTTCGCTTGCTTTAAGATTTGTGCAACTTGTATTAGAAAGGAAAGTATTGAAGCACTGCTCTTAAGGTAATCTAGTTGACGAATACTCATACCAGGGGTACCCCTGCGGCCCAGGATGACAAGCAGGCTGCGTCAAGCCCAGCTCCGACCTAACAAGCCGCCTCCGGGCCCAGCTCCGACCAAGGAACCTGCGGGGCCACAAAGGACTCGTCCCCGACTGCAGTAGGGCGGCGATCGACCAAGTGGGGCGCCGACCACACAGTCGGGCTCCCGAGCCCCGACCAAGCCGAGGCAACCTTCGCCAAGGGCCACGTGTCAGGCCTCCGCCGACTGCTAGCCACGTGCCCCACGGACAGGATCGTTCGAAGTGACCGTATGGGCGTGTGGCCCTTTCCGAGCAAAGACGAGGTTGCCCAAGTCAAAACTCCATCCATCGCCTACCACACGTAGTATGGGGATGCGCTCCCTCCCGAGGCAGCGCCAGGGCCACGCTTCGCAACATCAGCACCTGACAGGTTCCCAGAGGGCAGGTGCGCTACTTCCCAAAGAAACGGTGAACTGCTCTGCTCAGCAAGCCTACCAAACCCGGTGTGGACGAAGCTGGACGGCGACCAATCACCAAGACGAGGGACTAGGGCTCCTAGTATAGGTTTCTCCTTCCTTCCTTCTCCCAATTCTCAATGTAACCTGCCCCTCCTGACTGTATAAAGGGGGGCAGGGCCCTCTGGGAGGGGGAGATCTCCTCTTCTCACTAAGTCTTGACGAGCAGACAACGAACACTCGTGTTCAAGCCCTGAGCCCCCACTTGTAAACGTGGTGCAGTCGATTGCATCCAAGACAATACAACACCACCACACGAACTGGAGTAGGGACATTCGGCCCGAACCAGTATACATCTTGGGCTTTTGAGTCTAACCATTCAGGGAGAGGGAACGCGCGGTCCCTTCCGATTTACAAATTTACTTGCCGGTGGTCGAAACACCGACACTAGTCATTTTCAATATCTTCTTGGTCTATGTGCTAAGAAAAAATATGCCTGTATAATAAGGCCACCTCAGTTTGATTTTAACATGTTCATATCAATTTTGTCTTATGTGGAAAAGTGAGAAAAGAGTAGAGAGAGAAGAGAGTTGCTCTTATTTAGGGCAAGTACAATAGCAAAGTCAACCGTTTACTTCATCTCCTATTCATGTCATCTAGAGTAAGCACTAAAGTCAGTTTGTACAATAGTTATCTCTAAAAATTGGCTCTAAATGCTGCGCATTAACTATCTCTTCTCTTGTACATAACTAATCTACCTATACTTTCGTGCAATATTTAATACTAAATAAGGGACAACTCTCTCCTCTTTTCTCACTCTTCCACATAAGACAAAGTTGACGTGTATATGCTAAGAGTAAACTGAGGTGGTCTTATTGTACAGTCCCTAAGCATTGCACGGGAGCATAAGTAGATTAGTTATGTATAAGAGATAGTTATTGCACAGCATCTATAGCTAACATTTAGACATAGCTATTGTATAAGCTAGTTTTAGGGTTTGTTTGGATGCTAAGGAAAAGAAACCCAGAGAAAATTTTCTCTAGAGGGGATTTTGAAGGCATATTGAATCCCCCTCAATCCCTATGGCAAATTCTCCCAAGGGAAATTTATTCCCTATCACCATTTGGAAGCCATAGGGTAAAATTCCCTAACATTAAAAAAATGCAAAGAAACAAGAAAAAAAATCAACATGATGAACTGACAGAAAGACGTATTGATGCAAAACATCAACAACAGGAAAAGATAAACTGATGCAAAGCAGTAATAATTTTAGCATTTCTATTCCAACAAGTGACAGGTTCTCAAGAAAGCAACATAGATGTGTTTGCAAGCCCACATATTATGGATGTACATAATATCACACAACAAAGTTTCAATTAAGTCCACAGATCACACATGACAATCCTAATATACACACTTTAGCATAACAAGTCCATCTCTTTAATGCAAGTGAAGTCCTCAATCACAGTAGCAAGGCAAAATGTCTTCAACAGTACTGCAAGGAAAAAACATAGGTCGTTGAGAGTCTTTTCAATTGGATGAAAGTTGTTAGTGTATAATTATAAGCAGATAGAGCCTATCAGTCTGAAGTTAACACATGTACTATCTATTCCAGTCCTATATATAGAACATGTAAGTTGTTCAAAAAGTACATTTATTCCAGTCCTATATATAGAACATGATACATTGTCTTTTGCTGTTCATCAGACTGCACAAGATAACATTAATTTAGCTAGCCAAACTAAGCATGTGGTACCAGCTGAAATCAACTACAATAGAACCCCCAAATAATCAGCAGGTTCAGAAAACCCAACAACTAGGGATTTTCTGACTCTTGCATCTACAATAGGTCTAAACAACGCTGACTTTACCAAGAGAGAAAGAAAGGGAAAGCTCAAACTTTAGGGCACCAACACCAAATAATCAACACCTAAAACTCCTGCAAAACTCACAACCTCAGCCACATTGTATGCACCACAATGTCGACGATGTCTTTGGCCACATTGTATGCACCACAATGTCAACGATGTCTTTGGAATACAGGTTTGTGTCGTTGTAGATGACCTAAACTCTGAATAGATGATTTAGAATGCCATTGTATGATAACACTAACAACTAATATGAACTCTATGCCAGCTAGTGGTTTTGTCACGACTATTACTCAAATCAAATAGAGCTAAAATATTGAATCTCAGACATTCAAGTAGGTAATTGAATATCCATAGTGGATAAAATTATGGATCTTCCATTTGTTATGCAACTGACAAATCACACAACTGTGCAGTTCATAAAAGATACACATCAAATAGCTTAGTATCTACTCTTGCATATCCTTCCATCCGCTTCTCGATCACAATACGATATTGTCAGTCAGGGAGGATTTATCCAATCATGCTGCATTGCCTGAAGGCCGAAGGCACGACAAAGCTAAAGCAAACTACACACCTAAACTGAAAATTTCAGTGACAGCTAAGTGGAAGTTTTCATGGCTTCTTTTCACAGACATTTTTCTTGCTTACTGAGTTTTAAAAATGATGATTCTATGTCAGGGAAAGGCATGTCCTATAGATAGTGCAGCATTGAAATGATAATTCTATGTCAATAGATAGTTTAGTTAGTCCCAAAAGGTAGCGAAGACTATGTTACTCCTCTTGGCATTTGCACCATACATAAAAAACATTTTATTAAACTGTGGCCATGGTTAGTGTGCTAAGTTACCCTGATGTGTTTCTCTAGTTGTAGCCGCCAAGTAAGCTCATCAACTTCCTTCTTTAGTTTACTTTTGGCAGCCTGTAGAGCACCAGCTTCCTTTGCGGCCTGAAAGTAGTGAAGAAGTGGCCAAGCACCAAAGAAATGAAAATGGTTCTCGATATATTAATCAATTAGAGTTATACTAAACGCAATGACATGCTATATTTGGTGATTAAAAAAAGCATAAATGTATGACCATGGTAGTAGGGTGGTGTCCTGATAAAAATAGTTTTAACGACACAAGTTTGCAGTCACAGTACTCTAATCAAATCCAGGAGGGCAGCAAAGTTAAGAGCTATATATGTGATATTCATAGAGAAACTATGAAAGATGCAAACCAGGTTAAACAAGGTCACGTTTGCACCAAATTTGGCAGTATTGCTGAGTTTTCTAAAACAATGTCGAAGATATTTTCTTCCATTAGCATCTTCACATGCAGTCACCAAGTGGTAACACTAAGCCATACAACGCATATGAATCCTTTGCTTTCTTTAAAAAAGATGAAACTGCCACAATCTATACAAAGGAACAAACTAACATCTGATTACTGATAAACTACGATTGAGATTGGAAACTCTAGTTTAACCATTCCAATATTGGGAAATCTATGTGGTAGTGAATAAAAAGAAAGCCTCTGTTGCTGAACTTTGGGAGATCTAGGAGCAACAGATCTAGGAGAACAAGACCAACAACCAAAACCCTAAGCAACTTGAGGAGCAACAAAAGTAGTAGGAGACATACCTGAGTTGGCAGGTGATGGTGGCTAGCACACACCGGTGATTGAATTGCTATGAGAGTACAGTGAACCACAATGCTTTGGTGATTGAACCTCTTATGGTCGGTGGTTCCTTCCTTTTCCACCTCTCGTGCCTTCGCAAAATTTCACGAACAAGAACCCCTTTTGCTTCCTCAAAACGATCTAGGAGCACCTGATCTGTGAGGAAGCAAACGATCAAACCTAGAAATAGGAGGACAAGGGGCTAGGAGGAAGAAGAAGTCGAGCAAACCAGGGAGACGAGGCACTGGAGTGGCAGCAGGTGTCGCCGGAATGGTAGGAGGAGTCACGAGCGGGCGGCGATGGAGAGGGCGACTTGCGAGCAGGCGGCGACGAAGAGAGGTCGCGGCGTCGTGACATGCGCCGGGAGAAAATTTCACGAGAGGGGAGGGGATTCTTTTCCCCCCGGGATAGCACGCGGATTGGGCCAGGGAAAACTGCACTGGTGGGCTGCCAAATAGACCGAGGAGTTTTTCGGAGGAAATTTTCCGCGTGGACGCTCAGCCCTGGGAACTGGCGGGGATCCCGGCTGGGATTGATGTTTCTAAACAAGCCCTTAGTGTTTACTTAGATAACGAATTTTTTTTCTTTAATATTTATTTTTATTCTTTTTTTCAAAACTATGCGTCCGAAAAAAAAATTACGCAAATGACTCCCGTCGCCCGTGTATGGGGCGATCGCCCCATACACGAGCGATCGGTGCCCTCTGCCATCAACGCCGTTCGGCGCCGTTGGTGGGCCCCTGTCGCCGAGACAGGCATCAAGCGCAGCCTTTTTTTAGTTTTGTTTTGTAATTACTATATGCTTTTTAATATAAACCTCGTAACTTTTGCTAGGAGTGTCCAAATTAAATGAAACTTGTTTCTAAATTTAAATTTTGGAATGAAGAATTAGAGTGTAAAATAAAAATCCATGTGTTGTTTGCAGAATTTTTTTATTTGAGTTCGAATGCTAGGCTCTAATCATGGATTGTGAAGGAATTATAATGTGTGTTGATCCATAATTCATGAAATAAATAGAATAAGTTACTACAACCTTATGCACTTCATTTTGCAAAAATATCTAAATATGATTGCATTTTGAATAAAAGATGGCTAGTTTAAACCCTTTATAACATTCATTGTTCAAGCAGTTAGAATAATGTTCGAACGACCTCAAAACTTGATGAACCAGTTTTGTTGCATTCTTGGGCTTGCATAGGTTACAATTATGTAAAAATATTTAGATGTCACTTTAGGTCGCACTATTTTATTGTTGTCCGAACATGCAATCGGTAAAACATGGAAATTGCCGTATCTTTCAAACGATGGTAAAACTCGATGAAATCAAATCGACGAATCAAAATGCTATAACCTATCTCGATGGAGAAAAATAACATCATTTGGGACAAGCTGGAGCGATAGGACATATCTGAGCCCTCCGGACAGTGAGCATACTCTTGAAGGTTGGGCCGCACTGTTTATTACGACTTAAAACTAAAAGGAGTACCACGAACAAAGAAAACCAAAGTTAACACCAGACGTCTATTGAGTGCTTCGAGGCCACTTCCCATTCGCCCATGCCTCCGGCGGGGCTTCTCTGGCACGTCGCGCCCTCTCTCGTTTCCTCTCTCTCTCGGCCTCCTTCTCCTCCGCTTCCTTCCTACATGCCTCCTCGCGTGCGGCATCGCGTTGTTCTTGAAACCGCCGCGTGAACTCATCCTGCCGGTTGGCTTGGTCAAGAAGCCGTTGGTCCTCGGGGTTGATCTCCGTATCAAACCACTGCTCAAATTCACACAGTGGCGGAGGTGACCGCATGAAACGTAAATTAGCAAAGTTTCATTCAAAAATATTATGTACCCCGTACGATTGTTACCATGCTGCGATCCTTGGGCTCTTCTCCGCGGATCGAAGGCGTGGTTGCGGCACTTCCAATACCTCCTCTTCCAAGTTGAAATTTCCTAAGAGCGGACAAGCTGCAAAGATCTCCGCACATACACATGGGTGCTCTGACTCCACGAGGTAGGAAGAGATCTTGGTACGCTAAATTACGCGGCATGCACTTGCTTCTTCCTTTGCCTTCCCTTACCCTTTGCACTTGCACGCCTCGGCATTTTCGATTGATGCTCACCCCTCTATTCTTTCTCCGCTATTCTTTGCGAGACCGCTTGTGAGAACGAATGTTATAAAGGGCGATATCGCCGGGTATGGAGCGATCGCCTCATATTTGGCGATCGCCCCATGTAAGCGATCGCCTCACATTAGGCGATCGCCCTACTAGAGGCGATAGGTGTACCAAACGTTGGTGTGTTGTCACGTCGTGTGGCATAGGCAAGCAATGCATAAATGATTTGAACAATTTATAGTGATAACGCTGTCATGTTACTAACTCGGGAGTTATACAATGTCTTCTTGAACGTAAAGCCATTACAAAAATACATCCGTACAACAAGTCAATCACGCCACGCTTCCTAATCGCCCGTGGGGTAGGTGAGTGGCGACGGCGACGGACGTCCCTCCTAGGCCGCCACGCGGCGCAGCGTAGAGTAGTCGCGGCGGCGAGGCCAAGTCTGTGCGCGCACCCGAGAGCCGAGAGGGTCGAGGTAGTCGGTCGAAGGTACTCCTCCGTGTCGAACTCGTCGTCGAAGGCTCGTCGAAACCACCTCGGGTCTCCGCTGGGCGCGGACGACGAGGAGCCTCCAGCCCATCGCCCCACCGCTGCTGCGTGGGAGCGTAGCGAGGAACCGGCGGTAGGCGAGACGCGAAGGAGCCTCCCATTACTCGCCCCCACCGCTGCTGCGGGAGCGTAGCGAGGAACCGACGGGTAGGGCGAGGCGCGAAGGAGCCTCGTCGACCACCGTCCCCCGCACCGCGTGGGGCGTGACGGGCACCGGGGTAGGCGAGTCTTTGGGGTGAAGTGACGTGGTGTCTTGCATCCGTCGACGTCTCGCGCCCTCGGCGGCTGGCGAGCCAACCGCCTCACCGTAGCGAGGACCCGACCCCAAATCGTCTCGGACTCGGCGGTGGTCACCGTATGCCCCCTCTGGCGCGTCAACATGGACACGCCTCCACCTCAATCTCCGCCAAGAGCTGAGTCCGCATGTAACGCCGATTGGTATTACGTAAGTTACATGAAAAAGACGTGCCCATGTAGGTTCGATTGCGACACTTACCGGCGTTGTCCTCCGGGACATCTGTGAAGGGTACGTGTCCGCTACCGACGCATGCCGCGGCGACGTCGGTCTTGGTGTGTACCCCACCGAGGCGAGTCGCGGACGAACCACTCCATGTATCGATCGTACATGTCATGGTCGTCGGCCGGTCTCGGTGACCCTCTCGTCAGTCGGCGTCCCACTGCAGGGCCCATGGCTGCATACGGTGCGCGAACTGAGAGCCCACCGCAGCACCCATCCGGGTCATCCTGCAATGCAAAAACAGTAAGTACACACCACATTAATTTCGCAAAGATGCGGAGTAGTAGGATCAGGGCAAGTACCTGTGAGCGCCACGTGCGACAACGTGACGAGGCGGCAAAGGAAAGGACTGGAACAGGCCGAACTGCCGCAGCACTCGGTGCGGGGAGTACTCCTCGACACAAAGGTCAAAGACGAGCACCTTACGGGTGAGCCAAAAGGCCTCATCTCGCGTGCAAAGCACGGAGACCCCGTGAGGTGCTTGGGCGTGGGCGTCGTAACGCGGTGTATGGCGTCCACCGCACGTCCTCGTCGTGGAGGCGGTCGAACTCCCGAACGAACTCCTGATAGGACCTCCTCACCTGTCGGTGCGCGAACCTCCGCCGCGAGGAAATAAGAAATGGCGAAAGTTATTCAAGTGCGTTAGTGGGAAAAGATACGAGGAGCATACATCGCCGGACCCGATGGTGGCCCATGGTGGGCGATCCACCGGTCGTCTCCGTAAAGCTCCTCGAGTGCGGTGTCGTGTCAACAACGAGCTGCCGACGAGAAGCGCTCCCAAGACCACAACCGGAGGAGTAGGACGCACTCGACATCGTCGCGTCGTGCTCGCCGAGAAACGGCGCGCGCATGCCTCAGACGTCGCCGCAAGCACACCGAGGCCCACGACCACCGTGCATCACCGTTTACAAGGGGAGTTAGGCGTGCTCACGAGACGAGATTGGGCCGAGTGTGTTACCTCATCCACCGGTGTCGGCGATGTCTTGGGCGACTCGATCGGTGACGGTCCACCGTGTTCCGTGGGAGGACGGAACATCACCCAACCGAACAACAACGGAGGTATGCCTCCAAGTGGCGGGCCACGTCCCGCCTCCTCGCGTCTTGGTGGAGAAGCCGAGCTGCGCAGCGTTCGCAACAAACATTATCGGAACTTGGCGCTTATTTTAATTCTCAAAGAAAGAGGTACTCACCGTGAATCGGCGACCACGCCTTCGTCGGTCCGTGGCGCCGGCCTCCCTAAGGCCGGGTAGGGGGCGCCGGGTGCCGCCGCACTCGGCGAAACGCGCGACAACTCGGCGTGCCACGTGATTCGAGGCGTCGTGTGGCACGGCATCACCGACCCGCATGGGGAGGCCTAAGAGGTACGACACGCCCCGCAGCGTCGAGCCATCTCTCCGCACGGAAGGTGGAACGTGTCGTCTCGGTCTCCACCGGTCCACGAGCGCGCCAGCGAAGGACCGGTCGTACCGAACCGCGGGACCTCCTTGCCCGCTAACGGGCGTGCACCGCTCCACCATCCTACAAAGAGGAAGTAAGCCACCGCCGCAACTCGCATGTAGTGCAATGCGTCGTTAGAATTGCATTCACAAGTAAGTACATGTACGTAAAGAGTGCAAGCGTTGGCGCCTTACCGTGGAACCCAGCGTGGGTCGATGCGGCGGCTCGTTGGGCACCCGAGGTCGGAGTGTCCCTAGCTCTCGGTTCTCCTCTGCGGAGTACCTAGACCGGTGGAGTCGCATCGACGGTCACGTCCAGCAGATTCAGGCAAGGTCGCGCCATCGTGGCTGTTAAAAGCAAATACAACAAATTTGTCAAGAATTACATGTGCACACAAAATGAAATGCGAAATAACGAATTGTACCATACTCATCAAACAATACAACCGAAGTGCGAGAGCCAAAAAACTCATATTACAAACATACGAAGACAACGACATGTTCGACGAGGCACACAACGTCGAGAATTACATTATCCTCATAGCTACTAATCGGTACATCAAGAATTACATGATGCGAAAAATAACTTACGAACATTGAAAATTACATCGATCATTACAACTTACATCACAACTTACGGTCCATTGAAAAATACAAGATGGGAACAACATGGAAAATTACATTATCCGCGGTTGCGACGCGCCTCGGACTCGTCCATATCGTTCGAATCGCGCTTTGTCCTTCGACGTCCGACCTTCACTTCAACATTCGGATGTCCGTGCACCCATCGATGGTCCGGAGGGGTCGTTGTGAACGATCCGTCCACTCGGTACCGTACACCTCGTGATGCCACGTGTTGAGAACGCTCGCTTGTAGTAGTACGGAGACGAACGGACGATAGGATTGATGCGTCTCGGCGGCCGCCGCAATGACGCGAGCACGGCAAGTGCAGCGGCGTGGTTTCGCGCAGAGCACTCAAATCACCGCTCGGAGTATGCACGGATGGAAGTCCTCTCCGTGGGCACCCTGCGACCTCGGTCCACCGCAGATGCACGTGGTATCTCCGCTCCACGCCACTCTCGGTGTAACCCGATATTTCTGCGCCTTTCTTGTTTTCTTGGACATGTAGGTAGACACAACAGCTTGAGTAAGATAATCGATTGTCCAACATACATGTTGTGGAGGTCTTGTATCGCTCAATGAAATATCTCTGTCCCTAATAAGACACCTCAATTATACCCACCAGCGGAAGGTATCCGTGCCTTTCATTACCAGTTGTAAATCTCCGCTGAGTTCGTTGTCATGATCCCATAACGCGAGCCGCCTCGTCGTGCGTAGGGACCATTTATCCAAAGGCTCATGTCGTATCCAATCGGTGAAACTCTTTATCTTGGTACCGACCACGCCGGATGTTTGGGGTCATCGCGACAACGCACATAAGGTCGTGGGGTCCTCTCCTTGCTCATGGTACACCATCGGGTTCCTTGATGAACTAGCGGTACCTCTCGGATCCATTGATTGCTTCTTCGTTAGTTCGTCCAACGCCTTCCAAAGCGCGTCGAACTTCCTCCGTTGGTTCTGCTTGTCAGCGCTTGAACATGTTCATAAGCTCCTTGTTCTGAATCGACGGAAAAATTGGCACCCATGTGCCTCATGCACCACCGCTTCCTTAGATCCGCCACTTTGTCGCTCCCACGACGGCGGACCCTTGTTGCATATCCACGATCGCTCTTAGCGACCTCGCATGCCGGCCATGGATGACACAAACATCAGGCCTGTCGAGAACAACTGCCAGCTTCACTCTTTCAAGGAACCAGTACCTGCTCTCCGTGTTTTCTACATACTGAATACTACATTAAATTTGCACATACTGACGATACTAAATTAAATTTGTAAATACTACATACTACATTAAATTTCTGAATATTAACTGCTATATTAAATTTCTAAACAATACATAATCCTAAAATTTCTAAATACTACAACAAATTCCTAAATATTAAATGCTACATTAAATTCTAAATACTGCATAACCTAACAAAAATTCCTACATTTACCTCTACAAAAAATTACTAAACTAACTCTACAATAAAATTCAAAAATTTACCTAAATTTCTGGCTCTTCTCTTCTCCTTCTCTTCTTCTTCTTCCTCTCCTCCTCTCTCTCTCCTCTCTTTTTCCTCACGCGCTTCGCTCAATCTTCTCTCTCTGCCGACCGAGCGCGGTCTTTGGGTTAAAAATGGCCGCCTCGCCTGTAGGGGCGATGGGGTCCCACACGCCGCCAGTTAATCAAGATGCGGAGGCGAGCTATCGCTCGTGTATGGGCGATCGCCCATACACGGCGACGACGAAGCATTTTGTCATTTTTTCCGGACGCCTAGTTTTGAAAAAAAGAATAAAAAAATATTAAAGAAAAAAAAATTCCTTAGATAACATAGATGAGAGATTGTACGCATTTTTATAATTTTGGACGGCGATAATACACTTTCGTCATGCTATGATTAGATGAGCTAACTAATTATCGACCTCCATTTTAGAGCCAGCTAGTAAAACAGCACGCTAAACCACACAGACACAGCACGTGACTGCACCGCTGTGGCTTGGCTGCGGTAAAAATGCCCATGTGATTTGCGGTTAAAACAACTGTTAGAAAAAATGATTTGCGGTTAAGAGGTTTCTAACCAGCTGTTTACCTGACGTGGCATCCTGTTCTTCCGCAAGGACCGCAATGGCCAATAAAAAAGCACCACCCTTTCGCACCGCTTTACTACTTCCCTCTCTTCTCCTCCGGCCTCTCCCCATCCCCGCCTCCGCTCCCCTCACCGCCGCCGCTTCCTCCTCCTCTCACCGCCACCGCCTGCTAATCCTCTGCAACTGCACCGGCGAGGGTGCGTTACCAATCCTCCCATCTATGACCGACGCCCCGCGCCGCGCCCGCGGCCTCAAATAGGGTTTGCCTCTTGCGGCGCCCTGCCATGGTAAGGTGGGAAGGCGGCGGCCTGGTGTTATCTGGAGGAATCGGAGGCGGATTCTGGGGCGTCTCGCCGTCGGATGGACTCCGATGAGGCCGCGGGGAGCAGCAGGAGGATGGATCTGAACCTCTACCTCGGCCTCCCCCGCGCCCCGCGCCCGCGCCGCTCCGACCTCGGCTCCGACCTCGCACTCAGTACCCCGATGCCCTCCTCGCCCTCCTCCTCCGCCGCCTCCGTCGACGCCCCGCCGCCACTGGAGCCCCCGCACCCCCCGTACTCCCCTTCTCGCGCTGACCTTTCTCCTCCACCACCGGAGGTGTACTCCTCGTACCACCCCGAGAACCCGCCTGCTCTGGACGGGCACCTACTGTACGTGCCGCCTCCTGCTCCAATCATCCCCGAGCTCCCGGACGACCTCGGGTTCGGCATCCAGCTTCCGCCGCCGCTGGTGCGAGCCAGCGAATTGCTGGGCTGGGAGGACCGGCCATCGTCATCGACGGCCTCCTCTTCATTTCTCCCTGACACTGCCGCCCGGTACAGGCGGCTGCTCGAGCAGACTGGAAGCCGGTGGCTTCGCACGAGGCGGTTTAGGTCGGACCTTCCGCCCCTAAGCTCTGAGGCTCATCCCGTAGGGCAGGGTGCAACAGTGCCGGTGCCCCAGCATGAGCCAACAAATGATACTGTTGAAAACAATAAGGTAATCGGTGATGGCATGGAAGTGGGTGCCTCCGAGGAGTCGTCGGAGGAGTCGGGCAAGAGTGCTGCCACATTTGAGTGCAACATATGCTTTGATATGGCCAATGAGCCGGTGGTCACTTCCTGTGGCCATCTCTTCTGCTGGCCTTGCTTGTACCAATGGCTTAATGTTTACTCCAACCACAAGGAATGTCCAGTCTGCAAAGGTGAGGTGACGGAGGCGAATATTACTCCTATCTACGGGAGAGGGAATCCCTGTTCAGACGCAGAGAAGGCTGTGGAAGATGAGAAACCATCAGGTCCTACGATCCCGCCAAGGCCACATGGAAATCGGCTTGAAAGCTTCAGGCAGCAGTTCCACCATTTGCGACCGATCTCAAGAAGGCTTGGTGAGGCGCATGGGATATTGTCATCATGGAGGCGCCTTCTTGATCAACAGATCATGAATAGTGTGAGTCGGTTGGAAGGGCCACCTGAATCAGTGCAGGAAATAATTGATACTGCTCAACACACTAGTCGCCTAAGTAGATTGGCGACAAGGATGAGAGCAAGACGGTTACAGAGAGAAGCAGATAACCCTCCTGACGGTGGTTCCACTGCCCCTGATAGTGGTTTGCCTGGAAATAATGCATCAGATCCATCCAGACATGGTTCAAGCCCGCTTTTACCTGAAGGAATTGATTTATTGCAACGACTTACCCTTATTGGCCTTGCAAACACAGAAAGATTGGCAACTGCCATGAGTGACCTTAGAAGGATAGCTGCGCCTAGCCAATATGGAGCATCAGCTTCATCATCGAATCCTCCAAATCCTGAGCCAACAGTTGAAGGAACTCATGTTGCTGCAGCACCTTCTGCAGACCAAGCATCTAACTCGAGCACCATTGCAGTGATACAGGGGGACGCTGGTATTTCAGAGAGCGCAGGAGAGCCTAGTAATGCAGGGTCTTCAAGATCCCTGAGGAGGAGGGGGAGGAGCAATGCCTTGGGTTCTTTGGATGCGGATGGTGGAGGCCTCCAGCGGAACAAGAGGCGAAGGATAAACTGAACCATCTCGGTTGCAGTGTTTTTATATACTCTCATGGTGTGCTTTGTTGATTTCAATTATTGCATTTCGTTTCTTTGGGTGATATCTGCTGTGTTTAGTGTAATGTTGTTTCGTCTCTTCTATTTGTTTACTAGGGAACCACTGAAACGGTTGTCTGTTTAGATCCTCTGTAGTATGTACTCTTTAGTTTAACATTATAAGTTAATAATCAAGCCATGTATGTGGAGGAAACTTAACGGTTGTTGTCGGATGAAATGTCCCTGCTCATAAATTGGATGCCCACATTCAACGCAATGTCATTCTTGTCTACTGCAAATAGGCATTCAGCTTATCATTTGTGGACTGCTTATGATCCAAAGAAGCTCCTTTGGACATAAAAACGTGAATACCCTGGAAATGGACTTATGGACCTTTGCCTTTGTTGTTTGAGAAGATACATAACCTGATCTTTCATGCCCATTTGTCCTCCGAAAGAAGTATTTTCAATAACATATTTTTTGCTTCTTTTTGGTTGTTCAGGCAACAAGGCAAACTTCGTCCTCCCAATGGACTTTTGATCTATACAATATTTTTCATTGAGCAGATGTAACTGCTGTTAGCCTTCATAGTTCATACTACGGCTTTTGATCTAACTTCATTAAACAGTGTGCCTTTTTTTCAGAATCAGTTCAACAATATTCTGTGCATGATAGAGGACACCAATCAACAGCAGCAAACTGGAAATGGAGTCTCTAAGAGACACCTGGTATGGGGTTTAAAGGCCAGTTTCTTTTGTAGTGTCGTGTACTGGTTATTTCAATGTTGTTTTTCATTCTCCTGGTTTTGCATCTATTTTTTGCACAGGAAGCCAACGATTTGCACAGTGGATTTTCCTCGAAACTGATTTCTTTCCCGAGCATGAAACTATAGTTGCTCTAGAATTGTACATTCATTGTGTACATCCAAGTAATTGGAATGCGCTCAAATGCCATAAGATTTATTCAGAGTTTACTAGAAAAATTGTGCATTTGGAACTTACACGTAGCCGACAAGGCTGATGGGGTTAAAGGGAAAAGAGGAACAGAAAAAAAGGGGGCAAAGTGATCGTGGCCTACGTATTGTATCATATCCTGTTCAGAGTTCAGACATCTGCAGATAGAAACCCTTAGATACGGCTTATGTCTCGGCCAAATAAGAGCGTGGTCAGCCAATTGATAGCCACATAGAGCCTATTCCTCCAGCTAATAACACGAGTTAGGTATGCTGAGCGCCAGATGAACCAGCTCAAAAATCCTGCAAGAGATAGCCCTCTCGATTCCTGAAATAGACAGTCTCAGACTCTCAGTTGACTCTGAGCAGTTAGTGAACTGTAAAAGTTTAAAAAGAATGAAACAGCAACCAACCTTGCTTTGTCTCAGATCGACTAGAGCTTTGTATCTTCCAACAGTTGCCATGCTCCCTAGATGCTTATACACGAACGTTGGGCCTAGATCAACCTCGATCTCAGAGTTTGCATGCCCTCCTCCAGCTTTCATGACATGGTTGAGCAAGTGAGCGAGGTACTTGCCTTGTCGTTCGGCAACCTGTTGAACAGTACAAGTGGAACAGAAAATATATTACCAAAAGGCATACATTTCTTCCAAAACAGAAAATAACTAAATCATAAAAATGCATAACCGATAATGTGTCTTATCACTCTATTTAGAAAAACAGAAACTATATTACAAACAGATGCGGTTTATGCCATGGCCAAACATGCATAACTTGTCTGTTCAATTAATTTTCTGTTCTCCTATTCCACTCAGTTTTCTCGCACTTAGGAAACATTACAGAACTTCGAATACCTTGAGGCTTGAGATAGTAGCTGGACAAATATTTTCTGATTCTTGGATTACATCAACCATGAAATTACCTGAGCTAAAGCCGGGAGAACTTCCTTGCCTGTGCTTTCAAGAAATCCACTGCAATCACCAATAGCAAACACATCCCGAGCAGAAGGAACGCGTAACCACTCGTCGACACCGATCCTGCAAACAGAACAAAACCTATTAAATATCCTATGATGTAGACACACATGTCGCATTCATATATTAGGCATGCAATCATTTTATTATCTAATGTAGAACCTCCTTATGGTGCCATGCAACTGATTCAGAAATAGACCACATGCTCCCCACTCTCAAGTACAGAATATGCTTGTGTCCAGACAATCACAACCCATTCACTATATGATGCACATATACAAAAATAATTATATGGTCATACCAATCTATTATACCTTCCACCAGGTGACTTAGGAAATGGCAACGACTTAACAAATGGTGAAGCACCAACTCCAGTAGACCATACCAGCAAACCATAAGGAACCTTCTCTCCATTGTCCAGGATTAGTTTGTTGGGCTGTACATCCTTCACAATTCCTCGCACAAGCCTAACACCTGACTGGTGGATGAACATACAACTGACATATTGTTTTTTCATATTCCAAATAATATCAGAAAGAATGGTATGCGACCTATTAGTAAATTCATTACAACCATATATGTTATGTGATTGTCAGCATGCTATCTTTGGAAATCTACAGGTTTCAAATACTTGGCCCGTGATGGATAGAAAAGGTAGGACCATAGGACACTAGATACTGAACAAAGATTACTAACCTTAATTAGTTGATTTGTAGCATACTGCCTGAGGCGAACATCAAAGGATGACAATATCTCATTTGCCTGAGTTGAAAAGGTGAAATAGCAGTTAAGTGTGCTCAAAGTTTTTTTTAAGAGATACCAAATTAGAAAAGCAACAGCTCAAACCTCAATCAGGGTCACTTGGATATAATCTTTCACATGTGAATAACGTTGTTTAACATCTCTGATGATGAAATCACTAAGTTCACCACTAAATTCAACCCCTGTTGGACCACCTCCAACAACAACACAGTGCAATAGTCTGCGCTTTTCTTCCTCTGATATTCCTGATTAACAAAATAGTTCTGTTCTGTCAGTGATAATCAAGGGGATATAAGGCTTGAGCACACAAGGTATCTTCTGGGAACCGAGTATATCAGACATGAAATAGTTTTATTCTAGATTATATTATACTTAACTAAACAAAAAGGATTTGCAATTGCATCCACGAATTATGTAAAAAAATTCATTATGTACAGAAACGAAGTGTAAAAGTAGTAGATGATGAGTTTGTGCCAGTGAAGGGTGATTAGCAACATGATACTACACAAGTACTAGTACAATATCTTGAGTTGCACCATGTTACTGTAGGCATACCAGGTACATCAGATAGCATCAGATTAAGAAGAAGTTTTCTGCGGATCTCTTGAGCATGGTGAACTTCCCGAAGAAAGATTGCATGTTCAGTAACACCACGTATCCCAAAAGTTGATGCCTCAGCTCCACATGCGAAGACCAATTTGTCATACGCAACCTTGAATTTCCACGGCTTCAAGGCATCTTTCTCACCCTCAGTAACTGTCTCACAATCAATCTAAAGGCAAAAGGAGACTGAATAAATGGATGGAAAAACTGTGGCCAGAAACACTCATGTCGGTACAGGAAGATTCATGTAATATCCCTAATCCCTCCAGGTAAATGTGCACAGACTAAATGAAGATTGCAATCTAAATATCTCTTAAATGGCAAATGTTAGTGAAGAATTATGCCTTTTTTTTGCGGGCAGAGGCAACTTGTCTTACAGTAATAGAGCTAGCAGTTCAGCAGTGTTAAGCACCAATCCATGCAGTACCAAGAGAATGGTCTAAGTTGCACATTGAATCATATAAACATCCAGCAAAGGTAGTGAAGTAAATTTAGGAAGCTATTCCCAGATACAGTCTGAACCAGTGAAATGATACAGAAGTCTCATGTTCATACTGTAAATATGTGAACATACAAGAGCTGACGAATGATGGATGAATATAAGCAAGTTCGCACTGTCTTCTAGCTAATTTCCCCGTATTTATGCAAACAGTTTGGCTCAAAGGGAAATATTCAAAGGTTGATACAGTATAGCAAAAAATCCACACAAGTCATAAATGAGACGGAATTGGTGATGAACTTTCTCCTTCCATGTTGTGGCCAAAGGCAGCAGACCAACCACTCCATTAGCATAGAGCCATAGACTGATTGACATGCAGCACATCCTGGATGGACCATGATTCAGATTAGTAAAGCCAAGATTTCTCCTTTTCCTCCATCCAATTAATCCCACACATCCAAATCACTCAGAAAGGTCAAAAGTAAGGGAGCACAATACTAGCACAATTGCACTCTGAGCATTCCTCCAAGAATCTTGGGGACACACATTCCCCGCACACACATCTGTAAAAACGACGCCATCTGGCAAGATCAACAAACACACCGACCCAATAATCTGGTGGCTCACCGTGTGGGCGTCGGAATCGATGGCGGTGCAGCGGGCGAGGAGGAAGTAGGAGCCGGGGGATTTGGACACGGCGGGCTGGATGCGCGCGAGCGGCTCGGCAACGGAGCGGAACTCGAGCGTGCCGACGCAGGTGGAGGCGAGCAGCGGCGTGAACACCATGTGATTGCGCGGGGAGACGCAGACCACCTCGTACCCGCCCGTGTCGAGGTCCTTCATGAGCCGCGACCCCGCCCACCCCGTCCCCAGCACCACCACCCGCGCCTTCTCCCCCTTCGCTGTCGGCCCCAGCCCCGCGAAACCCCTGCCCACCGCATCCCCCGCGGCCGCATCCGCCGCTGTCGAGAACGGCAAGTAACGGTGGTGGTGGTAGAACGCGCTCGGGCTCGCGCTCGCGCAGCCGCGGCGCGAGAAGCGGGAGAGAGAGCGGAGCAGGGAGGCGGCGGCCATGGCGCGAGACCAGATGCGATGGGAAGCGAAGCGAGAAGTGAGGCGAGACGAGTTAACGAGTGCGGTTTGGTGGGGAGCCGCCGCGTGGCGGGTGAGCCGACGGCCGGGTGTTCCGTTCGATCCGCCAGCCTGAGATCCGAGGGTGAGGAGCATCCCACCGTCGGATCCCTTCTGGACGTTCCCGCTCGGTCTGCGGGAGTGCGGCCCTTCTAGGTCGTCCGGGCGGTTTCGTCGTTGCGTTTGCGCCTTTGCGGTTGGGACATATGGGCGATTTCGACCAAAATCACGACGTTTTCCCCTCAAAAACACCACGTGTCGGGACCCCATCCAGTGCCGTGCTCCACCTCTCGGCCGCCGCACGGCTCCGCCCCCTCCGGCAGAATCCTCCCTGGACCGCGCCCACCAACAACGGAGTCACTTCCCCGCCTCCCGGGCCCACCTTCGCGCGCGCACCGTACGCCTGTGCTACGACGGTTCGACCCACACTAACAACCCCCCTATTTCTCTCTCATCACGGTCTCTCCATCCATCCCTAATTCGCTTCGCCCCGCCGCACCATGACCACCTCCGCCTCCCTCTCCTCCTGCGCCCTCACCTCCAAGCTCGGGGTAGGGCACCCGTCCTATGGCTCCCGCCGTCGCGTGCAAGCGCGCCGAGGCCGCCTCTCGGTGGTGGCTGTGCAGACGGGCCCGCAGAAGCCGTCGCCGTCCCAGGCGGGGGACGAGTCGGACGCGCTGCAGAATATGATTAAGCGGGAGTACAAGTACGGGTTCGTCTCCGACTTCAAGTCCTTCTCCATCCCCAAGGGCCTCTCGGAGGCCACCATCCGCCGCATCTCGGAGCTCAAGGCGGAGCCGGCGTGGATGCTGGACTTCCGCCTCGCCGCCTACCACCGCTTCCTGACCATGGCGGAGCCCACCTGGAGCGACAACGTGTACGAGCCGCTGGACCTCCAGTCCATCTGCTACTACTCCGCGCCCAAGACCAAACCCAAGCTCAACAGCCTCGACGAGGTCGACCCGGAGCTGCTCAAAACTTTCGACCGCCTCGGTATCCAGCTCAGCGAGCAGAAGCGCCTCGCCAACGTCGCCGTCGACGCCGTCATAGACTCCACCTCCATCGCGACGACCCACCGGGAGGCGCTCATGGCGAAGGGCGTCATATTTTGCTCCATCTCCGAGGCCATCCGCGAGTACCCGGACCTTGTCAGGCGCCACATCGGAAGCATCGTGCCCCCGGGCGACAACTACTATGCTGCCCTCAATTCGGCGGTGTTCAGTGATGGGTCGTTCTGCTACGTGCCCAAGGATACAGCTTGCCCCATGGAGATATCGACCTACTTCAGGATCAACGACAAGGAAACCGGGCAGTTTGAGAGGACTCTAATTGTGGCTGATGAGAGGAGCTCGGTTAGCTATTTGGAAGGGTGTACTGCTCCATCATACGACTCCAACCAGCTCCATGCAGCGGTGGTTGAGCTTGTGTGCGAAGAGGAGGCGGAGATTAAGTACTCCACGGTGCAGAATTGGTATTCTGGTGATGAGGAGGGGAAAGGTGGCATTTACAATTTTGTGACTAAGAGGGGACGGTGCATGGGGCGGGGCTCCAAGATCTCATGGACACAGGTTGAGACAGGGTCAGCAATCACGTGGAAGTACCCTAGTGTGGAGCTTGTTGGGGACGACACTGTTGGAGAGTTCTATTCGGTTGCGCTGACAAAGGATTGCCAGCAGGCAGACACAGGGACAAAGATGATCCACAAGGGGAAGAATTCGCGCAGCCGAATTATATCCAAGGGTATCTCAGCTGGGAAGTCAAGGAATTGCTACCGTGGGCTGGTTCAGATGAATACAGGTGCAGAGAATGCATATAATTCTTCACAGTGCGATTCAATGCTGATTGGGGATTATGCTGCCGCCAACACCTATCCCACCATTCAGGTAACCTGATTTTCCATCTGCTTCTTGATTATGCCTTCGTTGTTCTTGGTTTGGCATGAAAGGTTAATTGCAGTGTCCTAAGGCAAGCTGTTAGTCCTCTGTAGTCTGTACTTAATTTTTAGATAGTTACTGTTCTTGCAAAAGCCACGAAGCATATGTACACTAGGTACCTATGTAGTTGGTACAAATTCGAGACATTCTATATGCTGAACTCCTCTATAGTCTTTACTTAATTTGTAGATAGTTACTGTTTTTGCAAAAACCACGAAGTAAATGTAGACTAGGTACCTATGTAGTTGGTACAAATTCGAGACATTCTGTATGCTGAACTCCTCTGTAGCCTGTTCTTAATTTGTAGATAGTTACTGCTCTTGCAAAAGCCACGAAGCATATGTAGACTAGGTACCTATGTAGTTGGTACAAATTCGAGACATTCTGTATGCTGAACTGTGACGGGATTTAAAGGACTTAGATAATTTGGTAAGTTTTAGGATACCATTAATCTCCTTGGTCCTTAGTCACCACTTATCATTAAGTTTCTCTCCATTGAATTTCTGTTGACATCCAAGGTAAATGCTAATGGTGTCCTGCTTCTGAATTAAATTTCTATATACATCAGGACTCTAAAAGTATCAAACTCTTGATCTAGTCTAATTTATGTAACCTCATAAAATATCTTGCCACACGTACTAAAAGCACCTTTAGTAAAGCAGTAAATTGAAAAAGGTAAAAATTATTGCTTTGACTGAGAGATAAAGTGAAATTTTGCTTTTGTGTAAGAACTCCGTGATTCATTTTTTTATTGAAAGATTGACATCGTTGTGATGCCATATAATCAGGACAACTTTTGTTTAGTTCAGTGCTGTAGATTTCGTAATGTTCCCCTTCACACTTGTAAGTTCAATCCTTTTAGGGTATATACAGTCCAAATGTTGAATTCTCTTACATTTTTGTAAGCAGAAATACATCCACTTTCAGAATCTTATATATACATCCATGCTAAATGCACCTTGGTAGCTAGCTTTCTTGTTTAATGTCATGTGTTCCTCTGTAACTCCACTTTTCACTACTTTACTGTGTTTTCTGCTTATTCATACCTTATGCTTCCTTTTACCTCTGGGTTAATCAATTAGCTTCAATAGTTAATCTTGTTGATGCTTCTTGCTGTGCCCTTAACTATAAGTTGGTTATGCCTGGATGTTGTCTTATCTCCAGGAACACATATACAAGCACTTGCGTAAGCTGCATGTACATGTATATTGGGTTCAGAACTCATATGCGTAGACAGTGTGACACCAGTACTGTATTTACATCTCAAAATGAACTCCGCATGTTAAAAAAAATCTTAGAGATAGTTCCATTTTGTTTACTGTATTCCTTGCACACAGTGTTTTTTAAGGCACCAGGTATTGCGCTTATACGAGGTATCTATTTTTACGAATTCACTGCCCTCATTTCAATAGTGTGTAGCAGAAAACATTTGCACCATCATTTTGATCCAACCTGCATGATAACAGGTGGGCTGCACTTCTGGCCGTGTTGAGCATGAGGCAAGCACTTCCAAAATTGGAGAAGACCAGCTATTTTATTTCCAGCAAAGAGGCATAGATCATGAAAAGGCTGTTGCAATGATGATCGGTGGATTTTGCAAAACTGTTGTTGACCACCTTCCTCTTGAGTTTTCGCAGGAGGTGGGTGCACTTATGAACCTGAAGCTTGAGGGATCAGTTGGTTAATTTGTTGGTTCAACACGTCTCTATGCAATATGAGAAAACTCATGTGTACAGCAGTATGAGAAGAATAAAGTGCATGATAAATGGACGTTTCCTAGCTTGTCTACCCCTGGAGGTGTCCATGACGACAAAGAGAACTGTCTTCTGTTTGCCCATTTTTGTTTCTGTTTATTCTGCTGTAAACGAGCTCTCGTTGGAATGGCTATACAAGAAATGGAAATTGTCGTGTTAATTTTTTGCATTGTATTTATGTATGGTGCGGTGCCACCTGATTCATACCGTGCATGATTTCTGGTGGAAACATTTTGGATCTGAACATTCTATCCTGTTTTTGACCATCTAAATGGACTCAAATTGAAAAGTTTATATACAAAAATTGTAGATCCCGTCGAGAGCTACAATTTTCATATAAAGTTTATCTCCATCCGACATCATATGAAAAAATTATGATTTTTTTTAGAAATTAACCGCAAACGAAGGGAAATCGCGTGCACTAATCGCCCGAATATGGGGCGATCGACCGTATATGGGGCGATCGCCCCATATACGGGCGATCGACGCCCAATTCTATAATTTTTTTTGACCAGATGTCTAGTTTTGAAAAAAAGATTAAAAAAAATATTAAAGAAAAAAAATTCCAGCTTGGGTGGCCTTTGGTGCTGGGCCGTCCGTGCCTTGGGCCGAATGGGTTCTCGATGGTTCTTCGGCCGCCGTCGGTTTGCGCTAGTCATCAGTTACTTGCCCATGAGCGAAGCATTGCCGTAATCTTTTTTCAGTTGGATTGAAGTGCAGCGCAACGTATGCTAGTAATAATATTACACTCTTAAAGCTGGAAGATTTCACGAGCAAGAGGAGTGCCATCATGCCATGTCCTCGCTTTTGCGAAAATCCCCCTGTGATATTTTCGAGTGAACGGGCCAGCGAAGGCTATTGTGTTCGGAGCCTTTGCAGAAAAGCCCTCGTAGTTCTCAGAATTTGCATTCGGATCTCAGTAACTCTCTTAAAGCAGGTGGATTTCAAGAGCAACGGCAGCGCCATGTGGCCCACATCACTTTTCTTGCGAAGACACTCTGAGAATTTCAAATTTACATTTAAGCCCTTTTCACGGTTCTTTTGTAAAAACCTTCGTGGTTCCACTAATTTGCATCTAGCTCCACAGTCCAGACCAAACCCTTTTGCAAAAAGAAAATCCTCACCGTTCCGGAGAATTGCGCATCCCAACCCGGTCGACACCCTTTTGCAAAAAGCCCTCATTGTTTCAAAAATTACGTCCAGCCCCGGACCAAAATTTGCCCAGTGCGGTATAGTGTGTGGCTCTACCTAGGCCCTGTTTTGTTTCGGCTTTTTCACCGGCTTAAAAGCAAAAAAGCCAAAGCCGAAACAACGGCTGACTTTTTAGCTTGGCTTAAAAAAAAGCAAAGCCTTCCTATAACTATAAGTCAAAAGCCAGATAAAAGGTGTTTTTGAGCTTTTTCTAGAATGAAATAACTCTTTGCCACCGAGAGTCTCCAAAATTACCTACTAAATGCCATCATACATAAATCATGAAATCCTTCCCTGTCTCCTCGTTTCTCCTCCTCCCTCGTCTCTCTCTCCCCGTGCAACATCCTCCTCCCTCCGCCCCTCCTGTCTCCACCGTCCCTGGCCTCCTCCCTTCTCCGCCGTCCCCAACCTCCCCGGCAAAGAGTCGACCTGGATCCAGCGTGGCGCGGGTGGAGGCGACGACGACCGAGCTTGGAGCGGTGAGAGGCGGCAGGATCCTAGCGTGGTGCAGGTGGAGGCGAATAGATCCGGTGGAGGCGATCGGGCCCGAGCTTCGAGTTGCGGGAGGAGGCGTGGCGCGGGTGGTGGCGAACAGATCTGGCCGTAGCGCTGTGGGAGGCGACCGGATCTAGTGTGGCGTGGGTGGAAGCGGCTGAATTCGAGCATGGAAAGCCCGGCGAGCTCTCCCACACTGCTCGCCCCTCTTTCTTCCCCTGACAAAATGGCGACATCCTCCCCGGTGGAGACCACACGGCGATGACGGCGGTCCCCATGGCGACCACTGGCCTCCTCCTCCTCTCCCTGGCATGCACATCTTCATCCTCTCCCCCCACGCTGCGTGATCTCGGGACCGGCTACCGCGGTGGCACGCAAGCTCCTTCTCCTTCTAGATCTACAACCGCTTGTGCGACGGTCAATGCTTCTTGCTGGATTGGGGAAACGATATGTCGATGCTTCCATGAAAAGATTGTGTATGGTTCATTATGGCTAGTTCATCAGTTTGAATTATGGATGTGTATTTGCAGAGATGAATTGCTAGTTGTTGCTAAGTTAGATGATTTCCAGAGATGTATAAAATTGTCATAATTTTTCCATCCTAGAATGTTTGCTTAAGGATTAAGGTTCTATATATGAACTAAATGTTATGTAGAATGTGTAAATTTGGAGAGACTTATCTTACAAGTTTATGATCTGGGTGCATATGGTCAGTAGATCATAGATCATCTTGATTGTCTACAGCTGAATTTTGCCATTTTTAGATATCGGGAATTCTGTGATGTTTATCCCTGGTACAATTCATATAAACTTCTTTTATATGAACTTTCAGAGATTGGAAAGGTTCTTATGTATTGTGTTCTATCAAGTGGTTGGATGTGCACTCCAGTGTATCTTGTTCTATCAAGTCACTTTTTATGACATGTTATCGGTCGAGTTAGAGTTGTGTTTGCTATTTTGCACCGAATTCACTCTTGTACATAGATTTTTAGCAGTAAGTCATTAGAACCGTGAGTATTTTAGACAATACAACAATAATCTATAGTTCAAAAGCCAAAGAAAAATCAGGTTACCAAACACCCTGGCTTGGCTTAAAAGCTATATACTTATAAGTTGTTTAAGCCAAAAAAAACTGGCTTTAAGTTATAAGCCAAAATGTCTAAAGCCAAACAAACAGATCCTAGTATAATGGTTTCGGTAAGATTCTCGACATCGGTAAGATTCTCGACAATGGAAATTATTTCTTCTGAAGAGAAGAAGCACTGATACCATGAAACATGACTGTTCAACATATACGCCAAAGCATTCTCTCTCAAACAAACCATTAGCATGCCAATAATAGTAACCGCACAAGTCAAACATGTAGCCTATCGACCTCTCAGATTCATTCGTCCGTCTTTCCTCCATTTCCACCTCCAAACAATCGATTGCATGCACAAGCCGCGTTGGCCACCAACTCGATCGTACCGACGATCCTCCGCACAGGCCGGCTAGCACAGGAGGAGAATGGAGCCGGTCGGTGACCCACGGGAGGGGCCGTCGACGGAGCGCGCATTCGAGGCGAAGCCCATCCCGGCGTGGGCGGAGCAGGTGACGGTGCGCGCCGTGGTGGCGAGCCTGGTGCTGGGCGCGGCCCTGAGCGGCGTGATGATGAACCTGGTGTTCACGTCGGGGATCATCCCGTCGCTCAACATCTCCGCCGGGCTGCTCGGCTTCTTCCTCCTCAAGGCGTGGACGCGCCTGCTCGACCAGCTCGGAGCGCCGCACCGCCCCTTCACCCGCCAGGAGAACGCCGTCGTCCAGACCTGCGTCGTCGCCTGCGCCGGAATGACCTACAGCGGTGCGCATGCGACGTACATTTCCTCGATTTTGCGCGTGTTTCACCATTCATCGTTTTACTGTTGCTGGAACGTACGTGTAATTAGGAGGGTTCGGGTCGTATTTGCTGGGCATGGACCGGAAAACGGCAGAGAGGACCAGCACCGCGGACGCCGCCGGCACGAACGTCAGCGAGCCGACGCTTGGTCGGATGATGGCCTACTTTTTCCTCGTCAGCTTCGTTGGCCTTCTCGCCATTGTCCCCATGAGGAAGGTACGTGCCGATCGATTGTCGAAGATAGGGAACAAGACTTGCACCACCTAACTAATAATAGAGCTCTCTGATGCCTTCGCCATCGTACTGGTTAATAATATATAGACGATGATCATCCGCCACCGGTTGACCTTTCCAAGCGGTTCGGCCACGGCTCACCTCATCAACAGCTTCCATACCCCTCAAGGCGCCAAGCAAGCAAAGTAATTAAGCGCATGATCGCTAGCTAGTCGTGTTGTGAATGCGACGAATGCTTAATTCACTAGGTGGAGCAATTGATGTGCCTCTGTTTGTGATCACAGGAGACAAGTGTCGCTCGTTCTCCGATCGTGCCTGGGAAGCTTGTTCTGGTCAGTCTTCCAGTGGTTCTACACTGGTGGACCAAACTGCGGCTTCACTGCCTTCCCGACGTTCGGACTCCAGGCGTTTGATCACGGGTAAGAGTCGCGACATAATTAAGGACGCCAATCTCACACATTGCATCGATGCAAGTTGCATTCCAACTGACCCAAGAACTGAATTTAGAGGAAGAGCTGAATTCAGATCAGTGGCATGGCCTGAAAACTCTGCGACACTGAGAATGACTTGTGTTTACCTGATGCTTGCAGTTTCTACATGAATTTGAACGGAACTTTCGTTGGCGTCGGGATGATCAGCCCTTACCTGATAAACATCTCGATGCTTGCCGGGTCCATCATCTCCTGGGGGATCATGTGGCCGTACATCCGAAGCAAAAGAGGAAGCTGGTACGACGCCGATCTCCAGGAAAGCAGTTTGAAGGGCCTCAACGGGTACAAGGTAACCATCATATTACGAGGACCATGCATCAACTTTGTTATGGATGATGATCATATACTTTATCAAATCGATCGAATTCATTTTGTGATCGAACAGGTCTTCGGCGCCATAGCCATGATCCTTGGCGATGGCATCTTCCAGCTCGTCGTGATCTCGCTAAGGACCATGCACACCATGCGCCACCACCAACTGGCTGCGGAGACGATCAGGTCCTTCTCTGACGTCGATGCCATGCCGCGCCAGGTCCTCAGCTTCGACGACCGCCGCAGGACGCAGGTGTTCCTCAGGGAGCACATCCCGAGCACCTTCGCCATCGGCGGCTACGCCCTCCTGGCGACCTTCTCCACCGTCGCCATCCCGCACATCTACGGCCAGGTGCGGTACTACCACGTCGCCACCGCGTACGTGTTTGCGCCCCTCCTGGCCTTCTGCAACGCCTACGGCACGGGCGTCGCCGAGACCAACTTCTCGGCGCAGTACAACAAGCTGGTGATCCTACTGTTCGCGTCGTGGATCGGCGTGAAGAATGGCGGTGTCGTGGGGAGCCTCGTCATCTGCGGCATCGTGTCGTCCATCGTCTCCACCGCCTCCGACTTCATGTCCGACTTCAAGACGGGGTACCTCACGCTCACCTCCCCGCGCGCCACGTTCGTCAGCCAGGTGATCGGCACGGGGATCGGCTGCGTCGTCAACCCGATCGTCTTCACCGTCTTCCACCACTTCTACGAGATGAACCCAAAGAAGAACTACCAGGCGCCGCTGGCCAAGATTTACCGCGCCATCGCCGTGCTCGGCGCCGGCGGCCTCGAGCTGCCGAAGCACTGCCTCGGCATCAGCGTCTCCTTCTTCGCGCTGGCGCTGGCCGTCTGCGCGCTGCGGGAGGTGGCCGCGCACGGCAAGTGGCGAGCGCAGCAGTACATCCCGAGCGTCACCGGCATCGCGTTGTCGTTCCTGCTGATCCCGGCCGTGTCCATCGACATGTGCGTGGGGAGCCTGATACTGTTCCTGTGGAATAGGAAGGACAGGGACAGCGCGCAGGTGTTCGCGCCGGTGCTGGCGTCCGGGCTGATATGCGGGGACGGGCTCTTCTCCATTCCGTACGCGCTGCTCGCGATGTACGACGTCACGCCGCCCATCTGCATAAGGTTCCTGGGTCGGCAACAAAACGAGCAGCTGGATGCTTACTTGTCGAGTGGAGCTGCACATTCCTGATGATGAAATGGACACCTTTTTTCTTCGCACTCTTTCAACACGTTTGGCCTGTAAATTCTGTCCTGTTGTCAGCGAGAGTGATATCATGTAAGCACGTTCCACATTTCGAAATAATTGATCATTTCTTGTAGAGTGAACTGGATTTCTTGTTATTTTATGAGCAGTTCGAAATTTAAATCCAAGGTGCCACCCTTCCACAATGAACTTTGGAGTACAGTCCTATGCTAGTCAGCAAACATTAGTTGGGAATCAAAGCAAAAGGTGGTAAATGAAGCTACCTGTTAATGATAGAGCTTCAGGGGATCAAGATTCAAGGCAGGCAGGCATATATTTAGAGGGTGCGGGAATCAAGCCATCGGGATTGAAGGCGGCGGGCTGGAAGGACCATGATGAGTTGTGCAGTTGACTTTTGCCGAACGGAGTTGCGCAGGCTGCTATTCTCACTCCGACCAAACAGACGCAAAATGGGTTCACAGGGCGGATTAGTATCGATTAAAAATGGTTCAGAAAATAAAGCATGCGTACAAGTACAAGATTTCCATGGTGCAAAACTCTTGCCAACATGTTTTATTCTATCAACAATCACAATGCCAGCACCTGCTTGAGTGATGATTTCAACTGAGCCAATGAGGCATTTTTAAGACAGGGCAATACTGCAAAACAGATAACTGTTCCAGAAGAGATGTCTGCGACTAGTAACGAACAGTCTGTTAGCTCTTCCATTTCTCACGCTCAAGAACGAGAATAGTATAGAAGACCAAATAAATAATGGATTAACTGGTCTCTACATGTTAAACAGCTCAATCGGGCAAAATATTCTTCAAGGGGCAACCGGGCAAGCATCTACAAGGGTGAGGAGAAGCTGAACCGAATTCCAGTCTTCCCACGATCATGCTCAAATTTTTTCAAAATATAACGGCGGTATATCTGGGAAAATAAGAAAGCCCAAGTGAATGGATTAGTCACCAAACAAACATATACAGTCTTTTGTATGGTGAAAATTTTGAAAACACCTAGAGATAATACCTCCACCCGTAAAAGTTTAGTTGGCCAGATAATGCCAACACCAGCAGAGCTCCTGAATGTGCCGATCGGAAAATAAGAAGTGCTTAAACTTGGCAAGATTTCCAGCAGTAAGAAACGCATGACCATGTATTCCTGAATCTCTGAGTAATTTTAGGGGCAAATCAAAGGATAGATCAGCAAACGCAGAGAGAGCAAGATCACCGCATAAGTAATCCCTCATTGGACAGACAGTAGAGTCATCTGTAACAGATTCACTTCGGACAAATCTCCGTGGTTCTGTTGGGCCAACTCCTCTTGTTTTGAAACCCAACAGAGATGACAGCCCACCAAGGCTGCATACTGGGGAAGAATGACCTCCAAGGTAAAATCTATCAGGTACAGGTATATACTCCGCCCAGCGGTAGAATCACCCTGGCTGCTATGCCAACATCGAGGGCAGTATTGTAAAAGCTGAATAGAATGGCGCCATGAACATCAAACTCCTGCAGCAAAGAAAAAACAATGCTCGATGAGAATATATTAACAAAGTATACTTCTATCTGGAAATTGATTCTGACGAACTCCATACTTACACTAAATAATGCACTCAAAAGGGAGGCACAAGGACCCTAGTTCTTGGTTATGTATATGCAGCTGTCAGGATAACACTAGCAATTACTAATCTCCTCTTTTGAGAACATAGCAATTACTAATCTCATGGGCAAGTGGGCAACCCATATGGAAACCATGTGGTAAACAGAACAGGGGGGATGAGGTGATCTGAGTTTTAGGTTTTCACCAATCATGTGAAAAGAAAAAAAGAAACCTCTAGATGCAAAGCTTAAGCTGTCCATATTGTGAACTGTTAACATAATTCCGTCTGTGTGAGTGGCCAAAATCAGCCATTGGATCCTCGCAAAAAATAAATAAGTAAAAATCAGCCATTGGCAAATTCATCAATGAACCCTACCAAATATGCAATGATATTTCTACATCCAAACAGACAGCATAATATATGATATTATGTCACATCTGAGTCAGACCCAAATATCATCAAGCACATGCCTTGATGATGGAAAAAAACAAGGCACTAGTTTGGGTACCGAAATTCTGAATATACATGGTTTTCGTCAGCCATATGTGCATTCAGTCTCATGCATTACTCAATATAAGTCATCCATGTTAAATTTGCAGACATGAACACCATGATTTTCCAACACATGTAAATGCCAAAAAAATCTCAAAATTTTGCAATTACTACATATTAACACCAGCAAAGTCATTTAAAGCCATTTACCAAACCATGGGGGTACTGCACAAAGCAAAATTAGTAATTGCCTAATTGACACTGGTTAGAACGTACAGTATTATCTGTGACAGTCTGGCTCATGGGCGTTACATACTTAATGGCTGTTGATACCATCATTGAGTAGTTGACTTATTGCAACCTCACCTCTCTGTACTAGATCAAATGTAATGATTTCTCAATGTACAGAAAAGGAATAGCAGAAGGCAATCAGTAGTTGCAACGGATAAGTACTTCATCTGAAGCGGTAACAGTAAGTACGGCCATCTGAGTTTTGACTCTTAGGTCTTGTTTGGCAACTTCAACTTTATTTTACTGCATTTCTCCAACTGACATGACCAAAAACCGTTGTTCATCCCAAAGTTCGATAACCACAACATAGGTAAAATTAAAACAACACAAACAAGATCCAACCTATTCCAACAGTACTTAACCTAATTAAGGGCTCTAATAAAAAAATGGATCTGTCAATCTTCTATCAAGAAATCACAAGTGGGGACATATTAGGATTAATGGCTAACTGCTCGTAATCTGGCTCCAGATGGTTGGTGATGTCTTCTATTGGGATGTGGTGTTGTAAATAGGACAGATTTGGCAATCTCTTACGTCTTAAAGGGCATGACCCATTAACAGAAAATGGTCTTAATATAATAATGAAGTATTCTTAAAAATAGTTAAATGTCAACATATAACATATTTATTCAAATCCATGGTAAGCAAAAAAAAAAATACAGTTCATACCAATTTAACCTTGATCTTTGTTCTCATCCTTGCAGTTATTGCCCCTGACAATCATCCAATAAAATCACTTCAGAACAATGAGAGTTTTGTGTAAGATAACTAATTGCAATTCTATATTGCCACTGCCAAATAGAACTTACTAAGAGAAAAGAGAAAAAAAATGTTAACTCCTAGACCCCTCAAGTCTTGTACACTTCACAGTCCCACTCCATATGCTTTTACAGACAAGTACTTATTCACTGTACTAACAGTCTCCATCAAAACACTCATATACTTTACCCTAACAGTGCAGTGACCAATTAATAACACTGGTACAAAAATTTAAAGTTCATTCCTAGAGACTAGAGTTGATGAATTACTTCACAGGTAACACACAGCTATGAATCACCGATCCTTCGCAAAATTTCCGTACAGGTATCGGATACTTATCGAATATGGCAATCCTCCGCGATCCATCGGGAAGGATCGGTGAAATTCAGCATTTAAAATTAATAAAAATAATCTCGATCTTTCTCCAATACTCTCCGATACTTCCAAGGCTAAAAACACAAAGCCAAGCCCAATCCAAACAATCTCTCCTAACCCTAAAATCTCTCTCTCTCACTCACTCATTCCACCTAGTCATCTCTTCTACCGCCGATTCACCTAAAATTCTTAGACCCGGTAGCCACTGCCTTTCACCCAGCCAACCAACGACTCCTACTAGCCGCCACCTCCCCTCTAGCCTCCACCAAGCCTGCATGCCACCACTGCCGCCTCCCTCCCTTCTCCCTCTATAGTCTCGCCGCCGCCACGCCTCTACCAGCCCAGCGGCCGCTGCCTTCTCCCTTTGCAATCTCGCCGCTATCACCTTCTCCCTCTACAAGCTACCATCGCCTCTCCTCCCTTCTCCTTCTACCGCCAGCCCGCTAATCGCCACTGATGCCATCTTCCCCATCTACAATCTCGCCACCGCCTTCTCCTTTTGCAAGCCGCCGTCGCCTTCTTCCTCCGCTGTCACCTTCTCCCTCTTACATTTTTTTATTTTTTTTAAACACATATATACTTGCCGTATCGTCGGATTCTTGTTTTTGGGAAATTGCGCATCGCCGTACCAATATCGCCGTACAGGTATCGCGTATCGGTGATACATAGACACAACATTACAGCTAACATACCAGTATACCACACTCATTGGTAGCCTGGTAGGTAGTATATATTCATCAAATAAGAAAGCAATGATGAAACACAGTTAAATAGGAATGAACTTTGCATAGTACATTAAACAGAAGAAGCTGGTAGGGAAATAACCTGGCAGAAGAATCTTAATCCTTTGCTGTCCCATAGACCACAAACTTGAGAAGTAGACAAATACATATCCTTTTGTTGGCCTGAGTTGTGAATCCCATTGATCAAATTTTTTTTTGAAGAAAAGGCAGGAGCTCTGCCAATGCATTAAAGAGAGGGGAACATATACAAGCCCAGCCGAAGCTGGGAGGGACTGGAAAAGGCCTATGACACTACATAACAGGTAGGCCCTGGCCTGTAGAAATGACTATGTTTTACACTTCTACACCAAGAAAAAGAAGGATAAATAAGTTCCCGAAACCGAGCACTAACGGTACGTCGTGCATTCCGGAAAGCGCGCTTTCGATTCTGGACATCCTGAAGGATGATGTTAACCACCCAATGCACCGAATGATGTGCGCTCGTGAAGATCCTGCCATTTCTTTCTTTCCAAAGGTTACACATGGTAGCCTGAATGATGCCATCCACCTCCTTCGTACGCTCTCTTGGCACTGAGGAGCGGACCGTTGTCCACCAAACAGCGAGGCCTTGCTGCACGGATGTCGCGTCCGGAGGCGTGTGGGTTATGGTCATGAATCGCAAAACCTGTGCCCACAGCTGTCTCGCGAAAGGACATAGTAAGATCAGGTGACCCGCCGACTCACTGTCCGATCCACATAAAGCACGGACTGCGCTGCGTGGCCAACCCCTAGCTGCAAGTCTGTCAGCAGTCAGGATCCTTAGCTGAGCAAAAAGCAATGCGAAGAACTTGCACTTGGCACTCGAACTAGCCTTCCAGATCATGCTACAATTTGGGTCTGTAATGGAACCTACGAATTGGATCCTGTATGCCGTCTTTGCTGAGTACTCGCCACTAGGGGTCCATTTCCAAGAAATGTCATCCTGCACATCCTCCTGTAGCTGCACCTGGCGGATGGCATTCCATAGGCGAACGAAATCATCTAGCTGTGCCCGAGTGTAACTCGCCGTAGCGGGCGGAGCCACCTCCTACTGGCCAACTCCTCCTTGACCGACCCGCGAGTGTTGCGGGCCATGCGGTAGCAACTTGGACCATTGATCAATTTTATATGTATATATACGGACTTTGATGCCATTTGTGAGGGATTACATAAGGTACACCATGTCAGATTATAAGACAAGTTATGATGCCTGGTCGAAAGCAAACCAAACGAAAAGCTAAGAAGATGCTCCTTGTATGATGAAAATTTTAACCAATCTTGAGACAGTAATGATGCCCGAGCCGTCAAGGGTGTTGGTATTGATTTAAATCTTGGTAGGGATACTCCAATGCCTATCTCTGATTACTGGTCCCACCCATATGCTCCTGAAGCATCCCAAATGTCACCGTAACCAAACGGATTCTTCAGTATGAGTGATCCTTTGAGTGACCATGATCTTGCCAAGATAAGCATCATGTATGGAAACATTTCAGATATTGAATGCGATTTAAATGCAAAGCATGTGTTAATCAAGTCTTTGAATGCATTCTTCATTTCTTCTGCTCTTACGTTGTTAACATTGAGTCCTATATGCTAGACTTTAGTACCAAAATATGTCAGCAAAGCCATAACTGAAGCATAAACATAGTACCAAATCTAAATCGTAGCACCCCTGGGTTCTTAAAAGTGTCTAATTCCTCACAACCTTGTTTATTTAATACATCACTAACTGATCAAACAACGAACTAAGTGCATATTTGACAACAGTTCACGACGTTTGCGAATTTACATTCATATGCAAACCAGATAGCACCAATAGTTGCTCAAAGCATATAACTATTTAGAGTTGTTCGCCCAATTCTGACCAACCAATTATACACGGAAATGATCACCCACAGGCCACAGCTATGAAAAAGTGAACAACCGGTTGAACAAAGCTGAGATTTCATTCACCTCCGGCTTGGAGAAGCAGCCGACACTTCCAGTGATGGGGCTGGCCGCCTCGACGACTTCGATGACGACGTTAGTGGTGCCAGGCAGCATGGGCGGGCCGGCGTCTAGGGTGATGTAGACGCAGTCGAACACGTCGAGGAGGCGCAGCCGCGCGCACCAGGTCCTGCACGGTGCCGGCGGAGCGGAGGAGGTCGGCGACCTCCGCCTCGATGAGCGCGTCGCGGGTCTTGGAGTTGCCCTTGATGATGACGTCGTGGACGCGGATGCTGACCGGATCGGCGGACAGGCACCCGAACGAGGCTTGCACCATCTCCCTCTCCGCCGATTCCGCCGCCGGCCCGTACAGCTCCTCCGCACCGTCCTCCTCGTACTCCTCCTCGGAGTCGCCCCCATTGGCCTCTCTATGGTCAGGTTGGTCGGGGGCCTTGCAGGATTCCTCCGGGGGCTCGTGGGGTCCAGGGTTCGGGGATTGACCGGCGGTGGAACTGGGGTTCGAGGCGAGAAGTGGGAATGGAACCTCGCAAGTTGTAGAGAGGGTTTAGGTCTTTAGGAGCCTACTAGACAACAAACGCAAGTCGCCCCACGTCGCTATCGTCGCTCCTCACGCGAGCAAATCGAGAAAACGTACGACTACCGCTCTCTACAGGAGCAAATCGAGAAAACACGCGAAAAGACCTAAAAAGACTTTTGTGTTTTTCGCAAAAGGGCTTAAATGTAATGCTAGAAAAATAAAAAAAAATTCATAAATGCAATATATATATATATTTTAAAGGGTCTAAACGTTTTTTCCCTTAAAAGGACCTAATCGTAATTTTGATTTTCAAGTAAAAGGACCCGAGCGCAATGCTTAAAAACACATAAAGGATCTAGATGTAATATATTTTCTTTTTTTTAAAAAAAAAGGACTTAATCATATTTTT
Source organism: Otatea glauca (assembly GCA_036346275.1). Classification (NCBI taxonomy): domain Eukaryota; kingdom Viridiplantae; phylum Streptophyta; class Magnoliopsida; order Poales; family Poaceae; genus Otatea; species Otatea glauca. The sequence continues at coordinate 42,670,910 of CM070712.1, read as the reverse complement.
TTTTTAGAAAAAGACCTAATCATAATTTAAAAAAAAAATCTGAACACGATTTTTTTGCCGGCTCGGCTCGAGCCGGCTCACCCACCGGCTCACGCGCTGTCGCCGGATTTCCTCCAGGTAGGATTTCTCCATTAGGCCCAGTTGTGTCTATTCGTGGGCCTTGCCTGTTGTAATGTGAATGGCCTTGAACCGGTGGGCTTCGTTCTCACAACCGAAATCGTCTTCTAGCAATGAACAGTATCCGAATAACAGACAAATGTTTCGCTGTGCGAGTCTGTGAGAAGAAGTTGTGTTGTACAGCGTCACATTGCCAACAGGTGGGCTACACGTGTCTTGTGCGTGACTAATGACTATGGCTGGAGATCCACTAACAGCGCTATAGATGATTTTTTGTCTTGTTTGGTCGAAGGTCTAGACAACATGCCTAGTAAAAAGTGATGCTTAGAAGTAGTCTGAAAATTTAGAATTTTTTGCCTGACTAGGCAAAGTCGAAGATAGGCCGTTTGGTTCAAATCCTGTGTCTGATGGATCGAATATAGGATGATGGATTGAAGACAGGAACGGTGGAAGAAGCAGCCTGGTTTCGCGCTCATTTTTTGTCGCCTGGCGTGGCAGCAATACAGGAAGCCAACCTTGCAAACTAGCGGCAGCTTCCAGGCGCTCCCGGCCAGGCGATTTGTCGCCAGGGCTCGAACCAAAACACGCTATTTATTAGTGGACTTCTTTGGATTTAGCCGCATCACCTCTCGATCGATAAACCTTCAAATAACAGTGCCCCCCTTCTGAATATCCGGCGCCAAATTTGCATTGTGCATTCCATAACCAACACGGCCAGACTTTCTTGAAAAAACGCCATGAACGACGTCGCAAAACCGAGCACAATAGCGGGAAACCATCTCTTTTCTCGTGTTTTTCCTTCCCTTCCCTCGCCTACCTTTCGGCAACCTCCGCCATTAAGGCCCTCGAGCACCTTCACGGGAACGAGCCAAAGAGGGGGGAAAACTCCGAGACACACAACCATACATGAAGCTACACCCCAACCGCCGCTAGTGCCACTTTTCGCGGAAAAGCATGCAGTGGTAGCATTACCTCACCTACCCCGCGGCAGTCTTCGCGTGCACTACTCTTATACGTCTTGCATGCCGGAGATCGATCGATGCATGCTTCCGAACAGTACGACCTAGCTAGCTAGTTGGGTCCCTGCCGGAACAAAACCCCATGGATATCGTCACCAAGCGCCCCAAGGAGGGGCAGTACAATGCAGACGGGGAGCTGCTGCAGCTGCTCGACTCGCCGCTCCCCACGCCGCGCCGCTCTTGCGCCTCGGCGGACGCGCCCAGCGTGCGGTGCCGCCCCGACGCGTCGCCGCTGCGCACGCAGGTGCCGTTTTCTTGGGAGAGCTCCCCGGGCGTGCCCAAGACCAGCGTGTGGAGGGACGTGCACAAGGTGCAGGACACGCCGCCGCCAAAGCCGCCGCCCGGGCGCTGGCCGCCGTGCCCCGCCAGGAACTGGTGCTACGGAGACGCGGCCACCGCGGCGAGTAGCGACGACGACGACACGTCCTTCTCCGACGCCCTGGACAGGACCTCCTCCCCCGAGCGGATTGGCTCGTTCGACCGGGTCACGTCGAAGCGCTTCGAGGATATCTTCATCGGCCGCGCCACGAGCTTCGTGAAGGACCGTTCCCGCCACTCCCATGCAGCCGCGGACGGCGCCGTTGCCGCGTCGTCCTCGGGAAGACATCCGAAGCACTGGCGGCGACTCGGCACGCGCCTCAACCATGACAAGGAGCGGCCGACATCCCGCCAGAGCGACGAGCCCGTCCAGGTGCAGCTCGTGCCGCGCTTCGACATCGAGGCGCGCGTCGAGCAGATGTCCCCGAGAGCCTGCGGGCTCATGGTGTTCTTTCCCTGGAACGCAAAACCCGCGGTCTGCGGGTCCAGGAGACCGGCGCAGTACGCGACGCCTCGCGCCGGCGCCAGCAATCCTTCGCCCTCCCACAGCCGCAGGAGCACTACCCTACGTGATGCCATACAGGAGGAGAAGGACAAAAGCAACAGTGACCGTCATGACTTGCCGCAACAGCCGCGTGGTGAGAAGAGGAGCCGTGAGGAATGGCAGAGCCGCGGATGGGGCGTGTCGTCGCTGCTCGACACGAGCAAGAAGTACTGCATTGATGCACGGAAGGCTCTGAGCAAGCTATCAATCGGACTAGGAACGGACAGTGGCAGCCCGAGAATTGGCAGGGAGAGGAGGAGCGGCAAGCAGGATGTCTCCACAATGCCGGCCATGGCCGCGAAGTTGACGCAGCTCAAGACTAACAGAAACTAAGGTGAGATTGGTGGTTCCACGGGAGCAAAAGTTGCGCGTGTATATGCACGTACGGATGCTCTGATCTCCTGACAGCTAGAATAAATAAGTAATTCCTACGTACTTAGTACCAGTACTTACCCCAGTCAATCTTACTCGTGGTATATACTTGTGACAATGTGATGGGTATTTGTGTTGTGGTGGTCTATGCATGTGCGAAAAGTGTCTTTGTACGTATAACTTGGCATTTCTTTTCTCCTGTACCTGACAGTGGTATTATGGTGCTGGCCAGAAAGTAGATTTTCGCTGTGAAATTTATCCACCAGCTGCCTCCTGAACTTGAATTTATGATTGAACGGTCGTTGGCTAGAGAGCATATATATAGTTTTGTTTTTCACTGACGTGGATATTAGTAGTATGAAATGCAACTCGACGGTGTGTAAAATATATTGTACTGGAAATGTGCACAAGATTATATCGAAGATAGTGGAGAAGATTATACCGATACAAAGGAATTCATAACACTACGTAGAAAAGATAGTGTATTGGAAATGTGTAGGTCTGATTTCAAGGATTACAGACTAGTAGTACCTGCACGCTTTTCACAAACTAATGAAACCGCGCACTATACAAAGCAATGTGGTTATTTGGAGCGGCTGGTAGCTTTGGATCAGGCTCTCGATTTGCCTTGACTATATGCGAAGATGTGCACCTGTATGGAATAAATCGTACATTGATTTTATTAAAGGGTGATTTAGATGCACACGATCCCAAATTAATACCGGATAAAAAGGATTTTGAGTATAGTATCTTCTTTGTTCTTGGTACTATGTATGCTCATAATGTATCTCGTAACTCTCATCCAATTTGAAATCCGCTGTCTATAAAATAGAGTATCATAGTATAAAAATAATTACGAAGAAAGAACTACTGCGAATCTAAAGCAGCCGATTTGCGATTAACCAGACAGATTCTAGTTGCTTACTGTCATGTTTGCATCGCATTTTCTTTAAAGTCCAGTTAGGGACAGGTTTGTGTTTTCTTTTGATCTGTAAACTGCTCGGTTTACCCGCTTGAGTTCGACTTTTTGGAGGCTCCTATCCTCTCTGGGCCTTAATTACGAGTTACGACCTCAGTATTTGTGCTATGTACAACCCATGCTACGACGATCAAAAAATAAAATGGAACATAACTTCACCAAATAAGGAGACCCAAGGATTAACATCGTTGCCGCATTCCTTGAGTTCGTCTCCTTTAATTAGGAGTCTCCTGTTTCTGCCATGGAGGCTTGAAGACTGTTCTGTGCTCTGTACTTGTGCTGCTCATCGACGCTTCCAGTGAGCATCCCTGTCTATCAGCGTTGCTGCTATAGTGCCATGCTGCGTATTGGAACTTAATTTGGCAGTTAGCAACTGCAACATAGGTGCCTTTTTACTACACTAATAAGCAACTGCAACATAGGTGCCTTTTTACTATACACTAATAATTGGTGTGTGCTATTTGATAGATCCATCTCAGACTTTTTTGTTAGAAGGTGGTAGCCTGCCAAAGTAAAATTTGGGAAAAAGGAGAGCACTGGACTTTGTTTTAGGGAAAGATCAAGATCCAATGTAGTCATATTAGAACAGTAACTTAATCAGTTGCATGTAGACCGTTCGATAAAGAGCGACGGTCCAGTTCTTTTGGAATACTGTTCAAAAACATTGTGCCAATTTTTTTTACTGTAAGAGGGCATTGTAGTCACGCGTTGTTTTGGATAATCCGAACCATTCATTGGCTCGATCGAACGGCACTAAAGGTCTATAAAGTTGCCATCCCCATTATGACTACACATGAACCCTTTCCCTGTTTTAGCGATGTACTACTAGCTATTCAGGATGGAGTGTAATAGCACGATGTCTTCTGCCAATAATGCTCAATTTGGAACACAAAATTTGTTGTAAATGAAACATATCATAATAAAAGTGCATGCTTCCATCCAGTGGCGGATTCAGGATTTTTATAACGAGTGTTCAGAGTTATAAAAATATTGTTTAATGTAAAATATAAATGTTCGCAGTAGGAAAAAACAAAGTGCATATTGTTCTTAGTACAAACAACAGCTTAAGTAATTTAGATGAATTAAAAATAATAAAAAGAAAATTCATGTAGCTGTGTTGTTGCCGAATGCTCAGCTGTTGTCTAATATTTTTGTGTTGCTTCATACCTTGCCGGCCGTCACCACATGCTCCTTGTCTAGCCACCGCCGCACCCTCACCCCTAGCTCGTCGAGACCACATGGCTGGACTTCCGACCCTTGCTTTAGGCTCCCCTGTGCTGCGCGCCACTCCTTGGTGCGGGATTGCCCCGCTTACCGCTCCATGCCCTACAAGTTGCTATTCGACACCACACGCTCCCTGTTGACCTGCTCAGCTGCCTTTTGTTTGTGCGCTGCCGTTAGAGAGAGAGAGGGGGGAGGCTTAGGGCTAGCCGATGTCATGCACTTGGCCACGGCCCGCATACTACTTGGGCTGTTGCTTCCGCTTGGCCCTTGGGTAGAGATGCTGCCAGCTAGGCCGCGCACGCATAGGGGTGTGAATGGGAGAGGGAGTGTGTGGGATGGGTTGAAATCAAGCGGAGGCCGAAATATGAAGTATTGAGCCTAGTTAGTAGTATATACATCTAATATACCTATTATATATTAGGGATTTTGAAAAAAAAATTGGGTGTACATATGTGCACTTATGTCCCTATATTGTCTTAGATGTATACTCATGTCCCTATACTGCATTCACCCCTACTTCCATCTATCTAAAAGGTAGAGAACCAAGCGGCCTCTGCATTTTTACTATTTGTCCTATTTTCTTATTGATAATCCTACTGTACAGATGTTAGAGCGAATGCTTCCCTCCACTTCCTCTTTCCTTTCAAAGAAGAAGAATGGGAGCTTTGCTCTTGAAGAAACCCAACCCCCATGCTCTCGAAAAAACCTGGTTGTTGCTTCCAGCGCTGCTACCGATTGGTTGGTTTGTCAATTCCTCAGCCACCACCTTAAGTCCTCATCGCCGCCACCACCGCCGCTCTATATGATGGTTCGTTAGTGCCGCCGTGGGCGGCATGGTATCCTCCTCCACCGGTGGTGATCCCCCCACGACGGTCACGGGAGCCGTGCGCGGGGATGGCCGCGGCAGTCGCCGCGCGGCCTGGTGGGCCACTGCCAACCTCATCCCTAGGCCCGACCAGGTTGCGCTTGTCCGCGTCATCCTGCTCTTCTCCTTCGTCTCCTCCCCTGTAAGCTCGCTGCTTCTCTCGGTCTCCTCATCGATTCGTTTCGCGCTGTAGTGTGGTGGTGCGAATCAATAGTGAACTGATGCTTTTCCCCTTTGCTTTGTGGTGTTGATTTTGAGTTTGTTGCATATGGAGAAAAGATTTGTTGCAAGCATACGAACTAAGTGTCTTCTAGGTTTCTTTGCATTTGTTGTATTTTTTCATTTTTTTTCTCAATATTGCAACAATCATTATACATGCTACACAATCAAAATCAGAATGTTTCATGATCTATCTCAATTGTTATGTGGAGAACGCTTGAGGTTGTGTTTTGTGTTGCAATCCAATAGATTTTTGTTGCAATTTGTCATACGCTTTATTGCAATCAGGGGCTTTTTGTTGCACATATTGATTACAATTATTGTATGCATTATGTAGCAATGATGGACCGACGCGTTCGATGGGAAGCTGTCCGAATCCTACTCATTCCATTTTATTATTAGACAAAATCATGCTTTTACTCACATCTAAACTTCTTTTATGCTTTTGCTAGATGAAGCAAACAGAAGATAAGGAGCTACTTCTATTAGTTGTAAACTCAGATCAACTGTCAAAGTTATCACATTGGTGACTAGTGGTTGTTTTGGAACAAAATGGCGACTTTTGACCTGTAGGCACTTCTTTGGAGTTTCAGTTTCTGAGAGTTTATAACTCCCATTATAACACAGCATATGCAACTGTGATGTATGACCACTTCTCAGTATTAACTCGCATAATTTGCACTTGAAGTTCTAAACATTTCTTTGGAGTTTTGACTTCTTGAGTTTTAGGCCTGCATGATATTTAGAAAAAGATTGTTAATTAGCACTGCATAGTGATATATATGTGTACTCATCCTAGGTGAAGAATCTTGGTTCTTAACCAGTAATTCGTTGTATTTATCTGTTGATTGCTTTTTGCTTCATCTAGCACTGCACAGGTATGCATCACGATCGCTTAATCTAGCAACTGAGGAGTAATGTCGTTTTTAAGATTCTTTTTTGTGTTACAAGATGTAATGCCTTTTTTAACGGCCCATGTGTTTTAGTTGACTGCTTCGTCTAGCATTGCTTCAAACGCACATGAAAGGTCCGTTAGCTTCATCTAGCTAATGTTCATTCTGATACCACTGTCTCGACCAGACAGTGTAAAGGGATTTAAAACCATTCTCCACCACAACTAGATAAATTAAGAAATAATCCATCTACTAAAGATGGTGGAGTTCGCGCCCTCACGTTCGTTTGAGCCGTGAGTGAGCTGGCTTGGCTCGCAGCTCGAGCCGAGCCGGGAAAAAAAATTGCGTTCGGGTTTTTTTTCTGAAAAAAATTACGATTAGGTCCTTTTCGGGAAAAAAAGTATGATTAGATTTTTTTAAAAAAAAAGAATATATATTACATTTAGGTCCTTTATGCGTTTCTAAGTATTGCGCTCGGGTCCTTTTACTGAAAATTAAAATTACAATTAAGTCCTTTTTGAGAAAAAAAATACGTTTAAATCCTTTTAAAATATATATATATACATTGCATTTAGGTCATTTTTACATTTTTCTATCGTTACGTTTAAGCCCTTTTGAGGAAAACACAAAATTCTGTTTAGGTCCTTGTTGGCGTCAAAAACTTGAAGTAGGGTTTCTGACAGCAGCACACCGGACGAACACCGGGTTTAGAGCGTGCCAGTTGATTTGACCTGTAACCGACAAGGTAAAGAATATAAAATTCACGCAAAGCCGATCGTAAAGACCAATCGGCTTATACTCAATCAGCTTGAAGCCGATTAAGATCAAGGTAGTAAGATAGATAAGTCTAACTAGCCGATTAAGGCTAATTAGATGATAAAGGCAGATCGATTCTGAAGAAGGCGATGCACAACAAAATCAGAATAAATCAAACCTGAGGTGTAATTTGAAGGAGATCAACAGTCGACGATGCGCAACTTTATTGATCAAGATCGAATTACAAAGACTAAATTACAAGAACTACTCCTAGTCGACGGAAAAGTAGACGCGAATTGATTGGTTGGCTCTGGACAGCTTTTCTGATCACCTCTCAACCTCTTTTATACCCATTGGCCGATAGAGTCCTGGTACAACACGTTAGGAATAGAATCCGTATCGGCCTCTATTTGGATGCTGCTTTCCTTAACAACCTGTTTCGTTTTCAAATATCTTGATATGTTATCCTAATCGTATCTTGTTGATCTTGGACTGCTGATTTTGACCCTATCTGCCAAATTTTGGTGTAAACAGTCCTTTTCGCGTGTTTCCTCGATTTGCTCGTGTAGGGAGCAACATTCACACGTTTTCTCGATTTACTCGCGTGAGGAGCGGGGCCCGCGACTTGACACGCCATATGATTATCTAATAACTCTCTACACCGACCAATTACTATGTAAACCCGTTGCTATAATTAAACCAACAATAAGGGAGAGGAGAGCAACAGGACGAGGGCACTAGTCCCAAGTCCCAACCAGTGCTCTGGCGCGACCACTTGATTCAATGATGGAGCCCGGAGCCGCAACAAGGCTGTCAAGCGCGGCCCCTCCACGAGCACAGCGTGCGGCACGTTGCATCGCATGGTGGCATGGCGGGCGACTGGATGGGAATGGGGACACCGGGATCGCCGAGTCCCACCACGTGGGTCTTGCGCCCTCGCTGCCCAGGCTTCGAGCGCATCTCCTGAAGGCAAGCGTAAGCCTCCATGCGCAACCGGCCGAGCGGCCGACTACTGGCTGGTGATGGCGACCGACCGTGCCGTGCGCCGCTATCAGCGCACGTTGCGCCCCCCTTGGCCGCTTCCCGTCAAACGTATAAGGTGCAGTTCCGGTTCCAGGTGGCAATGTAGCGTAAACATCACATGACTTGACCGATTTGCTGCCTCATCGTAATCATCACCGGTGAGATAAGAACACTGGTGCATTTCGAATCAGACGCTCGCTGGTATTCAGATTTCAGTGACCATACTGCTAGAAGCATCGGTCTTAATGTCCGGTTGGGATCTTTCCCGGAATCCAACCGAACATGAAAGTTACTCTCGAAAGACCTATAATTTAAAAAATCTTTTTTAAATATAAAACTTACACATAAATTTAATAAAACCTTTTCTATTATATCTTTATTTATTCTCTCTCAACTATATATATATTTATTACCACCCACACAATTCTAAGACAATTAAATAAGTTATCTAAGCTATTTTCTCTCATAACTTTATTAATTTCACCCTAAGCTTAATCAAACTACAAAATCAAAATATATCTTATATTTCCGAAAGACGAAAGACGAAGTACCACTTGCGAAAAAAAGGGTGCTATCAATGAGGTTCATAATGTGCCAAGGAAAACTTAGCCTTCCACACAATTTATTGTCAATTGAACGATTTTTTGGACTTAAGTACGCTGTACGCTGAGCTTCCAAAACTTGTCCGATCCAACGGCCGCTTTACCAATCGGATCGCATTCAAACGCCGCACGAGCGCCCATTCCAATTTTCCAAAAGAAAGTCGCAACCTCGCGAGAAAAAAGCTGACTCCTGAACTAAGTGCTGGACTGCTGGTGGCCAGCTATGCACTACCGTTGTTGTAATACTCCAGTGTCCTCTCAAACAGATATGGGTATGGCAAGCAGAAGTAGCAGCTTTCTAGAAACTTCAACGGTACGCCTCCGCAAACAAGCAACAAGACACCAACCATTCAAACTCAATGACCAAAGGGGTGAGCATTTTGAAAACGCCAATGCAACGAAGTAATAGCTCATGCCTCAGACATGTCGAAACCTCACGGTACAATTCACACATCTACTACTACATTTATATCTTTCTTAACTACTCGTGACATTTATTCAAAGTTAAAATAGGAGTATCAAACACACCGAGATCCAGACTTTCGATCTGCCTCCAACATAGCTCAGCTAAGAGAGAGAGAAAATAGTAGCCAAAGAAGCAAGGAAACAAACAACTCTTGTACGGAATCCTAATGCACCATTAGAGACGTTGGTTAGCAAAAGCTAAAAACCTGCAACTCCCAGTCCCAACCAATTGGCCGGCCACTGTCACATACCAAACACCACTACACTAACAAAGTAGTAGAAGTAACAGCTACACACAAAACTCATTTCTTATCTTGAGTTTGATACTACGAAATTAAATATCTAGTAGTTATTAGATTGGGACCTTTGGATCTGGATCAGACGGCCGGCGGGGAGCAGTCGGGGCACCGGACGAGGCCGTTCTCGTTGCAGCCGGCGCAGGTGCGGAAGCCGCCGCCGCCCTTGAGGCTGTACCGCTTGTGGCTGCCGTTGCAGCTGCCGCAGAGCACGTAGCGCTCGCCGCCGCACCGGCCGCAGGCGGCGAGGGTAGCGGTGGAGGAGCCAGCGCCGGCTACGACGCGGCGGAGCTCGCCGGACTCGTGGAGGCGGCGGACCTCTTCGGCGCCGCCGAGGTGGCGGCCGCCGACGAAGACCTGGGGGAGGGCGACGCGGCGGGCGCGCGGGAGGAGGGCTGTGAGCTCCTGGAGGTAGCGCAGGTCCATGGCGAGGTCACGCTCGTCGACGGAGGCCCGGAGGCCGCGCAGGATGGCGCGCACGGCGCGGCAGTCCTCATAGGTAGCGCGGACGACGTGGAGGGAGGTGAAGTAGAGCACCACGCGCCGGTCGGCCTCAGCGGCGGCTGCGCCGGGCGGCGCCTGGAGGGTGCGGAGGGCGGAGGCGGCGACGCGGACGCGGTGGAAGACGCGGACGGAGGGGGAGCAAGGGGCGGTGTGCGGCGGCGGCGGGGAGGGCGAGGGGGCGGCGGGGTCGGAGAGGAGCAGGGCCTGGAGGTCCTTGAGGGAGGGAGAGGAGAAGGACACGCGCGGGGAGGCGGCGAAGAGCGCGGTGGAGGCGGCGGAGGAGGGGGAGGAAGGGCGCGTCTTGACCCAGGGCAGCCACATGGAAGGATTTGTTCGTTTTTCAGTTTTCGGGTGGGGGAAAGCGTGTGGGTTGGGCGCTCGCTCGTGTGGCCCTCGAGTTTTTGGCTCGCTTTCGTTTTAGTTTTGGGTTCAGACTTCCTGTTGTTAGGCTTGGAATTTGAAGGGGAACGCTCTTTTTCCTTTGTGGCCCTTGGAAGCTGGAGATTTGTCTTACAAGTAACAAGTGTGCCCTTTTGTAAGTCATTTTCAGTCCAGTTTTGATTTTTTAACAGAAACAAAGGTCAGCTACCGCTATGTGCTACTTCTAGGCTATAAATAGTTGTTATTTCAAATATCGATATGGTCTATAAAACACAGCTTTAATAACTAATTTTATTATAATATATTTATAAAAACAAATAAAATTATAATATTATGAAAGTAATTTTTAAAACAAATATACACATATGATTTTTATGTATCCAATTTAAACATTTAAAAATATATTAACAGTAAAAGTTTCGAAAGTTTGATTACGCCTCTACCTAAAATAACAACTATTTCTGTCTTAATGGAGTACTTTTTAAAAGGGAAAACAGCAAGAGAGGCTTCTACCGCTATAAGCTATTGTTTGTGCCTTTTATGTATGAGCATAGGGTTGGCGTGGTGTAGTATTATTGAAGGGGAATACCACATTACAGTGGCGTCTAAGGCTAAGGGTTGGAATTTTTGCTACACATTGGGGGTGGAATGACCATGGAAAAGAATAGTAGATGTTAAACCTACCTAGGCATAACCTTCGTCGGGTCAAGGTCAAAGTTCGTTTTGGGTCAAGTCTAAATGCCTAATAGAGCAATTGGGTTGACAGGACCATACGGATTATTGTTCCCTTCCCTGCCAAGTTTGGCTTGGTTTTCTACAAAACCTCATTTTATCCTCAATTCTTGGGAGTGACTGCATAAAAAGTGTACACTGAGTGAAACTGCCCATTTTGATTACCTGGTCTAAATAGAGAGCAGTTCTATAACGGTGAAAAACCATAGCATGCCCATGATCCATAAATGTTAGTCGAGCTTTACCGAAAATTATGAATTTGATTGAAATGGAGGTAATTATGACCGTGGCGACAGAGCATTGTGCAATTTGATTGAAATGGAGGGGGTCGCTGGCGAATGGAAGGATTTGTTTCCGTTTAACTTTAATGCAAGGAGCGGTATAGGAGAAGTCAGACAGTGGCAGGAGGACGCGGTGGCCGGTGCTGATTTGTGGAAACAGTATGGCCCAGCGTGTGGGTGTCTTTTCTCTCTTGTTTATGTTTCTCCATGTACCCTGCTGTTACATAGTGACAAGCATGTGAGCTTAGCTCTTCCTCACCACCACCCGTTCAATCCAACCCTACCACACTGGCTAGTTCAATTTTTTTAAGGGATTTACGAATTTTGATATTCTAATTTTGTAAAGTTTAATCAACAATTAGTTTTACAATATATAGCTTATATGACATAAAAGTGACACCGTTAGATTTGTACTTGAAAACGCTTTCATGTGGTTATGATTTTATAGCTACAAATAAATATTACAAAAAAAATTAACAGTGTTCAACTTGAAGACCGTACAAAATCAAATTGTGTCTTACAAAAAACAAATAGACCTAAAATTCTAAATAAAAATAGAGATTGTTTACGTCCTAAAATTTCCACGTTCCAAATAGGTCTTAGTGGGAAATCCATATATAAACTTACGGAGAGGTGCTTCAATGCTTTTCTTTTTTACGTTGCACAAATATTAAAGCATGAATAAATGGTAGATAGAGATTACTTACCCCTTCGTTTGCTTCAAGATTTGTACAACTTGTATTAGAAAGGAAAGTATTGAAGCACTGCCTAAACTTACGCTCGTAAAATCTTTGTTCCATTTAGCGAGAAGGTAAAGTATTTAAAAGTCTTGTTAACTTTAACAGCGTTCTTAAGTTGCTTGTGTATGCTAATGGAAGGTCCCAACTCCCAATACCATGTACCTAGTTGGTACTCCATGTACCCTTGTGAATAATCTCAAAAAAACATGTACGTTTGTGAATAATCTAAAAAAAATGTACGCTTTGTGAATGCTTGTTCAGACAGAGTACTCAATTGGTACTCGAGAACAGTATGACACAAACTGATACGGTTGGCTTTATTGGTAAACATAGGAGCTTGGTTTGCACTGTCAAATTATTGCGTGCCGGTTTTTTCCTACCTGCAGCAGAAGCCCAATCGGTGAAGCAACAAGGAAACAAAGATTTTTCAGACCAAGATGGTCATTTGTTTTTGTCTGCTCATTTTTGCGTTTTCAGTTTTCATGTGTACCCTGGGCTCTCTCTGCGATGACTGTCACCTGGCAACCACCGAACTTGCCAACCTACTATTGGAAAACCATGCTTCGAAGCAACGACAGGGTTGTTACGAAGAAAGGGAAAAAAAGAGAGAGGCAATGACAGGGTTAGTGAGTGAGCAAGAACTTTGCCGAGAAAGAGGGCAACACAGTTACGGTGGTATCGCCTGCAACGCGGATTGTGTTTTGTCGAGTGTGGTTTGTACGGTTAGTTTGAAAAAAAAATACGAGAGGTACTGTTTACATCCAAATTTAGCAAAGTATGAAATGAATATTTTTGGACAGTATCGGTTGAAAATAAAAGGTTAAGTTAAAAATAAGATTATGACCGATGTTGATGTAAAGATGAAGTTTTATCTGCAGAGGCCGATACGGATCATGGTTGACAATGTATTGAAAAAGTATACGATCGACCGATACACTGTAAAAAGGGATCGAGAGCAAGCAAAAAGAAAACAACCAATCAAAACAATTTGCATCTACTTTTTATTTACTTTCCTATCAACTAGGAGTACATTTGTAATTTAGAATTTCTCTTGTAATCCAAATTTGATCAATAAAATTGTGCATCGCCGACTATTAGTCTTCATCAATTACGCCAGGTTTGATTTTTTCTGATTTTATTGTGCATCGCTTTTTTCTGGAAAGTCTACCTGACGAATACTAATAACGGGGTACCCAACACCGGCCGCGAGCCAGCCGACCTCAAGCATATCTCCACTAACAAGCGCCGCCGCCCGCCCATCGAATCGAATCGCTGCGAGATCAAGATAAGACATCCGCCCCCGACCGGCCAGGGGAAGCGAATCCGACCGGACGGCGCTCCCGACCCTCTTGGCGGGCGGGATCCCCGACTCCGGCCGGACAACGCTCCCGACCCTCTTGGCGGGCGGGATCTCCGACTCAACCGAACCAGGGTGGACGGACGCCGAGGGTCGCGCGTGTCAGTCCTCATCGGCCTACGCCACGCACCGAATGAGGTCAATCGGAGTGACTATACAAGGGCGGTGGCTCCTCCCAAGAAGATCCGTGATCGCGAAGACAAAGCTTCGGCCCCATCAACTATCCACGTCAAGATTTAACGCACGCTCCTCCCGAGGCATCAACGCCACGCACCGCAACGCCGGCGTTCGCAAGGGTCACAGAGGGCAAATACGCTATTTCCGGGAATACCTAACCTCCCGACCACCAAGGCTACCAACCCAAGATGGGCAAGGCGGGTGGCGACGATCCACGGGACGAAGGACCGGAGCTCTAACATAGGTCACCTCGCTCTTCCTCCCAACTCTCGATGTAACCCGCGCCTTCCTTCGTATGAAAGGAGGCGGGACTAAACGATTCAAAGAGAGGACACATAAGAACACGAGGAGACTAAGTCATTTAGGGGCCTCGTCAGAAAAACATAGGGCAAAAGCAATACAATCGCCATCCGAATCGAGTAGGGACTTTCACCCGAACCAAGATACATCTTGGACTCACGAGTCTAACCATTCGGAGTGGAACGCGCGACCCTAGACTTACAAATTTACTTGCCGGCGCTCGGCGCCAAGCGGTTGGCGCGCCCGGTAGGGGCTTCGCGTCTTCGTCACCATCTCGGATTCCGCTTATCTCCCGATGGCATCCACCCATGCGACGGCATGATCGCACTGGGAACCGGATCCGCTTTGGCTCCTCGACTTCGCCGTCACCCCGACGGGAGGGCTCACGCTGTCCCGCCGCCTCCGGAGGACAGCGCCACGAGAGCTTGGCGTCCTCTCCGGCGACCGCTAAGCTCCGCTTAGGCGCCTGCAGCCCCGGCCGGAACCGAGGAGTGCTCCGCCACGGTCGGCGAAACTCCCAGTAGGCAGGGCAGTGACCATGTCACCCCCCGTAGGCTCGCGACTGGTGGCGATGGCTGGCTACCTACCGGCCTCCATCCATGAGCTGCTGGAAGACTCTTCCGGCCATGACTCTAGCTCCGACACGGAGTACCACCGCAGCGGCTCTCGAGAGTGCAACATGGCGAGCACCGCCGATTGCCGTGGCCCTCGCGGTGCGGGGCCTCTGTCCGGCGCTCAGCGCGGGAGGAGGTACCAGCGAAGCGTCTCAACGCAGCCTTCGGACCATGCCGCGCCGAGCTCCAACAACAGCAGAAAGAGTTGGAGGAACGAAGAACTCGAGCTCGGCCGGCTCGAGCCAACTGGAGCAGGAGGGCTCGAGGCCCCGCATGTGCTGGCGACGCTACAAGACGCGGCGTCGAGCACACCCCCAAAGCAGCGGAAGGGTCCGACGGTCCTCACTTCTTCCCCACGCCATCAAAACGTGGCGCGGCGCAATGCCGCCGAGGCCTCCCGAGCCCGATCGACCGGAGGCCAAGGCCACTTACCAAAACCTCCGAGGGTCGGTAGAGCACGCGGCGCGGCAAAGACATGCACGCCCGGCTCCTATCGCCCGGAGCCACCTCGCCACCGGGCCCAGACGTCAGACGACGGTTGGGTCCGCCAGACGTCGCCGCCATGCGAGCCACACCAGCCTCGCGCCCGGCGCGCTAACGCCTCGGTGATGCCTCGACATTCGCGCTACCCTTGAGGCGCGAAGAAAGATGGCGAGGAGGCCGCCCACTCACGGGTTGCGGGCGGCGGGCACCACCACCGCAGCCTCGAGCCCCGACGGTCTGGATCATGGCGTTCGCCGGGATCCGCCAGCGGACTTCTGCCGCCAGTTCGGGCACCTACCAACATTGCCAAATACACCGGGCCACAAACCCGGTGTCGGCTCAAGATTACCGGCTCGCATGTCGGCGGGAGGAGCGACGGATGACCTCTTCATCATCCAATACCTTCCCATCTACCTCGCAGACTCGGCCGAGCCTCGGCTCGAGTACTTGCCGCCAAAATCATCGAACTGGACCGACTTGAAGGCCTCTTCGTCGGCAACTTCGAGGCACCTGGCGCCTGTAAAACTCCTCGGACTGGCGGGCGCAACAAGCAGCCTGTGGAAACCTCGGGACTACATCCGGCGGTTTTCCGCGGTCAGTAACGAGCTCCCGACATCTCCGACGCGTCGATGTCGTGGGAGCATTCATCTACGGCACCTCCCGCAAGGCCTTGGTACACAAACTAGGCCGCCTCAAGCCCGAACTACCAAGGAGCTCCTCGATATCGCCACCAACCACGCCTCGGCGAGGAGGCTGTGGGGGCCATCTTCGAGGAGGAAAGGCCCAGCTGAACCCGACGTCGCGCATCGGGTCCCGCCGACCGCTCCGACAAACTAAGCGGCGGAAGCGATCCGCGAGACCCAAGTGGTCGCCACCGCCGACCGCCCGCGCCAAGCGGCCAGTGCGACCGGCCGTCGCGCCCGACCACTTCGAGAGTTGATGGACGGCGTGCGCCAAACCACGGGTTCTCCGTCAAGCACAAATACCGGATCGCGAGGTCTGGCGTTACCTCTCCGGCGTCCCGCAACGCCGCGTGGCAAGGGAAGAAGCTGCTGCGGCCCGCGGTCGCAGAGAAAAGGCGCACGACGAGTTCCACGAACCCGACGGCCGCCTCATGATCTTTGGAGGACCGGCTGCTATGCCGACAAGCGCGGCTCAAGCTCGCTTATCGCGAGGTCCATACCGTCGCGCCATCGTCCCCAATACCTCCGGTGGTCGGAGTTCCGATCACCTTTGATCGGACCGACCACCCGACCACGTTCCACAGGGAGATACCCCAGTGGTCGGCCCGTCGTGGGGAAGAAGCGCCTTTCAAAGGTGCTTATGGGCCGAGGCGGCGGCCTCAACATCCTCTACGTCGAGACGCCGGCGCTATGGGGATCCGCGCTCAACCCTTCGACCCGGAAGGCGCCTTCCATGGCGTCATTCCCGCCAGCAGCCCATCCACTCGGGCGGTCGACCGCTACCTTTGGGGAACCGAAACTTCCGCGACCAAACCCTCGCTTTTGAGGTCGTGGATTTCCCGGTTCTTACCATGCCATCTGGGAAGGCCATGTTACGCCAAGTTCATGGCGGTCCCCACCTACGCCTACCTCAAGCCGAAGATGCGGGGCCACGGGAGTCATCACCGTGGCATCGTCTTTCGACTTGCCTACAATCGCGAGCGCAGTTAGCTTGTGAGCTTGCCTCGGCGATCATCGCGTCTGCCGAGCTCGACAACCTCGTGAGGAAGCCTCGATTCCGCCCCGAGTCCAAAGCAAGTCGGGCGGATCCTTCAAGTCCGCCGAGGACACGAAGGAGGTCGCGGTCGATCCTCGTAATCCGACCAAGACCGTGCGGATCGAACCACGCTCCCGCCAAATAGGAAGCGCGCTCGTCGACTCCTCCGCACCAACAAAGACGTCTTTGCATGGAGGTCCTCCGACATGCCGGAATCCCAAGGAAGTCGCCGAGCACTCCTTGAGCATCCGACCGGGCTCAAAGCCGTCGCGCCTAACGCCGCGCCGCTTCGACGAGGAGAAGCGCAGATCATAGGGAGAGATCGCCAAACTTACGGCCGCAGGGGTTCGTAAAGAGGTGCGCCACCCCGAGTGGCTAGCCAACCTGTACTTGTAAAAAGAAAAATGGGCAATGGAGGATGTGCGTTGACTATACGAGTCTCAACAAAGCATGTCCCAAGGATCCGTTCCTTTGCCCGCATCGACCAAGTCATCGACTCCACCGCAGGTGCGAGTCCCTCTCTTTCGGATGCCTACTCGGGCTACCACCGATTGCGCTAAGGAGTCCGACCACCGCGACTTCCTTCATCACCCCGTTCGGCTCATTACGCTACGTTACGATGCCGTTCGGCCTAAAAACGCGGCGCTACATACCAAATATGTATGCAAACGTGCTTCAATAACCGGATCGGCCGTAACGCTGAGGTGTCGCCGGCGATATTGTCGTAAAACCAAGAAGGCCGACGACCTTGTCCCCGACTGGAAGAGACCTTTGCGAACCTTCGGCGATTCCGCATAAAGCTCAATCACGAGAAATGCGTTTTGGGGTCCCCAAAGGAAGCTCCTTGGCTTCATTGTCTCGGCGAGCATCGAGGCCAACCAGAGAAGATATTAGCAATCGCAAGGATGAGCCCAATCAAGAACCTCAAGGGGGTCCAGGTGGCGACGGATGCCTAACGACTTTGAGCGCTTCGTGTCTCGCCTCGAGGCGCGAATGCCACTCTGAGCTACTCAAGAGATCCGACCGCTTTAGCTGGACCCCAGAAGCTCAGGAGGCCCTCACCCGCCTGAAGGCCTTCCTGTCCTCGCCTCGATCTGGTCGCCCGGCACTGGGGGCCCATTGTTTTCTACATCGCCGCCACTACCCAAGTCGTCGTGCGCCCTCGTGGTGGAAGCGAAGCGGAAGAAGGCCGCGAACTTAAGGTACAACGGCGGTTTACTTCATTAGCGAGGTCCTTTCCGAGTCCAAGACTCGGTACCACAGTGCGAAGCTACTCTACGCGGTGCTCATTGCGAAGAGAAAGCTCGTCCACTACTTCGATCAGCACAACATCACCGTGGTGACCACGTCCCCGTTAGGCGAGATCGTCCGCAACCGCAACGCCTCGGGAAGGATAGCCAAGTGGGCACTAGAGCTCAGCGGCCACGACATCACATACGTCCCTCGGACGGCGATCAAGTCGCAGGCCCTAGCCGACTTCGTCGCTGAGTGGACCGAAACCCAGGCACCACCAGTGATCGAAGACCCCGAGTACTAGACAATGTACTTCGATGGGTCTTACAACAAGAATGGCGCGGCGCCGGAGTTATCATCATCTCCCACTTGGGAACAAGCTCGATGCGCCATCGGTGCCGACACCACCAACAACGTTGCGAGCACGAGGCCCTCGTCAGCGGTCTCCGGATCATTGCCGACCTCGGTGCTCGCCGACTCGTCGCCCACGGGGACTCCAAGCTTGTCGTCGACCAAGTCATGAAGGCGCGGGCCAGAGACGCCCGTATGGCGCGTCTTCGTCGAGAAGTGCGCGGGCTCGGCGCGGTTCAAGGGCTTCGAAGCTTCACCATAGCTACCGACGCTACAATAGCGAGGCCGACTACCGCCAATCGGCCTCCAGCAGAGCCGGTCCCGCTCGGATCTTCGTCTCACGACCTCTGCGCCTTCCATCCACCGGGCCGGTGGCGAACGGTCCCCGACCTACCTAGCACGGTCGCCCGACCGCCGCGCGGCGCGGGCGTAGACTTGGCGGGTCGAGCCGCGCGTGCTAGCAACCGAGTCCGACCGAGAAAGCCATTCATAGATCGTTTGACGGACGGGTCGCTTCCTCCGACCGACCGAGGCGGCGCCTCGCCCGGCGAGCAAAGTCTTCGTCTGGTCGGTCAGGACCTTTGCAAAAGGAGCCCTCGGGTCCTCCAAAAGTGCATTCGGCCGACCAAGGAAAACAAGCTGGCGGACGACATACACAGTGAATTTGCGGTCACCACGCCGCGCCCGATCTCGGTGGGAAAGGCCTTTCGGCAAGGTTTCTATTGGCCGACCGCCGTGTCCGACGCAGAGCACATCGCACGCACTGCGAAGGATGCCAATTCTTTGCCAGCAAACACATCTGCCGCTACCAGCCTTGCGCATAATCCCCATCACGTGGCCTTTGCGGTTTGGGGCTCGATCCGGTCGGGCCTTTCAAGAAAGCGCCCGGGGCTTTACCCATTTGCTCGTCGCGGTGGACAAGTTCACCAAGTGGATAGAGGCCAAGCGGTCGTGGCGCCACGCCTTCGGCTGGCGGCCATCTTCTTCCGCGACATAGTCTTTCGATTCGAGTCCCAAACTCCATCATCACCGACAACGAACGCAGTTCACGGGAAGGAATTCCTCGAGTTCTGCGATGACTTCAACATCCGCGCCGATTGGGCACCGTGGCCCATCCGCGACCAACGGCCGTGTCGAGCGCGCAAACGGCATGATCCTTCAAGGGCTCAAGCCGCGGATCTTGATCGGCTCAAGCACTTCGCGGCGTCTGGTGACCGAGCTACCCTCCGTCCTCCGGAGTCTACGGACCACGCCGACCGGGCGACCGGGTTCACACCGTTCTTCATGGTATACGGTCTTTGGCCGCCTTGCCGAGCAGAACACCGGTATGGCGCCCAAGATCGCAAGCCGAGGAGGCTCGGGGCTCGCCGCGCAACAAGACTCCGTCGACCCGGTCGACGAGGCGCGCCACGTGGCCGCCCCGCGATCGGCGGTATCAACAAGCTCGCGACGTTATCACGGCCCGCGAGTTCGAGGGCGGTCTTTGATCTTGGCGACCGTCCTGCGTCGGGTCGGACCGGCAAGGATAAGCACAAGTATCGCCGCACTCGAAGGCCCTTCACCGTCGTGCGGATCCTCCTACCGGCACCTTCGGCTCAAGGACGCCGACGGCGCGTCCTTCCAAATGCATGGAATATAGAAAAGTTAAGGCGATTCTATCCCTAAACTCTTTTCCTCTTCCTAGCATGCTCTTTACTTTCTTCCTTCGAGCACACGGTCGCCATGCGACGACTCGAACTGCCCTTGGCGCCCGTTCAAAGCCGCTCCGGTCGGCGCTGAGCGGGTTGATGACCCAACCGACCACAAGGTCCTTCCCGAGTGGTAACCCTTCACCCAAGTGCTACTGACCACGCCCGGTGGCTATGATTGCTAACACTTTGCGGAAGAAGGAAGTACCCGAGTGGAGTGACCTTTGGGTCGGCAGGAACACTCCTCCCGCATACGAACTCAATTTGTCTCACGTGCTTATGAGGGTACGTGACCCGACCGGTCATGATGTCTATCCCGAGCAGTAACCTCTCAACCCAAGTGTTACGACCTCACGCCCAATGGCTATGGTTGCTAAGTAGCACTTCGGAAGAAGGAAGTGCCCGAGTGGAAAGATCCTGGCCGGTCTAGAACACCCTATCCTCACAAGTGCGCATAACATTGCATAGCCAAGTCTCCAATCCACCTCGCTCCTCCCAAAGCGACCGACCTACGCGCCAGTGACCCCGTGGTCCTTAAGGCTATGGTCGGTCAAACACTCATCCTAAATACGAAAAAGGACGAGGGCGATTCGGAACTTGATAAATTCAAGATTGTTTAAATAGCGGTCTTTACAATCTAAAAGGATAAAGCTAACTATATTTTTATTCTTCTTGGCGACGGCCGGTGGCGAGACGGAGAGTTGGTCGCCTCGGCTTCTCGGAGGCGGCTGCGGCGGGATGCGGTGGCGATCTCCGGCGTCGCGGCTCGACCAGAGCTCGAACCGGTCGATCTCCTCGTCGATCCGGTTCCTGCTACACCGCTGCCCACCACCGCGAGGTCGATGCGTCGTCGTACGAGATGGTGTTGACGGCAAAACGGCTCAAAGCGCGGCGCCGGTGGCACCGCCTCTTCTACGGTCCGCACTCCGGGCGGCGGGGGCAAGGGCACTCGGGCTGCCGGCTCAAGGATGCGATCGCAGACTTCCCGACCGACCTTGCGGAGGGCCTCGATTCGGCGCTCATCTCGTCCCGGCCGTCGCCCGCAGCCTTCAACGCCGCCGGGCCTCGTCCCCGCCACGATCGCCACGTCGCGAGCATCCGGCCGTTCTCTGCGCCTCCACGGCGACGCCGATTCTTCTGCGCCTCTGCAGATTGCGGAGATTTTGGATAAGTTCGCCTGTGGGTCACACCCCCAAACTTAATTGAAGAATTGAGACACTTACGGCCGAGTTGGTCGATTGCGGCTTCCGACTTGGCGCCTCGTATGAAGTCTTGGCTCGGCCGATTCCTACGAGCGATCGCGCTCGGGCGAACTCGGGCGGCGTCCCCCGAGCCTTGTTTCGCTCGGTCGCGGCGTGTTGCTGCGTCTGCGTGATCCCCTACGCGGCAACAATGGCATCCTTGGCCTCGGTGACCTCGTCGAAGGACTCGATTCGCCACTTTCGCCCTCAAGGCCTTGGCTCCTAGGCGCTCATCATAAAGGGCCTTTGTGGCCTCTTCAAATCCTGGCGGATCTCCACCGCTCCGATCGCCTAATGCCTGTGGCCTCTGGGTTAAGCGCGACTCAAGCGCAGCCGATCAAGACTCCTCCACCGCAATGCCGCCACGATCGTTGAGCGCCGCAGAGCTCAACTCGGCGCCGCGGCGAGCCCGCAGTCTTTGCAAAACGTGGACACTCCGTTAGTCGCGCGGAAGAACTATAAAAATGTGCAACGAGTCGTAACTTTTCTACCGACCTACAGGCGATCGGTGGACTTCGACCATCGATTCCAGCGCCACGGTGGAAGACTTGAGCAAGAGCCGGACCTTCACGGATCGCCTATCTCGCTTCCGGCGTCGGTAGCGCTTGCCGAAGGCGGCTCACTCGCTCTCCTCGCGACCCATGGCGCCCGGGCCGGGATTACACCCGGCCCGCGCTCGCTCGCCGTTCGGGCGGGCGTCGCCCGTCAAAGCACCATGGGCAAGGGTGACGAGGTCAACCTTTGAAACCCCTCGGCGACTGCGCTGAGAGGAGCATCGGTCGGCACCTCCCCACGGGGCGGTCGAGCACCTCCGTCGCCGGCTCGCCACGGCCGGCGCGATCACCGGCGGCGCCATCGTCTCATCCTCAAACGACGATCACGTCGTCGGTGGGTCCCAGCGGGGCGGCGGAAGTTCTTCTTCGGCACGACCTCGGGTGAGGCCCGTCCCTCGGCGATCGCGCCTCGGGCCCGACGCCATGACCTCCACCGACCCGATCGGGTCACGAAATCATCGGCGCCACACTTGCGAGCCGATCGCACGCCCACGGTCACCCCAAAGATAGGCGCCGACGTTGCAAAGATTCAAGAGTCGCCGGCGGCTTTGCCAAAAGAAAATGCTCCAATAAAAGAATACACTTACAAGGCCGAAGGGTGCGTGGCACGCGCGCCTCTTCTGCGCCCCCGCCAAGGGGCAGTCTACCGTCGCTTCCCGGCCACCTCCAATAGAGACGCGACGATCGCGGCGCAAGATCACCTCGCACGGGGATCCGTGGCCACGGGGCCCGTGATGCCGCCGGCCGAGTCCACGCCGCCGCCGCCACGATCGGCAGTCGGGGAAAAACCCACCATAGGGGTGGCGGAGGCGCCGCCATTGTCGATGGAGGTTGTCCCCACGGCGGTGGTCTCCGACACATCCTCGCCTGCGGCTTGCGCCGCGTTCCTTATGCTTCTTCCTCCTCCTTTCCTCCTTTCGCTTCTTGCGGAGGAGTCGACCGCTGTCTTCGCCGGGCGTGCCAAGCTTCCTTATCCCTCGGAGCTCGCGGGAAGACATCCCCATGAGCCCCTAAGAGGATGCGGGAATGTCGGTCAAGTGCTAAGGACAAAGAAAGAAAGCGAAAGGAATTTCACCGCTTACAGATTTGGCGAAAAGCCGAGAATGGCTCGGGTGGCCATCCGCGCCACCGTGGCGCTTCCACCCGTAACGGCCGCCACCCGCCTCCACCTCGACGCGGCCACTCGGGTTACGCCATCCTCGCCCGGTCGGACGGCCCACGACGAACAGGTGCGGCACATGCACAAGGGTTGCACGCGCATCCCCATAAAGCGCGCACAACCACGTCCCGGTGAGCCCGCCTCTTTTTGAGCCCCGATCCGCTCCACGATCGGGGCGGCTTGTTCTTCTCCTCTTCTCGGCGCCCAGGTTCCACCTCCTCCACCATGGGAAGCTCGCGGTGAAACGAGGGGCGCTGTCGCCGACGTTTTGAGCGTAGAGCCATTCTAACGCCACCCTTGTTGGGCGAGGGCGCTTTACCTCCAGTACTCCGTGCTCGACCGGGCGAAGCCGAGGGCGAGCCACCAGGCGCCACGGCGTCCGACGGCTGTCTTTCGAGCCTTGCACGGAAGAAGTGCCTCCACAACGCCCGAGCGGCTCGATCCCAGAAGGCCTCGCCGGCGTGATGAAGATGGCGATGTGGAGGACCCCATTGGGGTTGAGATGGTGCACCTCCACCTTGTAGTGAGACAAAGATCCCGGACGAGCGGGTGCGCAGCGGGCCAAAGCCGCGCTCGAAGAACGAGGCGGACACCACGATCTCGTCGCCTGCGGCGCGAGGTGGTGGCCTGGTCGGCACCCTCCACCGAAAGGTCTGCGGCATGAGGAAGCCCTTCTTCACTGGGCCAAGCGCCGCAGGTGTCTTCGCGCGAGCACTCCGCCACGACATCTTCACGGGGAGACGATGGAAGGTGAGAAAGAAAGGTGGGGTTTTCTTTCCTTAGCTCTCTGGTGCTTTTCTTGTTTGAGAGGCGAGAGATGAGAAGGCAAGAAAGCGTGACCACTTAAGCACCTAACGGGTGTATTTATAGAGGACAAGCGAACGCCGCCAGCGAGCACCCGTCAATGAGCGTCATGTTCACCTCGCCCATTGCGCCACCGTAACTCCTGGTTTCCAATACCACTCCGCTTTTAATCCTGTCATGTCGGCGACAAGGGCCATAAAGACGCCGCCCGAACAACGTGTCCGTAACCTCTTGGTCTCGCCTTTAGGCCGGAGCAGTTGCTCGGCGCGCGAAAGCCCATCGGCAGCTGCGGCCCCAAGGCAGCAAAAGCTTTGTGGCTTGCGCCAGGGCCCAGCCGAGGAGTGGGTTCAAAAAGGCCTACCCCACGGATGGGTATAAGGCCGCCCAAAGAAAACTTGAGCAAGGGGCGGTATGAGGTGAGCCCCACGGTGGGCCCTCGGTTAGGTCGGTGACGGCCTAATCACCTCTACTCGCGTCCCGAGACCATACTTCACACTCTCGGGAGCTCATCAATGGCGACGGCCCGGTGTGCTCTGGGTCGGCGACGACCCGAGTCCATCTGAGATTGAGTAGAAAAGGTTTTTATGGGTCGCCCATAGCGGGCCAGACACCCTACTCGGGACCGTCGCTCGGAAGGGTCCCCTGGGCGGGACCTCCCAGACCCACTCGGACTACCCGCTATTAGCTCCACGAGCACGGCGTTCAAACCAACGCAGTAAACGCGTCGCTCATCCCTCCAGTCCCACACCGCGGATGGGGTATACATGTGGGATAGACGGTGGCCATTCCTCTCGCAGCTACCCTCGCCCGACGAGGACTCGAGAAGGATGCCCCACGTCCGCTCTGACGACGGTAGCGAGCACTCACGCCCAGCCTACGACGGTAGCGAGCACTCACGTCCGGCTACGACGGTGAACGAGCACTCGGACACCCGAACCTCACAGAGGCATCCGGTCGTCCTGCCGACCAAGGCGATCGGACACGAGAACCTCACAGAGGCATCCGGCCGTCCTCGCCGACCAAGGCACCGTTCTAGCTACGACGTTAAGCGAGCACTCGGACACCGAACCTCAAGAGGCATCCGGTCGTCCTGCCGACCAAGGCGATCGGACAACCGAACCTCACAGAGGCATCCGGTCGTCCTGCCACCAAGGCACTTTGGACACCGAACCTCACAGAGGCATCCGGTCGTCCCGCCGACCAAGGCACCGTCTAGCTACGACGTTAAGCGAGCACTCGGACACCGAACCTCACAGAGGCATCCGGCCGTCCCGCCGACCAAGGCGATCGGACACCGAACCTCACGAGAGGCATCCGGTCGTCCTGCCGACCAAGGCGGCCGGACACCAACCTCACAGAGGC
The DNA here is from genome assembly GCA_036346275.1 of Otatea glauca. Classification (NCBI taxonomy): domain Eukaryota; kingdom Viridiplantae; phylum Streptophyta; class Magnoliopsida; order Poales; family Poaceae; genus Otatea; species Otatea glauca. The sequence goes on along the minus strand of CM070712.1, from coordinate 42,645,538 downwards.
ATCCGGCCGTCCCCGCCGACCAAGGCGATCGAACACCGAACCTCACAGAGGCATCCGGCCGTCCTCGCCACCAAGGCACTTTGTCTAGCTACGACGTTAAACGAGCACTCGGACACCCGAACCTCACAGAGGCATCCGGCCGTCCCGCCGACCAAGGCGATCGGACATCCGAACCTCTCGAGGCATCCGGTCGTCCTGCCGACCAAGGCGATCGGACACCGAACCTCACGAGGCATCCGGCGTCCTGCCAGACCAAGGCACCGTCTAGCTACGACGTTAAATGAGCACTCGAACACCCGAACCTCACGGAGGCATCCGGCCGTCCCGCCACCAAGGCGCTCGGACACCAACCTCACAAAGGCATCCGGCCGTCCTCGCCGACCAAGGCACTCGGACACCGAACCTCACAGAGGCATCCGGCCGTCTCCGCCACCAAGGCGATCGGACACGAGAACCTCACAGAGGCATCCGGTCGTCCCCGCCGACCAAGGCACCGTCTAGCTACGACGTTAAACAAGCACTCGGACACCGAACCTCACGAGGCATCCGGTCGCCTGCCAGACCAAGGCGCGAATCACAACGATTAAAATTAAAGCAAACTCATCGCAAAGACATTTTCATAAAGAAAAAGAAAATTTCATTATAGGCCAACAGCTCGGACTTTACGACTTTACACACAATGCAGCGCATGATACAAGAGTGGCCACAGCGCACCACTACAGACTCTACCCACGCCTAGAACCTATCAAACATCCGTGCGGCATCGGTGGCATCGACGGCATCTTTGGTAGGCCCTTGCTGGTCGACGGGATAGCCGCGCGACGCTGCGTAGTAACACGCCGATGCCTCCGCTGCTCGTTCGACATCGACGCGGCCGCACTAATTCACGGTCGGCGCCTTGCGCCATCGCCTCGAAGGGCCCCCTTACCACCTCGAGCCTCGGGCGGCCTCGGCGGCAATACGTCAACGAGCGGCGTCACGGTCGCGACTTCTTCCTCCTAAGCTCGGCCATCGCTGGTCGAACTTCACCCAAAGCTTGGCGGAGGATCTTCTTCTTCCACCGCGACGCCATCGCCGAAGCTAAAGACTAGAGGGTGTCTCGAAGCCATTTGAAAGAAACGTAAGAAAGAGCTCTCATCTCCTTCAAGCAAGATCTGACGCACATATATATATATACCCGGACGAAGGAGGCTAAGCGTCTCGAGTAAATGCGGGTGCTGAAAACGGCGTCCTTCACTGTAACCCGGCGCCAAGAAGACTAGCGGTAGGGCACGCCAAACTGTACTCGGCATGCTGCGGCGAGTAAAACCTCCGGCGGTTCAAATGCCCCGGCCAAACTCCGTGGCGTGCGTCGGATCCAACGAGGCACACCGACGAAATCGCTTAACCGGATCTGCGGACCGACCGACCAGTGCCGCCACCACTTTCGTCAAGTTCAACCCCAACCGAATCGCAGAAATCGCCGGGAGTTCGGGGCTATCGACGAATACTAATAACGGGTACCCCAACACCCGGCGACGAGCGGCCTCAAGCATATCTCCACCAAACAGCCGCGCGCCCGCCACCGATCGATCGCTGCGAGACCGCTGAAGACATCCGCTCCCGACCGCCGGAAGCGAATCCGACCGGACAGCGCTCCGACCCCTCTTGGCGGGCGGGATCCCCGACTCCGACCGGACAGCGCTCCGACCCTCTTGGCGGGCGGGATCCCCGACTCCGGCCGGACGGCGCCCCGACCCTCTTGGCGGGGCGGGATCTCCCGACTCCAACCGAACCAGGGTGACGGACGCCGAGGGCCGCATGTTAGGTCCTCATCGGCCTACCGCCACGTACCCCCCGAATGAGGTCAATCGGAGTGACTATACAAGGGCAGGTGGCTCCTTCCCAAGAAGATCTGGTGACTGCAGAAGACAAAACTTCCAGCCCCATCAACCGACCACGACAAGATCTAACGCCGCGCCCTCCCGAGGCAAAGACCAACGTCACGCACCGCAACGTCGATGTTCGCAAGGGTCACAGAGGGCAAGTACGCTATTTCCGGGAATACCTAACCTCCCGACCACCAAGGCTACCAACCCAAAGATGGGCAAGACGGGTGGCGACGATCCACGTGACGAAGGACCGGAGCTCCTAACATAGGTCACCTCGCTCTTCCTCCCAACTCTCGATGTAACCTGCCCCTTCCTTCTGTATGAAAGGAGGCAGGACTAAACGATTCAAAGAGAGGACACATAAGAACACGAGGAGACTAAGTCATTTAGGGGCCTCGTCAGAAAAACATAGGTCAAAAGCAATACAATCGCTTATCCGAATCGGAGTAGGGACTTTCACCAACCAAGATACATCTTGGACTCACGAGTCTAACCATTCAGGGAGTGGAACGCGCGACCCCCTAGACTTACAAATTTACTTGCCGGCGCTCGAAAACGCCGACACTACCTTTACCAAACATCTAATCAACCTTAATCGGTTGTTTAGACTTATCGTTACCCTTGATTTGATCGGCTATTAATAGCTGTTTAGATCTTTGCCGATTGTCACATTAGATCGACTTTGAGCGTATATTTTCTACCTATCTTGCCGATTGCAGGATCAAATCGGCTGGCACACATCGAACCCGGTGTTCTCGTGTGTTTGGGCCGATTAATCCGTTGTCGCATTTTTTAGCGCAACAGGTACTCTCATGCTTTTCTTTTTTACAGTTGCACAAATATTAAAGCATAAATGAAAGGTAGTCATTGATTACTTACCCTTTTGATTGCTTTAAAATTTATACAATTTATATCAGAAGAGAAAACACAGAAAAACTGCTTAAATAAATATTTGTACCATTTGGTCGACCGCCTTGCTTTTCCAATGACTGATTGCATGAGTAACCAGGCAGGAGTATTAATCCGTTTTTTCCTCGTTTCCAAACCCCAAGAGATCGTATTACATTTGACAGTTTTGACACACTTCTACTGAGGGCAAGTATAATAACAAAACCAACTACTGGCTAATAGTAAGCTAAAAATTAGCTTGTACAATAACTGTCTCTAAATATTGTCTCTAGATGTTGTGCAATAACTATCTTTCTATCTTGTACATAAATGATCTACCTATACTTCCGTGCAAAGCTGGCTAGCTCTCTTCTCTTTTCTTTTTTTCTCACTCCTCCATATAGACCAAAACTGACGTGTACATACTAAGAGCCAGCTGATATAATCATATTGTACACGTCCTGATAACGCAAGAACTAGTAAGAGAATCTTGGAGACTCTCCCGTGGGACAGTTTTAATTAAGTGGTGGAAAGGTGTGCTTGTTGCTCGTTTCAGGAGTTGGTTGCATTGACCATGGACCGAAAATATTGTAGTACTCACAGAAGTTCGATAACCTCGCGCCATCAGCAACATGCCGACGATATCTTACTTTGCTGCATGCGCCGTTCACGTGACGGTGGGTGCCGGAAAGATAGAAAAGGCTGCAAAAGCTCCTGCTTGGACCTCAGCATGTGGCTTGGCCCATCTACTTCAGTGAAATTATTTGGTAAGACGGGCATGTGACGTGCTGTTGCCATGCATCAGCCTGGACGACCTAGCTAACCTTCAAACACAGGCACACAGCCGATCGAAAGAACGTAGCGGTAACTAGGGTGAAAACGGATCGGATACGGGTGGATATTGCTCTTTTCGTATCTTAACCTATATTTTTTTTTCCGGATTCGGAACCAGATACGGGCTAACCGGATACGGATACGGATTCGGGTTATTCGGGATACGGATACGGATTCGGGTTATTCGGGATACGGATACGGAACGGATATGTGACGGATTCGGGTCGGAAATGGATAAAAATATACAGATAATACACGCATATATAGAGTAATATATATTGAATTAAAACCATACGAATACATGACTATAGTAACAAATTATATATCAATTAAATTCAACAAACTTCGTAGAAAGAATATGCTATTTGAGGATTAATAGAACCAACTAATTGTTAATATAAATGGGTTGAAATGGAAAAAAATGATGAAAATGGGCTAGGCCTTGCTGATATCCGAATAGGAAAATCCGAATATCCGATCCGATATCCAAATAGGAAAAATTCGGATATCCGAATAAAAAAATCCGAATATCCGAATCCCGTCCCGTATTTACCGGATATTGGATGCTCCGGATCCGATCCCGAATCCGGATTCAAGTATCCGGATCCGGTCCCGGATCCGGTCCCGACCGGATTCGGTCCCGGATCGGGCGGGAGATATCCGACCCGTTTTCATCCCTAGCGGTAACCCGTGATCGTGAGACGTGTGTTAAAGCGCGCGCGCTTCAGACTGCCCGCGGCGATCCTCGATGGCGGCGCAAGGGTCGATAGCACCGGCCTCGCCACTCAATAAGCTCACCGATTTTTTTAAAATAATACATTTTTTTAAATTAATTGCGGCATTAATACGCGGATTGAAAAATTTGCAAAAATAATACGTCGTCGCCAGATGGTTTGGCGAAAATCATGTAATAGCCAAATGGTTTGGCGAAAATGACATTTTCGCCAAATGGTTTGGCGAAATTAGGTTAAATGCGCAATCTGGAGTGGTTGACAGTTTTTTTGGCCGAGACACCCTATTTTCGCCAAATGGTATGGCGAAAATAGGTTATCGCCAAACGGTATGGCGACCACCCTATTTTCGCCATACCATTTGGCGAAAATAGGGGCAGTTTTTGCCTGTCTCGCCCGGTTCTGATTTCATTCGCGCGGAGGAGAGAAAAAAAGAGCCCGAGCACGAAGAAGTGAGGCGACCGGCGACCGGGGAGAGAGGGAGAGGGAGAGAGAGAGAGAGGAGAGAGAGAGGAGAGAGGGAGCTCAGGTAGGGAGAGGGAGAGAGGGAGAGAGGGAGGAGGAGGAAGAAGGAGAAAAAAAAGGTAAATTTCTATTTTCGTAATATTTAATTTTTGTAATTGCGTATAGAAATAGTATCGAAAAATATTATAGTTGATGTTAGATTTAATTTAATTTAATCAGTGCATGTATTTTAGGTTAGCGATATTAGATTTGTACTTTAATGTTGTAGTATCCGTAGCGAGATAATTAATTAGCGTTCTTTAATTTAGGTTATTGAAATTACGTGTTAGTGGTGATCTAAAAATTTATTTCGTATATATGGTCGCAGTGATGTCGGATCCAGTGAAATTTAGGGTATATTATGGCGACGGTGAAATAAAAAGTACGCAAAATGGTGTTGATTTAAGCAAGTTTTCATCACCATGATTGAGCACTCGTTCTCGAAAGTGTTAGCATTCGTGATATAAAATTTTAGTTGACCCAATATTTTTCCTCGATCCAAGTGTGTACTGTGTACCATTGAAATCCTATTCATACGTAGCAAGAGTGATCCGGCTATTTGGGAGTTAAAGAAAATAGATCGGACATACTTGTAGAGGAGCCACCCACCTGCACGTGCGCTCGGCGTGGCGGACTTGTACCCGGGCAGCAGAGCGACCATGCACGCGATGGTAAGTCTTCTGCGTAAGGTATGTCATGTGTTCCTTGCCTTCGTCGTTGTATTTATGATTCGTTCAGATGCGTGGCGGTGGACCACGCCAGGACTTGCACGAGCATAGCCACGGCATTTTGAGTAGGTCATGCGGCGAGTCGCGGTCTGCCGGGCGAGATGAGCGAGGCGTGGAGACGCGTGGTGGCGGGACTCGACGGATTGTGGAGCTCGGTTCTTGTCGGCGGTGGGCCGCGACCGATCGTGGTACCTCATCCGTGCCGCCACCCGTGCCTTCGTACCACACACACCGGCCCCGCTCCCGCCTCACGCGGTGAGGCAGAGTCCTCCTACCACACCTCGTGCCTCCGGCCCAGCGTGGTGGAGGGTCCAGCTAGCGAGCACCACGCGGTCCCGCCATGGTCCCCACGCCAGTTAGTAAAGCAATATTCAATTGTTGGCATTGGTATCAATCTGCTTTGATTATGATTACATGTTACTACCTTAATCGCAGTTGCCCACAAAGTTGAGTACGATTCTCTTCGTCGCCTCACTCGTCAAAGCTACTTGGCGATCAAGACTCTTGGCGGATCGGTTCTTCACCGGCACACACGCTTCGCAGCCTCCTCCAATGACGCAATGACGCAGCCTCCTTCAGCGACGCAGATGACGCAGCAGGACTACGGCACCTCCTCCGGGTACGCGTTGCCACCCGTGGCGTCGCCGGTGCGGCAATTCAACCCCTCGACACGGGCAGCGCGAGCATCCCAAAGCGACTTCACACACGATCTCTAGACGATGCACCGGTTTCAGCACGTAGGACAAAGAGAGGTCGTGGCAGGGGTAGGGTGCTTAGGGGGGTGGTTAGGGGTAGTACCTTATTTTGTTGTCATGACATAAATGTCTTGTGCTTCCTTACCTTACGTACGATTTACTATTTCACACCATTTAGTGTGCTATGATCACGTTGTGTTTCATTTATCGTAATCTGATTCGTAGTATATAACCGTTTCATCGCCCTACGAACAGGCGTTTCGAAACTTGGTAGGGTGCTCGCATCCACGTTATACGCAAAAGACGTTCCGCATATTTTCCATCCCTCTTCAATCCTTTTCACCCCGATTTTACAGCACGAGATCATCACTTTTGCCAGACCGATTTAACAATACGCTACCATCAGCTTTGTCAGTCCTAACATTGCACGCACGACTACCTTTTCAGCCCGACTAGACAAAGACACTCCGTTTTTATCCTCTATATGTTTCAATCCTACATTTCAACACGTAGTCCATACACCACCGCTTCGAGTCTATGAAAGGCCAAACCGCAAGCACACAACCGCAGCATCCACTCACACTTCTTCATCATGGCTGGATCCTCTAGCAGAGTATTTTCGTGGACACCCGATATGAGCAACGTAGCTCTTAATTGCACGTTGAAGGTTACGCGTGGTGGAAAGGACGATCCATTCAAGGAGGAGATCCTGAGTAAAGTGTTGTCCAAATTGCAAGAGTGGCGCCCGACATTACGGAGGCATAGCATGACAACCTCTGGCCTGAACCTTGCGACCATCGACGACCTGAAGGCGCACTTGCAATGGTGGCGTCAAAGGTATTTCAGGGTGTACGAACTAGCCGACCACCCTTCTACTACATGTTTCTCTAGAAGATATTACAGAATACTGATGCTGCCCGATCAGTATGCAAAGTACATTAAGGTTAGTTATTCCTTATTTTTTCACCATACTAATCTTTTTACCATTTATACATAATTCACTACTTTGCATGCTCGTGTGCTAGTTATTCCCTGAGGATGAAGAGTTCTTTGAACAAAGATATTCCGAATTCTTAGCGATGTACATGCTCTTGGCGGTGGCGTGATGCGGTTCAAGCGAAGAGGCGGTTTAATCCACCGCGGGTAGAGATCGACACAAGATCGCTAAAGAAGAATTTCAAGAGGGCGTTCAACCACCACTGGAGGGAGGCTCACTCCTAACTATGCAAATGATGATGACGATGACGATTTCGTGTCACCTCCACTTCGACGGTCAAGCACTTGCACAACAGGTCATTCAAAAAACAATGGAAGAGGACGTTCAACTAGCACTAGAGGCGGGCTAGCTCCCAACCATACAGATGACGATGACGAAGATGATGACGATTTCGTGTCACCTCCACCTCGACGTTCAAGCACTTCCGCAGCAGGCCGTTCAAGAAACAATGGAAGAGGATGTCCAACCAGAACTAGAGGCGGGTTAGCTCCCAACCATACACATGACGATGACGATGACGACGATTTCATATCACCTCCACCTTGACGCTCAAGCGCTACCGCCAGTAGATGACTTTCATCTTTGTCAACCGATGAATATGTCCATAGAATGTATCGTATTCTCACTTGTGTTGTATCCCAGTTTTATCAATTCTTTGAGGCATGTATGGACGTATGTTGTACTTCAGTTCTATGAATTCTAAGGTACGTATCTATATTGTATCAATGTCGAGTCATGAGGCAGTTTGAAATATCAATGTTGATTTTTATTTGTCGTCAGATTTGGCGCACATCGAAAGACGAACAACGAAATTTCATTTTTTTCCAGAAATAATAAACCGACAAATAATTTTGTGAAGCACTACGTTAATAAACTGACAAAAAATCATACTTCAATTATCACATACAAATATAATTTTTTTTTCATTTATTGACCCTACGGTTAACTACACGAATTATCATTAATTGGATTTATTATTTACAAAATTTTCGCGCGAATTCTCTCTCTTTCTCTCCCCCCCTCTCTCCCCCTCCCTATTTTTCTCCCTTGCCTAGAATCCCCCTATTTTCGCCGAACCAGTTTGGCGAAAATAGGGTGTCTAGGGCTGTTGCTCCGTCAAACGCCTCTTAATTGCGCAATTAGCCTAATTTCGCTCCGGTCTTTTTTTTTCCTCCTCCGCGCGAATGGAACCAGAACCGGGTGAGGCAGGAAAAAAAACCCCCTATTTTCGCCAAATGGTATGACGAAAATAGGGTTGTCGCCATACCGTTTGGCAACAACCTATTTTCGCCATACCATTTGGCGAAAATAGGGTGTTCCGGCCAAAAAAAACTATCAGGCACTCCAAATTGCGCATTTAGCCTAATTTCGCCAAACCATATGGCGAAAATACCATTTTCGCCAAACCATTTAGCTATTGCCTGGTTTTCACCGAACCATCTAGCGACGAAGTATTATTTTTGCAAATTTTTCAATCCGCGTATTAATGCCACAATTAATTTTAAAAAATGTATTATTTAAAAAAAAATTCCTCAGCCCTCGTTACTTCGTGAGGTGTCTATATCATATGGTGACATGGCGTTGATAGCAAGATCGTGGGATTTTTTTTAAAATAATACATTTTTTAAAGTAATTGCGACATTAATACGCGGGAGAAAATTTTTGCAAAAATAATACTACATCGGCCAACCGTTTGGCAAAATTCGAGTAATAGCCAGATGGTTCGGCGAAAATACTATTTTCGCCACACCGTTTGGCGAAAAAAGGTTAATTACGCCATTAGTACAGCGTGACAGAGCAACTGGACAAAGCACCCTATTTTCGCCAAACGGTACGACGAAAATAGTGTTTTCGTCACACGGTTTGGCGAAAACCTATTTTCGCCATACCGTTTAGCGAAAATAGTATACATAAATTTCCCACATAAATGTATGGCAAAAATAGGTTTTCCACATAAATGCATTATTTTAAAAAAACCTAGCTTATTTTCACCAAACTACGGCGAAAATAAGTTTTTGTCAAACTGTGTGGCAAAAATCCTATTTTCGTCATACCGTTTGTCGAAAATAGGGTGCTCTGTCCAGTTGCTCTGTTAGACGGTGTTAATGACGCAATTAACCTTTTTTTCGCCAAATGTTGTGGCGAAAATAGTATTTTCGCTGAACCATCTGACTATTACTCAAATTTCGCCAAACAGTTGGCCGATGTAGTATTTTTTTTGCAAATGTTTTCTCCCGGGTATTAATGTGGCAATTACTTTTAAAAAATGTATTTTTTTCCCAAGATCGTGTCTCTCTTGGACTCTTACCGAACTTTTGTTGTGTCCTGTGCTTAATTACACTATTACAGCGGTTGATAAAAGGAGTGATTAACGGGACTATGTGTGAGACAATCCTGATGCGTGGCTTCACACCTAGTCGTCAGATGGTCTAACAAACTAAACGATGCTGATCGATTGGCAATAATTTTGCTTTAGTACACGGGGTGATAGGAATGGTATCAGCGTTGTCCCTATACTGGTCAGAATGTCAGACTAGCTCGTTTCACAGGAGAGAAAGCTGAGTCCAGTCGTATTTGTGCCATACCAGATGATCACTGTCCATCATGGATGAGTGGAGACGGATCAATTTGGCGCAACCTGAATAAAGGTGAATAAAACTAAGAAGTAAGAAGGCCTTTGTTCGTAGTTTCCATCCAGGTGACAAGGTGAGCCCAATCAACTTGCGTTAAAAAGAGCAGCACGGTCAGCCGTAAGCCAGTAAAGTAACCGTTATTTGTATTGATAAGACTCGAGAAGAGGCGGCAGCAAAGCAGAAAGCAGGGCCTTAAAACAATCATTTTTGTGTCAAATGAGAAGGGAAATAGTACTGCCACATGAGGTCATGAGTCTCATGACTAATGAGGATCACTGAATTGTTAGCACAGAGCAGGGTATAACTATCATGCCAAACGATAAGCGCTTGCTTAATCTAAGCAAGTTAGCGATTAAGAAAAAAAAGAAAATAATTGCATCTGCCGCTAGTCAGAACCCGGGTCTATTTGTTTGGAAGGCAATTATCCTAACTGTTGGATCGAACCCGGGTCTATTGTTTGCAAGGCAATAATACCAGGGTGCGTTCTGATTTCTGAACATGTAGCATAATTCTGCGCTATTAGTATCTGATTTCTTCAGTAAGGATGAGACGTGTGTTAAATAGCATGCAGGCTAGGCTACATTCGGATGAATTAGAGGAAATTGGGGATAAGAGTGTACGACTAAGGTTGTTACAATCGCGATCCTCATCCTATATCACAATAAGGTGGTGGCATGTAAAATGTGGGTAAGAGACCATTGCAATAATTGGATTTACGATTTTCGAGGCATGATTCATAATCCTTCCATGTAATCCTGACACCGATCCTACCAATATTAACCAACTTTGTTGACGCAAATGATCATACCTAGGATCACCATGCTAATAGCCCATGCTCGAAACCATCTGTTGCACGAGCAATCGAGCATACGCTTCAACCTTCTAAGTACGATTGTACAAATGTAAGCGCAATATCATGAAATATATTGGGCTATATAGCTTGCAATAGAACAGCTCTAGCAACTTAAACTAGTAGCTCCAACTTGTTAGATGTCCGACGTCTTTGTATGTCTGGTCTAGCTAGCTAATCAGCTATTACAGCAACACACATTTATTTAATACATAAAATTAAAACATTTTGCTATCTCTCTATCTATAGAGGTTTTCATATGCTAGTGAATTCTAGTATTAGTTATCATCACCATTAATCTAATATGGGGATTGGAACCTTGACTCATATCACATTTTCTCTCTCTCCACCACACACATCCACATACAAGATCCATGGTGTTGCTAGCTAGTACTAGAGTTAACTACTATACCAAATATTATATATATATATATATATATATATATATATATATATATATATATATATATATATATATATATATATATATATATATATATATAGTATAATTACGTAGGACACCATGATCTAAAAAGGATATTTTCTCTATGTATTTTCTTGAGATTTTTTTTGCAATTTTTAGGATGCCGAGTTTAACCAGTTTACTAACTAGTTCAAACAAGTTTAAACTAAAATTCAAACTAGAGTTTCCCTTTTTGTTGATAGTTTGGTTTTAGGTATGTGTTGATTGTATATATAAATCAGCAAAGCATGTGATCCAAACTCGTTCAAAATCTTTGAATTCGAGTATATTTTTCAAAGGTATGTGTTTCATTTGAATTGTTAAAGATGGGCATATACCCTACAACTGAAATTTTTGAAAAATATACTCGAATATAGCTTGGATTCACGCATTTGAAATCATGGTGCCCTATTTCAGCTTCCTATAAAAAGAGATTATCTATCTGAATTCTGAAAAAGAATCCAGGCTGAACCAAAAAAAAGTCCATCTGCCTCAAACCAAGTTTCGTGTCAATAACATAATCGGCCGTTAATTCGGCCTACAGTATGACCGGAGGGGGCCCGGTCATACCGGCCCACTTCACCCAAAAGATGATTTTCATTTCTTTTCTTCTCAAAAGATATTTCTTTTTTATGCAAGCCACAAAAATGTTTAAATGCATAAGAATTGAGCCTCTAAACATTTTTCGACATCGATCAAGCGGCAATAACCCCTCTTAATAGTACGACGCTTAATCTAGTAATCCGATCTTTTCCTCCAAACTCCGAGATCGGCAAAAAGGCTATGAAAAGTCTTTAACTTTCATACATTGGTAAGCTTGCTTATCAATGCTAGCTTTTCTTCTTTTATCCATTTCATGCTTTTATGTTCGTCGAATATTTGAATCAACCTATTCTCAATAAGCTCAAATAGAGACTGTTAGTCCTTTAACCACAGTTGTCATTAATTATCAAAACTAAATTAAATTAGGGGCCTAGATGCTTTCACCTGCTATTTTTGGGTGATCTTTATTTCTGCACCGTAGATGATCACCGTTTGGCAGCGTCAGCCGGTGTTTTTTCACCGTCGCAAATTCCCTTTGAGTCATCTCAAATGCCACCCTTACCCGTTCCTGCATCGTTTGTAGGTATGTCTTATTCATTGTCGACGCCCTTTGTTTCCTGTCTGACCCATCTTCTTCGCCCTTGGCAGCCTGCGGTTACAATGTGTAAACTGTTCGGTACATTGTACTCTCTCTGTGTGATGGTTCTCCTACTATCTCTCGGTTCCTGCTTGATCTGTGCTAGATTGTTTCCCTATCCTATGAACCCATTTACAGTTATGTTTACACAACCTGCGCCTTTTCTCAGATTTTCCCGCTCTATACACGTACACTCTAATTCTTATTTGGTGCTATTTCTTTGTTGCTTAATCTATTTGTAGCCAGACCATCCTTTCGCTGTCAGACCAACCTGTCTTTAGGTTGCCGACCGTTTGGTCATGATTCTATAGCTCAGCGCAGAGCTTTATTAAGTCCCTGCACACATTTAGAATGTTAGTGCAATGGTTTGCTCAGATCTAGAAATTGCTAGCTCGGTAGGTACGTATTTCGACAGTTACCAAAAGAAACAATTGTAAACCTACCTTTGATTCGTTATATAACTGCTTGCCTTTGTGTGATTGTGAATTTGTGACAACAGGAAAGCAAATAGACCCATACTATTATTTCTGAGAGCACACCACCCTTAGCAGAGGTTACCCTTCTTGATTGGCACTTTGTTACTTTTTCAGAGTGTATATTTTCAGAACATATGATTTCTGATAATTCTTTTCCTTCGCTGACAGCCACCCTCGGAACCATGTTCTAGACTTAAACGAACCCTGCAAACCGTGGCCAGCAGTTTGCTTGCTCCTGACAGCAGCACAAGGTTATACTTTTTAATACCTTTATACATGAATTGTAATAGTATTCATTGTGTCTAGCACTGCATAAATTATAGAAGAAAGACCATTAGTAAAGAGAAGGCTTTTTCCACAGGGAGAAGCTGATTAAACACGAAAAAGGTATTTCACATTTACTGACGATCTCACAGTTAGGTATGCTCCGCCATGTCAATTTCAATAACAACTTACCCTAGAAAACTTCTCTATGCAGGTAATGATTTCTCACAATCATGCCACATCACAATTCCCTTTCTTCGTTAGCAAATATGATCCTCAGCATATACCGTTGTTGCATGATGTTCGCTCTCGTTCGAATAGTTATGGCTTGCTATCCTAACGATATTTCCCTGTGTTACGAGCTTTCCTATGGCTGTCTATACTTTTGGGCTCCTTTTGGTCCTTGTCCTATGCTAATATGTGTACCGCACCAAACCACTTAGCAGCTCATGGGTCTTCTCTCTACCTCCTTATATCCTGCTCTTCTCTTTATATTTCAACTGAATATGTATGTGCTGTTAATCTACCTAGCAAACCGCTCTGACAGCTTGCTTATGTACACCCGTTGCTGTGCAACATGGTAATGCAGTTATAACACCTGTATTTTGTACCTATTCATTTTGTTTCGCTCCATATATCACCAGTATTCGTCTTTTGTTTTCTACACGCCTCTATTAACAGCTTCTTTTTTTCCCGTACCGCTCACAATGACTGTATGTGCATAGCTTGCATTTTGTTTGCAATGTCGATCCCCATCACACCTAACGTATTTGCTAAACACAGTGCCCGGTTTACTCTCCTGTACCAAAAAAAAGGCTCGACAACAGCGAGGTTATCGCTATAGATTATCCAAAGCATAAAATCAATTCAGACAGATCAACATTGGATTCTATACAAATACAACGTACCTCTCCCTTGCTCACTCATTTCTGTTTTAGCCCCTGGACGCTCTTCTTAATTCATCCGCCTTGCCCAATAAACCTCTATCTATATCCATGTTCTGCTCAAAAAAATTACACAAAGAAAACAAACACAGACAACAATGAACTGAGATATTCCTCAGCTTCACAACCATTCGATTCGGCCGCACAAGGCGTAGTGCATGGGAACAACCTAGTACTATACAATAGTAGAAACCAACAACGGACACACATATATGCACCAAAAAAGAAAGGGAAAATCGAAAAAAAAACTCCTAAAAGTCCAATTTTTTATTCCCCCCTATGTATCATTTTTGAGTAAATGCATCCCTAGAAAATCTTGTTCGTATATTAGAAAAGGAGCCACATAAACATTTTTTGTTAGGGAAGACAAGGGAGATACTGTAGGGGGTGTTTGGATAGGACCCTGCACTTTGAACGGGGAATGCAAATTTGGTAGTCCTCATTCAACTGAATCGTCTGATCCAGTGAATCGACGGTTCGGATGCCCTAAAACCGTGTACTACAGTGAATACTACAGTAACAAAATCGCTACAATGTTTTGCTACAGTATCCCACGGAAATCTTGATCTCTCATTTTCATCCAATGGTTGAATGGGGACTGCCAAACTTTCAGTCTCCATTCAACTACAGGGAATACCTGTCAGGGGTGTTTTGACTTGTCACACACTTCTAGACCCTATTTTAGAGGCCTCAAAGCCAATAATCCTCCCAAGGGATTAGCTTATGGTCATATTTGTTTGGTCTTTTTCTCCATCCAAAAAGTCAAATACCAAATCTCTTTAGCTAAAATGCCAAAGCTGAAGCCGTCCCAAACTCACAACAAAATGCCCCCTTTTGTTGTGAGTTTTGGACTGCTTTAACTTTGGTTTTTCCCCTTTGAAAGCCAAAGAGCTATTCCAAATAGTTAGCTTCTTCGCAGTCGAAAGTCTGCATCCCATTTGTACTAGAAGAAGCCCAAAACCGGCCTAGGGTGGCTTCCCACGGCTTCAGCGGTTTGGGATTCTAACTTTACCCCTAAAGTTGGGTAGAAATAACCCGCCTCAACTAGGTATAAAATCTCGTCTCCCTTCCTATCTCTCCCCATTCTCCCACCCACCAGCGTCGTCACGTTGCCTCTGTCCCTACACCCCTGTGATGCCTCCGCCTCCACCCCCACGTCGCCAGATCTAGGCTGCCTTCGCCCTCGCGCCGCCACCTCACCGCTGGATCTGGGTGCCACCTTCGCCCCCACACTGGCTCTACCCCACATCTCCACCCCCTGCCTCTTATCCCCCACACTGCCGCGTCGCTACCAGATCTAGACGTCGCCTTCGCCCCCTCTACAGACCGACCTCAACCTGTCTTTCTCGGTCCTCAACTCTCTCCCTCTCTCTCTCGACTACTTTTTCGGCCACCGTCACCATAGTTAGAGACGAACCTAAGGGATGGGGACGGTCACCGGTGGGGTGGAGGGCATTGTCTAGATCTAGCGGCGCAAAGATCGGCAGCTAGATCCATCGAAGCAGCCTTCTACCTCTCCCAAATTTTCCCTGCATTTTTGTTAGGAAAAAAAATAAAGATTTGAGAACATGAAAATGGTGAGATAACTGAAAATGAAAATTAAGAGAGTGAACGGTGAGACAACCGAAAAATGTTAAAAACCAACCATCAAAATGTTTAAGATTTGAGAATAGATTGAGTCAAAGAATCGAAAATAGCACTTTTGAAAAAAAAACATGCCCACGGATTTTACACGATAAAACCCAACGATTTCCTGAATTCTTGTTCTCATTCTCCGTTTATGCGAAATGACCTCCGCGAATTCTAAAACTTGGATTATTTCAGTTTTCTTTCAACTTTTTATGATTTTACAAAAAAAAAGTGACATCCACTGTTAAGGTTAGTTTTATAATTAGCCCATTTCGTCGAAATTTGACCAACGCAGCTTAGTGCGCAGCTCATGCTAGTACGTATGAATTCGAGAATATTGTTAGAACTTAGAGATAATGTTGTAGTCTAAAAGAATAGTGATTGCGCGTTATCGAATACTCCGTCAATCATCCCGCATCAAACCTTTTTTCTTCCTTCTTTCTTTTCTTCGCGTCACGTGGGACCATGCAGTCATGGCATGTTCACTCTTCCACGTCCTGTCTGATAAGCACGTCGTAGATCGAGCTGGATCAGTGCGTCTGAATTAAAACTAGCATCGAGCAGAGTCTGCTTAGTGCTTACACATGAAGTACGGTTGCGTACTAAAACCAGGGAAGCAGAATTGTTGGGTGGCGGCAGCACCCTCTCGGAACAGAGTATTCTGCTCCCTGCCGGGGCCCATGCGCAGTGCGCAGGCGCGTACTGCCAAGCTGCGCGCTGAGGCGACGAAATGCAGGCGCACGCGTTAGCCGCGGAAGGGGCAAGCCTCGTTTCCGTGCCGATTCGCGTGCGACAAACGGCAATGGGATAGGGAGCGCAGCAGCCAACGCGTGGCACATGGCTCGAGTCCAACGAGCCGCGGGGGCTCGCCAAGCGGGCCGGGTTCTCGTTGGGCGATGCAGGCCCCGCGCGCGCGAGGCTGTTACAAGGTTCAAAAACCGGTAAGATTTTGAAAATCTGGCTTAGATCTCGCATTTTGGTTGGAGACGGGATTTAAAATTCTGATCAGATATTTTTTTAAAAAAAATTGCTATAGTAATTCTTAGAAATCTCGACGAGATTTCGTCAAATCTCATCGAAATCTCGGGTAATTTATCCAGAATTGGCCCAATAACCCATAAGAAAGTCATCTTCCATGAAAATTTGTTGAAAAAACGAATTTTTGAGATGTTTTAAATTTTTGCGGAAACACTGTCAATTTTTTATGAAATTGTACAAGCTTGATCATACTCTAAAAGTTTATGGTATTATCTTTAGAAGTGTAGAATCATATATAAAAATTTTCAAAATAATTTAAGTTCATTTGTTATTTTTGAAAAAATCACAAACAAAATGAACATAACTCTGACAGTATTCTTGTCAGAATTTTGTAAATTTGCTCGAGTGTGATCATGATCCAAAATTTTTAAGAGAGCTTAAGAATTGCCTAAAAACCCTTCTCTAGATTTTTAAACTGTTTTTGCTTGCTCAATAAAATCTATGGATGCATTGAACTTCATTTGTTATCTTTTGAAAATTAAAAATACAAGAAACACAAATGGTACAATACCATTGTAAGTATTTTACAAATTCACTGGTGTGTGATCATGATCCAAAATTTTTATGAGAGCTTAATAATTGCCTCAGCACCATTCTCCAAAAGTTTCAAAAATTATAGCCCTTTTTTTGGTTGCTCAAGCAAATCTATGTATTGATCATGAGGCTTTTATTAGGACGTAGCACTCTCAGAATCTTTGAAAATTTTTGAATCTTGACCATCACCTAAAAATTTTATGAAAATATTGATGATACATTAGGACCATCCAAAAAAGTTTTCAAAAATTTCTAACATGGTTTGAACCATTTTTCATTTGGTTGAAGTTTACTGGTAAGACTTTGATCAGGACAGTAGCACTGTCTAATTTTTTTAAAATTTCTAAAGCTTGATAATCATCTAAATTTTTTATAAAAAACATTAGTGATGCATAAAAACCATGCACAAAAAATTCAAAATTTTATAACGTGGTTTGTTCTATTTTTCATTCGGTTTTAATTTGTCGGTTAGTGTTTTATCACGACAATAGTACTTTCTAAATTTTTAAAAATTCCTCAATGTTGATAATCATCTAAATTTTTATGAGAATATTAATTATGAGTCAGGACCCTCCACAAAAAATATCAAAAACTTTCGATGTCGTTTGAATTATTTTTCGCTTGATTCAATTTCATCGAAACCTCGACAAATCTCGCCGAGATTTCGGCAATTTTGAGCGAAATCTAGGAAATTTCGGTGAAAAAAACTGGATTTGAATTTATTTTTTTGTATTTGGTTCAGAATTTATCCGAAATACCGAGATCTTGGCGAAATTTCGCTTTCCGGCTACCTCCGAGATGTCAACCGAAAATGAGATTTGAAACCTTGGGCTGTTAGTGTTGGATGGTATGGGCAGGGTGTAACCGGGTCGGATTTGTTTGGATATTATTTTATATATATTAAATTATTTATTTTTGTTTAATTCGGAGTTAGATATAGATAATATCGGATATAAATTGGTTACAAATTCAAAGTGAATACAGAGCGAAATCGATACGGTATAGAATATTTTTTGTTGGATATCGCGTGAAAACAGATACCATATATAACACTAACCAACCGTATGAGTTCGATGTGTAACAGGATTATCTCAATTTAACAAATCATTTTACCAAGTAGTCAAACAAAGTTTCAAAAGTATCAAATATTTTTTTATGTTTTGCAAAAAAAGAAAAACACACCGGGTGTTCACGTAGACAAGTGAAAAAGTATACTCATACATGTTAAGCTGTGGTGACGATCGGTACCGACCGGTGGGATGATGGATAGGACGGCGGCAGAAGAGTGAAGCCACAGAGAAAGGGTATAGCTTAGACTATTTTGTTGAACCTAATTAAAACTAGTAGAATATAGACTAAATTATTCGACTTAATTATTCAGATCTGAACTTAGGAAAATTATCTCGAGCAATATTTTGGTTTTTTCTCAAATAAATTATTTATTTAAATCTAAAAATAGAAAAAAATATTAATTAAATATTAAAATCCAGAAAATCCGAATTAAATTCTCAATTAAAGAACTTGTAAATTTTTAGGCTGTTATAATTGAGAACATACCTAGATAAAATCTTCCGCTTTCGTTTTAGTATCCGCTCCGCTCCGTTCCGCATATATTTCTATCACTATTCGTTTCCTTATTTATTTTCAGAATTTTCGATTTCATTTTCGTTATTGATAAAAAAAATATGAAAACTAAAACGGAACAACCATCTAGCGATATTCCCGTTCCGTTTTCATCCCTGCTCGGGAGTTTGACTCCGTTGCTCGTCCTCGACGTGATTTGCCACCCGCTCTGATGGGACGTGTGGTAGGCTTGTAGCTATATCTCGTGCTGGCCCCGCTCATCATTCTCTGCTGGTCCCGTAGTTTATCCTGCAATTGAAGGGACATGCGGGATCCAGCGAGTCGGCATGGACTGCCCGCACCGCTATGGCCACTTCTTAGAGCAACTGAAGTCGATCCACCCGTAGGATTATAATTTATATTGAACACCGTAAAACTTGTACACGAAAAAAATAGATTTAATAAACAACTATTTTTAATTGTATTTTGTTCCTTAGATCTTTCTGTTTATATTCAATTTTTGTGTAGTGGAATTTTTATTCACCTCTTTTAAGATATTCTTTTCAATACTTTAATGTCAAATGCTTAGCTTACTTGTCGAGAGGATAGACTAGAACGAAAATGTGATTGCAAGGCACCCGCAGGATTTTAATGCTTGTTTTAAGTGCAGATGTTGTATAAGACTAGTAAATTTGTGAAAATATATAACTATTAATATAAAGACGTGTTTGCACTAAAGAAACCACTGTTAAATAGATGAAGGTCAATACATGACATAATATTCAAAGCACC
This sequence comes from Otatea glauca, assembly GCA_036346275.1. Classification (NCBI taxonomy): domain Eukaryota; kingdom Viridiplantae; phylum Streptophyta; class Magnoliopsida; order Poales; family Poaceae; genus Otatea; species Otatea glauca. The sequence continues at coordinate 42,625,924 of CM070712.1, read as the reverse complement.
TTTTACTGTTCTAAACACGTAAAACACCTAACTTTCACTAATCACCTAACCAACCAAACAAGTGAAGAGCACACCAACTATCCAACCGCTGGTCCATGACCGAGCTTATTCCCGGAACCCACCAGGCCACCACTGGCACAGAAAATCAACATTCCCTCCATGCCCATACAGCGTGACATCAAAAGCGTCTTCCTAGGTGGCCAGCCACCATTCCATGCATCCACCGCTGCATTCCACTCCTTTGCTAGTTTCTACCTTGCAAGAAATGGCCACCACAAAACCAGCCTCCCCAACAACCGCCGCCGTCGCCGCCAATACCACTACAGTCACCAACGCGCCGTCCCCTGAGCAGCTGCTGGAGGTGGCGGAGGACGAGGTGGTCATCGACTTCAAGCCCAATTCCAAGTGCCGCGCCGACCTCCGCCTCCGCTCCCTGCACCCCTCCCTCCCCATCGCCTTCAAGGTCCAGACCTCCTCCCCGCTCAAGTTCCTCGTCAGCCCCCCGCGCGGCGCCGTGCAGCCTCTCTCCTCCGCCTCCCTCCGCGTCGTGCTCCGCCCGCAGCCGCACGCGCCCCCGTCCTTCCCCCGCTCCCGCGCCGATCGATTCCTCGTCCTCTCCTCCTTTTCTGCGGCACAGCTTGACTCTGCCGCCAGCCCCAACAGCGCCAACGCCATCCGCCTCCGCGTGTTCTTTGGCGGGCCCTACCTGCTCCGCCTCGCGGCTGATGCCGGAGACGCCGCCGCCGTGCGCCTCATCCTGCGCCGGCAGCCGCACCTCCTGCCGCTTCTCGAGCCCGAGGCGGCGGTTCCCGACGCTGAGCAGTGGGCGCCGCTGCAAGCGGCGGCCGCGAGGGGGGACTGCGGAGAGGTGAGGAGGCTGGGGCCGGAGGCGCTGGCAGCGCGTGACCGGGATGGGAGGACGGTTCTGCACGTGGCGGCCGCGGCCGGGGAGGTGGAGGCGGTGGCAGCGCTGGTGGACTTGGGCGCCGACACCGCGGCTGCCGACGCGCGTGGTAGGACTCCGCTGGACGTGGCGCGAGAGAAGGACTACGTAAGTCACTAGAATCTACCTGACTACCTGTTTGTCCTTCTTACTGTCCTGTTCTTAGCTCAGGGAATTCAAACGTTGCTTGTTTAATTAGACAAAGATTCGTGATAATAACAACCTTAGGAGCAATTGAGCAAACCGTCTTTACCAATACTTTCGGCATGACAAAATGGAAGTAATTGTAGCGGTAAAAACTATTAAGATTTTGATTGGCTTGATCACTATCGAACAGAACAGATAGGGATTAGGGAGCATCACGCCATGGGCCAGCTGGAGGTTGTACGTAACTTGGCTTATGTGACCTGCGTCCTTGTGCTCGTGAATCATGGTAGGAGTAGCACGACGTTTATAGAGTGCAGCTCCATTATTGTCCACTTGAAATGCATAATCGTCTTTGCTCCACAAAATGGCATTATTAACAGACGAGTGTCGATTTTTTAAGAAGCATTACTGTCTAAGATGCACAACCCTGCATATCAAACAATGCTGCTTGAGTGTCTTTCTGCGTGAATGGACTAGATATCAAACAGACAAACAACGCTGTTCTCATAGTTTTGCTTTGCAAGAAGCATTGCCACCAATTTCGACTTCTCTCGAAATAACGACAATGTTGTTTGCTGAGTACAGCAAGAAGTGGTGGACATCCTGGAACGGTGGGAGCTGGTCATGACGGCGGCGAGGCGAGGCGACGTCCAGAAGCTCGAGTCCCTCCTCAGCAAGCGCACCGGCGTCCGCGGCCGCGACCAGTACGGCCTGACGGCGCTCCACTTGGCCGCCATCAAGGGGCATCGCGACGTGATCGCCTTGCTCGCCGGTTCAGGCTGTATGGATATCGAGGGTGAGGACGTAGAAGGGCACAGGCCGCTGCACCTCGCTGTGGAAGGCGGCTGCGCCGAGGCCGTCGAGCTGCTGCTTGACATGGGCGCCGACGTCCATGCCAAGACCAGGCGGGGAGCGACGCCACTCCAGATGGCTGTGACGATGGGGTACGAGGCCATCTCGCACCTGCTGCGCAGCCGGGGTGCCGAGGCGGCAGCTGCACCTGCATTGTGCATCGCATCCTCGTCTTCCTCTTCCATCTCGTGTGCCTAGATGTGCTCTGTTCAATCCAGTCGTTTGCAGGAGAAATTAATACTGCACTGTACAGTTCACAGAAGTGGTTGTTCTGTTTTTTTTTTTCCTTTCGTTGGTGAACTCTTTTACTGTACACTAATTTAATATAAACTGTTTATTCTTTTCGATCTAATAGATCAGATTAGCTAGTATTTATTTATTCTTTCACTAGTAATAGAGTAGTAGAAATACTCTTAACAAATTAATGGTTAGATTACATTTCTACTATGTGGCGACCCGCATAATTAGTCTAAGGTAACGACAGTAACACCATCGTTATTCTGAGATAATTATATAAATTTTAGTATATTAGCTAATCAAAACATCAAGAGCCCGATGCTTTATTAGTTAATACACCGTGTTCAGAGTGTTGCAGTAGAACAATAATTAAATACTGAAATAGAAACTTATTACAATCTATTGCCACGCAGACTACAAGTCCAGTACATTAATTATATAGAAGATCCGAGTACAAAAAAAATATAATACCAAAGTACTAATTACTCCAAAAGACTGATGGAAGCTGAAGCACTACATAATCATCAACCTAGCCCTGCTGATAGTCCTCCTCCTCATAGTCTTGATCCTGCGGATAACCTTCACTCTATGCCTCGTGGTCTAACCCATTGGGATCCGTGTCCACAGGAGCATTTCTCTAAGCAAAAGGAGATTTAGTAAGGGTGAGTACAAAAGTACTTAGTAAACATTAATAACAAAATGCACCTTATGAAATTTAATCAACCTCTATCTCATAAACATCCTCCTCTCAAATCCATTTTCAGAAAAATAGGGTTTTATTAGAAAAACGTGGGTTTTCAATTTTAATTATTGAAATTGCTACTAGCACCCGTATATGAGGCAGACTTAGCTTCCGTAGCCTTCAATTAAGAGACAGGCATGAATTCATGATTTAACCCTGCGCAGGTTTGTACCACTTTACCCATAGTGAACCCAACCTCAGTTGAGAACCCAGAATATTATTACTACTTAGATATTATATCTTCAACCCTGATAGCTGACGAGCTGTGGTGTCCTTCACAACGTTCCCCAGCTCGCAGCTTACAAGCTGTACCATGCTACCGCAGCAGTCCTAATACTCAACCTAAGGCTTTATACATATATAGCCTGAAAGAATCAACCGCATCCGATTTTCGGTGTCACCTCACTGGGCCTTCCAGCGTACCCAGCTTCACACACGTAGTTATCTACTTTTACCCAATGTGGAGATCATAACATCCCCATAGGACAACCTTTTCTGGTCGTTTCCGCACACTATGGTTGATACGAATTATACGGCTCATTGCCCGAGTATAGTTGTTTATCCTTATATCATAGTCTACGTAGAGGGCCCCATATGCGATACCCTTCTCATGGCACCCTCTACCCACCACGTATATAGATATATTCCCCATCAAATCAATATCCATTACTACCTCAACAATTCATCAACAAACCATTCTTCCAACCACCTCTGATTTATGGTTTTCTTAAAAGTATTTTTTATGCATTGGTGATATCACATATAACCAAATAAATTTATCTAAAGTTATTAAAATGTGATTAAGGAATGCTTGCCTGAAATTAGATTGAAAAAGGCGTCCTCACACATATTCTGAAAAAGACCACCGGTCGGAATGAATTGATTTCCTGAAATTATAAAATACTATATTTTAGTAGATTTTAGCATGTTTTATGGTGTCCAACCATTTATTAAGATGTATTATTTGATTTTTAGCTATTTTTATTTTAATGTATTTATTTAAAGTCTGACAGCTTTGTTTATTTAATTTACTGGGTTTTTAATCAGGTATATTAATTTTGGATATTGCAGACATACAGATAATTTTTTTCTCTCATTTATAGATTTTCTATTTTTCTCTCCTCTTTTCTTTTCTATTATTTCCTTTTTTTTCCTTTCCTCTTTTCTCTTTTCCCTCCCTTTTTTTCCTTTTGTCGACTTTTGTAGTCGGCAATAAAATTATGGGGCAGACGCTAGATCTCAAACTCGAAGATCACACAAGACAAGAGATTAGACAGGTTCAGGCCCTCAGCGATGGAGGTAATACTCTAATCCTGTGTGCTGGGATTATGCGGATCTCTTGGATCTAAGGATGCTCAAAGCGCAATGTGCTCTGGGCGATATGAGGTGTGCTATGCTCTAAGGCTTGATGATTGGATCCCTACGTTGTTGCCCGCCCTCTCCCTTATATAGCGGGGGTCGTGGCGGCTTACAGAGTCCTGATCGGTTAGGAGATTCCGATCGGTTACTAGATTCTAGTCGGTTACAGGATATAGTTTACATCTTTATCTACCCTATTAACGACTCGGATTACAATCATATTTTTTTATATCCAAATACATATAACCGTCCATAAGATGTGCCCCCTTCCGTGCGGTAGCAGTGCTTGGCGTGGGGCTCATCCTTTGGGCCTTCTGCTTGGGCCCGTCTCCTCCTTAGACGATACTGGGCCGGTCCTGAAGATACCTGGTTTCATATATTCCACACCTTTCTTTTCTTTTTCTTTTCCTCCTGCCTTATCCCTTTCTTCACCCGGCCTTATCCTTCCTGCTTCTTCCCTCTCTCTCCTACTACCCCTTTCCTCCTCCTGGCTCTCCCGATCTGGCGCAGCCATCCGGTCCGGCTGGCCCACTGCTAGCGACTCCCCCCGCCCGCCTGCTCTTAACAATGGATACATGTCATCCCAATAATCAAGGTGGTATAATGTCAACTAGGTACATAGCTACTCCCGGCAAATAATCATTGTACAGAAATAGCATGCAATTGCATAAAGCAAAGTACTTTTGTAAACATAGGTTCAATATGATCAAAGGTTACGACTTGCCTTGCTGATCTAGTGCTGAGTCTTAGTCTTCGAAGTCTCCGTTTGTTCTCTCGGAATTAGCGTCTACCGAAAAAGAAAGCAACAACACCAAATAAATATCAAACAGAGACTTAAACAAGCTGAAAATTGAAAATAAATAGCTCTAGAAAGTAGAGATCAATTTTAGAAAAATTTAGAAATTTGAATCGCCTCAATCGAAGTTCGTATGAGAGAGAACGGAATTTTGGAAGGTTAAATCACATAAAGCAATAAATAAATAATTTTCGAATTCTTAAAATTATTTTTCATCATAAAAATAAAAATCAAATTACTGTATAATATCAGAAATCTGAATCTACATTTTCTAAAATAAACATTTTTTTTATTTTTTCACTGATCTTCTCTCTCCTGCTCCGCTACAGTAGCCGATGCTACTGTAGCATCACGAGACTGTGCGCTGGCTCTGGGCACCTAGTGTTCTTGGTAGTATTCAATCAAATCGAAGCAACACAACATCATGGCAAGAAGAAGGGCAAGGCAAAGCGGCTAGGCAAGGTAGCCAGGGCTCGGCCAAGGGTGGCGGCGGCTTGCTCCGGCCGGCAACGGTCCGAATGGTGACGATGAACGTGATGAACAAGCATCGGGAAATCACAAAATTTGTCGCGCACAGTGAACCAATCTTGAAATCGTTTGAGCGTTTACATTCACGAAGATTAAGAACACAAAGTGACGCCAACGGATTTGGAAGGGAATGTCTGAGGCGTCGGGAAGCTTGCTAGAGCACGACGGTCGACTTTCGGTTCGCGCTCCGGGCGTCGCAGCGTTCTGAGCAAACGAAGGCACGAGAGATTGGAACAAGTGGAGGAAAGGGTAGAGCAATGAGAGGGGATCCCGGTGCTCTCCTTAAATGGGCTCGGGGAGGCTCGTAGAGATAGATACGGTTGGTTTAAATAAGAGTCCGATTTGAATAAAACTCAAATTTCTCCCGAAATAGAAGGGATTAGGATGAGGGAATCACGGGGATTAGTTGAGGATAAGATGGCACACATATTGGATATGAACTCGGGAGCAAAAACGTGTTGGATTGGAGGTCCAAAATCTTGACCATGGAGGAAGAAAGAGGGACGGTTTGGTTGGCTTCTTGGCTGGAGGTTGAAGACAACCATGACATGTGGGCCCCTCTTTGATAATTATTTTCAAATTTAATTAATGCTAAAAATAAAAAGACTTTGAAACAATATAAAATAAGGTCCAAAAATTTTGGAAACATTCTCAAAAATACTTTGGAAGAAATTTTTGAATTATAATTTCTCTACATTAAATCTTTTCGTAAAACTGAAAATAGAAAAACAGTTTTATAAAATCCAGAAAAATCATTAAATTTTCAGAAAATTATAAATAAGTAATAAAATATTATTTTGCAAATTTTAGGATGTTAACATCATTGTGGTAGCACGGGCTGATTATGTATTATGGGATCAATCCTAAGCATCAGGCCTATCAAGGCTGTGTTGGGCAAAACCTAGGCCTGGCATTCTAAAGTTGGGCTCAAACTCGCCTTCAGGTTTGAACCGGTGCTCTGTTCTACTAGCAGATATGGAACGGGTTTGTATTATCGGGCCGTATTACTTTCCGTCTCTCCGTGTGGTATTACTGGTCGGACCCGGCCCAATGATGTACTCCCAGTTAGCCACCAATTCACTAACAAGCCCAATAATTGACGTCTGAAACTATTGGAAGTCTTCGCCTGATAGGCTTTTTTATATATAAATCTGACTTTTTTTTCGAATAAATTTGTAAAAATACAGTGGGTTTTCGGGCGGACCGCAGGCCGGCGACCTGCACAGTCGCGTGTGCGTGTGAGAGACAGAGAAAGAATGGGATGCGGGTGCGCTGTATTCCGCTCGTACGTAGTACATGAGAAACAGCAAGCAGAACAGCAAGAAGCAAATGGAACTGTGGACGCCATGACCGATCTGAAAGGAGTCACTGCGATCACCCGATCGATCGATCGAAAGGCGCTTGCCTGCTATAGCTAGCTAGCCTAGCGGCCCTAGGCTGCGACTGTGTCTCTCGGTCTCCTGTCCGCCTCCGTCCGTGCGACGAAGGCCAGTGTCGATGAACATGCGCGGCGTGTCAGACCAATGCACTTGGGCTCGCCGACGCGACGGTCAGGCCGGCCCACGACAGCAACGTCAGGCGGCGTCGCGCGGCACTGGGTCAAACTAGGTCTGATCCCACTGCGGTCTGCGCGCCTGTCCAGCTGCCTGCCCCCACTTTCGCTCGATGCATCTGCGCCCCGTCTTTGTCTCCGCCGGCGAAGGGCAGCAGCTATCGATTAAACGAAAGCTCAAATGGGCGACTACGATTCGTTGATTTAACAGCATGCAATTAGCTTCGTCAGAACTGCAGATAGATCCTTAATTTGCAACCTGCGAGGAAGATTGGAAGACTGTTTAATAGGTCGCCACTTCGAGAAAAGACTGCTTAATTCGAAACTGCAACTGACTGGCACCCGCTTCCATTAACTGTGCATGATGGCGCTGGTAGTGAATAAAGAGATTTGTACTAACGGCGTAACATGGCAGATTTCCTTTGTAGAGGGGATGAGCTCAACATCTCTGTGTTCGTCTCGTTCTAGACTCCTAGTGATACTTTCCTGTGTGCTATTCCTTCAGACGAATTGCCGCCTGGTCTCATATAAATTGTAGAACCAGCATTATATTACAGTCATCTGTAATATAACCAAGTAACAATTCTTTTCTTTCATTACAGCCAGCTCTATCTATAAGATGATCCATTCATTTTCTGTACGCATGCATGAGAGCATACTGATCCTGAACTCTTCCAAGTTCCGGAGCCGCCCCTTGAATTCTTGCACCAGCGAAATTAACTGTACGTGCGACCGATCGAGCCGGTTATTCTTCAGCCTAGCTCCAAACGCAAATACTATATATCCACTTCCTGGATAATATTTTTGCGTACTCCATATACATCTGAGTCTGACAAGGAATACAGCTGGTCCTCTCTCGTATGTGCTTCTTACTTAACATACAAGCTAGGTAGGCATGTATAGAGCAACTACGAGGGGATGCCTAACTCGAAGGTGACTTATGTTTTCTTAAGTCGTATTTTTAAATCATTAGATCAATCTAGAATTAAGCAATCTAATCCAAAGTCCAAAAAAATCGACGTAGAGTTAACACAATATCATAAAACTTACAAATAGTAAACCCGCACCTTCAATTAATGTAGAATCTTTGAGGTACCAACTACCAAGATCAGATAGAATGAGCTTTAGAACCGGTTCCATTCATCGGAGCAAATTGAGGAAGATGTGCCCGATGTGCCAAGCTCGGAACCAATTCTAAACATGGGACATGCCATGAATATGATGCCCACCTACATGGAAATGTGGGTGAGAGAGGAGAGAGAGTGAATGAGTGAGGATTTTTTTTGTTTTCATATATACACTCTATTTTAGATCCTACTTTAGAGGCAACATAGTGCTAAATATTGGGAAGAAATATGCGGGAAACTTTGAACCTCCCCCGGTCCTAACTTGGCTCCTTAAATGAATGTTAAACATTGGAGTTGCTCTAATTAAGATACACAGTTTTCAATTAACCTTATATATAGTTTTCGCAGCCATATTGTAACAAAAAAAAAATGGTCACGGACTAACAAAAAAAATGGTCACGGACAAACAACAGTCAAAATTTCGACTAACCAAATTTTGTCTTGCCAAACATCAACCACATGTTGTAGAGGAAGAGGGAGCAGAATTTTGCAATAAAAAATGGGTGGAAGCTTTTGCTACAACACATATTTTAGCCACGTAGTTTTGCCAAGAATCTAATCAATACTTGCCGAATTACAAGGGCAAGCCAAACTGATATGATCCAAAGTACAAACGGACCAGACGGTGGCCAAAATAACGGAACATGGCCAGAATTTGGCGCGACAAACTAGGAAAAACGGGAGTCTAGAGGAGCAGATACCGAAAGATAAGGCAATATCTTGTTAGGAGATTTATGTCATATCTATTGGGGAAAATAGACCAACATGATTCAAAAACACTATATATGTCCCTAGAAAATTTATCTGATTAAATATTACCCAAGAAAACTAGCTAATCATTAGCAAAACGAATGAATTACTAGGATATCAATAGAAAGAAAATATCATTCTGTTCCTTTGTTTCGTTTTATTGTCTTTTGTCCGTCCAGTTGAATTGTGATTCGAATTATGTCGAACAGGCAAAGCTTTGTCTTGAAACGCTAGACCCCTCTTTTATATAATTACGAATAATATTAAGAAAGAAATTTTCATTCGTATACTTCTGTAGATTCATCCAATAATTCTTTATATACTACTAGAAAGTGAAAATTAGAAAAAATACGTTGAGAAAGTGACATTTGAACTGTTGAGCTTGTATGGTAAACAGGAACACCTCACATCCTGGTCAGAAGAAAGAAAATGGAAGAAGAATGAGTTGTCGCTCTTGCGTGGATGGCTGATGTTTTGACTTGCCAAATATAGAGGTGAGAATGCTCATCATACCGAGTACATGCATAACTACTATCCGATCAGTATTATTTGCATGAACCAGAAAAAAAAAATCTCCCACTATTAATTATTGTTTATGTCTTCAGATTCTATTTGTTTTTTCTCCTTTAATACAGTAACTATAGTTTAATATATAGTTCACCGTAGTGCTCATATTCACGCATCATAAACTACAACGACGACAGTAATTAAACACACTTACATCTGAGGGGAAAATCAGACTAACAAAAGAAACATTTGATTTTTTCCCCCATTGTTAGGTAGCTAGGCAAACCATCGGTAGCAGGTGCGCGCAGGCGCAACTACACGCGATGTGCATATGAACAAAACAACGGTTTTGCATTAGGCGGGATGAACATTACCAAAAATCAGAATCAACTGAGCAAAATTGATTTGTGAAAAAACATAACGCCAAAATTAGCTAGCTGTCAAGCCTTGGAATGGCTCAGTCGTAGGGTTCCGTTACTTCTTCTTTCCGTTTCATATTCATGGTTCTCCATTGGACTTACACTTGATATGGCGATTAGGAGCTCTACCTTGAACCCACGCATCTTTATCCAGCCAAAGTTACCAAACAAACCCAACAAATTATGTATAGCGCCTCCCTCTGATATAACTTGACCTGAATACGGTATGCGACTGTGCTTAAATACAAACACTGTCAATACCATATCATACAATAGTACAACACCCTAGCTACATAATACATGCACTAGGTATAACTACGTACATACATACTTTCTATACGTAGTTTGTACGTACGTACGCACGTATATACACCCCGGATTGTTTCGGCACGACGAGGGGCCACCACGTGAATGGCCCGGGTGGCTCCCATCAGCCTCACCCCTCCGCTCCACCTCAGTAACATTCAGCTCCCCTTCCTTCGCCCCCGGCTCCCCGTCGCTCTCTCCGCCCCGCTCCATTCCTTTCCGACGTCCCATCTCGATCTCACCCCATCTAGCCCCGGCCCCCAGATCTCCTCCTTTAGTCCTGTCCGGTGCGCGTCCACTCACCGCGATCGCCCGCGCGCTAGCTCCCTGGCTAGCTAGCTGTTTGCATGGATTCCTCCGGCCACGGCCCGTCCTCAGGCGCAGGCGACGGCGGCGGAGCCGGAGCGCCGGCCTTGGCGCCGAAGCAGCCGCCGGCGCAGCTGAGCAGGTACGAGTCGCAGAAGCGGAGGGACTGGAACACGTTCCTGCAGTACCTGCGGAATCACCGGCCGCCGCTGACGTTGGCGCGGTGCAGCGGGGCGCACGTGATCGAGTTCCTGAGGTACCTGGACCAGTTCGGCAAGACCAAGGTGCACGCTGCGGGGTGCGCGTACTACGGCCAGCCCAACCCGCCCGGGCCGTGCCCGTGCCCGCTGCGCCAGGCTTGGGGGTCCCTTGACGCGCTCATCGGCCGCCTGCGCGCGGCCTACGAGGAGAGCGGCGGCACGCCCGAGTCCAACCCCTTCGCCGCGCGCGCCGTCCGGATCTATCTCCGCGAGGTGCGCGACTCGCAGGCCAAGGCGCGCGGCATCCCTTACGAGAAGAAGAAGCGCAAGCGCGCGCATACGGCCGCCGCCGCCGAGCCGTCGAGTTCGTCTGTTGCTGCTAGCGCTGCGGGCGGCGGGGAGGAGGGCAGCGGTGGCGCCGCAGCTGCGTCCGCCGCTCAAGCTGGAGGGAGTGGCAGTACTGCACCGAGCACCGCCTGAGTATAGTAGACCTGCAAACCTTGTCAATTAATTTGTTTATCGTCTCCGCATCGCAAGAGATTTGAGTTTTCTGGTTTTGGTATGCTTTGTTGCTTCTTTCTTTGTTCATTGCCTCCTTTCTTTGTTTCTTTTTTCAGTCCCTTTGTTTTCTGATTAATTAGGTTCGTAAGTACATGGCAGAATCAGTTGGAGTAGTAGGGGAAAATGAATTGATCTGTCCTGCTGTTTGTTCGTGATCCCTTACATATCCTTGGTAAAGAAATGAAGATTTGAGGTCATATTAATGGCTTCCTAGCTAGCTATATATTTCAGTTTGATCAATCTCCCAAGTCTGTTAATTCTCTCATCGTCGCAACACTTCTTTCTAACTTAATTGGCTAGCTATATGTATTGTGATGCACTCGCACGTCCATTGCAATCTAATCTCTTGTTGCACACAATAATATTTCTAGTGTGGTTTCCGTTTCTTGCTTAATTTGCACTTTCGCAGTACTCGATAAATGGTATATCGCCTAGGATGGACTGTGCAAATGGAGAGGGATACAGGCAGAAGCTAGGCCTGCATTGATGGCGGTTCTCCCTCCCTGTCACACATGCGCGCTCGGCCCTGCACGCGCTACAGTCCCCGGCCGGCCTTCTTCCCCAGCAGGCCCATCTCTAGCTCCAATTCCAAATACACCCTCCTGGCCTCCTCCATTTGACCATTACCATTTCCTATTCCTCGTATGCACAGGCACAGCTACAGAAATCTATGCCCAAGATCACGAGAGAGAGAGAGAGATGCATTTGTCAGTCATCAGTTCTTGCGGTTTGTAATGGCGATAGCGGAAGGGAGAGAAAAGGAGAGAGGGAGCTGATAGGGTTAGGCATGCACGCAGGAGGGGTTTGTCCTGGGCGCCTTAAATAGTAAAGGGCGGGGGGAGGAGGAGGAGGGGAGATCCCTGCACTGGTCCCCGGCGGATTGGATGGGACTGTAGGCTACGGATCGATGGACTCGATGGGGAGTAAGGCCCATGGCACGGCATGGCAGGCGCTCAGTCTCTGACCACACGTGCACTACTCTTCTCTTGCTCTCGCTCGCTCACTCGCTCACTCACTCACTGTCACTCTGCCGCCCTCTTTCTCACAGTTTTGATTCGTGTTGGCCTCCTCGCTCAGACGCACGCATGCATCTGGATCTGCCAGTGGGCGTGGTCGCGTGGGTACTCCTTTGGTACCTAGTCACTCCTGAGTTCTGGACCAATGTGTTGCTTGCGTGCGTCCTCTCTCCTTCGATCTCGTCTCTTTACATTCATGGTCGATCTCTCTCTTTGGCTCTGTCGTATTTTTCATTCCTCTTATTTTCCTCCTGTATATTCATATATACCATGCCGCAAACATGGCAACTGAGCACAGTTAATCTTGCCATTTCTGGCAGATACGCATATTGTTTTGCCTTGTAATAGCATTCTTTCCTGATATCAGATGAGCCCCTTCTTATATATTTGCTATGTATGATCACATGACTAATTATTTGCTTCCTTTATGATATACAAGCGATCGAGGAAGAAGATGAACAGTGGCCAGCCTTAGCATTAACTAGCTTTTCTCGCTTACTTTCTCCGCAAGGGGTGGTGGACCAAGGCGAGGCTCGCTCATGTCCGCACTTGACCTGGGAGCAAAAAGAAAAGCCAATCGCTTCCTCGTGAAAATACTTTAGGACAAATTTTTTTATTACTTTTCGTTTTGTTCGGTTACAAACTCAGACTCTGTATTTATATCCAAAACTACGGTCCTTATAAATGAAATAGGATTCTACTTCCTTGTCCTAATTCAACCCCTCATTTTAAAATTTCTTAATACAAACTTTCCATACTAAAACTTTCCTATTACAAGATTACTTCTAACATTTTTCCTTCTAATCTTGTAATACCTTTGATCACACCGATCTTCTTTCTCATCTTCAAAAACTTGTTTAGCTTATTCCGTGTGTGCACGAACTCCTTTGCGTTGTCTCGCCTACGTACATGAAACAACGTCATCCTCTCTCGAGTCACCTACACCCGCACCCACTTGGTGTCTCTGCGTCCTCCTCACGTCTGTAATGCACCCACCTGATATTTCTGCATCCTTCTGACGCCTGTGCTATGGTATTGCGAAAAAAACACGACGAGAAACAAAATATGCCGAGCGTTGAACTATTGTTATTTTCGAGAGCCTTTGCTTTACTTGTTGCAGATTTGCTGGCTTAGCTTGCTAGAGCTTAGCTTCTTGTTGTACTAGCACGAAGACATGCTGCTGTACTGTACTGCCTTGTCCGCGATCTGTCGCACAGGGCTGCGTTGCTTCCTGCTTTGGCTTTTCTTTTTCGCCGCGAGTGACATCGTCCTGGAATCTGGCTTCTTGGTTTCCGTTGCTCACCTTGCCTTCTGAAATTTTCCTTCGCTTGCACACTTGCCGAACGTGTCTTTGCGAAGCTACTTCTGCTTGCTTGCATGTACAACCTCCTGAGAATAGCGCTGCAACTCTTTTTTTTTTCTTCACGGCCGTACATGATGCAGCCAATATGAGTCCGTTTTTCTTTGCTTCTCACTTCTAGCGCCGTAGCCGCCTGGGACTCGCGGGAACACGCGCCGAGTTGCCTGACTGATCGCTTGATGCTCCTTGGACAAAGAACTCCGTGAATCAATCTGCTTCGGCTTGCTATTGTCTCGTGCCTCTCGCGAGTCGCGATCTGCTGCGCGGAACTTGCGCCCGCCGATCCACGTTGTCGGCTGCGGTGAGATGGCCGCCCTCGGGTGAAGCCTCCCGAGGGCAACGGATTGATCTAAAAACCTAGGCTCTGATATCAATTGTTGGAACAAAACGTCAAAATACTTTGAGACAATTTTCTCTTTTATTACTTCTCTATTCGCTTACAAAACTCAGTCATACCCCTATATTTATACTCAAAACTACAACCCTTACAAACAGAATAGGATTCTACTTCCTTATCCTAATTCAACTCCTCGTCATAAACTTTCTTAATACAGACTTTTCATACTAAAACTTTTCTATTACAGTATTACTTCTAACGTATCCTTTGCATGGCCTGCCCCCTCGTCTTCTCTCAGCTCTCGCTCGCACTGTAGCGAGCTGTTGATGATTGCCAGCCCGATCGCCTGCCTGCCATAGTGCCATCTTCCCAAGTCCTTTTTTCCTTTTTTTTCTTTCTTCGCGTTGCCGCGCGCTCCGCCTTTCCTCCGCCGGGCGCGTCCGGCCCCACCGTGCAATTGCAGCCGGGCAGAGCGACCTCCTCCTCCCGATTCCTGATCGATCGATCACTGGCGCACCGTGTGCTTTCTTGCTTTCGACTCTAAAAAATTTCAGGTCTTGTCTGAAATTATTGTGCATAGGCCCTGGCTTTCGCCATATGGGGCAAGACAAACGCTTAAACTACTTATAGTACTATTGAAAACTTAATTTCTTGAAATTACCTGTGCCTATCTATCTATCTATCTATCTATCTATCTACAGTGGTAGCATGTATGCGTATAATTAAGTAGAACGCTCCCATCACTCCATCAGCGCGTCGATGGGGGCGATGTCCAATTAGCGTCTATCTTTCTAATATAGTAATCTATTCGTAAAAGCGCGTTGAGTGTGTTTGCTCGTTATAGTCAGCGATGCGATGTTCGACTAATTAATCCTTCTTTGGTACGGGAGAATTATCTTTCAGGGACAGGCATCGTTGGATTCTTCATCGATGATGATTGTGTTGTGATTTTAAAACCTGTGGTTATGCACCAGCATGTGTACTGTACGTACTACTGTGTGTATGTGTATACACAGACGTACAAGCCACCATCCATCATATATATCCTCGCTTTGTTCTTTATTAGCTGCTCCGGTGGGTACCGGAAAACTAAATGCAAATTGCTAATTGGATCTCAGTTGCTGTTTAAAACATGATCAACAAACGTCTAGGGCATAAATTTGCTCTGTATGTCGCTGTGGTTGCTCGAAAATATATAATTTGCTCTGTATGTCGCTGTGGTTGCTCAAAAATAGGTAACTGCAGTTCCTACCGGCATGCTTCCATATTCCGTTGTTGTCTAAGTGTCTTGTTCTCTTCACTCTTCACATAGATCTTGCAGTTTAGTGGTGCATACTCATTAATCAATCTGCAAGGTGTAAGTTTGTAACTATGTAGGAGTATTTTGTGTAAACATAGGAGATGCTGGTATGAAGAAACAGAAGCTTGCAGCTTTTGCACAAGAATACTATATACTGTAACTGATGTGCCCAATCGAGCAGGAAAGCACAATCATTTTTCCGGTTTTTAAAGTTGAGGCAACCAATCTGACCTACACCTATCATGATGTTCCTTCCTCAACCTATCAATTTAGTATTGGTTTCTGGTTATACCCTATACTTGCAAAGGGTGCCTCCTGCCACTGGAATTTTCAGTTGGTTATCCTGTTATGTTAAACTAATCAATTGTGGTTTGCAGATGCATGCAGTTGGCTGAATATCTAGCCTAGTATAGCAAGGAAGCTCTTCCTGCTTATTTTATTGTTGGATTGATCACTACCAAGTTCCAATCATAGTATTTAAGATTTGTTTTTTGGCTACTGTTTCTTGACTCTTAGTCAGATCTATATATAGGTTTACTCCTTTCTGCCTTCTTAGGGAAAAGGAGAATAACTAACTTTTTTTTATAATGACAGTGTCAACCGTCACAGAAATTAATAGTAATGCTACAGTGCATAAATGCATGTCTGGAACAATTAAAATAATCAACAAGCACCTGCATTTTGTTTGTCAAAGATACTTCTATGAGATAAGAGCACATGATGTGTCTACTTTTCCAGAACAAAATTGTTCATGTATTAATTCGTAAAGTAGTTGCTACATGCTATATATATATATATATATATATATATATATATATATATATATATATATATATATATATATATATATATATATCAATCAACTCATGCATCAATTTGTCATTTTATTCCTCTAAAAAGAAATCTCCTTTCCCCAAAACAGGTCATTCTAGCTTTCAATTTTTGTTCTTAAATACATATAATTCTACAATTCTGAGATGACTTTTTTTTATCATTTTTTTCTTCTATACCACTCTCCTTTAGCTATTTTTAATGTCATTTACTATCATGAACTTGAGTAAGATACACAATCTAAAGATATAATAAAGAAGATTAATATAGTATTTTGTAGATGTGTTTTGGTGAAAGTGCAAGAATAGTAGTCCTCTTTATTATATTTTTAGATGGTGTGTCTTACTCTAGTCAAATGTAGTAAATGATATTGAAAATAGCTAAAGTGGAGGGATATAGAAGAGAAAAGTGGTAAAACGTCACAAAATTGTAGAATAACATGTATTTAGGAACAAAATTTAAAAGCTAGAATGACACGATTTTAGAAACAGAGGGAGTATTTAGAAACGGAGTGAGTACGTTGTTTTATGACTGATAAGCTTTGTTTTAAGAATAGTCTAACAAAAGCGTTCTTTTTAAGAAGGCAAAGAAGCATGCCTCTATTTTAAATGTTTTTACAAATTTTTATCCCATTTGCATTCATCAGCGCCCGCATTAATTGGGGAAAAAAACTGCATATGACTATGAAAATCCGTTTGACAAATATACCTGCATTTTATTGTGCTTTCATTAGCTTCTGCAATCAGCACAATAAACTTTAGCTAAATCTAATTCAAGTTGCGCGTTTTTCCTTTTGCATTCCTCATAGATTATACTGATATGAATGTGTAATCCAATATAAATTATGTGGATGGAAACGTACTGCTGGTACCGCTCTATCTGATAGTTTAGCTATTAGCTCTGTCGCAGTACTGAATATATATAAAATAACCATTAGTCCAAAGTTTGATGAAGCTACGTGCCTACGTAAGGTAGAATGATGCTTTCTTCAGTGCACCAGCCACCGAGCACTCAATATTTGAGAAATAAAAGTGGGGGCGGATTGAGATGATTTCCTATTATTGTACTCAAACTATGCGGTATGATAACATGTACGGATCACTTTAAGCCTAGAGAACTAGACGAACATATCAACGTTAGCAGACAAATGGTTCATACGAAAGTTCAATATAAGCATTATAAAAGGACGTTTCCTAGCATTTATCTATGAACAAGTGCATAGGAATCATTTGATATAAAAAAAATTGCACAGGAATAATTTTTGTTGAAGCATGTACTATCCTCTACGTTCTCTCGTACATAAAAAAATCTGCCAAAGGCAACAAATCTGATTCTCGTTTTTTTTTTCAATTAATTTATCTTGTACAGTGAAAATTAAGTTGAATAAAAATTGTTATTAATTTGATTTCTCATAATATATCTTTCATGTGATAAGTAGTACAACTGTACACAATGGATAACCGCAAAACGTTTAATTGCTAAACACTTTAAATCCAATATTTGTTAGTAAATTAATTTGTGTTGCTACAATTTGATTCAACAATCTCTCCTATAGTTGATCCGTAAAACTTATCGGAGAAAATTAAGCTATTTAATTTATGTTGCATTGTGAATTTGGCATTCATTCAAAGCTCTAGCATAGGCATTTTCATCTGAACTTCGTCATGTTTATGCAGTTGCCAAATATCTCAGGTCACCCTTGAGAACTGCATAAATTCTAAAGCACAGATCAATGTGGATTCTATCTCTACTCACACCTTCAAGTGCTTCAAGCTAGTTTCTTCAACTCCAATTGAAAGGGTGTGATGCATGTAATTAAGCACTACTCTTTATATGATTATGTATGCTGAGCCAAAATACCGAATTAAACGACATCATTGTGTAATTAATTAACGGAATACAATAAGTTAAGTTACACTTAATTAACCAAGAAAAACATGGAGCAGTAGTTTGAACTACCCGTGCCAGGAAGACTAATTGCATGTTGACGTGTTGTCGTGCCGGACATGCATAAAATGGCATGAATATGTATAATGCTGTCTGGGGCATGCGGCTGTCGATATAAAATTAGACTAAAAAACCATATAAGATCATCCATAATTTTTCATAAAATGCTAAGAACTGGCGTCCGGTACATATTTGTTAGATATTGGAATATATGTTTCATGAAAGCGCTACATAAATTAAGTTGGTGATCATGTGTTCTCGAGTTAAAATTAATTGACCCAGAAATTAGCTAGTTTGCATTTTAATATTTTAGAGAAACTAGCACAACAACATTTCATTAATGCAGCTATCACAGAGTTTTTACCCACAAAATAAAAATGAACCATACATGAGTGCATATAGTAGTTAAAATTGACCTAACTTTAACTTTTAACAATTAAAATATAATCAGATTTAGAAAACCACGTACCCTCTAATAGCAACAATACACCAATCTACTTTGCTCATAGGGCTTTTTTAAGTGGGAACATGAACTAGTTAGCATAAATATCTTAAAACTTAAGTAACAAAAGAGGTTATCCTGAAAAATAAACAAATAACCCAGCCAACACAGAATTGGTGGGGATTAAGAAAAAAGCACGGGTGGAAATCAAACTTCGCCCTTGAACAGCAAATCCAGTTGCGACACCGTTGGACTGTCAAGCGATTAGGCTATCCACAGTGTAGGCGTCGATGGCTCTGACTTGCAGGTTCCTCGATAGTACGGTGTGATCGTAGTCGTCGTACGCTACAGGCCGAACCTCGGCTCGCGCGCGATCTGACTTGATCGGAATAGGCTAGAAATTTACCCAATAGAATTGTTTGATTAAAGGAATCATTGGTTTAAATTCATATACTACAGTGTGTGGTTACAGTATTTACTACTCCAACATATATAGTAAGACATATGTCACTGTACTACAGTGTTCTTTAAGCAATGCTTTTTAAAAATCTGTGTGCTACTACGGAGTACGGACTGCATTGAATCTCAATACTACAGCAAGGCCATTCTAAATCTCCGATGCATGTCAGAACGCACGTGATCGATCGGTATGCACGTACAGCGTACGTCCAACCTGCAGGAGTAACCAAACAGGCTTGCATGTATGCAGCAGCAGGAGATTAATCTGCGAGCTTAATTACACAGCCGGTACATGCGACGTACATGACCGTAGACAGCTACATAGGCGCCAGGAACGCACGTACGTTACGTACGTGTCGCACGTCGTGGTGAGGTTTCGTCTTCGTGCAGTTCTATCTGGCATGGCCCAGGAGGCCAGGGGCCCAGGGCCCATGCGCAGATCAAGTGTGCACCAGCGCTCTTAAAAATTTAAACAACTTTAAAAGATCATATTTTTAATGTGATAAATTTGTTGATTGAATTAGTTTTAATTTTAATGATGTAAGATCCGTAAGGTATTAAAACTGTTTGTATTATAATTTTATTAAATTTTGAATATATATTAGATTTACGATATTACGAAACGTGTGAAGTTTGCCTTTTTGTCGAAAGATTTCCGTTGCGCCGCCCAGGGACCCGGTTTTCCATATCACACAGTGTCGCCTCGATCGACAGGCATGCACGTACGTACGCGTGGGTGGCACGTCCAGCCGATCCCGACTGCCGAGCTGTGCCCGTGCACGGCCAGAGCGATTGATTTGTCGCGGTCTCGGGGACTTTTACCTCAGGTCATCGGTTCACAAGAAAGAGGTGCCGGGTGCGCGTACCGAACCACCCGATTTCATTGCGTGTACGAATGTAACCTCACGGTCTCGCTCACGGGGCGATCGGATCATTGGATTTTACCCCTTTTCTCCACGGCTGTCCGAGCGATGCTGGCCTGAAAATGTAGGGAAGTCATTTAGAACAGTTAAATACTTACAGGAGTAGTACGCTCGTTTTGGATGTACACCCACCTCTCATCTGACCGGTCAAACTATTTCTAGCGAGGGATGGAGCTAGCGCCTAGCGCAGCTGCTATTCAGATCAGATTTAAGCAGTAAGCTATAGTACAGGTTCATCCCATGGGCTAGAGTAGGCTGCTAGATTGCTGACTGCCTGAAATGTATGTAACACAGTGGAAATTCATCTTTAGTTGGCATAGTTTATTCAATGCCGAAGAACCTTTTGAAAGTTTTTTTTAAATGAGTTTCGGTGCCAAAGTAATGTTATGTCTTCTCGTGTGGATTCAGATCCGGCATGTTCACATTAAAACCATTGTTCCGCAGAAAGCAGAGTATTTAGGTAAAGATTTAGCTCCATGCCTCAGATCGGTACAGGATCTTGAGCAAGGTTCAAAATTCCGACGAAATTTCGACTGAGATTTCGGATTTCGGCCGGAGATGAGATTTCAAATCCCGGCCGAATAAAAAAATCTAAAAACAAATTCAAATTGCTACAGTTTTCAGAAATTTTGGCAGGATTTCAACTTTTTTGGACTGAATTTGGGATAATACCTCTTAAGAATGTCGTCTTTCATGATTTTTTTTTTGGAAAAACGAATTTTTTATGGTACCATATTTAATAGTCTAGGATCATACAAAAAGAATTGAACTTCATTTGCTATGTTTAAAAAATAAAAAACAGAAGGAACATACATGAGACGGTAACCGTGTTATAATTTTATAAATTCGCTCGAGTGTGATCATGATCCAAAATTTTTAGGAGAGCTTAAACATTGCCTTAGCACTCTTCTCTAAAAGTTTCAAAAATTCTAAACCTATGTTAGTTTCTCAATCAAATCTATGAAAACAATACATGTACTCAGCTTTTATCAAGACGGTAGTACTGTCAAAATTTTTGAAAATTTCTCAGGCTTGATCATCATTTGAAAATTTTATGAGAATATTAGTGTTGATTCAGAAACATCCACAAAAAAATTCAAAATTTTCTAACGTGGTTTGAACTATTTTTCATTTAGTTGAAATTTACAGAGATTTTGGCAATTTTGGCCAAAATCTCAAAATTCCGGTCCAAAAAATTCCAGATTTAAATTTTTCTTTTTGAATTTCATCCAAAATCCCAAAATCTCACCGAAGCTTCAAATTTCGGTCACCAAGATATAGTCTGAAAATTAAATTTGAAACCTTAATCGAGAGTGTCGAATCTAAACAAATGATTCAGCCTGGGATGGTTATAAATATCCAAGACAAGACAACAGGAGGAGCAGCAAGGAGCTTAAAGTTGTTACTTACTCTGTCGAACTTTATAAGGTGTATTTTCTCTTAGCACATAGTGCAATAAGATATTGAAAATGACTAGACTACCTCTAATTATTATCTCTAAGCACTATATTTAATGCATAAATGTAAAGTATACCAAGTAAATCTCAATATTTGTTAGGGATACAAATGAAACATCACATTAATTTGCATTGGAATATAAAATATGCCCTATATTTATGAACAAGACTATTTAAAAAATATGCCCTATAAACTTGGATAGATGGAGTACTTTGCAAGGCGATATAAATTTTTTGTTGCTAAGTATACAGAATCACCGAAGCATAATCCTACAAGACAAGCTTCCAGAATACACCTACAAACTTGTTAGCAATAACCTATTGGCTATTACTATAGCCATGTTGTTTAATTTGCGTGACAAAAAAAACTTAAGCTAGAAAACTCAAAGGACAAATTGAACTAAATGCAAACAAACCGAGAAAATGTCAACATACTCATCCTTGATATGGGGCCACTGTGTGTCATCTATGCTATAGGAAGAATAGATTCAACCAGAATATAAAGAATCGGTGTCACTTTTGTTTATCAATGACACCATCTGAAGGGGAAGCAGGAATCACGGCGACCAAGAACCTGTACTGTCAGGGTGCCAGAGACCCTTCGTGGCAACAAGAAATTGCTGCTTCACAATTGCCGTCTGGTAATTCGAAGAGCGAAGAACTGGGTCCATATTTCCAATCACTTCTAAGGTGTCTTGCAACACAAACCATCTAAATATCTCACCATGCAACGAAGCATCTGTGATCTGGCTATGTTGATCATTATTTTTAAGAAAAGAAGGATACTTGAAGAAATACTTGAAGTGAAAGTAATATCGGTCATAGGAATCGTGTAAACATATCGTCTGTCCTTTGAAGAAAGTTAGATCATTAGTTTCAGCGAGCTAGCCTCCAACCTACTATCTGGGCCTAGGAGGAGTAAACAACAATCGGCTACGCTGTCACTTAAATATTCCAAGAAGTTAAGCCAAGGTTTGTGAAAATTGATTGTTGAAAACAATTAAACTACAGTGAACAATATGTTCCTATTTTCAACAAGCAAATCTATTCCAGAAGGAATGATGGGCACTGGGTCCAGTACCTTTACACATCAACAATCATGGCATGAACCAACTACTAGTCTTACAGCATTCAGGAAACATAGGACAAAAAACTTCACAGGGATCAATCAGGACTGAAAATTGAAAGATATTGTCGTGGCTTATGGAATAATCAACGAGTCTATTGCATAAAGGCTCAAAGTAATTTTTTTGTTACCCTCCAAAACCAGCATTCATGCCCATAACATTGCGAACACTAAATACTTCTGAAACAAAGTCGTTTCAATGCTTTGTATAAGAATTGTAGGATCGATATATACTAAACTAGCAATCAGAGGGGGGTGAATGATTGCGCGGAAACTAAAACCAAATTTTTGATCTACTAAAAATTCACCCCAATTCGGACTCAAATAATTGCTTTCGTATTCAACAAAACAGAGTTAGATGCATTCGGTAAATCGCTAATTCCCGGATATCCAACCGTCGGATTGAACTGCAATTTTAAATGTAGAAACTATATTCCAATACGAATCTAATAAAAAAATAATCAGATCGATCGGACCAACAGATCAAATGTTATTAACCTCGCAAGCTTGCTGTGACAGATTATGACGAGAACTGATTAAACCCTAATTTCGTGATTAATCACAATCTACAAAAAATTAACCAACGAAACTTTGAGAGACACTAAGTTGATGCCCTAGGAAGGTTTTGGATGGATCAAATCAAGATTAAACTCGTTGAATCAAGAGAGACAATGAATCAATCTATAAGAACAAAATAAGGCAATCAAAAAGGAGGTACTGTAGCAAACCTCTCGTGAACAGTACCACACCAAATTACCGTAGCTGTGCGAGAAGATCTCTGTCCATGCGTTCGGCTGGGCAAGGAAAACCTGATTTTTTATTTCTTCTGGCTAGTCTGGTTACAGTACTCCAAACAAAAGAGTACAAACTCTAGTACCTAGCTCTCTCACCTAAACAGGAGACATCCCTCTCATATTTATAATGAGCAACAGTTCGCATGCATATTCACCTGGCCCAACATGGCCCAATACATGCAAACTACCCATCTGCCGCTCTCGCGTGACTAACCAGCCTTCATGTGCACCGTTCTCTAGCCCGAACGTCCCGCATGACATCCTTGACCACTAGGATCTCAGTTCCTCCCTGAACCTAGTCCCGAACCTTAGTTCCTCCATGAACCTAGTTCCGGTCCTATCATCGACCACGTTCGCCCTCAAGCAACACCTGCACATGAATAAACAAGAAACAATTCCGAGCACAAGTCCACGACTTGACTCAACATCAATCCATGCAACCACTCACACGAGCGTATTGCATAAAACAAAACAAGTCAATCCATGTAATCACTCACACGAGTGCATTACGTAAAACAAAACCATTATCATGCTATCACAAGCATATCAATTAATCATCTGAAACAACACGTGCAAAAGCACAGCACATGCCATGAATACAACCACTTTGCAATGCCAATTTCATTACTAAGCCAATTTTTCAGCACATGATTTCACAAGAATCAATTTTTTCTTGAGAAAACTGAGTAGAAGAATAGTTATATGTGGTTGAATATCTGATGTTAAGCCTTTCAGGCCAGGAAATGGGCCAACTGTTTCCTTCAGCTGAACTTGACACAGCTGTTAGTTATTGATCGGGATTTCTAAGGATGAACTTAGCCTAAAACAAGAACACCAAATTAGTGCGGAATGAGGTTAGCATCAAACCGGCTTTGGATGAGGAAGTCATGGGATCAGGAGCGGAGCTAGGCCTCGGACCACCCGGGCATGGGCCCGAGGCCTGGCCTAAAAACTCCATACAAATCTTCTTAAAAATTTATAGAAATTCAGAAATTAGCCCAATAGCCTTTGGGCCGGCCCAAGGCGGCCCGAGGCTTGGGCCTGGGTTGGCTCTGCCCCTGCATGGGATCGTTGATCTTTTCGATCGGTGAAGTAGCCCAAGTTGATGTAGATCGAGTCGACACGGTACTTGCCTGAGGATGAGCTCGGCGGCGATGCTTCGGGTATCGCCGCCCCTCGGGCCTCCACCTGCACTGACCGGGAAGGGTGGTCGTGGTGGTGATGGAAACACTTCCAATTGCTTGCAGTGCGTTCGTTAGGATCGGTAGAGATTTTGGGGAAGATGCAAAACCAAAAACATCAGTCATTCTCTTGGTCCCGGCTTCCCCTTTTATATAGCGCTGTGCGATCGGGGGATCAACTCAAAGTTTGTTGGGGCGCCTCCGATCATGACACGAGAGTTTAGAGTGAGTTTGTTATAGACTCAGTTCGAGATTAAGCCAACAACAGCAGGCAACAAGAGGCAACTATCGAGAGGCGTATACCTGACGTGGGAACATTAGAACATTAGTATATCAGACATAAAAAAATCATACTTAAATATTCTCTGAGTCCTATGTCTTAGTAGCCACGACCAGGGTTGGAAAAACCGACGAAAACCACTTGAAAACCATGATTTTTGCCCGTACTGCGCCGGCATGAGAAATAGAACCGCTCAGTTTACTGGTGTAGTTCAAATTCAAATTCAAAATTTTCAGAAAATTTAAAAAAAATTATCAAAAAAATCCCTAAAATTAGTATTAATTGCTTTATAACCCCTGGTATGATTTTTTTTGAAAAACAAAGTTTAAAAACGTTTTTGAGCTATTCAAAATGTAGATAATAGAAAAGGCAAAAAAAAAAAAGGTTGGCCTATAGGCTTTCAGCCCACAGACCAAGCCGCCTATGGGCCGCCTAGCCCACCCCGGCCGACTGACCCACCCCAGTGCCATAACCTGCCGACCACCCGAGGAGCCTTACACCGACACAATAATCACACTCGAAAATTCCCCATTCAACCCTGGTAGCCTGAAGAGAATTCTTCCAAACGACAAGTAGACTGAAGAGAATATGATTTCTTCCGGTATCTTTCTCTGATATAATAGCTAGACTCACGAGCCACCATGAGCCAGCTCGAAGCGGTTTTCAAGCTGAGCCAAGCTTTCAGACAAAGCCGCAATTCAGACCAAGCCTAGGCGAGCTTGGCAATAGCCGGCTTGGGTCGTTTCAAGCCCTGGGTATGGTGTTACTGCTATTTGTTAATATACTGGGCTAGCTTGATCTACTTTTGAAGAGTTCCACTTGATCTCGACGAAATGGCGCTTCAGAAATCAGAACCACAGGGCGATACAAAAGACAAGTGCAATGGCCAGCTCATGTGGATGCCTCTGGATCATAAAAATATGGAATCCAATCAGGATTCAGGCATGTCTCTGTGAATAGAGGAATGTGAAATGAAATGTGCAAAGCTAAACTACAAATCACGCGTAGATTCTCAACAAAGTGGCTCTCCTAGAACCGAGAGCAAATTCTTGGCTCGCAAATGCAAAACGCATCAACCTTCATTGCATTTCTTTCAGTGGAAGCTAGATGTTTCCTATTGCAAGTCCACAACACTACTAGTTAAATTAACTGCAGAATACATCTCGACCTAGTAGGACGGTAGAAATTCAGAACCTCTCTTAAAACAAAATTCTAACTTAGAGTTTTTCGTTGAGACTTTAGAATCTAAATAGATACCAATAGAACTAAGGGCATGATTGATGATTATGTAGTTCACGGGAACCGTTAAAACAGCGCTTGCTACCACTAAGAACTAGTACTTCGTTTCCTTTTGAAGTAAAAGAATCAGTAGTTTTGAATTTTGATAGTTCAATACATCAGTAGAAAGTATAAGTTTTGAATTTTGATAGTTCAATACATCAGTAGAAAGTATAAGATGCAAAAAAAATTATAGAAAAAAACAGTAGGGGAGAACAGTATAAAGTATCAACTGCAATAGGAAGACTGTGTCGATAGGAAGTCCAATAACTCGCCTCACCTGCCTACCGACTACCGTATCCTGAGTTATAACAGTCTATAACAAATTGAGAGGCCAGACCAGTTTCCTGAAAGCAAGACTGCCACGCGTCCCATTTTTTTGTGGACAAAAAGACGATCAGAGAAAAGACGAATGATCACAAATAAAATTCCTCTCTAAAAATCAAACCACCACGAGACTAGATTGAATGAATGTACAATCCAAACAGATGGTTGGATAAACAGTACCCCAACTAGATTTCGGAAGAATAGTGCTTAGATAAACAAAGAAAACTGCACTGATCGGATGAATATAAAATAGCAAACATGTCGGATGAACGGTGCTCGGTGAATAGTGGTCGGATGACACAATGTACAGCAAACTGGTCGGATGAATAGTGCTCGGTGAACAGTATTCGGGTAAACAGAAAAACTGTGAACTGGTCATCCGCACTGGTCGAGTGAACAATGCTTGATGAATAGTAATCAGCGCGATCTCAAAAATAAGAATCGATGTAACTTTTAATTGGTTGATCCAAAATCTATGAAACTTTGTGTGCATCTTCCTATGGATATCAAGAACCTATTCTAACCTTCAATTGCAAGGATTGATGTCAAAGTTCTGACCTTTTTTCCAGTTTAAAGAATGTTGCACCAGCTTAGTGTCATACTTTGTCTCTATAGTCACTTGGATAATCTTCAAAATTCTTTTAGGATGCATTTCATGCATACATATGTAAAGGGAGAGAAAATACTATCTTGATGCTTATATTGCCAAAAGGGGGAGAAATGATAGAAAATGCATAATTAAAAGATAAAAATGTGAATGCACCTTGGTTCTTATGATCATGGTGAAAACTTGCTAATTCTTATTATCAGAAGTGTTAAGTATAAGTGAATTGCCCACCTTTCCTCATCAGTTTAAGCTTTTGGGTGAACTGATTGGTGCATGCAACTTAATATGGTATCAGAGTCAAGAGGTCTCGAGTTCAAGACCCGGTTGACGCAATTAAAGAAAAATAATTGCAGCCCACTTCTATTCCATGTTTAGGA
Source organism: Otatea glauca (assembly GCA_036346275.1). Lineage (NCBI taxonomy): Eukaryota > Viridiplantae > Streptophyta > Magnoliopsida > Poales > Poaceae > Otatea > Otatea glauca. The sequence goes on along the minus strand of CM070712.1, from coordinate 42,598,550 downwards.
CTGAGGGAGCCTACACGTGAGGGGGAGTATTGAAGTATAAGTGAATTGCCCACCTTTCCTCATCAGCTTAAGCTTTTGGGTGAACTGGTTGGTGCATTCAATTCAATAATAAGCATATTTTAGCTTTTGTGAGTTTTTATTGGATTTTTAGAGTTTTTGTGGAAAACTTGCTCTCTCTTTGGTTCCTACTCTAAAATCCTACTTGTCAACTTGGTCATGATCTTATTTCCTCTTGCTCTAGACCAAGTAAGGCTTTGCAATCAAATTGCTCTGCACTTTCCTTTTTAAACTCAATATTGTGCCTTTTCGGTGTCATACTTCCTCCGATCAGTTCACAACCAGTCCCGACCAGTTCACAAACTGATCAAATCAAACTCAAACTTGTACACCACAAGCTCAAATACAATCAATTGCTCATGACAAATATAGGTAGACCTAGACCTTCACATGGTGTTTCATTTTAAGTCAGAGCTAAATGCTCAATGCAATGAATGAAAGGGAAATATTGTTCCTGCATTCAGAAGAAAGCATACTAACACTTAATGCACGGCCTTAAATTCAATTGATCTGAGAATGGGCTTGGCAGATCTATCATATATGGATTGATAAATGTCAGCACTCAGTACATCACATAACTGAATCATCACACACTGAAACATAAATTATAGGATATTGAATTATCAGAACCATTTTGTTTTGTTCAAGGCCCTACCGCATCAGGCCATAGTATGATCACGCAAGCTTCTTTAGCGTTGAGTTGGCATTCATCCTCCCCATGCTGCAAAATCAAGCAAATAGAGTAAGCAAGTAGAAGCATATATGTACTTCAGTTCTTTGATGTACGAATTATAACATTTATGTTTTGTAATATTGGAAGAAAAGCTTGATACACTGAATTCAAAGTATCAAGGCACTACAAACATCATATTATTTCCCAATTGCTTTAGCACTCGATTAACGGGATGGTAGCTGACTAGTTTCAGTGCGCCAGTTTCACCAACGTTCTCATCGTCCGAATAATACATTTCAATGAGAAGAATCAAATGCACTCCAGTAGCCCAATTCTCACAAAATTACGCTTAAGATTATTGCAAAAGGGCAACCATTGCAAGAAGGAAAATGCATAAAACAAATGGGTCAGGAACGCAGGCTACGAGGGAAGGCAGATCTGGTAGGTAATGGATCCGTCGGGCGAGACGAGGCCATTGCCAAAAGGGACGAGGCGGAGGTCAACAATGGAGGAGAGACCGCCATGGAAGATCTGGCAAGGTCGTTTACGACGTAGCTAGAGCAGAACGGCAACGTTTCGTAGTAGACTGACACCGAGACCCTGCTAGCAGCGCATGCCGAGGAGAGGCAGAGCAGGACGAGAAACGATACGAGGGTGTGAGGAAGAAGAGTCTGGGAAGCCATGGCAACAGAGAACGAAGAACCGAAAAGCCCATTAGTGGTTTGGTGAATAGGAGCTAAATAAAATTTAGCCAAATAAATTTTTTTTCCAAATAAACCAACTAAAACCTCTCTAGGTCAAAGAAATATGGAAAAATAAATTTTCTGACAAATTCAGCTCTAGGATGGCACTATTGCAAATAAACTGGCGACAATGCTGGAATGAACAGTAAAACGGCACACCCATCCTTAGTACCCCTCGGTAGTACCGTGAACAGTAAAATCAGCGCGACTTTAAAAATAAAATTTGATGTATCCTTTGATCGACGGATAAAAACCAACGAAACTTTGTATGCACCTTTCTATGGATTTCAGGAACCAATTCTAACCTTCAATTGCAAGGATTGACGTCAAAGTTCTGACATTTTTCAAATTTACCGAATGTTGCATTAAAAACGGGTTAAATAGAAAATCTTCGCCTTGAGCTTGCTTGTGGGGTTTTGATGATCAAGATAATTTTAGATGACATCCCACATATCCTACCAAGCAAGAACACCAAAGAAATTGCTCTAAAACGTGCGACATCAAGATCTACCTCAAATCCTTTCTTCTCAAGCCAAGAACCGGTTTCAAATCGCTTGATGATCATGTGAGAGCTTGACTAGATGATTGGAATATGATCCACAAAAGATTTATCCATCAATCATTTATCCTTGACAACACAAAATCACGAGAAGAAATCATGAAGAAAGATAAAAAAAACTCAAGAAAAGAGATCAAAACATGAGGCAAAACTTGTGCATGAATTTTAATTCCATTTCAGAGCAAGTTGGATGTTTACAAAGCCTCTCACCTGAGGGCAAATGTCCTAAGGAGCACTCACACATACATAAGAAAATCAAAATCTTGTGAAAACCCTAATCTACTCTTAATTTCACTCAAAAGGGCTTTTTTTTTGCCTCTCCTCCTACATCTCCTTATATAGTGGAGGTAAACCTAACTCTAAACCTGGACACATATGTGAATACCATCCACATTTATATGGGTTACCCTGTTAACCCAACACCATACCGAGTTTTACACTTACACAAACACGTTTCTCAAAGCGGCCTACACATTGATGCCAAATCAGCTCCACGAGTCTGAATTTGCGTCCAACTCCACTTTGACGTGATTTAAACCACTTAAGCTACCGTTGCGATTTTTCAAACCACTTCGTTTGCCAGTATTGGATAAATTACTAATTTGCCCCAATGACCGGTCTTCCTTCCTCTCGAAGCATCGTCCATGCTTCATCGCTTTCCACGTGGCCCTAATTACTTGCCACGTGGCCCGAACCGTCATCGCTTGTAAACGGGTCCAAATCACTTGACATGCCATGTATCCTAGTCCGTTTCACCATGATAGCATCGGCTTCCTTGACTGTTCTGCACCTCGACTCCTCCCTGAGCCTAGTCCCGGTCCATGTCATTGCCCGTCATGTTCATCACCAGTGCACCATGCTCTAGTTTCTTGTCTTCTCGGCTTGCATTCACCTCCTAGCCTCAGTCATCTTCCAGCGTCTCCTGACTATTCTGGATCTCAGCTTTCCTAGTCTAGTTTCGGTCTCCTCCGCATCAACATGACCTAGCTCCGAAGTTTTGCAACCACACAGACAAAAAACACGTCGCATAGCACTGTTCAGAATAATATGAAATTGAATCAACACATAATGCAAATCTTGATCACACAATCCTACCAAACTTAATACTACCACCCCCTGGGGCCAGTAGTACCACACTCCTGGTACTATCGCTCCCAGGTACCGGTAGTACCACTGTTTCTGAAGCACCCCGGAGACCCTCTTTGAAAAATAATTACCGCTTGCTAGAGACCGGTAGTACCGTACCCTCGGTACTACCACCCCTAGGGGTGATAGTATCGCCCTTGTCGCACCCTAGAGAATCACCTTTCTATAAATAACTACCGCCATTCCACGGCTGGTAGCTCCGTAGGGCCGCCCCCGTCCTTGACCTCACAGCCTTCAAATTGCTTCAAATTTGAAAGGAATTCAAATCAAATTCAAAATTGAGCATCACATGCTCAACAACATTTAATAACTCATCATTTATGGTAGTCTTTTCGAGTAAAGCCGCGGCCTTTAAGTTTCAGGCTAGGCTAAGTATGTGTGCATCTATGCGCAAGATATGCTTTTCTTGGGAGGGGAAAGGAGAGGAAGGAGAAGATGCTCTTGATCTGCTGGAAGGCAGTTTTATTTTGACGGCCCCTTTCCCAGGTTGCGCGGGAGAGAAGTTTACAGGAAGTGTTTGCTTCAGGTCAGGTCACTCAGGCTGGCCTATCAAATCAAGTGACCCAACTTTGCCACTTGCAAGTGTGCCTTTTCTTTTGATGCTGTGGGAGTCAACGATCCCAAGTTCCAAAACTCCACACTCTTTGACTTCTCGTGAAGAACATCGGATGGCTTTATGCTGGATGTCACAATCGAGCTGTTCCTACGGGCTCTGTCACTAGAATGTTGATGACTATGGATCTGAAGATTTTGTTTTTGACCAATGCATCTAGCTCTAGGGTGGCATTTTTCTGTTCTTTCAGAAAAAATAAATGAAGATGCGTGGTAAACTATTAAAGGGGTGGAGTCTGAGAGAGATTACCGATCTGCACTTCTTTCTTCCTTTCTTTTCTTTACTATCCGTTTTGCGTATGCTTTTGTTTCTTTTCTATCCACTTCATCTTTCTAGCTTTTCCACTTGTTGCTTTATGATGCTTGTTCCGTGTTCTTTCACTTTCCAGTTCAAGTAGAAAAACAATTCAAAGAAGCAATGGAGAACAAACATTATTATTCAGGTAGACGTGTCTGCATTGCGGCAGTTTATTGAACTGAAAAACTGTCATACAACAGTTTCTGAACCTGGCATAAAAAAGTGTATGTTTACAGGCTAGATGGATCCTTTGCGCCTCAAGCAATCCACGATGTCCCTGATGGTTTTGTCGAATGGGGTCAAACTAACACCCAAATCGATCAATTTCTTGGAGGCATCCTTTTCGCCAACCACCCAGCCTTGTTTGTCCTCCTGGATTCTGATGTGAAAAGAAGAAATCAGCAAGAGTAGAACACTGCATCTGAAGGAACGATGCTGTTGCCTATAGATGTATCACCTGTGGACCGGGAATTCAGGGTAAAGATTAGCAAGTTTATCGATGAAATCAACCAGGCTTTCAATGGACTCCAGGCATAAGTGGCGTCCCTGTGCCGATGGGTTCTCATAAAGCACTATCAGGGACTGTGCCACATCTCTGACATCAACGCAGGCAATGTAGAACGCGTCCATGTAAGCCTCTGGCCTGGGTAGTTTGCACCCATAGAAACTACATATAGTCTTATGCATTGCAAGTCAACAGAAGAAGAAGTGCAATGTGGTGTTGTGAAGGACTGACCTCCCAGAAGCTGCGTCAGCAGACGGAGACTAGGAGTAGCTGATGGTGTCAACATTGGACCCAATACCAACCCTGGATTGAGCACAACCAGCTGCAATCCCTCCTCTGCGGCTAAGTCCCATGCAGCCTTCTCTGCCAGTGTTTTAAATACGTTGTATCAAAGCTGCATCTCAAAGAGAAGAAATTAGTACAACTTGACAAAATAGTATCTAATTTGGATCCTGCAAGTAGTTACTTGTTAGGGGACTCATCTGCCACGGTAGAACTGATCAAGCAATCAGGGTGTCAATTCTATGTAGCTATCAGGTGCTGTCCTGTTGTGCATTCGGAATACCATGTATAACTGCATCTCAGATCTTGCTACAAGCAAAATAAGCAAGAAAAATAGAACTACTTCACTTCTGCAAAAATGCTCTTCCCATCTGGCACGTGTAGTTAGGACTTAGCAGTTTATTTCTACAAGGGGTTAGTGTTTATATCTGCAGTTTATTTCTACAAGGGCTTGTAGTTTATTTCTACTAAGAGCTCTTTTACGGTACACAATATTGAATATTAGCCGTCCATTCTATTTGATCTAACGGTTTAGATTAGTTAGGATTTAGTTATACTTTCTATGGTAGTATTGATAGTAGAATTCGTATGAGGGGTAGTAGTGTAATTCCTGAGGGAAAATTCTCCCGGATCAATCGATTGTCCAATGGTGGCCATTGTCACAAAAGCATGGACGCTTGCCGAATGCGCCACAGCATTCAAGGCGTCGCCGACGGTGGCTCAGGAGTTGCCAGTGCAGCATTCTCTTCCTTCAGCCAAGGCCAAGAAAAAAGCCTTAACATTCATAGGGGTCAGTACCAAATGCGGCCAGCGTGAAGGAGCCACCGTCGTCGTCGGGAGGCGGAGCGGCCTGGCACCGTGCCTGCTGGCCGCCTCTTTCTCCCCATTTTTTCATCTGTTTCAATCACTACATATTTTACAGTTTAGCTCTAGCCCGGAGGAGAAGAATATGGTTGATAGCTTCAATTCCTCGTTGGCCTCCTTGTTTACATGAGGTACATTACATACACGCTTGTTTGCTCCTCTTTGTGTCTGGACTTAAATGAGTTGGCTAGAGCACACACACACTTCAGTATAAGAAACAAACCCTAGACCTCTATTTGAATAACCTGGCTAGTTCCAAACTTCCGATTCTATCTTTCAGCTATCCATTCTTGTGCCAATCTGAATCTGATACAGCTCACATATTATCCTCTTTGTTGCAGTGAACAAGCGTGATGTTGAGCCGTCCAAATCTGCGTTTGTGTCGTCTGCGACAGCGTTAGAGAAATGGATTGTGTTGGCCGGGTTGGGTTAAAGGCTTCTGATACCAATGAATTGGCTGACAAAGTGACGACGTACGTACGCGAGTAGATGGATCATGTTTTCCTTAAGCACTGGCCTATAATGTCTCAAGGCCATCAATAGATGAATAAGGAGGTCAGCGGTAAGGAAAAAAACGGAGATCCAAAGTCCATAATACTCCTGAGAAATATACGATTAGATCTAATTTCTACTACCGCTATTTACTACACATATTATTCACCGTAAAATTTCTCTAAAACTAACAGGCAACAGCAACAGTTACTAAATAACTCAACATAAGAAGGTAACTTAACTAAAATTACCCCGATATGTAGACATAATAGATCAAAATATATCTGCATCGAGCTCTCAGGCATCCTACATTCATTCTCAATCTCTCTTGTCTGAATCAACAAGCTTAAATATGAGTACCGTGACGTGATTCGCTGACTGCTCTTAACACTTTCCTGTGTATCTACAGAATGCAGTTGCAAATTGGGCAGTTTATAACTGTCCCTCAAATCTGCTGGAAGCAAAATTGCACAAGTTTCATGCTGCTGAAGTGTAATTCTCTTTATGTGACATGTACACTGGTGTTGACATTATATACTTGAAGGTTCTTGAGGAGCTCAACGTCGGCCCAGCAGTCATCCTATGGGGACTGACTGTGAACTATGCAACCGTGGAATGATCATAAAGAAAGAAATGCCTCGGGATCTTGTGTCGGCTGCAGTATGACAGGCGAGGCCAGGTGGAAGACACCGTCGACGCCCTCGACCGCCGGCCCGACGGAAGCAGGGTCAAGGAGGTCCATCTGGAACAGCCGCGTGTCCGCGCCATCCAGAGCTTGCAAGTGCTTCGTCTCGCCCTCGTCCTCTGCAAGGACTCAAAATCTTGCTCTCATTCGATTCGATATTGTGAATGCACGCAAATGACTTAGGTGCTGCACACAGAGACAGAGACAGAGACAGAGACAGAGACAGAGACAGAGAGAGAGAGAGAGAGAGAGAGAGAGAAAGCATGTTACGGAGGTTCTTGACGGTGGCGTGGACGGTGTAGCCGCGGTCGAGGAGGCGGACGAACCACGAGCCGATAAAGCCGCTCGTCGGTAGCCTGTCTGTCGGTCTGGTCTGCCGCTCTTCACACAAACAAACAAACGCACGGCTATGCACTCCCTACTCCCTAGTGGCTAGTGACCGCGCAACCGACATGGAAAGAGAACGGAGGGCTGTTAAGGCGCGTTGCGAGACCAGGCGGTGTGGCGCAGACGCAGGCAGCACCTGAGAGGTGTCGTCAGATCCGGTCCTCCCGAATCCAACTATTCCAGATCTCTTGTTATCCCACGTCTAGCCACATAATTTAATCATGTCAGGCGCTTAATCACATCATCAATCATATCTCAGATCATCGTCAGGTCATGTGGCTGCAAGGACAGCACAGGCCAGTACAGAGTACAGACAGACAACAATTCCATTGAGGTTATGTTTGGAACATGGGAACTCCAAAGGAATTTGAAAGTGTTTCCAATATAATCCCTATGAAATTCCTAAATCCCAGACATTAAGGCTTACATTGTATTCCAGCAAAGTACACACCCGCGGGTTAGGCTTGTAGCTTCAAGGGCTTGAGATACACTGTCAAGAAGTGTACATTTGGAGGGAAACTGCCAAAATTTACAGATCACGTTATATCCCTGGTTCTGATCAGTGACCGCAAAGGCTATTGTATCTTCCTGGGTGAGAGTTTGTCACCCTAAAGTGACAGCCAACAGTCTACATCAAGGATCAAGACCGACCAAGCTTTTGGTACAACTGCTGGTTTCAGTATAAGTTACTCAGGCAGCAATCCATGGCTACAGTTATCCGAAAAGCTCAAGCATTTTCCCTTGAATCTATTATATACTCTTTGCACATGTCAAACATTAGCTTATAGAGGTCAAACCTAAAAGAGAAACAAACACATGCAAATATGAGCTAACATCAAACATTATGTGGAACTTGCTGTACTCTAAGGAAGGATCTAAGTTGTAGGTTATGTAAGCAATTTGCAAGGGATATGAACAGGAAGGCATCCGATGACACATGCACCCAGGTTTGCAATTTTGGAATCAGTAGTTTAAGGATTTCAGTTCTCCAAATTATGACTAGAAGAATGAAAGTTATCCCTCATTTCACATCACAAATTATACGTATGGCTGTTCAAATACCTCTATAAATCTGTTTTTTATGTCAACCAATTCAAAAGCCTATACTTCCACTACACACTATAATGACACAACAATAATGTCCACTAAATATGTAATTGTTTCGGAATTTGTTTTGAGTACTGAAGAGGAATATACTACACCAGACTATTTGACCACTTTCAACAGTGCCTTTGTCCCTTAAAACATCCAACACTCATTTTTCATGATAAATTTACAAGTTACAAGTGAACTCTCTTCAATTCTTCCATCTTCATCTGAATGAGACTTCTGCAGGCAGAAAATCGAATGTAACTGTGTTGTGATGGCATTTTTTTAATTAAAAAAATATAGTAACTTCTGTCCGTATTCTTGCCCACTTTACCCAATACAACGCTGGAAACATTTCTTACACTATGTACACTACATGATATTTCAATTGTTCCTATCGGAGTTTGTTGGCTTTGGCTGCAGCAAACTGCTGCTTGATCTAGGCCTTCTAACTTCAGGTTCTTCTGATTGGAGGCACTCAAAATTGAGCTCCATGAAGCCATCACAGGATCTGAGACAAACAAATTCGCTAATTCTGAGGCGTAGGAAACACTGCTTTCCTCACTGTTTTATATATGGAAGCAGACTTTATGATGTATAATTAGTTACCACAACGAAATTTAATCGATCCACATGTTATAACCATACGGGAACAGGATTATCATTTCCGTAGTTCAACTCAATCAAATCTAGAAATCAAAAGCTCAAAAAGTTTTCTAGCCAAACACAAATTTAAGAATTCTGTCTCTGAGGGGGTGGCTATTTGGCCGCACTCCTTTCTTAACAGAAGAGCAGTACAGTGACTTTTCAGATTTCTCTCGATAACAATGCAAGACGCAACATCAGATTCAGACATCAAAATTTTAGCACAGTTATATCACAGACAAGACACAACCTACAGTTAGTGGAACACAATGCGTTGTGCATTCGCTCGCTTACTTTCCAACAGCACTACTATTATGACTTTTGTTCATCACATTTCCGAAACTACAGACGCAACTCGCAAGTCAAAGCATAACGCACGACAAAGTACGTGCTCTACCTAATCTGAATTCTGCAGTTGGAAATTCGAAACCCCAAATCCCAGTATACCTAACTCGCGAGAAGTCTCTTTTAGGTGCAATGTTGGGCACACTGGGTTGTGAACCCACCCATCTGAGTTCGAGTCTCGCTTCTACCTTAAATTTGAAGTATCTGGGGAACAAGTCTTGTCCCGTGACATCTCAAAAAAGAAAATAAACCTAACTCGCGGCAAGAGTATGAAACAATGGAGACAACTGAATGCAGAACACCGGAACGGTGTAAAGCGGGGGCTCAGGAGAATGAGTTACCTTAGCACGCAGAAACGAGTGGCGTCCGGGGGGCGCAGACGCCGATGACGACGCGGGCTCACGGCATTTGCTGCTTGCAGGACTCGCCGGCGGGGGGAGAGAGGGCGGCGGAGAGTTGGGGGGCGTAGGAGAACCCGGAGAAGACGGGGCAGGCGATGAGAATTTTTTTTTCTTTAATATTTATTTTTAATGTTTTTTTCAAAACTAGTCGCCCGGATGAAAAAATTGCAGAACTGGAGGCCCATAACCCGTGTATGGGGTGATCGCCCCATACACGGGCGACGAGCTGTGCTGCCGTTTGATTCTAACGGCCAAAAAAAGAGACGTTGCTGGTGGGCCCCCCTGTCGCCCGAGACAGGGGCGATCGCCCAAGAACGGGGCGACAGGGGGCTTTACAAGTCTGCTCGCTCGGTGGAGGCAGCCAGCCGAGACAGAAGCAAACGAAGGAGAAGAGAAAAGAGAAAGAGGAAGAAGAAGAAGAAAGAAGAAGAAAAGGAAGAAGAAGAAAAGAAGAGAAAGAAGAAGAAAAGAGGGGGGAAATCGATTCGTCGTTTCTGCGAAGGTATTTTTTACAAATTTTATAAATCTATTATTTAGAAATTTTACGATTTTGCAGTGTTTAGAAAATTCTGTAGGACTTTTGTTATTAGAATTCTAATGTAGCATGTAATATGCAGTCAGATTTAGGATTGCGTAGCGTTTAGAATTTCTCGGATAGTGTTGTTTAGAAATTTCTCGGATAGCATTTAGAACTTTAATGTAGTATTTAGTTTTTAGAAATTTGAGGACTGTATAGTATTTAGTACGTTACAAATTTATTATAGTATTAGAAATTTATTGTAGTGTTTAGAAAATTTAAGATTGTGTAGCGTTTACAATTTCTCGGATAGTGTTGTTTAGAAATTTAATGTCGCAGTTCATATTTAGAACTTTACTGTAGTATTTAGTTTTTAGAAATTTCAGTACTATATAGTATTAAGTACGTTACAAATTTAGTGTAGTATTAGAAATTTATTGTAGTGTTTAGAAAATTTAGGATTGTGTAGCGTTTACAATTTCTCGGATAGTGTTGTTTAGAAATTTAATGTCGCAGTTCATATTTAGAACTTTAATGTTGTATTTAGTTTTTAGAAATTTCAGGACTATATAGTATTAAGTACGTTACAAATTTAGTGTAGTATTAGAATTTGGTAGGGTTAATGTAATGCGGCACAAATATAATGTTGGCCATATGGTAGGCATGTCGAATAAGTGATTTATAGTCAATGTACGTTTTGTATATTTTGTATTACGGTCAATGTACGTTTTGTAGATTGTATTTTAGAGTAATATTTTTCCGTCGGACGTTGCAGTATGTCGGAGAAATTGTATTTCCAAATATTTTATGGAGATGGGGAGATAGCACGGGCGGATGGGGTGGATCTATCATCATTTTCAAGAGTCGACGGGCATATGTAGACCGAGCGATAGGACATACAGGGTTTGTTGGAGTGGATGTCTCGGATGTTCGATTTGGATGCCCAGACTGTTGGTTCTTGGTCGAGCGAGAGTGAGCCGAGCGCAAGACCGTTTTTACGGAGAGTTGATTCCTATTAACTCGACGTCAACATGGAGGAGTTATGTTGGTTTTGCCGTAGAGCGGGGTTGGCCGCTCATGTTGTTGGTACAGTGCTACCCGGTAGCTCCATCGGTGTCGCAAGTTCGTGATGTCGGGGTGGACATTACGGGGGAGGGGACGTCAAATGTAGAAGGATGCGAAGAGGAAGGCGGTGAGGAGCCCGGAGACGAGGAGCACGAGACTGGCGGTGGCGAAGGGACCGGGGGGGGCAGAGGAGACAGCGGTGGAGGCGCGAGGGGTGGCCGACGAGGGGGAGGAGGTGGAGGACATTGTTGACCTGATGGAAGAGGAGGACCGTGCGGATGAGGAAGTCCCTGATGGTGAGCACTCCGACGAGGAGGACAACGCCCCTGAGGTGCCTATCCCTGGTGCGTGGACCAATTACAATTTTGAAGACCTAACAATGAATGAAGGGAACATTGATGCATGGGAGTATCGTGAGAACGAGGTGACGTAGGAGGCCATATATAAAGACAAGGAGGCTGTGATGGATGCGGTGAAGTACTGGGCAATGTCTCTCCGGCGGCAATTCAGGGTTGTGAAGTCCAGCAAGAAGGACTACGACGTGAAGTGCGTAGTTGATTCGTGCCCATGGCGGGTGCATGCATACCAGGGAAGTGGAAGGACTCATCGGAAATGCTCTATAGTGATTGAGCATAATCTGCGAATGGAAGAAGCGGGCGGGGACACCGCAATCTGTCGTCCACTTGGGTGGCAAATGTGTTTTATGGTCGATCGTGGATAATCCCCATCCGCACCTCGATCTATTATCACGGTGGAGGAGAGGTTTCATACAAGATTAGCTACGCAAAGGCATGGAGAGCAAAAGGACAGCTCTGAAATACGGTTCGGGACGTCGAGGCTTCAGACGAGAATATTCCCCACTTACTCGGGCAATCGCACATAGGAACCCCAAGACATCCATCGACCTTGCGGAGTTTCCGTGGGTGGTGTGTGCCGTAAGTGGGTATTGCAGCGTGCATTCTTCGCCTGGCGCATGCATAAATGCGTTCAAAGATCGCCGCCGGTCCTTTGCATGGACGACACGTTCCTCACGGGGAAGTACAAGGGCCAGATTCTAACTGCGATCGCGGTGGATGCCAACAACCAGGTTCTACCGGTTGCGTTGGCATTCGTGGAGGGGGAAAACACGGAGAGTTGGTACTGGTTCCTTGAAAGAGTGAAGCTAGCAGTTGTTCTCGACAGGCCTGATGTTTGTGTCATCCATGACCGACATGCAGGGCTGTTAAGGGCGATCGTGGATATGCAACAAGGGTCCGCCGTCGTGGGAGCAGCAAAGTGGCCAGACCTGAGGAGCAGGTGGTGCATGAGGCACATGGGTGCCAATTTTTTCCGTCAGTTCAGGAACAAGGAGCTTATGAACATGTTCAAGCGCCTGTGCAAACAGAACCAACGGAGGAAGTTCGACGCGCTTTGGAAGACGTTGGACGAACTAACGAAGAAGCAATCAATGGATCCCAGAGGTACCGCTAGTTCATCAAGGAACCCGATGGTGTACCATGAGCAGGGAGAGGACCCCACAGCCTTGTGTGCGGCTGGCAATGACCCCCAAACCTCGGCGTGGCCGGTACCAACATAAAGAGTTTCACCGATTGGATACGACATGAGCCTTTGGAGAAATGGTCCTTCGCATGACGAGGGCGGCTCGCGTTATGAGATCATGACAACGAACTCGCGGAGATTTACAATCTGGGTAATGAAAGGCACGGATGCCTTCCATCGGTGGGTATAGTTGAGGTGTCTTATTAGGGACACAGAGATATTTCATTGAGCGATACAAGACCTCCACAGCATGTATGTAGGACAATCGACTGTCGTACTCAACTGTTGTGTCTACCTACATGTCTAAGAAAACAAGAAAGGCATAGACACATCGGGTTACACCGGAGAGTGGCATGGAACGTAGATACCACGTGCACCGCGGTGACCGAGGTCGCAGGGTGCCACCGAGAGGACTTCCATCTGTGCATACTCGAGCGGTGAGTGCGAGTGCTCTCGCCGAAACCACGCTGCTGCACTTGCCGTGCTCGCACGCCATTGCCGCACCGCCGAGACGCATCAATCCGCCGTCCGCTCGTCTCCCGCACTACTACAAGCGAGCGTTCTCAACACGTGGCATCACGAGGTGTACGGTACCGAGTGGATGGATCGTTCACAACAGCCCCCCCTCCGGACCATCGATGGGTACCGGACATCCGAATGTTGAAGCTGAAGGTCGGACGTCGAAGGACAAGGCGCATTCGGAACGATATGGACGAGTCCGAGGCGCGTCGCAACCGCGGATAATGTAATTTTCCATGTTGTTCCCATCTTGTATTTTTCAATGGACCGGTAAGTTGTGATGTAAGTTGTAATGATCGATGTAATTTTCAATGTACTAGTAAGTTATTTTTCACATCATGTAATTCTTCGATGTACCAGTTAGTAGCTATGAGGATAATGTAATTCTCGACGTTGTGTGCCTCGTCGAATATGTCGTTGTCTTTCGTATGTTTGTAATATGAGTTTTTTTTGACTCTCTGCACTTCGGTTGTATTGTTTGATGGGTATGGTATAATTCGTTATTTCGCATTTCATTTTGTGTGCACATGTAATTACTGACAAATTTGTTGTATTTGCTTTCTAACAGGCCACGATAGCGCGACCTTGCCCTGAGCTGCTGGACGTGACCGTCGATCGACTCCACCGGTCTAGGTACTCGCAGAGGAGAACCGAGAGCTAGGGACACTCCGACCTCAGGTGCCCAACGAGCTGCTTCGCATCGACCCACGCTGGGTTCCACGGTAAGCTGCCAACGCTTGCACTCTTTTACGTACATGTACTTACATGTGAATGCAATTTAACGACGCAATGCACTACATGCGGGTTGCGGCGGCCGCTTACTTCCTCTTTGTAGGATGGTGGAGCAGGATCGCCCGTTAGCGGGCAAGGAGGTCCCGCGGTTCGGCACGATCGGTCCTCGCCGCGCGACTCGTGGACCGGTGGAGACCGAGACGCACACGCTCCACCTTCCGTGCGGAGAGATGGCTCCGACGCCGCAGGGCGTGTCGTACCTCTTAGGCCTCCGTGCGCGGGTCCAGCGATCGTGCCGCACGACGCCTCACACGTGGCACACCGAGTTGTCGGTGCGTTCGCCATGTGCGGCACACCCGGCAAATTTCTACCAATTCTTTAGGGAGGCCGAGCGCCACGGACCGACGAAGCGTGTGGCTTGCCAGATTCACGGTGAGTACCTCTTTCTCTGAGAATTAAAATAGAAGCGCTAAGTTGCTGATAATGTTTGTTGCGAACGCTGCAGGCTCAGCTTCTCCACCCGCACGCGGAGGAGGCGGACGTGGCTCGCCACTTGGAGGCATACCTCCTGTTGTTGTTCGGTTGGGTGATGTTCCCGTCCTCCCACGGGAACACGGTGGACCGTCACCTGATCAAGTACGCCTAGCACATCGCCGACACCCCGGTGGATGAGGTAACACACTCAGTTCCAATCTCATCTCGGTGAGCACGCCTAACTCCCCTTGTAAACAGTGATGCGTTGGTCGTGGGCCTCGGTGTGCTTGCGGCGACGTCAGAGGTCTGCGGCGACGCCGTTTCTCAAGCGAGCATGACGCGACGATGTCGTTGCGCCCTACTCCTCCGGGCCTTGTGGTCTTGGGAGCGCTTCTCCGTCGGCAGTTCGTTGTTGACACGACACCGCACTCGAGGACCTTTACGGAGACGACCGGTGGATCGCCCACCATGGGCCACTCATGGGTCCGACGGCGTATGCTCCTAGTATCTTTTCCCACTAACGCACTTCAATAACCTTCGCCATTTCTTATTTCCTCGCAGCGGAGGTTCGCGCACCGACAGGTGAGGAGGTCCTACCAGGAGTTCGTTCGGGAGTTCGACCGCCTCCACGACGAGGACGTGCGGTGGGCGCCATACACCGCAGACGACGCCCACGCCCGAGCACCTAACGGGTCTCCGTGCTTTGCACGCGAGATGAGGCCTTCGCTCACCCGTAAGGTGCTCGTCTTTGACCTTTGCGTCGAGGAGTACTCCCCGCACAGAGTTCTGTGGCAGTTCGGCCTGTTCCAGTCCTTTCCTTTGCCGCCTCGTCACGTTGTCGCACGTGGCGCTCACAGGTACTTGCCCTGATCCTACTACTCCGCATATTTGCGAAATTAATGTGGTGTGTACTTCTGCTTTTGCATTGCGTGATGACCGGATGGGTCTTGTGGTGGGCTCTCGGTTCGCGACCGTATGCGCCATGGGTCGTCTGATGGGGCCGCCAGACTCGACGAGAGGTCACCGAGACCCGGCCAGACGACCATGACATGTACGATCAAGACATGGAGTGGTTCGCCCACAAGACTCGCCTCGGGTGGGGTACACACCAAGACCGTGACGTCGCCGGCAGTATCGGTAGCGCACACGCACCCTTCACGGATGTCCCGAGGGACAACGCCTCGGTAAGTGTCGCAATCGAACCTACATGGGCACGCTTTTTCATGTAACTTACGTAATAACAATCGGCGTTACATGCGGACTCACCATGGCGGAGATTGAGGTGGAGTCTGTGTCCATGTTGACGCGCCTACTGGGGGCATACAGTGACCACCGCCGAGTCCGAGACGCCTTGGGGTCGGGTCCTCGACGGTGAGGCGGTTGGCTCGCAGGCCACTGCCGGGGCGCGGAGACGTCGGCGGACGCAAAGACACCACGCCACTTCGCCCCAAACCTCGCCTACCCGTCGGTTCCTCGCTACGCTCCCACGCAGCAGCGGTGGGGGCAGTGGTCGGGAGGCTCCTCCGCGTCTTGCCCTACCCGTCGGTTCCTCGCTACGCCCCACGCAGCAGCGAGCGGGGCAGCTGGTCGCAGAGGCTCCTCGTCGTCCGCGCCCAGCGAGACCCTGTGGTGGTTTCGACGACGACCACTCGCCGACGACGAGTTCGACCTGGAGGAGTACCTTTCGACCGACTACCTCGACCCTTCTCGGCTCTGGTGCACCGCCACGGACTTGGCCTCGCCGCCAAGACTACTTCTCGCCGCGCGCAGGCGGCCTAGGAGGGACGTCCGTCCGCCGTCGCCACTCACCAACCCCACGGGCCAGATTAGGAAGCGTGGCCGTGATTGACTTGTTGTACGGATGTATTTTTTGTAATGGCTTTACGTTCAGCAGCACATTGTATAACTCTCCGAAGTTAGTAACATGACAACGTTATCACTTTAAATTGTTCAAATCATTTATGCATTGCTTGCCTATGCCACACGACGTGACAACACACCAACGTCTCGGTGCACCTATCGCCTCTAGTAGGGGCGATCGCCCTAATGTGGGGCGATCGCCCTAATATGAGGCGATCGCTCCATACCCGGGCGATATCTGCCCTTTATAACATTCGTTCTCACAAGAGGTCTCGCAACGAATAGCGGAAGAAAGAATAGAGGGGTGAGCATCAATCGAAAATGCCGAGGCGTGCAAGTGCAAAGGGTAAGGGGAAGGCAAAAGAAGAAGCAAGTGCATGCCCTTAGAATTTAGCGTACCAAGATCTCTTCCTACCTCGTGGAGCTGTAGCACCCATGTGTATGTGCGGAGATCTTTGCAGGCTTGTCCGCTCTTGGGAAGTTTCAACTTGGAAGATGAGGTATTGAAGTGCCGCAACTTCGCCTTCGATCCGCGGAGAAGAGCTCAAGGATCGCCGCATGGTAACAATCGTCGGGTTACATAATATTTGTGAATGAAACTTTGCTAATTTACGTTTCATGCAGTCACCTCCGCCATCGTGTGAATTTGAGCGATGGTTTGATACGGAGATCAACCCCGAGGACCAACGGCTTCTTGACCAAGCCAACCGGCAGACGAGTTCACGCGCGCTTCAAGAACAACGCGATGCCGCACGCGTGGAGGCATGTAGGAAGGAAGCGGAGGAGAAGGAGGCCGAGAGAGAGAAACGAGAGAGGCGCGGCGTGCGGAGAAGCCCACGAGGCATGGGCGAATGGGAAGTGGCCTCAAGCACTCGATGAGACGTCCGTGTTAACTTTGGTTTTCTTTGTTCGTGGTACTCCTTTCGCTTTAAGTCGTAATAAAGAGCGCGCCTAACCTTCAAGTGTATGCTCACCGTCCGGAGGGCTCGTATATGTCCTCTCGCTCCATTGTCCCAAATGATGTTATTTCATCCATCAAGATAGGTTATAGCATTTTAAGTTCATCTGATTTGATTTCATCGAGTTTGACCTCGTTTGCGAAATATACGGCTATTTTGATTTTTACCGATTGCATGTTCTGACAACAATAAAATAGTGCAACCTAAAGTAACATCTAAATATTTTTACATAATTGTAACCTATGCAAGCCCAAGAATGCAACAAAACTGTTCTCATCAAATTTTGAGGTCGTTCGGACATTATTCTAACCGCTTGAACAATGAATGTTATAAAGGGTTTAAACTAGCCATCTTTGATTCAAAATGCAATCATATTTAGATATTTTTGCAAAATGAAGTGCATAAGGTTGTGGTAACTTATTCTATTTATTTCATGATTTATGGATCAATACACATTATAATTCCTTCACAATCCATAGTTAGAGCCTAGCATTAGAACTCAAATAAAAATATTTTTCTGCAAACAACACATGGATTTTTATTTTACAGTCTAATTCCTCATTCCAAAATTTAAATTTAGAAATAAGTTTCACTTAATTTGGACACTCCTAGCAAAAGTTATAGGTTCATATTAAAAAGGCATGTAGTAATTACAAAAAATACCAAAAAAAAACCTATAACGCCCTGTCGCCCCAGTCTCGGGCGACAGGGGGGTCCACACGGACGGCGTCAGACGGCAGGGAACGGCGCAGGGCATATCGCCCGTGTATGGGACGATCGCCCCATACACGGGCGACGGGATGCTAGTTTTGTAATTTTTAAAATCGAACGCATAGTTTTGAAAAAAAGAATAAAAATAAATATTAAAGAAAAAAAAATTCCAGGCGATGATAGGCTGGATTGGGCTCCTAGCCGTCCTTCTGCGTGTAGTTTTGGAATGACTTGGCCTGAGAGGTTTCCTAATTAGGCCCAACTAAAGATACCATTTTTCGGTTCGGCCTGCAACTTTTAAGGCCTCATCTCATCGGTTGCAGTTTACGAGGGTTTTTTTTTCGAATTCTGCATGATTACAATTTCAGTAGTGGGTTATCCTTTTTTAAACAAAATAAAATAACAAAAAATGTAGTAGCATCATGGATTAAATAGTGGAAATTTAATGACATATCCATCTAGCATATGCATGTGACCGGTGGAATTTGAATCCTCCTGTAATCAGAAAGCAAGACAAGTGGATGCATATCAGAAGAAAGAAGTCTTCGGAAGAACGGTACGAGTCTACAAAACGCATTTGCATTTCATTTTCCGGACTTCACATCTCTTGTCATTTGTCAATGCACGCCTGGCTATTGGCCACTCCGGCGGACATGCATCAATTAATGCATCATCCTACCATGCAAATTGGCTATTGGCCACCGCAATTTTCGAGCTTCCGAGGGAGTAGATCGCATCCTTATCCTTCTTTTCTGTTTCAAGGCCGTGAATATTTGCACACATATGCCGCTATTAGAATGGCCGACAAAGCATCACGTCAAAACTAGGGACGTAAACGCAACGATCGACGGCGAATTCTTCCATTCATCGCCACGCGATGCATGCAGCTTCCACTGATGTGCCAATGTGACATTAGCTCGATCTATACTAGCTAGCTTATGTGTACATCGAACAGAAAGACTTGTAGAAGAAAAAAATGCGCCACTTGCACAAGCTAGTGTGCGCACCATGAACATCTTTTGGCAACTTGGCCTAAGTTTAGTCCCATAAAATCATGTGAAGATATGGTACATCGTAAGATAAGCTGGCTCTGATTTTCCTTTCTAACAAGTAGCTAGACTTTGAAGAGCTCTCTATTTGAAACGTATGCGGCGCAAGTGGGTTCACAAGATTCCTCTAGATTGAGACTTGTAAGGTGTGTGACGGGTGTAGAACAGGGTTCTAAATCTCGTCGAGATTTCCAAAATCTTGACTAACATTCTAAATCTCGGTGGGATAAAAGAAATTAAAAATTAGGATTTGCTACAATAATTTTGTTAAATCTTGGCAAGATTTTGTCTTTTAGACCAGTTTTCATGTTTTGTGGACCGGATTTGGCACCAATTTTTTGTGGAGAATTGTAATGCCTTTTATGAAGAATATATGTGAAAAGTTTGCAAAAAAAAACATATACAAATTATGTAACCCTAACCCTAAACCTTAACTTGGATTTCGGCCTTAAATGATGTATTTCGATCTAAATCCTAAATCATAACTTGGATTTCGACTTTAAATGATGTATTTCGGCCTAAGCCCTAAACCCTAACTTAGGAATTTTATGTGTAAACACTTGGTATTTTGCATTCAAACAAATAAGAAATGTAGATAAATACTTGCATGATTTTTTTTCATATTTTCCCCCATTTTTTCTAGCCTCAAGAGACTATTTCACAAGGGGTTGAAAATCACCAAAATTTTGATCAATTTCGTCAAAATTTCGGTGATTTCGGCTGAAATTTTGGTTTAGGGTTCCTAAAAAATTACGGATTTGAAATTTGATTTTTGAATTTTGGCCAAAATTCTGAAATCTCGTCGAAATTTCATATTGCGGCCACCCCCAAGATGTGGTCCGAAAACAAAATTTAAACCTTAGTGTAGAACAAGGTTTAAAATCTTGCCGAGATTTCAGATTTCGGTGGGGTCAAGATTCCAATTATGAGCGGAATAATTTTTTTAAAAATTTTCAAATTGCTAAAGTGTTTTCGGGAAATTTTGGCTTTTTAGACCAAAATTACCACAAATTCGATCGGTTTTGATGTTTTTAGGACAGATTTTGCTCTAATTTTTTGTGTGGAGAATTATAATGCCTTTTATAAGGAATACATGCAAAAATTTTGCGAAAAAAATTATATACAAATTAAAATCAAAGGTACAAATATTGTTTGAAGAGGTGAGCTAACTTAACTATATTTCAACTCATTCACAAGAAACATATATGATTTGGAATATCAACACCTAGAATACCTTGTATTTTTTTTCCTTTGCATGCTTATATTTGACTATTTGTTTAGACTTTGTATGGTTCGGCAGTTTGATGCTTTGTTGGTTAGTCTGCAAGAATCATCACCTAATAAATTTGAAGACACCAATACCATCTTTGAGACATCAAGAAAGAGCTTGTCTAAATACCATGGGAAGATATTGTACGGCCTAAATAATCTCGGTCCAATTATTACATTTGAGGTATTGTATTATGATATTTGTTGGCAATAGCCCAGGTAAACACACCCAGGAAACCTTATGGTGGTTACACATGCACGCTTGTTCTCAGGAAGAAGAATACCACATTCGTCAGGCAATATTCTGAAAATGCATTCACTTAACTGAACTACATGAAAGGAATTACAGACCAATACTAAAACAAACTGTAGCTGTAAAACCAACAAAACCGGACTCCACTAATTCACTAACTCACGCACGACACCAGGAGCTGATCCTTAAGACTCGGACTACATTTTCACCAACCTGATTACACATAACACTGATATTATCTAATCATTATAGTTAGTTCTATCTAAAAAAACTTTATGAGGAGTCATATAATAGTCATTGTGCTATATTATCTTGTTTGTTGACTACTAGACACATAAGTTCCAGTGTATTTTTGAAGTGATTAAAACCTTTTCGTGAATGTAAATTGTTGCTATATATGTGTAGCTGATACTCTAATGTTGGTGAATGTGAATATCATCTATGTCAATTTTATTTTATGTTTGTCATTTTTTATCACAATATATATTGATTGTTGCCAAATGAAAGTGTTAGAATCCGAAAAAAATTCGAAATGCTGCCAAAATTTCTAAATTTAGGGTCTTTTATGTATAAATACTTAATATTTTGTATTAAAATAGATAGAAAATATAGATAAATGCTTGTATGATTCTTTTTCATATTTTTCCCATGTTTTCTAGCCTTGGTAGACCATTTCACAGGTGTTCAAAATGGCTGAATTTTGGTTTTCCAGGTCTCAAAATTATCGGATTTTAAATTTGCTTTTTGAATTTCGGCCACCTCCGAGATGTGGTCCAAAAATGAAATTTGAAACCTTGGTGTAGAAGCTAGTGTTATGTTTGTTTGGGTTTTTCTCCGGCTTTAAAGCTACAAAGTCAGGGACTAAACAAATGGGTGACTTTTTAAATGGTTTTTTTTTTCAAAAGCCATAACCCATAAGCCTTCGTATAACTAAAAGTCGCTAACTCATTAAGGGTTGGTTTTAGATCAATGCCACTGAAACTATGATAAAATAAAAGCGGACTGCTTTTAAACTGCTTAAGACAAAAGAGTGACTTTAAGCTATAAAAAAACCTACACCTAAACAAATAAAGCCTAAGTGTGGCGCAAGTCATCTGTTTATTTTTCATCGGTGTCGCAGTTCAGGAAGACGTAGTATTTCGCATCAGCGAGACTATGGAAATTTGCACAGCATAAAACATGCGTAATGTTAGAAGGTGAAGACTATTTATTGCTGCACGCGGCTCTTTTGCTTCAGATTAGAATACTGCCGCCAGTGCATTGGCACGGTCATTACGTACGTCGTCCACATTTAGTTACGTTTGTGCATAATTTATAGTTAGAAGGTATATGTAAAAGTAGAACAAGAGCTGACCAGCAATATTCTGCAATTAAAGTTCAAGCAATCAAGCTTTAATTTGGAAGTTGCAGTCCATGGGATCATACTGCCAATATAATGACGGTATATATATATATACCAGAAATAACAATATTGAAAAATTGTATTCATGAATTATGCTGCTTCTGAGTTCTGATCATAAAGCTGTCCAATAATAAACACTGTCAAAATTGCTATCCAATTGCACGTACATGAGATCAGAAATCTATATGTATCCCCGTGCATGACCCCCCATCCCACCTGTCTATATACATTTTGCAACAAATGCATATGTAAGCTGAGAAAGAAAAGTTATAAACTCATAAATTAGGCTTGGAGTCACGATAAACTAAAATTAAAGAGCAGTGCTTCAATGCTTTTCCTCCTAATACAAGTTGCACAAATTTTGAAGCAAACGAAGGGGTAAGTAATCACCATCTACCCTTTATTCATGCTTTAATATTTGTGCAACTATAAAAAAGAGAAGCATGGAAGCACCTCTCAAAATTAAATCATATTTATAATGTAGAGCGATCGAATAAGATGGCTCCGGCCGGGATGAGCAGTTGACAACTTGGCGTGCGAACTCTCCTATGCAAAACAAGCCGCAACTTGCAGGGCAACTTGCATGACATGAATGTCGTGCTGCAAGCCTGCAAGAGAGAAGGGAGATACTTCTGAAAACGAACTAGAAGGGTACTTAAGTGAATCGAATGTCCCAGAGGGGGCGAGAATTGAATTTTTTCCAGCAACAAAGGTTTAGTTAAAATTTTAAATTTTACTATCCTAATCTAAGTGCTTATGATTTCTAGTGGAGTTTTGCAACCTAGTTCCAACCCTACACAATTCTAGTGATCTAAGAACTAAAATACAACAAAATAAATACAAAAACGTAAAAGGGGAAAAGAACACAACCGATTTTTTACTAAGGTCTAGGAAATTCAACGATATTCCCCTATTCTTCATTAGATCACTCTCGCAAGAGTCTAGCTCCGACTTGAAACAACGCAAGGAATCAAACCATCCACTCGTGGTAGTCCTTATTCACTTCGAATAGGTGGGACTCCAAACCTTCATAAGACTCCTGGTGTCTCCCACAAACGTCTCTGAGGAAGGTCACCGAGCCAAACGCCTCCAAACCATTTAAGAGTCACCGACCTTCAAGAGTAAGCTCAAAATGCTCACTTGAATCCAGCAAGATCAAGCAACTAGGAGTGATGTACAAACTAGGCCTATCTGCTCTCTCATGCACTCAAGGATCTTTAAGTTCCTGTAAGATCCTCAGTAGGATAAATACCGAGATAAAGTCATACACCTGTACAATTGAACCCCCATAGGGTCTCGATATAGCTCATCTCTTTAGAAAATAGCCAATAGACACATGTATTTTAAAAAAAAACTTTTTGAGTCAGATCATTTAACCTACTATGATTATCTGACTTACATGCTTTCTAACAGTAAAAAATGTAGCTGTTACGCACATTCGGATCGTTCGAGTCTAGCCGAATCATTTGACCCACTTGGATCATTCGGACCGGTGCAAATTCTCAGGAGCACATTCACTGTCAAATTGATCCAGCCGATAATCTGACTGACTTGGATATCTGACTCGTACGAAGATCAACTCAGACACCTCTCTGTAGAATTGATTTGATCCATACACTAAATCACTCGGATCATTCGACTCACATGAAGATCAATTTAGACACCACCTCTTGTAAATTGATCCAATCCATACTCCAGATCACTCGGATCATCTAATTCCCATTGAAACTTCAGCACATGTCTTCTGTGAAATTGTTTCGACCCATTCATTGGGTCACTCAGATTATCCAACTCAAACTAAATTTTTCTAACAAAATTTATAATTTCACATACAGTCCAAATTTAGCATCTTCACTTGGTTTCTTGGCATCCTTTGACTAGATATGAGCAATGTGCATCACAACTAGATATCCAACCACACCAAGATTAAACCACTAGTCTTGAACCCCTCTTAATGGCACGACCAAAACAAAAATGAAATTTATTACTAAAATGATCCAAATTCGACTCCTCGGATCATTTCTAATCACAAGGTCCTTAATCTTCATGTTTTGCCGACAATTATACCTTTTGGGATCTATGAATACCAAAAACTCCCAATATACCAATATGAAGCACTAACTCATCTTAAAACCTTAGAAACATAGTTAGCCTTGACAAACAAACATCGTTAATCATCAAAACACTTAAATATCTTAAATTTGGGGCTATACGCTTACGGGACTCCCTGGCAAGAGATGCGCACAGCAGACAAACAGAGCTTATAATTGACCAAACGGGCACTTAATACATATATCTGAAAAATTGCCATATACTACCAGAAAGTGCTAAGTTCATGAGTGCCTATTTCTTTCCCGAGTGTTTATAGGTAATCCATATAAGGCCTGCCCTAAGACTGCATAAGTACTTCTGTATATATGTTGTGTACGAGTAGCTAGATATTTGAAAAAATATTGTATTTGATACACAGCTGATTTAATGCCTATAATTCAAAATACGGTTGATTGTACATCTGTAATATAATATCTATATTTGATTGGTCTACACAGTTACTCCCTCCGGTTCATAAAAACTGGTTGATTTGGAATACGTGCGGTCAAACTTTTGAAACTTTAGATTGGAGGCATGAAAATCATATATGTAGATTCGTCTTGAAACGTAATTTCATAATATTATAATTTTATTAGATTTTTTAAATATATTATAATAGAAATCAGTGGTCAAAGTTGAGTTTTGGGGACCGTGTCGATTTTCAAAACGACAACTATTTGTGACCAGAGGGAGTACAATATAGACTAACGTCCGAAATAAGAGCCAGTGTAAATCATTTTCTTTTCTCTCGATTAATGAGAGAAAAAATTAGTATTTTTTTATATTTTCTTGATATTTTTGAGTTCCTAGTCACTGAAGCAAAGGTGCTATATATATATATATATATATATATATATATATATATATATATATAAACACAAGGTAGCGCTATTCCGCGTACATCCGTGTGTTGACTAAACGCATTTACTAGTCGTCAGTAATCGATTATGTGGCCAACCACTAGTAAATGTAACAAATAACGAATCCCTCATTTACTGTTTAACACAGTAACATTTACTATCTTATTTACTACATTCTACTATAGAACAACGAATGAATTTACTACCGAATCAGTAACGTGTCCAACCAATTTACTATTGTATTTTAGTAAAATCTATATAGAAATGTAGTAATTTCTATATATAGATGTAATAAAATTGTTACCAGCTAGCAAAATTACTGTTTATTAGCAAGACTTATATCATTATGTTTCTCTCGTCGTCAGTAAGCTACTGGTGAAAACCATTCGTGAATTGGAGCTACGAATAAAAAGTTATGGCTAAAACAAAAAAAATATTGGTGTACAAACTATAAAACATATTTATTAGTTGTTGGCCACGGCACTAATTCCAATAGTAGCTTCATTCATTGTTCTATAGTAAAAATGCAGCAAAGAAGATAGTAAACGTTAGTGTATTAAATAGTAAAATGAGATGTCCGTGATTACTATTCATATATATATATTTTACTATCCATATATATACTATTATGTAGCTACGCGTAGCGTAAGCAATTCTACGCGCTAGTCAGTTTAGGGTCCGATCGAACCGTACCGGGTACCATTTAGCGTTACGGTATTCCGACACAGCCGAGAGGTCAATTATGGGCCACGATCTCAAATGATTTTGTGAATCCCATGTATTAGTGGGATGTTATATTTACTATCACGTTTTATTTAATATTACATAGCCAAAGTAGTAAAAATGTACATTGGAAGCACTAATATGCACGAGGTGCCAAGATTGATTGTAAAATATATAGATGATAGTAAAATATAGAAAGCACGATAATAAATTATATTCGTATGCTCACCCGTTAGTACCAAGGTTATTTCTATTGCAATAAAGGGCACTCACGGAAATGGAAAAATCATAGAAACACAATAGTAAAAATTTACAGCATGCATAACACTAAAAGTTGATTTCAATGATAGTAAAATAATGTAAACAACATAGTAAAATTTTACAACAGGCACATATGTTTTTACCACGGTAGTAAATGTCACTGTCCGAGTTCGTAAAATCATGTATGAAAGATAGTAAAGGTTTCAACGATGGTGCCAGCGGTGTCAAGGCCGTGCTAGCGAAAACAAATAGGCAAAAGTGATCATGGTGTTAAATCATATTCGTATACACACCCCGTTAGTACCAAGGTTATTTCCATTACAGTAAAGGGTACTCACCGAAATAGGAAAATCACATAAACACGATAGTAACAAAAATTTTCCAAGGTTTTTGGCATATCCAGCAGTTCAATTTCGTTAAGTATGCATGTAATATAGTGAATACGGATGGAAATGTTAGTAATATTGTATTGAATGAATAGTAAATTCAGAAATTCAAAAGACTAGAGTGGCATAGTAAATACTTGATGAATAGACGGTAACACCATATGTCTAAACATAGTCATTTCATAGTACACACCTAAGTGTTGAAAAGTTTTATCCGTAATTATCTGCAGGTTTAGGTCTTTTAAATGCTGCTGGCGGTTCGTGTGTTTTTTTTGGAATTAATACTAATCGCATTCTTCTCGGAAGTTGTATTTTTTTATCGATATTCGTTCATGTATTTTCAGTATCCTTGGCTCTTTGCTATGTATTTCTAAAAGCTCATTTATTATGTTTGGACCATAATGTTGTAAGAACTTGGTAGTGATTTTTACAGTTCAAGGTTGTTGGCATATTCGCAGTCCAATGTATGTAAGTATTGAAGTAATATAGTAAATATAGGTAGATGAGACAGTAATATTATGTACAATGAGTAGTAAATTGAAAATTGAGACCAGCATGGCCTAGTAAATACTTGTTGAACTGACATTAACGCTATATATCTAAACATAGTCCTATCGTGGCTCACTGCTCAGTTTTACTAAGTTTATATTTTGCGTGATTATTCATTTGTTGTTTGCGAATTGTTTTTTTAATTAATAATAATAGCCTGGTTTTTGGGAAGTTGCCTTTTTGTGAGCATGCATAAACGCAACTAAGGATGATGATCTTCAAAGGGGGTGTTTGTGCTCTAAGATTAGCCGTTCTACTCGTACGGAGCCGTCACTTAAGTTCCTCTTTAATTTTATAAATGTCTTGCAACCAATCCTCTTTGATGATTTGTTACGTTCGCATTCTTTCCCCACCATGTAGAATTCATGCTTTCCTTCGTGGATGCAGCAGAATTCTCTAACTGTCTTTTTTGTCCTGCTTTTTTTTTACTCCGAAACTAGCATGTTTAGCGTAACAACAATAGAAATCGTATGCTCCACCCTCTGTTTCGAAACGTTGGCATATTTGCGGAACCATTTAGGTAAATCTTGTTCCTGCCATGGTAGAAATTCCGCTCGGGTCCTTCTACGGAAAATCAAAATTACGATTAGACCCTTTTCGGGAAAAAAATTACGTTTAGATCCTTTTTTTTGAAAGAATTATACATTGCATTTAGGTCTTTTTCCATTTTCTAGCATTACGTTTAAGCCCTTTTGTGGAAAACACAAAATTTTGTTTAGGTCTTTTTCGCGTGTTTCCTCGATTTGTTCGTGTAGAGAGCGGCAGTCGCACGTTTTCTCGATTTGCTCGCGTGAGGAGCGGCGTCCGCGGCGTGGTATACCGCGTATGATTATCTAGTTGTTATTGTCTGTTGTTTACTCTGACCATCGGAAAGTTTCGAATTACACTAGAAACATTGTTTTTTTTAGAAAAAACCTCTGATTCATATTGTAACTTAACGAATAAAGTATAAAAGTACCGAACTTTTACATTAAAGATTGTAGAAAAAATACTAAAGAAGTGCAAGAACCGTTGTCCATTGACAAATAAGAGCAGGTACAATAATAATGCCCACTACTTACTCCATCTCTCATCTATGTTATCTAGAGTAAACAATAAAGTTAGCTTGTACAATAGCTATATCTAAAGGTTGTCTATAGAAAAACACTAAAGCATTTAATTTGGACATTCAACACTAACTTTATCTTTGTAGCTATTAGCAAATCACTAACTTCAACACTAACAGTCGCTCACTCCGGCTTCAACACGGGCTTTTGGCTGACTATAGCATGTTGTTTCCTATGCGATGTTGGCTGCTAAATAAGAGCCGGTTTTCTTCTCTCTCCTCTTTTCTCACTCTTTCGCATAGGACAAATCTAATATGTACATGTTAATAATAAGCTAAGATGGTATTATTGTACCTGCCGTTAGAAAAAATATGTCTTGTACTGTGTGGGTTGATTAAGCTCGAGGTCCTAGCAGCTCGATCCGACATTATTGCATTCTAGATGGCCCGCACCAATTTCTGTAGCAAAGCATATAATATAGTATTATACAGCAAAGTTACATATTTTGTTACCGATTGATAGGAATAGTAACTTTTGGTAAGCAATGTGCTGGCTTAATTTGGTCTTACAACCTGAAGCTTTGATGTTAAAATTTAAATTTATCGTCTTTAACTGTTTCTCAACTCAGGCTAGGAGTCCAGGACCACCATGTGCATACATTTCTTCAGTTTGATCACTGTACTATAATCGCCGGAACAAATCATGTTGGATTTTATTGCTATCGACAGCATCCACTTAAGTTTCACCAAAGCAGCTGTTAATGAATTATTAGTACGCACGTACTCTAGCGGTCTAGCCAAGGATACAGTCAACACACACATTTGTTGCACCCATAAAATATTTTCAAACATTCCACTCGATATATTCAAAAGAATATATCCATGAATATAGTAAAAGCAAACATATTCATATAGGCAAGTGTTAACATATAGCATGTAGTACTTCGTACATTTCTGTAGGAAAGAAAAGGGAAAAGTTCGTTCAGAACGCAGTAAAAAAAATTGAATCTTGGGTGAATCGAACTGTTTGATGTGAAATTCATGTGTTACAGACGGGCTTTGGAGGAAATTGAAAAAAAGAGAGGCTTAAACACTAATCATACCATAATCTACCAATTAAGAGAGGAAAATTAGCAGAAGAGGTCAATAAACTAACAAGAGAACCCGAAAAAACGGCGGTCCAACCGTGTGTCCGCCCGGCCGGGCATCAATTGACGCGCGGCACTGCCTCCGCGAGCTGCTCAGCCGTGAGCGCCAGCGAATGGAGGTTGCACCGCACGATGGTGTCCACGAACATGCGCGTCTCGTCGTTCGTGTTCCCCGGTGGCACGTCCACCACGTACGACTCGACCACCATGGTCACGAACGGCCCTGCCACCGACGCCGCATCGTGTACGGTGGTCACAGAGCGGTAGTTGGCGAGGCGGTGCTCGCCGCCGACGATCCGGAAGCTAAGCACGCGCCGCTCGTCGTCCAGGATCTCGAGCCGCTCGCGGCTACTCCTGGCAGGCAGCCCGGACACCACGCGCACCTCCCGCACCGACCCCACCGTGCCGCCGTCGCCGTCCACGAGGTGGCAGCTCTTGATGAAGTGCTTGTACGCTTGCGGCCGGTCGAAGCGCCGCACCACCGACCACACCGCGTCTACCGGCGCCGCGATCGCCTGCACCACGGCCGAGCAGCACTGCCCCGCGCCCACCGCGTGCTCGTGGTACCGCGCCACCTCGCCCGGCACCGCTGCGTGCGCCGCGCACGTCACCAAGGCCTTACTGCCGTTGCCGATCCGGCTGTGATGCTGCGGCAACGGCCGTGCAGCTGTGTACGGCATTGTATCAGCCTTGAGTTCTTTTCTGTCTGTAGAGAAGAAATTAAGAGGAGTCGGTTAGGATTAACAATGAGAGTTCAAGGATTTGGAGATGTTATATGTCGTATGGGAGACAATAGTTGGATGGTTGCAAGTTAAATAGTTAATTTTCTTTCGGAAGTCATATACTCGCTTTCGTTAGTGTGTGGTTGGGTAAGTTGATGCGAAAGTATAGGGTTACTTGGGAGATCGAGGTGGCCTGGGAATAGTTAGTTCAGTTAGGGGATGGGAGTGTTTTGACCTTTTGAGATTTGTTTCTAATGAATGTGTGGTATTGATGGAGAGTAAAAAGCCTAAAAGCGGTAGTTCATTTGAGCAATTCTTTAGGGAGGTCAATCCAATATCAAAATGTAATGAGCTAAATTGATGTGCCTCTTGGTCTTAGCCAAACCTGGGCAATGGGTCGTGCCTTTCTAGGCCGGTCCAGCACGATACGATACAGATGTCTTTCAGTCGGGCTAACACGATGCGGATGATGGGTTGTGCTGGGTCTAGAAACTCGACACAATAAGAGGCTAGGCACAGTACGAATGTGGCCCTTTCGTAAAAAAACATCATATCTGCAGTCTAACATATCATCAACTACCTTACCTTAGCGGCTTGGCCCGTCATTAAATATTATATCTCCCCTTCGCCTCCTCCTATGACCCTTCTGGCGTAGTCGTCGTCTCCCCACACCTCCATTGTCTCCTCTCGCCTCCTCCACCCTTGCTTCCTCCCCTCGCCACCACCTCCCCCCGCCGTTGCAGTGCCAGATCCAGCGGCCTTCAGCCATGCCATCGTCGGATACGATCTTGAGGTACCGTACCACTAGCTTTGCCCGCCGTCCCAAGATAAAAAGCGACGACCAGAGGGGAAGAAGACGGCGATGATGTTGGATCTTGACGATCCTTACCACCTCGGTGCTACCAAATTCGGCCTTCCCGCACTGCGTCACCACTGTCCCCAGTCACCATGCGTGTTTCTTCCC
This sequence comes from Otatea glauca, assembly GCA_036346275.1. Lineage (NCBI taxonomy): Eukaryota > Viridiplantae > Streptophyta > Magnoliopsida > Poales > Poaceae > Otatea > Otatea glauca. The sequence continues at coordinate 42,567,669 of CM070712.1, read as the reverse complement.
CGACGTTAGTAAGTTCTTCACCTTCTGCCGAGGTGCACTCCGTCTTTGCAACCACGCAAGTAGGTGCCCTGCTCATCCTCGACTCCTTTCCTCTCCTCTGCAATAGTTAAGATGAACCGGGCCTAAGCCAACACGGTATGGAGGTGGCACGCATGTGCCAATAGGTCATATCTGGGCTCATCGAAGGTGAGTCAGGCTGGCCAGCATGCCACGGATTGCTAACCAGGCTTTGGCAGCATGGCACAGTTTAGGCCCATGTCCCGTCGAACCCATGCCGTGCCTATTCGGTACGGTCTAATGTCCAGGTCTAGTATTAGGCAATAAAATAGGAGCCATGTTGATATGCGTGTTGTTAACTTAGGCGTTTTATATATAGCAACTTGAAGCCATATGTGGTGAAGGTTTAGTTAGACGGCATAAAATTCAATAACGGCGAAACCCCTCAATCGTGAATGGTCTACGTATCTGCTGGCTGGTTTCATTATTTCATACCCAAAAAATTGTCATGAACTTGGCTCAAAATTCGAACTTCCTTTGCTCGTGCATAGATGAAAAGTCAGACTAAATTCACAGCAAGGATATATCATCAACCGGATTCGAACGTTCATAGCACGAAATATCATCGGTGCATGCATGGAGCTAGCCGCCATCACGTAACCGGAGAAATAAATAATGGGCAACCACACAAGTAAAGAAACGGAAGTACAGAACAGTTCACGAGTCATGAATCATGATGCACCTAAGTTAAAACAACTTCAAAATAACCCGGCGCAATTGTTTTTCCCTTGCGGAGAAGCTTTGCCATGTGCCCAAATGGGCTGGGCTGGCTATCGATAGTCGATACTGGCCTGCCAGTTCTCCGTGGACAGACCCAATATTAGTATCAGCCCAGAGACATGATAGGCTCGTGCAGTCGTGCCGTGGCGCGACCCGAAAGGCACAAGTCGCACACGCCCAAGGCTCGTAAAACTCAGTCCAGGTCGGGTAAAGGCCGCCGCCTTTCTGGGAACGCAGGCCCGGGTGGAAAATGCACCGCAACTATTGAGGCAGAAGGCCGCAAGGCGGTGGCCGCTGAAATCAGCGGGCCAAGCCGAACAAACGCTGCAAAGTGGCGACTACAGCGGCCCGCAGGTGTGAGGCAAGCGCGTAGGTGGGGGCAAGTAGACACTGGCCTGCGAGTACTGCGGCCTCCAGACGTATGCGATATGCCCACGTCGAATCCGTGGGCGAGGGCCTTCCGCAACGGATCATCGCATGCACCGAATAACGGCCCAGTTGCGCGTGCTACCAACGGCCCGTCCGAAGCCCTATCCCGTCACTAGCTGCCGTCCGCCGGTGGTGCGCCCGTGCCCGATAAGGACAGGAACGCGGACCTGTGCCGAGCACAATGGCGCACTGCCGGCACGGCGTCCTCGTGCCCACCGTCGCTGCGCCGCCCCAGGCTCAGCCGCTTACGTACGAGGTACGCGACAGGGGGAATAGGGGATTGTTCGTGCCCACTGTAGCTTTGTGCACTGCCTGTCTGCCTCCGGACGTATGCTATGCGGTATGCTCGCCCAGGATGGCGTCTAACCAAACCAAAATTTCTGCACAGGTCAATTGCCCACTAGTTGATCTTGCACGCAGATGCAAGTGGACATGTAGCAGACACCTGCTTCTGCCTGGCTGCCGGTTACATGTGGAATGCAGCTAGCTAGACAGTCCTATTTCTTAATACTGTGTCACCAACCAAAATTCTGGAAGGATTCTACGTTCCAGCAGCCCGTGAATTTGCAATTTGTCCCGATTCCTGACCAACCCATCATTATCTCTACCAATCATCAACAGACAACAGGGATACCACCAATCCGTCATCCATATATCTTTCGTCGTGTATATGGTGTACAGTTCGTCTCACAGCAAATACTGATCTGTATATTGTTCTACTGTAGCATGCTCCCTCCAGTCACGGATACTTTGTTTTGGACATCAACACGGTTTTCAAAACACAGCTTTGATCGCTAATTTCTATTATAATATATTTACAAAAGCCAATAAAATTATAATATTATGAAAGTATTTTTCGAGAAAAATCTGCTCATATGATTTTCAAGTATCGAATTTAAATATTTTAAAAGATATTGATAGTTAAAATTTTCAAAAATTTGACTACACCTATGTCTAAAACGACAACTACTGTGACCGAAGGGAGTATATCAATACTACTTTCCCTGTTCCAAACAAAAAAGAAAAATAATTTATTTCAGTCTTAGAAAGGTAACCATGAGTTCATGACTAGCTTTTGGAGTATCATGCGTATCACCAGAACGACTCTTTCATCCAAACACATGGGCATAAGAACGAAAACAATACCTGTCTGTCACTAGAGAAAACCATATTGGGATGCTCACAGCCTCACACGGTCACACCATATAGAAACTTGGCAGCACACACCTGAAAAGCAGATACAATATAGAAGTCAGTGGAGTTACTCCAAGCTCAGTAGTACAACTACCATGCAATGCATCAGCATGTTTGCTCTGGGCCAAACTCTGCACACTGGACTGTTCAGTACCCAGCAAATACTTGCATTCGGTCCATCTAGAGTAGGATACAAAATCTTCAATTCTGCCAAAAAAAACCAAATCATGAGTCAAGAAAAAACCAAATTCATGCAATAGATGCTAGAGAACTGATATCCAGAAGATATGCATTAGTTACAGCGAACCACCACAATATTTTCCAAAATTTATTAGGCGTGCATGACCCCTCCAGAAATATAATAAGAACCAATTGGAGAGCATTAAAACCCAGGCAAGAAGTTCCTTCTGATGGCACGCCCTGTTCTTCTCCTAGTGCTCCTCCTCTCTTCCACTGCCATTTCTACCTCCAAGAGAATTCAGCCGAAGTTCTCGGCTATCTTCTACTTTGGCGACTCCGTGCTTGACACGGGCAACAACAATCATATCCCAACTTTGGCTGTGGCAAACCATTTTCCTTACGGGAGAGACTTCCCAGGAAAGAAGCCGACAGGGAGGTTCTCTAATGGCCGGCTTGTTCCAGACCTCCTCAACGAGAAGCTGCAGCTCAAAGAATTCTCACCACCGTTCCTGGACAAGAAGCTGCCCGACAATGATGTCATGACAGGGGTGAACTTCGCTTCGGCTGGTTCAGGGTTCGATGACCAGACGTCACACCTGTCCAATACTCTGCCAATGTCGAAGCAGGTGGACCTCTTCAAGGACTACCTCCTCCGACTCAGGAACATTGCTGGAGAAAAGGAGGCTTCCAGGATCATTGCCAACTCTCTGACATTTATCAGCTCAGGAACCAATGATTTTACACGTTACTACCGTTCATCAAAGAGGAGGAAGACAGACATTGGTGAATACCAAGAAGCTGTGCTCCGGATGGCACAGGCTTATGTCAAGGTAAAAATAGGCATTGTCTAAGTTGTTTCTAATCAACTATTTTGTTCCAATTCTCTAGCGTAGAAACTAACAATAACTCTTCTTTGATTTCCCTAAACTGGAGTGCAGGAACTGTTTAACGTCGGGGGGCGGCAGTTCTGCTTGGCAGGTCTTCCGCCATTTGGTTGCACACCTATTCAAATCACATTGAGTGGATACCCTGAGGATGAGAGGGCATGTGTGGATCAGCAAAACAAGGATGCCCAGGTCTACAACTCTAAACTTCAAAAGTTACTTCCAGCGATGCAAGGCTCACTCTATGGAAGCAAAATTGTGTATTTGGATGCATACGAAGCTCTCATGGAGATCCTTGATTATCCTACTAAATATGGTAAGGTTTTTCTATTATGGTCATGATTCACAACTTATCTAGTAAATGTGTTCACTTGTAATGAGATCACTTAAAGTTGTGAAGCAAAACACCAAGAGAGCGTCTTAACTCATAATCCTAGCAAAAGAAGAATTGGTACACACCACGGTGCTAAACTTGTCCGCCAACAACTAGAAGCTGGCAGAAAACCAAACATCTAACAGCTTAATGACAAAGGGCAGATGTACCATTTGTTATTTATTCATGTCAACCTAGACTGCTTTCTTGTAATTAATACCGGTTCTCACCAAAGGTTTGCCATGATAACAGGGTTTACAGAGACAACGCGAGGATGTTGTGGGACTGGGCTCAGAGAGGTCGGACTGTTTTGCAATGCATTGACTCCTACATGCATGAATGCGTCATCCTATGTATTTTACGATGCTGTGCACCCAACAGAGAGGGTTTATAGGATAACAACTGATTACATACTGAAAAACGTTATTCCACAGTTTTAATGAATCAAATGCTCAAATAAGGGTTTCGTTTTTTTTATATAAAAAAAAGTTCAAATAAGGTTTTCCTCCTTGTATTAATTCATTCGGCTCATTCTTTTGGATTTGTACTGGAAGTCCATTTTTTAAGAAAGGAGTCCTAAAATGTGTTTCATCTATCATGTCATGCATAATATGCTTTACTCCTTGGTCTTTTCAACAATGGATTTAAGGATGAAAATACAGAGGTCGAAGGCATAGAACTGTGACTGGATTAGAGAAACTTGAGATGGCTACACAAGGAAAATGACTACAGGGTCTCCTGCAGAGTGCAGAGATGTCATCCACAGTGGAAATTACAGTGGGGGATTAACAGATATATATAATGTACCAGCTGGAAGAAATGGAATCGCAATGGCTCATAGTATGAGTCGAGAACGATGAAAGGAAATTTTGCATAATTTTCTGTATTTAAACAGAAATGTTGTAGGTCCAACTAAGGATTCCTCCTAAACAAAAGGTTAACATGGCCCTCAACTTCCTTCAATATAAATAAATAAACAGAACCCTCATACGGATTCAGCATGAAAAAGAATATAAACCAATCGTTGACAAACAACTTGTTGCATACATATTGGCCATTATTTTTAAATGCTTGTTCATATATTGGGCAAGTTTAATAGTGAACATAACCTCTCTTTAATTATAGTAGATAAAAAAACCCCGACTAAATCAGTACAATAGTATATCAGCACCAGTTGCTAGGGGACTTCACATGATCTTAATTAGTAAAGCACTAACCACTATAACACATATATTGTGAAAATAATACAGTGGCAGAGTTACAGAGACACACCTTACACTATTCTCCCTGAGAAACATTAAACACAAATCAGCAAGTAGCAGCCAGAAGAGACACTCCATCACCTGGCCATTGCTTTGAACAACTGCTGAATCTGTGACTGCATATCCTCAGGTCGCATATATGGTTCCCTTCCAGCCCCTGTTGCCTTTGACGTCTCAATTATATCCCTGTAGGCTGGAATGACCAGATCCTCCACCAAAATGCTCAAATCCACTGCTTGCTGCTTCTCCACCAATACCCACCGTGACTGCACCTGGCAAACTGCTTCCACAAAGTCATTGAAATGGCTCAGCTTCTCCATCATAACATTAACATTGCTGTCAAACCTTTTGTCCATCTCAAGTATCATGACAGCCTTCCCCCAGGTAGCATGTCGATATTCCAAACCCCATTGGCAAACCTTTGCAGATATTACACTGGTCCAATCCTCACCCAGCAAGACCTTAAGCTCACAACCATTGACTTTCTTGATTATATAGATCCCATTGTTAATTAGATACACGCAACTGAGAGGGACATGGCGATAAACCTTGGATTTGGGCTCAAGATTCTCCATGAGCACATACACAATCCAAGCAAGGCGGACCGCCAGTGATGATGTTGGACGGTCAGGGTCTATTGGACATGTTTCAGCACAACCAAACTCCAGCAACATCATTTCTTCCAAAGTATGGCGAGATACACATGCTGCCATAAGGTAGTTCATTACATACCTTGTTATCGGATGCACATGATCTGAGTCTCAAGTTCCTCCCAGGCTCCCACGATTCTGACTGGAACGTCTCTGCCAAGTGAGCATGAACCCCAAGGCGGGCAATGCTCTTATCAATGAAGTTGCGGCGTGCAGCAGCATAGTTCTAAGCAGATGCATTACCAAAACCAGCAGCAACCATCCTTCTTGCAATCCGGTTTGCCTCAAAGATCATAACCTCTGGTAAGGTATCAACGATGATGTCAAAGTTTTTAACTGGCAGTGCTACAAGGGTGTGGCTGTCATCATCATTATGGTTTTTTCTTGATATTGTGGTAACCACTGTTGGCATCGAAACCAGAAGTATCAATCAGGTGCTGGAACTCGTTTCCAAGCCTCGAGGCACAGCACTCTAGAAAGCGATCAAAGCTCTCAAGGAGGGCATGGTCTGCTGAGGTGTTGTCGAGGCTGTGGATGGTGGAAGTTAGTTCATCCACAGCTTCTAGGAAGGCATTAGCATCATCAGAACTGGTCCAGAGGGGCCGATCCAAGCTAAGGAACTGGGAAATCAGATCATCGAGTGCTTGCAGAGTATCCTCCATGCCACTCATCGATGCTTGGGAGTAATAAGTCTTAGTTTAAGTCTCTTCAGATCTAGAACTTTGTGAATATATGGACCTCCTGAGTTTTCAGTGCAAGTAATAGAAGAGGATGGTGGAATCCAGTCCAATCATCTGCAGCTGACAAAATTGACTAGTTCAAACATTTCATAATTCATACTTAACGTTCTGAGAAATGAGATTGCAAAACATACCTCAATGAAGGCGAATTCGAAATTGAGGATGCAAAAGGATGTCTACCAATTGTCGCACTGAGATACATACAACTTCATCCCCATGAAAATGAGCTCTTAATGTTCTAAAATAATAAACAATCTTAGTGGACCACCAATTATGTAAGAGGGGCAAGGGGTTCTGCATATGTGGACAAAGCCAGAGCAGAATTTCCAGATAATAAAGCTGTTTGTTGGAGGGTCAAAGGAGCTTACATCAGGATAGCAAAATCCAATAGTTTCATTGAAGAATATAATTACAACGCATTATTTCATGGCAATTGCACCCTTTTGACTTTTCTTGAAACCAACACAGCAAGTTATTGAAAACTAAAAGGCAAGCTCTGACAAATTGAACATAAGTTTTAAAAAAATAAGAGCAGATTTGCTATATGGGTAGGTACATCTTTTACCAAAAAAAAAAAGAGGAGTCCATGATGCACTGGTCCAAAATTGTGTAAAAATTCAGGGATGTGCTACATACATGCAAAAATTTAAGATCAAATCCATCCATAGTTGCAGTAACCAAAAGACAGCGCATATATATTCATAAATTGTGTGTACTATTACTTGTCTTTTTTAGTTATCTCAATTAGTTATTGAAATCTTGAAATTTGCAGGTATGTACTATATATTGGTAGCTGTGCATCTATAGTTTTTCCACATTTTGGATGTAGTAGTACATGCAATGCGTAATGCACTACATGTAAGTGGGGATAGCTACCCATATGGCCAGCAGGTTATTTTTGATATATATAATATAGTCAATTTGCAGGTGGTCAAACATGCCCTACATGTAGTTACAAAAGACAGGAATAAACACTTGCTACACGCTTGGCTGCTCCATACTGCTTCACCCAGCAAAATTTTTCCACGAGAAGCCTAAAATTCTATATTTGAATTTTGAACAAGGAACCTCAGTCAACCTTAGATTATGCCTGATTTATTCACACAATTTTTCCTTATCTTCTTTCAACAGTGTTAACAAAACTGAATTTTTAAAAGTTGCACTAAGTAACAAAATTCCTAATTATAGCCTCATCCATTACAGCTTTTTCTAGCAAATTTATAGAGAGGGTTTATTTAACAAATGGAATAAGTAATAATATTGAATATTATATATTGATGTAAACATAATACAGGAGAAATATAAATCTGTTTGGGGCATCAACACACAAGAGAGAGTAAGCAGATTAGCTTGTCATGCTTCCTATGATAGGGCTCTGTCTCTTACTACTCTAACCATCATAAAAGTTAGGTCATACAATAGCTAAAGCCTGATGGATCTGAAATCGAAATAGATGCTTCTCCTTCATCACTTGAGCACATATGCTGATTTTGGAAGAAGGTAATTAAACATGTATTTGAAATACACAAAATCAGCACACTTGATTTGTGAAAATTAAAGGAGCAATTAAGCCAAAAAAGGAACTGATAATATGGCAAATAAGATTTACCATTACCAATTGATACAGAAACACCTCCAACAATTTACACAGTTCAAGAAGCCCATGATTTGCTCATCTAACTAGCAAGGTGGCCCGCGCCCTTGGTAATACATATGTGATTTTGCTTTTTGGATAATAGATCGTTGTGGTAATTTACAATATTTTGATATTATATATTATAAGAGAGAACAATTGATATAGAAACACCTACAACAATTTACACAGTTCGAGAAGACCAAGATTTGCCTCATCTAACTAGCAAGGTGGCATGCGCACTTGGGCATGCATTATCCATAAATCATGTTTAAATGATTTGGCAATACATATGTGATATTGCTTTTTGAATAATAGATCGTTGTACAATTTACGATATTTTGATATTATATATTATAAGAGAGAATATACTCACTCTGTTTCCTAATACTTGTCACATGTGACCGAAACTTTCTTCTTCAAATACTTGCATAACAAATCAATAAAACATAGCATAGCATAACATTTTTCATCTATACCATCATCACTTAATTTCATTGTTGCAATGCTTGTCTGTTTCATTCGGTACTTTTTTAGTGCACATCACATTGCTTATACCGGTATAGCCGACTAAACATTTGTTGATGTATCACCCTCTTTAATCTCTTCATTCCGTGGAGGTCCACCAAAAAAAGAGTTAGAATATTTTCTTTTTTTAGAATTTTTAGCATATTCTATATTTTCTTAGCGATTGTAAAAAAACATGTCATCGAATTTTATTACATAATAGTTAGTAATACACACACAAATAAAATTCCTTATCTTATTTATTTTTTTCTCAAATTAGCATATTTTTATAATTTTAATTCTGAATAAAACCAAAAATTATATTTCTCACTTAGTATGGAACTAAAAAACCCTTAATTTCCTTTTATCTTTATTCTTTTGTTATCTTTTGTTGTTATTTTTATTTAATTTTGAATTCAAAGTTTTAATTTAGAGTTCGTGTGAAAATCAAATGGCTAATTTCCTTTTTGTTTTTTATTCCGAATTTATGTTAAGCTTCATTGTTATCCTTTTATTTAATTTTGCATATCAGTTTTAGTTTGGAATTGGTATACAAATCCAACAGCTAACTTTTATTCCAAATTTCAGCTATGTACACGCTTTAATTTGGAGCTCGTATGAAAGTTAAATTATTGATTTTCTTTTATTTTTTATTCTGAATTTCTGTTATTTTTTATTGTAGGCTATTTATTCTAATCTAAGCTGTTAATTTTATTGTTATTTTTTATTTAAATTAGAATATTAGTTTTAGGTTAGAATTGACATACAAATCCAACTAGTAATTTTTATCTAATTTTATTATGAATTTTAGCTATGTATGGGTTTTGATTTGGAGATAATATAAAAATCAAATGGGCTAATTTCTTTTTATTTTTTATTCTTAATTTTTATTATTTTTTATTCTACTTGGTATAGACTCTTTCTTTTAATCTAAATTGTTATAACTCAAGTCCGCTAGATAGACGGTTAGATATTTTTTTTAAAATAATAAGATCCAATTGCTACTACAATTCAACTTAGTTAGGGTTCACCAAATTAATGGCTAAAAGTTTTGCTTTTATTGAGAATTTCTAGCATATTTCTCTTTTTTCTTAGCTATCCTCCACAAGCTTTTAATATATAACTAGCAGATTTACCCGCGCAGTCTAGATATTACGATACAATTGTCGTTGATATACAATTCTACTTCCAATGATTGAAATACAATTGTATTTGTTATATAACTCTATTTATATATGATTAATCTGCACCGTTATAATCTAGTCCCACTAAAATAAGTGGTGGAGATCCTTTCTTTGATATACAAATATGTTTTCAATGATTGAAATACAATTGTATTTGTTATATATGATTAATCTGCACCGTTATAATTTGGTCCCACCAAAATAAGTGATAAATATTTTTCTCTTTTTCTTTCGATTAATGTGAGAATTTATGATTATTGTAGTATTTTCTTACCTTTAAAATGAAGGAGGTGTCTTGAATATCACCGTTTGTTTATACATATATAGATAGATATAAAGCCCAACCTTAAGGCATAACACCATCAAATCTAGAATGTTATCATTACCAGTGTTCAGTTATCCGCCATAATAAAAATGACACCAAAATCACAGCTATAGCAGCATCATGCTATAATTAATTAATCACTTGGCCACTCCTTCGAACAAATGTTGGATGCATGCTTCGACATCTTCTGGGGTATGCTTGATGAACAAATCCCGTGCAGCTTCTGGAGATGATCTCAACCTTGCAATTAAGCCTGTATATGCAGGCATAACAGAATCTGTTATTGCTGCCCTAACATCCGCACACAGCTGGTCATCTACGATCACCCACCCCGACTGCGCCGCACAAATCTCCTCCAAGTAGCCGTTGAACATCAGTAGTTTTTGCAGCATGGCCTTCGCAGGGAGACTACCAATGCCAGGACCTCCTGTCTGCAGAACTGACATGACCTTTGCCCAAGCCCCACGCTGGTACTCCATACTCCACCGGCGTACTCTACTCATCATTTGCTTCATCCACTCATCACCAAGCAAAACCCCGAGCTCACTGTCATTCACCTTGTGAATAATGTACTTGCCATTATTCATCAAAAAGATGGAAGCAAGCGGCGGGTCCCTATATATCTTAGACTTAGTTTCCAGATTTTTGTGAAGCACATCCATTATCCATGCAATGTGCACGGCAAGTGACGACGTGGGGCGATCAGGATCAACAGCAATAGCTGCCCCGCCAGCAGCACCCAAGTCACCTTCCATCACCTCTTCCAGTGTTTGTCTTGATCCACATGCAGCTCGGAGATAGTTCATGACATACCGAGTGATTGGGTGTATGCCACCACCGGGCACAGCAACACGGGCTGGGTCACGGCGGATGAGATTCTCCAGCTCCATGAATATACCTTTGATAGAGGAACCAAGGGTATTGCATACCGAGGACACCTCAGCGCGAAGTGCTGCAGAGTAGGGATCAGAGAAGACAGAGTCAAGGTCGGGGAGGAGGTCACGCACTGCCTCGTACAGGTCGATGACACGGAAGAGGCGCTCTGGTGCACGGCTGGCAGAAGCAACAGCGTCGCCGAATGAGATAAGCTGCAGCGCCTGGGTGCGAACTGCAGCAACAAAGGAGAGGTCACCATAGGGGGCGAGACCGTCGAAGACACGGTCGCAGAGGCGGCGCTCGCTGGGGATCAGGATGCGGAACACCATCTTGAAGGCCGGGATCCATCGAGCAATGTCGAACTCGAGCTCCTCCCATGATAAGGAGTGGACCTCGTCGGCAGTGCGGGAAGGGATGCCGAGGCGTGCGACGCTCTCGTCGATGAATCCGCGGCGCGCGGCCGCGTAGGCCTCGGCGCACTCGCGGCCAAAGCCAGCGTCCACCATCCGCCGTGCGATCTGGTGGACGTCGGAGACCGACCCCGGCGGGAGAGCGTCGATGACCACGTCGAAGTCCGAGACCGGCTTGGCGATTGGGATTGGCTCGTCGCCGTAGCCGTCGTCCGCGTCGTAGTCCTCGTCCTCGCTCTCATCAGACCCGAACCCGCCGGGCGCCGCCGTCGCCGCGTCGTCGGGACGCTCGATGAGCGCCCGGAATTCGTCCTCCAGCCGGACCATGCACCGGCTCAACAGCTCGTCGGCGCGGTCGAGAAGCCCGCGGCTGGTCCCCGCCGACTCCAGCTCCTGCACGGTGCCGACGAGGTCGTCCACCGCCTCCAGGAACGCGTCTGCGTCCGCGGAGTCGGCCCATATCAGCCTATCCATGGTCACGAACTGCGAGATCTGCCGGTCCAGCGTGCGCACGGTCCGCTCCAGCGACGTCACCGGCGGCATCGCCGCCGCGGCCGAGGCGCCGCGGGCGGGGCGGGGCGGCGGCGAGGCCGGCATCGAGTGCTCCCCACCCCACCTCCGGCGGCGGCCGCCGAGGCCGCGGCCGCGGCGCGCGTGGCGTAGAGCTTGTCGAGCGAGAGGCGCCCGTCGTAGTTGGAGAATACCTTCAGTATGTCCTCCGTCATCGTGTCATTGCGGCCCAGGGTCTTGACGATGTGCTGCACCGTGGCAAGCAGCTTCTCCTCGCCGTCCTCCGCCATAGGACCGTCGCCAGAAGCCTCTCCGGCGACCTTGCGTATGATTCGGGCTAGGGTTTGGCGTTCAAGCCGTGCGGCCGTGGAGCTGCTCCAGGCTCCAAGTGAAGACGCGGTGGTGGTCTGGCGAACAGAGAACGATGGACTGGCCGCTCAACGCTCACTGGCTGGAGTGACACCGTTGTAAATTGGAACGTTATGTTCGAAAATTTACCGTCCCGCAGCAGGGTAAATCGCGGTGGGCGGTGGATGGGAGGGTGGGTTGGTCGGGTGGACGGTCGGATGAAGACGTGGAGGTGGTGGCAACAACGGGTAAAAACTGCGGTGACCTCGGGACATGAGAAAGAAAGGAAGTGTAAGACTGGGTGGTGGATTGGAGGGTGGGAAAAGCATAAATGCAGACAGTAACGCCGCTGGGGGAGTAGCTGGGGGTTTAAATTCTCACTGACAGGTCGGCCTCGGGCCACAGGCTACGGAGTGGGCTTAGGTAATTGGGTGTCCCGTCGAGATGGAAAGCACGCACATCACACTTACATCCGACTGCTCATATGTAGCTGTCGTTTTTTACGAATATAGTACATCTGAGCAAAGGGAAGATGGTATAGGACATCTGTCTTCCATGCCGCGTCATGCGGTGACACTGTGACAGCGCGGCTGCAGCGGAGACCACGACACATCAGCGTCGGTGTGGAAGGCAAAGAGGCCTGTCACGGTAGGGTATCTACTATGGGCAGTGCCTAATGGATCGGGCCCGAGGCACGTCACTGTAGAAACAGTTTGACCCGACTGTAAACGGGCCGGGTCGGCACGGTCCGTGGCCCGTGCCGTGCCATGCCGTGTTTAGCTCATTTAATTTAAAAAATATCCGTTTTATAGCTGTTGGAGGATCAAAAAATTCAAAAAAAATTCGAAAAAATTCAACATACTTCGAGTTTTTCTAATTATTCTAAATTTTTTCTATTTTTTTTTAATTTTTTTTTTAAAAAATTGGTGCTAACAGGCTACCGGGCCCGTTAAACCCGCGAAGACCAGTCGACGCAAGACGCGCCGAGAGGCCAACGGCCACCCCAAGACGTGAGCGCCATCTCGAGACGATGGTAACGCGCACATACTGTTTACAAGCGGGGCCTAAACGGGTCGTGTCAATTTTTAATCGGGTCGTGCCGTGCGGGACGACCCATTTGGCCATCTCTAGTACCTACCATAAAACCACCTGCCATGCCGAGTAGGTTTTAAAAATCGCGGTTTTCGAGCCTAACGTGCTGGTTTAAAAAAATAAATCGACTGAAAATTTAAATTTCTGGTGTGAATTTTTTTGAAAAAAACAAGTTTAGAAACGTTTTTGAGCCATTCAAAATGTAGAAAATAGAAAAAGAAAAAAAAAGAGTGGTAGTTATGTGTTGTTGATGCATGCATGTGCATTTTTAGTACCAATATTTACTTTATGATGAAATACTCATTATGTTCTTGATGAAATTTTAGTACCAATATTTACTTAATGAAGAAATACTCACTGTGTTAATGATGAAATGTTCACTGTTTATTTGTTCGAGTATGTTAAGTAGCAATATATAGTAGTAATATTTACTTCAACATATTTTAATATCAACATTTGTTCAATTATATTTAGTAGCAATATTTGTTCAAGTATGTCAATTATTATAAGTATTTTTAGTAGCAATATTTGTTCAATTATATTTAGTAGTAATATTTATTGAAGTATGTCAAGTAGCAATATTTACTTACACATATTTTAGTAACAATATTTGTTCAATTATATTTAGTAGCAATATATTGTTCAAGTGTGTCAAGTATTAGAAGTATTTTTAGTAGCAATATTTGTTGAAGTATGTCAGGTAGCAATATTTGTTCAACTATGTCAAATAGCAATATTTGTTGAAGTATATTTAGTAGCAACATTTGTTGAATTATATTTAGTAGCAATATTTGTTTATTTATATTTAGTATCAATATTTGTTGAAGTATATTTAGTAGCAATAGACGACACCCGAAAATGGTACTATTTGTTCAAGTAACGATATTTGTATGCACAGAAATTATCTTGTTATGGTATATTTTAATATGTTAATGTTATTCAATATTGAAAAGCTTATTTCTCATTGTATGCATGCATGAACTACCAAAATTGTAGTATGAAAGTTGTACTATGTACCACTAGTTTTATTCTATACTTATTTTGTTGTACAACGTACAATTTGACACAAGCAATTTTTTGCAAATTATTTACACAAGCAATTTTTGTAAGGTATTGAAATGTGAATGGTATTGATATGTTATTATGTGAATACCTATTTTTGCACTTGTTGGATTGATATGTGAGTAGTATTGAAATGAAAGATTATTTGTTGACATATTATTGCTGAATGCCTACTTTACAACTTGCAATTGTCTAAAATATAGCAAAGGTCGTGTCAAAAAATTTCCATATTTAGGAAAGATCATGCCGGATTTTTTTTCGTGTTTCTCCATACTTTTTTATATATATTTCTTACATTTTTCCTATTTTTTTGTCTTTCATGGATTTTTTTACAAACTTTACAACATTTTTTGCAATTTTCCCGATTTTTTTACATTTCCCCCTATTTTTTCAACTGTCTTCTGTTTTTTTGACGGTTTTCGAGCATTTTCGAGCGCTTTTCACTCGCCGATTTGGTCAAATTTCAAATTGATTTGACTTTCCAAACTGTTATGGTTTTAATGGTTTTCGAGCGATTTTTCGCTGCCGTTAGTGTCAAAGTTTAAGCTCGAAACGGTTTTTATTAACTCTGGTCTATGGCACCAGTATGCACGGGATTTTGCAACTCAATGAGTATAATCATAACTATGTGTGTGTGTTTCACTTGATTGCAAGAGCCCACATACAAACAATGCAAGAGTAGAACAGCATATTCAATTCACAGCCGGTCGCGCATGGCGAGTGCAGAAAAGACGCGCGTGTGGCCGCCGCCTCGCTGTCTAGCTGGTCGGGTGCAGAAACAGCTTCCCGTGCTCCGGTAGCGTGGAAGCGTACCGGACTCATGTATCATGTATGTGTTAGTTGCTGTATCACTTGTCTGATTCTGCGTCTCATAAGAAGTGACATGTGTCATTTTCTAATCCTTTTGTGCTTGTTTGGGGGTATTTTTGTAAAAACTCGTGTGCCATGGCTACTTTCGCAAAGAAAATGGAGAAAAGGGCTAGTATGGTAAATGTCTCCTTACAACCTACGCGTATATGCATCCTACACGTATATACATGCATGTGCATCTTATACATACGTTATTTCTTTTTAAAAAAAATCATAGTGTCTAAAGCGTAAGTATGTATTATCCCACTAAATACACAGCGTATGTTTATGCATACGAGCCTGCGTTTGACAGCGGACGGGCTCACCGACGGACTACGAGCTCGAGACGGAAAGGTTTTGGTGACAGTGGGACGGAAAGTTCAGGGAGGTGACTCCTCAACTTGGGTTGTGCTGTTGGGCACTAGGCATTACCGCATTAGGCAGCGCCTCATGGTGGTTCCGGGCCGATACCAAATAAAGGCCCAGTGTGACAACATACATTGACAGCACGGCCTGCCGATTTGTAGTTGGTCTCGGCGCACTACCGATAAAGCGATGACGTGTGGGTCCAGAGCTAGTCCCACATCCACACCCACAGTCCCACTGATGTGAAGTGGAACTGGAGACGGGCGCAGAACCACCAATCAGCGGAAGCATAAAACCGCTGTCTCCTAACGGGCAAATCAACCCCGACTCAGCCGATTCCCTCACAACAGACGCCATGGCCTCCGCACCGACGTCGCCGCCCTTGCTCCCCGTAACCAACCCCGCCGCAGGCGGCGGCGGTTCCGCTCCATCCTCCGGTACCGGCCTCTCCGACGCGCCGCTCGCCACGCCGGCCTTCCGGCTCTTCCTCGGCCGGCTCTCCGATACGGCGCGGCACTCGCTCGCGGACCGCCGCCCGTGGACGGAGCTGCTCGACCGGACGGCCTTCTCGCGGCCGGACTCCCTCTCCCAGGCCACCTCGCGCCTGCGCCGCAACCTCGGCTACTTCCGCGTCAACTACGCCGCCGTGGTCGCCTTCTCCCTCGCGGCCTCGCTCCTCGCGCACCCCTTCTCCCTCCTCGTCCTCCTCGTACTCCTCGGCGCCTGGTGCGTCCTCTACGTCTTCCGCGCCTCCGACCAGCCCGTCGTGCTCTTCGGCCGCACCTTCACCGACCGCGAGACGCTGCTCGGCCTCATCGTCGCGTCGGTGCTCGCCTTCTTCCTGACCTCCGTCGCCTCGCTCATCATCTCCGGGCTGCTCATCGGCGGCGCGATCGTCGCCGTGCACGGCGCCTTCCGCATGCCCGAGGACCTCTTCCTTGACGATCCGCCTGCTGGGTCCAATGGCAACCCTACCAACAGGCTGCTATCCTTCCTCGCGTCGCCCGGATCTGGGGTTTGAGGCGGGACAAGATCTGGTAGGGTTCTTGGACTCGTCGAGTGAGTCAGAATTGGTATAGATCTGGTTTGTTAACTGTAACTAATTGCTTCTCACTCCGTTGGTACTTAATTGCGAGTAGTTATGGATATGCAGATCTGATTTTGGTTTAATCCGTGCCTCGAATTATGCAGAGATCTGCAAGAGTTGTACTTATCTTAGATTTGATCAGATGTGGTGCCTGGCCACTGTCAAATTGTTAGCATATATGATGTATCTCTCAGCTCTTTGAAACAATTGAACATCATGGCAGATTTATGGTTCTTCGATCACTTTCTGCGCTCTTTGGAACATTTGATCAACAAAGCTTTATATTAGCAAACGAAATTACTCCCTCCGGTCATAGATGGGTCATAAATAGTTGTCGTTTCGGACATATGTACAATCAAACTTTCAAAATTTGACTATCAATATAATATTTAAATTGGATACATGAAAATTATATGTGTAGATTTCTCTTGAAAAGTAATTTCATAATATTACAATTTTATTAGGTTTTATAAATATGTTATAATAACAATTAATAGTCAAACTTATGTTTTGGAGACCGTGTTGTTGTCCAAAACAACAACTATTTATTTGTGACAGAAGGGAGTAACAAACAAAGATTTACAGGGTTAGATGTATGTCCAATTGTCCAGAACTTAAAGGCTTTACCTTCCGATATAAGTTGTACAAATCTTGAAGCAAGCAAATGGGTAAGTAATTATCATCTACCTTTCGTTCATACTTTAATATTTGTGCAACTTTTGAAAATAAATGCATAGAAACACCTCTCGCTAGGTTATTGTTGTGAGTGCAACCCATTAACATTTTAACGGATGTGCTTAGCTGCAGTTATGACATGTTCTGCAAAGTAAAATTGTTTCAGTCTAAAATTTTGACATTGGTTATGTAGAATATAGTAGTACTTTCCAGTTTACTTGCATCAGATCAATATGTTGGTTGTAGCTTATTGGATAAGCATTGCTTTGTTAGATTTTCTCTTTGGTGCATGGATTTGAAGAAGCTTAATGACTTGTTTGCCCAGAGCATTGCAGGAATTGATTTTGCTGTAAATACATCAGGATATATAATTTAAAGAGTGCTTCCTGCAAAATAATGTTAAAATTGTTTTCCATTATCCTTCTGGGCAAGTAACTATGAATTTCTGA
The DNA here is from genome assembly GCA_036346275.1 of Otatea glauca. NCBI lineage: Eukaryota > Viridiplantae > Streptophyta > Magnoliopsida > Poales > Poaceae > Otatea > Otatea glauca. The sequence goes on along the minus strand of CM070712.1, from coordinate 42,549,807 downwards.
TTGCCATCGTCAATTTCTGTGTAGTTCCTGTTGAGTCAAGTCTTGCATAAATATATTCTTCTCACAACATGCAGTCACAGTATTGTAAGTCTAAACTATGATGGTCGTTTCATAGTTCTTGCCTGTTTGAACTACCCATGACTTCATGAGGCCATGAGGCCTATGACCATGCATGATATGTCTGACAGCTACTGGATCATGTAGATTGAGATAGCTTGCTGAACACAATTGATGCTGAAATCGACTGTAGCAGGAGTTCAGTGGTGGTCGACCTGGCTGTGATCGAAGATGTCTGTTGAGAATTGAAATTAATGTTTTCACAGCATTGTCATATATTATGTTGAATCATGGAGTAATATATATATATCGTTTGCCTACCTGTAGAAAATTGTATCAGTGGGATTTTGGTGGTCTTGTGTTTGCAGTTTAAAGGAATGTGTAGTTTGCAAATAGTCATCTGTGTAGTGTCTGATTTTATCACTGGTACTGAAGGCAGGGGTCTGATTCTTAAGCTAAATTTTACTAGCCGGTCACGATTATCAAACTTAGACGCCGTGTGCCAAATTTTTTTAAGTTTTGTATGTTGGAAGTTGGAACATGGAGTAGAACTTTGCTTCTATTGGACCTGTGTTGAAGATAGAGTCGATCAAATTTTGCGGCCATATTGGCCTTAGAGTTATTGTAGGTATTGGCTAATGATTGGGACTGAATTTTCCTGAACTTTCCTAAGACTTGGGCACTTTCTAAGAAATCTGTCGGCGTTCTTCGAGTTGGAGATGTTTGATGGGAAAGGAATTTACGGGTTGTGAACTGTGATTCTACTGCCAGAAGAACCTTTGCAAGTTGCAATGTGGTCTCACTTATGTTTTCTTTCTTACTGTACTTGAGTAACTTTTGCTTAGTTCGTGACTTCAACGTATGAATGGCGACAAGTCGTTGATCTCGCATTTTTCTTCAGGATCAACATTTCAATTTGCCGTCGCACTTCTGCAGTGGTAGCTTGACTAACACTTGCTACGAAAAAAAGGATCTATTCCCAAATAATACGCAGTAAATTACATAAATTTACAGGGGCAAGTTCAAACCCAAGCTGAAAAATCAATCCCACTAGTACTCAAGATCACAAAATACCCCCCAAAAGGCAGCAACTGAAAAATACAACATGAACAGGCTTCCATACTCTTAACGCAGTATCTTGTGCTGATCATTAGCACATTGGAAGATCAACTGGAGGCGCCTCCAGGGCCTCCAGTTTGCCATACCCATCCTCCACCAGGAACGCCATTGCCAGGCCCCAGGTTATGTGCACGTCGAGATGGCAATGCATGAGCCACACCCCCGGGTTGTCGGCGACGAACCGGATGACCGCCCAGCCGTTCACCGGCACCGCCACGGTGTTGCGCTGGGGCGGGTCGACGAGGTTGAACTTCTCGGCGTCCTTCTTGGGGTCGAAGTTGCCGAAGCCCTCCGCGAGGATGTAGAAGTCGTAGCCGTGGATGTGGATGGGGTGGTTCTCCGGCGTGACGATGCTGGTGTCCTGCAGGACGATCTGCACCACGGAGCCGAACCTGAGCTTGTACAGCTTCGTCGCGGGGACCGGCTGCCACAGATCGCGGCTGACGCTCTGCGCGGTGTAGTCGAACTGCACCGGCGGGTAGGCCGGGAAGTCGGTGGTGAACACGCCGGGGATGCCGTAGTAATGCGCATAGAGGAGGGAGGAGGTCCGCGGAAAGACGAAGGAGACGTTGTTCATGCTGGCCGTGAAGCGTGTGTTGTTCGGCCCGGCGCATTGCTGCCCCGGCATGCAGTTGAACAGGCCGAGGCCGATGGTGAAGAAGAGGTTCTCGTCGACGGGCCCGGGGACCTCGACTTTCCGGGGGCTCTTGATGCCCGCGGCGAAGGCGGTGGCGGTGTCGGTGTCGTTGAATGCTGGGAGGACCGGGAACGCCGGCGGGATCGTGGGGCCGAAGTCGTTGCTGCAACCGCAGTCGTACTCGATAATGGCCGTGGTGGTGGTGTTGTCGAATGCCACGCCCTGCCCGCTGACGTAGGCTCGCGCGGCGATGTAGTACCGTGTGGGCGCCTGGTCCATGGTGACGAGGACGTCGGTGGTCTGGCCCGGCGCGAGCATGAGCACCGAGGTGGTGAAGGGCTTGGTGTAGGACGCGTCGGCGGCGATGACGGTCATCCTGTGGTGCGCGATGGAGACGAAGAGCTCGTGGTTGAGGGCAGAGTTGATGAACCGCAGCAGCGCCGTCTCGCCGGGCTTCACCGGGATAGCGGTGGTCTCTGCCGACCAAAACACACATACATTGTTAACTGTGTGTGTTACATGCATTACAGAGAAGACCGTGTTGTGCGTCCTGCAGGCTGACATGCACGTGAGAGTGGTACCTTGTTTGGAGCAGTTGTAGAGGTCACCGGGCTGGCCGTTGATGGTGAACGCATCAGAGACGTTGGGTGCACCGCCGGTCCTCTGGGCCTCCCGGATGACATCGATCGGGTTCGCGTCCCACCATTCCCCTGTCCATCCATGCATCATCGGCAAGATTTTCAGTGCCATTTCATTCAGACAGTAGTAACAATCTAGTATCAGGTCACTGTTAGCCTGTTACGTTCTGATCGTTGGTTGGATACTTAGAATCGAAAAAACGATGGAGGAGAAGGAAGGGTCGAGACCGAGCAGGATGGGGACTTCTCGCGAGGGTTTGGCGAACGGGTAGGTCTTGTTCTCCCTGGGGCGGATGACGAGGGCGCCGTAGACGGTGGCCCTGAGCCAGGAGCTGTGCGCGTGCCACCACAGCGTGCCCTCCTGCCCCTCGATTCTGAAGCGGTACTTGTAGCTGCCGCCCGGCTTGATCGGGCACTGCGTCACGAGCTCCGGCCCGTCCGCCCACCCTGTCCTGAACTGCCGAATGCCGTGCCTGCATACATGTCGCGTGCCGTACGTACGCGCACAGACACCACCAGAGGACTGAAGTTACTAAAAAAGCGCGCGCATTTACCATTCGCGGCGGTCGATCAGGAGCTAGCTAGATATATAGATGCCGTGCGAAACTGCAAAAGTAAGTAACCAGTACCAGTGGATGGTGACGTTGTACTGCGCCTGGTTGACGACGCTGACCACGAGGGTGTCGCCTTCCCGGACCTCCAGCGTCGGCCCTGGGAACTGCCCGTTCACCGTGATGACATTGTGCGTCTTGCACAGCCTCTTCACCGGCGTCTCTTGCACCTAATTTGATCAGTCGTTACCACCGAACACAAACATGCCACGCAAACGGTCAGAACTGTACCCAAAACAGCAGTACCCTTGCTAGGAGAAAGAGAGAGAGAGTGTATATATGATCACGTACGACGAAGTCGTGGTAGTGCACTTTGGCGTTGGCGAGCAAGGCGAACGCGAGGCAGCTGCACGAGAGCAGAAAGAGCAGCCGGGACGACGCCATGCCGATCGAGTGTTGCCGCGTTGTTGTTGGCGTCCGTCCGCGCACCGTAAACCGGACGAGGGCTAGTAGCTTTCGCCGGAAGGCTTCCGAGCTGGCGATGAGACTTCCACAGTGAGTCGACGGTATATATAGCGTTTCAGAAGAGCAGGATCCAGGTGTACGTCTTGCAGGCCTGGTTGGTCGATTAGGTTTTGATTTTTGCATGGAGAAAAAGTTTTGCAGCAGCCATCAAAGTGCCTGCGCCGAGTTCGTGTGTTTCAAACTTTCAACCCTGCGGATGGTTTGGTGCACCCACTGGCCTGCTCCCGTTGGCGCGGTGTTTTCACATGACAGGCTACTACTTCTTTCACACGCCTCTCTGTAAAGCCGTGTTTGCACCGAGCTTTTGTTGTCATCTCATTCGGTTATTACTTATTTGCGTCGAATCTGTATACTTTATGATTCACTTAACGGTCCATAAATCGGGGATACTTGTCGATGGAACAGTAGATTTTCACGAACAGGAGAATATATAGGAAAACTTTACTCCTTCGATCTGTGATTTCGGGAGGAACTACTGTATAATGCAAATGAAGTATATATGGTTCTGTTCCTGTGGCCTACTGCTCTGATTTTAGGATTTGCTCCCGTTGATCCTTCTACATGCATCTCCCAATGTCTACGGTGCAGAGGCCAGGAGTGTTTTTTGACCATCTATCTCGTGATCAGTTAATCTGCCACTATCAGAAGCTAGCTTGGGAGAAATATATGTCCCTCTCATATCATAGTTTACTAAAACTTATGGACAAAGGAACTTGGTTTTGAAACACAATGATTAGGAGTTAACCGTCACATTCTCTCTCTAATATTTGTTCCTGCCTTATGAATTGTTGGCCAGCATAAATCTAATACATTGACCTTTGTCATTATATACGCCTGTGCTTCTACAATTGAATCGGATTGTGACGACTTTGGTACCAAGGAGGCGGATTTGGTAGCCTATATTGCAAGTGTCAATATTTGTTCCAACAAATCTTCTTAATCAATCTTCTGACGATCAAAATGGCACCGAATCTGATTGCTCAGTCCAATTCTAGATGCCTCGTGCTTGGTCTGGCTTTCTATAAAATGAACTTGGAAGCTAAGACTGTACATATGCAACACCTCAGCCGCCGTGAAACGAACTCTCAGTCTCCCATCCACGAACAACTACCCCAAGAGATTGATCAAAGTCTATCGCATTAGCCTGAACCATATGAAACAATGAAGCGATTCCTCTCTACTGAAAATTTTAAACTGAATGAAATTCTTTTGAATTCATTCAGAGAAAAATAATGAATCGCTTTTTTTTCAGCAGTTGACATGAGCGCTGAGCTCTGACTCTGAGCAATGACATTAGCAAAGCACTGGGCTCCAACTTTACAGGCTTTGCTTTTCGCCGTCGCGGACCGGCCATGAGGTTGGTTGGCTACCTGGTGCATCCGAGGTCTTCCACGACCAGCCTGCAATGCGTCAGGATATCTATCTGGCGAGTCCCATCTCGAGTTAGGAACGGCAGGTGAGAACAACAAAATGGACAAAACAACAACTCCGATCCACTCCCAAATCCCCATCAATTGGTGGATAATTTCGGACAATTAGTTGGACATGCAATCATTTCTGAGATTACTTATCACTTGATGATTGCCGTCTTTCTCTATGGCCATGCCGCATGTGCCTAATTCTTTTTTCGCAGAACAGCTTTGGAGGATGGAGAAAAATACCATGTCCATGCTATGTCCGAAGTCCGAACCCTATTTTAGTCAGGGTTGGATAAGGCGTGCTCTTCTAAGTACAACTGCAATTGGAATACACTTTACTACATCTATTTTGAACTTCAGGATTGAACTGATCCTTTTGCTTACAGCATGCTGCAACTGGCGTTCTGGTTATGTAGATTGATATTGAGCGTGTTTTTTTCCGATGATTTGTAGTTCTTGTAGATCTCATACGCGGACCATTCTTCTCTAAAAATTTGTTCAGAAGTTTTTGTGTTATTGTATTGTTACCTGCAGTCCTGCACAACTCTGTTACTACAGTGGAGACTCCGCCACGGCTTCGCCACCAGATCACGTTTTTCCCCAACCCTAACCGCCAGCGGTAGCCACGATGGCCGCCGAGTCCTAGACGGCGGCCAGCTCCGCCGCCGACGAGGATCTCGAAACCCTCGCTTTCGATTCCTCCTCCATCGCCGCAGCCGCTGCCTCTACCGACCCCCTGCTCCAGCGCCCTCCCTCCCCCTCGTACACCGCCTCCTCTCCCACCGCCGCCGCGAGCCACGACGCACTTGTTGACGAGGACGGCGGGGATGACCTCGCGCCAGTCCCCACTCCCCACGCCCCGGTCATTTCTGGCGAGGCATCCCCGGACTTCGCGCAGATAACTGTTCCAAGACTAAGAAGCACGCGGAGGCTGACACCGGAGCAGCGGGCGTCATTCCTGGCTATGGAAGCTACTTCTCCTACCTCATCACCACCCGGGTCTCCGACGGCGGCGAGTTCCGCGTGCGGCGGCGCTTCCGCGACGTGGTGACCCTTGTCGACAGCCTCGCTGACACCCACCGCGGCCTCTTCGTGAACCAGCGCTGCGCCGCCCTCCAGCGCCATCTCCACCGTCTCGCCGTGCACCCCACCGTCGGCAGCTGCGCCGACCTCCTTGCCTTCCTCACCGAGCCTAGCGGTATCCCCTCCTCCGCGGGTGAGTCACCGAAGTGGAGTCCCGCGATGAGTGCTGCCATGTCCACGGCTATTGCCACTCCAACGCCGCCTGCAAAAAGCGGGAGATGCTTTTTTGGGATGTTTAAGGACCTGAAGCAGTTGGTGGCGAATGGGTGGGTGGCGGTGAGGCCGCCTCCAGTGGAGGAGGAGACTGACACAAAGTTCCTCGCACACAAGGCCAAGCTCGAGGACTTGGAGCAGCAGCTCACGAAGACATCTCAACAGGTAACTATGTGTGTTTGCGCTGGTTTTGTTGCAACGTTGCATGTTGGAGCACTTATGCTACTCTTCTGCATAATTAAGTGTAATTGTGAATTGTCGTTGTGGACAGAAACACAGGATAAATGAAGCCAGTGACTAAATTCTGCATGCTTGATTTGAAAAGTACATGCACTAGACTTATATTTTGCAACTTGGTCAAGAAATAGATCTTGTTCATCATAAGTTTTCAGTACTATGCAATAGTGTAAAAAAGTACAGAAGATAATCTTTTGCATCATTTGTAGGCAGAGGCACTTGTTAAAGCTCATGATGATCTTAGAGCAACTACGGCTTACTTGGGAATGACATTCGTTAAGCTGGCAAAATTTGAAAGAGGGCAGGCTACATGCAGTTCTCAGAGAAGTCGAGCGGCTGATATTAACAATTTTGCAAATGCTGTTGTTAAAGTCAGTAGATTGCAGACAAAACTAAATGCTGAAATTGTGAAACATCTGGATATAGGTTTTTTTGATTGTGTTTTTTTTTTGTTTGAATTGTAACATTGTTTATGCTTTTGCAGGGCACTATCCATAAATACTTGGAGATGATGAATTCTGTTCATAATGCATTTACTGATCGCTATAATGCTTTGTTTCATGCGCAAAGTCTGTTAGCAGATTTATTTGTCTTGCACACTCAGGTGGCAAAACTTGAATCTGTGTCATCGAGAGGAATTGATCAGGAGATATTGAGGTATCAGAAGATCGAAGAACTGAAAAAAAGAAAGAATAAAGAATAAGAGCAACAGAAGACACAAGAAGCCATGCATGTGAAGAGTATGAGCTTATTAAGGTAAATCGCCCAAACTAATGAATTAAAGTAAGCATGCAATTTGTGTTTTGCACTTGTCATAATGGCCTGTTCAATGTTGAGTTACTATTCATAATTTTCCTTTTTTTAAGTTGCATAGTTCAAGATTGTTGTGGTATAAGTTCAGATGACAAAATTAACTAATGCATGGTTAATATTATTGCAATGGTTGCACATCATATTTATCTATTTTGGGAGGAGCAATAGCTTCATATTGCTGGATACCTAGCATGACTATAGTCTGTTCAGTTTGCATTACATCAGAGAGTGCTGTTTAAGTTTTTTTAACGCATTATCTGGCACCATTTAAATGGCATGAAACACCAGTCTATCATCTATATATGCATCATTCATTCACTCATTCAGTCTGAACAAATGTTGTTTACCTTAGTGATTTGTGCTATGGAAATGCTAAATTGCTCATAAGCGAACACAGTGTTGACTAAGCCAAATTAATATTATTTTCAAGTTAAGCTCTCAGGAGCAGGGATACAAATTTCGGTGAAATTCGGCGAATTTTCGGATTTCGGACCACCACGAAATCCAAACCACCGCCCGGATAAAACAAATGCGAATTGCTACAGTACCGGCCGAATTTTCGTGATTTTTTGACCGGGTTTTGCTGTTTTATGGCCGGATTTGGTCCAATAACCCTTAAGAAAGTCATCTTCTATGAAAATTTGTTGAAAAACCGAATTTTTGAGACATTTTAAAATTTCGGCAGAAACACTGTCAGATTTTTATAAAATTGTACAAGCTTGATAATGATCTGAAAAAATTATGGTACTATCTTTAGTAGTGTAGGATCATACAGAAAAAATTTCAAAATAATTAAACTTCATTTGTTATCTTTAAAAAATCAAAAACAGAATGAACATAATTGGGACAGTAACCTTGTCAGAATTTTATAAAATTTCTCGAGTGTGATCATGATCCAAACTTTTTATGAGCTTAATAATTGCCTCAGTACCATTCTATAAAATTCTCAAAAAATTTCAAATTTTTTTGTTAGTTCAATCAAATCTATGTAAGCATTGAACTTCATTTGTTATATTTCAAAAATCAAAAAGAGAAAGAACATAAATGGTACAGTGCCTTGTAAGAATTTTATAAATTCACTGGAGTGTGATCATAATTCAAAAATTTTATGAGATCTTAAGCATTTCCTTATCACCCTTCTGTAAAATTTTGAAAAATTCTAAACCTTTTTTTATTGCTAAAGCAAATCTATGTATTGATCATTAGGCTTTTATCAGGACGTAGCACTGTCAGAATTTTTAAAAATTCTTTAAGCATGATCATCATCTAACACTTTTATAGAAACATTAATGTTACATCAGGACCATCCACAAAAATTTTCAAAATTTTCAAACGTGGTTTAAACCATTTTTCGTTGTGTTCAAGTTTGCCGGTAAGGCTTTTAACAGGACAGTAGCACTGTTCGAATTTTTAAAAATTCATGAATCATGATCATCATCTGAAAATTTTATGAGAACATTAGTGAGGCATCATAACCATGCACAAAAAAGTTCAAAATTTTCTAACTTGGTTTGAACCATTTTTCTTTCGGTTCAAACTTGCCGGTCAGCGTTTTATCAGGACAGTAGCAATGTTCGAATTTTTAAAAATTCGTCAAACTTGATAATCTTCTGAATTTTTTATGGGAATATCATTGATGTGTCAGGAACCTCCAAAAAAAATTCAAAATTTTTCGACATCGTTTGAGCTATTTTTCGCACAGTTGAAAATTGCCGAAATTTCGGTCCAAAAAAAATCCGGATTTGAATTTTGTCCGGATTTCGTTCAAAATAACGAGATTTCGCCGAAATTTCGGATTTTGGAGGGGAGCGAAATTTAAACCGAAAACGAAATTTGGATCCTTGCTCAGGTGTCAGAATGAATTTAGATCTGCAATTACTGGAGCATAGGGATAGTAGTTGACGTGTTGCTAAAAGACCAAGAGTCAAGATTGTCAGCTCCTAAGTGTGGTCATATTTGAGCTGTGATGAAAGTATTCAAAGTACATTTATTGCTAGCGAAGTAACTGAAGTTGTTATGTATGGAACTATGGATTGACCTTACGTTTCAAGATGCAGCTTTCTGTAATTTAAATGATGTTAGTACCAGGTATGACTTAGGTATGCTAGCTTATGTATTGGCATATTAGGACCAGGTTTCTTGAAAAATGTATGGGGCTTTATTTTTCATAGGGAATTTGCGCTGTTATGACAATATTGGAGAGTGCTTAAGCCTGTCATTCAACCTGGAGATCAGGATAGCATCAGTTTGGGGTGATTGTAAAAATATTGTGAGGCATAGCTACGTCGATCATCTTGCTTTTCTCTCAAGTCAAGTAAACTGTCATGCCGCTTTTTAAAGCTATCAAACCATATGTAGAATTTTTGGAAATGCTAGGGACACGACTCTGCTGTCGATTTTAAATTCCATATTCGTTGCTTGGCATGGACATCTGGGGCTTTTCTGATATAACCTTTTATGATAATGCAGGAAAACAACATGAATGAAATTAAAAGATTTAACAAAGAGATATGGCAGGATTTGGTGGAGATGCTGAAAGGATTTGTAACAAATCAGGTAGAGATTTTAAACTTTGATTACAAACTTATTCTTTTGGCTGCTGTTTGCACGATCATTTGAATTTTTCTTTAATGAAAATCAAAAGATAAATAAATCAGTTGAACTACCTGTCTGCTGTATTACGTATTCATTGCTATTTGATGTAGATCTACCCCCATAGCTCTATTATTTTCAAAGATTAGGTACCTGTTATTTAAACCCGAAAAATTTCCAATTCCATTACTTAGTGTTGTATAGAATAGTATCGAATTTTAAATTAAAAGCTAGTACATGATGCCTAGTTGCTCACCTTTCTGTTAATGTGGAAAGCAAACACTTCAAAATTGGCATGTGCTGACCATGATTGTATGAATTACCTCCTGCAGATTTGAATTCTATATCTGTATTCGTGTAGAAGTGATTGGTTGGTACAGTTGTTCTTTGCAGTCTCACCTTTGGTTATCTTTGTCATTATCAACCTAAGGCCATGTGAAGTGTGTGTTTTTATGTTTCTGCTGGTAACACTAGAGATGGAGCAATGAGCACCACCTAAAACACTTTTCAGAGCAGAAACCATATGCACCTAGTGACCTCTGAGGTTGTATAGGAGGGGGTTAAATTTCAACAATGGTGAAACTAGAACTAGCAAGGCCCATGCAGTGTTACACGGGATTGGCTATACATGATTTAGTAGATTGTTATTTGTTGTGTTTATTTCTATAGAGCAAAAGAAAAAGTGATTAAGAGGAGCAAAACAATGTTCATATGTCTAACCTGTGTAATTCACTGTATGCTTCATGGTAGTAATATGTGAAATTTCACATTGCAAATAACACAACTTTGGAAGGCAAAATCTAGATTATATGGAAAGGGTAGTAGGCCACACTGTTGAAGAGGAAACCCTATGATGCTGCCACTACAGGCAGATATACTGGAAAAGCTATAGAGTTGCAAAACCATTTGAAATGACAATTAAATGTAATGTTTGTTTGGATACAGTAGACAACATCTAAACTTCATGTCGGTCTGCTGAAGACAATTATTAGTGCATTTGTGATAAATATTTATCTCCCTTTTGTCCAAGAAAAACACATTGTGTACGATGACCATTTTAGTTTTGCAACTATTTAACTGGGAAGAATTATACTTCTAAAGTTCACATCAGGCAGCTTAGATGGAGTGGTATGAAATTTATAATAGTAGTAGGTGTATACTATATCCTTTTGGGACACCATCTCCTTTTGAACACTTGTGAGAGAGAGTTCGCAAGATCATTTCATCAAGGTTCATTGCTATCTTGTATTTTTTTCTTCTGCAAAATTCCCTGCTATACTCTTGTCATCAGCAATGCATTTCACAATAGTCAATAAATGTAATCATGGCAAATCTAGTTAAATTTTTCATCATTGATTTTTTTTCGACGTGCAGGTTGCATACTTGGATCATATTGCTAGCATTTGGGCAAAGGAAGCAGAAGACACAAAAGGATGTGCAGGCAGGAACAGCTGTAGTATGTAAATATACTTGTGAATTTTGAGCCGTTTATCTGCAGCATCAACATCAATTACAGCAATTGAAAATCGTGTTATAACTCGGCGGTTTAGGCTCTATGTGCAGAGTTCACAGTTTCCACTCCCCAAGGGGCATCGAGTCAAAGGATTTTTTCTGGAGATGGCTATCTCCGGTTGTGTACCTTAAAATTTCTCAGGAAAGAGAACCAACCCACGATCACAAAATCATCACATATTGTAGTGTGCCGGGTGGGGTACAGTGTTGTGTGGCGTGGTGTTGTGCTCTGTAGCGACTGATTGGGTTGAGTTTGTTAGTTGCATGCAAGTGTTTGATTCTGGTGTGGTATTGTGAGGGTCCACTTGTAAGTGTTTGGGGCGGTAGCTTAAATACCGCAGAGTTTTGGTTGTGTCGGTATGGAAGAAAAGAACTCTTAATTCCCCAACCTTCTGCGGGTTCTTCCTTCTTTCTTGCTCTCCACTCCAATTCTTCTTCCTCACCATCTGGGTACGTAACATTTGGTATCAGGGCCATTCCTCTTCCGCTCTGGTGCCTAAGAAGAAGCAATCTCAGTGGGAGACAAGGATGGCTTCTACCATGGCGTCGGTAGAGAATCAATTCGAAAGGATTAACACTCTTCTGAGGCAGATTCTAGAGGATGTACATGGTGTGAAGTCTGAAATCAGTGAAGTTCGTTCGGCGATGGAAGGGGTGCGAGGAAGGGTGGAGATCCTGGAAGCAAGACCAGAGGCGGGCGGATTGATGGCGATTCAAGGAGGTTCAACATCCACGCCGAGTACCCAGCATGTGGTGCTAGGGCCAACACCACAGCAAGGAGAAGAAGCAGTAATGGCTAATGAAGCTGGTGGTCAGGAGCAAATCAGGGGTTCGACGAAGGGGATTTTGAATCCTCCGCCAACATTAGCGGTGGTTGAAAAACAGGAGGGACTTCAGGCAATTCAGGCTCGATTAGAGAAGGAGTGAGGACATATTCACAGGGGATGGACATAACTTGAACTTACCCTGGCAGCCGCGTCAAGCCTTGCCCAAATTGGAGTTCCTTAAATTTGATGGTGAAAACCCCAGATTATGGAAGGAGGGGTGTGAGACTTATTTTGAGGTGATGTGAGTCCATCCGGGTGTGCGTACAAGGTTTGCAGCTCTGAATTTTTGTGGTAATCCTGCTCTTTGGTTACAAAGTGCCGAAGCAAGAGGAAGATTCCATGAATGGGAAGCTCTATGCGAGGCTGTGGAACGGAGGTTTGGTAAGAATTTGTATAAACGCAAGATGAATTAGCTTATAAACTTGAAACAAACAGGTTCTATGTCAGAATACACTGAGATGTTTGAAAAATTGCAACATCACTTGCTCCTTTACAACCCCTCACAGGATGATATTTTCTTTGTTACGCATTTTTTGGGTGGCCCACAGGAGGAAATTAGGGGAGAAATAGTTCTGCACAATCCAGGCGACGTGGAAACAACAGCTTCGTTAGCTTTAGTACAAGAAGAAGAGTTGAAAAATTGCAGGAAGAGGCCTGATAAAAAATCTGACAATAAGGAAGGTAATAGTGGAGGAGGCAAGTTTTTGGACAAGCTTAAAACGACCAATAAGTTTGAGGAGAGCAGAAGGAATGAGGATCAAAAGAAAACCAATAGTGGCAGGACGAATGAGAAATTGGAACCTTTAGACATATAGAAGGGCTAATGGGCTTTGTTTTTTCTGTGGGGAGAAGTGGGGAAAAACCCACAAGTGTCATGAACATGTTCTATTGCATATCATAGAAGAGCTTATTGAAGTGCTTCAAATTCAAACGTCTCTAGAAGATGAAAATGGTGAGGCTTACATCAGGCCAAAAGAAGAGCTACTAGCAGTAACGGAACAACAAAAAAATGGGAAGTCAAGGCATAGAACATTGAGGTTGTTGGGCTTAATTGGCAAGTTAGAAATACTTATCTTAGTTGATTCTGGAAGCACCTATTCTTTTATCAGTAAAGAATTGATGGACAAGGTGAAATATTCGACAAGAGATATAAGGCCAATTCACCTGACGGTTGCAGACGTAAGATCTGTGGTGTGTGACAAAATAGTTCAGAATTTGGCCTGGTGGATTCAAGGACACTCTTTCCAACAGGATATGAGAGTCTTGAATTTGGGTTGCTATGATATGATCTTGGAGGCAGATTGGTTGGAAGAACATAGCCCCATGTGGGTGCACTAGGGAAGCAAGTGTATACAATTTACGCATAACAATCGTAGAATCAAGCTTCAGGGAATACAGGAAAATCAATCATATAACAAATGTATTGATGCAAAGGAGTTCAAGGGGTTACTAAGGAGAGGGGCAATTACCCATGTAATACAAATTCACCAGAATTCACACAAGGAACAAGATGGGGTGAAGGATGAATCAGAAGAGGAAATCCCTCAACCATTAAAGAGAGTTCTGCATGAGTTCGATCACTTGTTCGGAGAATCTGTTTCATTACCTCCGAGAAGAGAATTTGATCACTCCATTCCTTTGATACCATGAGCACAACCTGTGAATGTGTGGCCTTACAGATACTCTCCTCAGTAGAAAGACGAAATTGAACAACAGGTTACTGACATGTTGACAAAAGGAATAATTCAACAAAGTACCATCTCGTTTGCTTCGCCGGTGTTATCAGTAAGAAAGAAGGACGGCTCCTAGCATTTCCGTGTGGATTATCGCAAGCTCAACATGATTATAGTTAAGAACAAGCATCCATTACCAGTAATTGATGAGTTGTTGGATGAGTTGGAGGGAGCTAGTTGGTTTACAAAGCTCGACTTGCGATCCGGTTATCATCAAATCAGAGTTGCGGTAGGGGAAGAGCATAAGATAGCCTTTATAACTCATCAAGGGTTATATGAATTTTTAGCCATGCCGTTTGGACTCACAAATGCACCAGTGACCTTTCAAGGAGTGATGAATCGGATCTTTGGTCCTGTATTGCGACATTTTGTATTGGTGTTTGTTGATGATATACTAGTATATAGCCATTCCTTGGAAGATCATGTGAAACATCTCACTGAAGTGTTTCAAATTTTGGAGCAGCATCAGTTGTTCATCAACAGGGAGAAATGTTCATTTAGGCAGCAGAGACTAGCTTATTTGGGGCATATTATTTCAGCTGCCGGGGTATCCACGGATCAGACAAAAGTGCAAGCTGCTATAGATTGGCCAGTTCCATCAAATGTCAAAGAACTACGGGGATTCTTGGGACTTACCAGTTATTATAGAAAATTCATCCAGAATTATGGCGTGATTTCAAACCTTTGACATTTTTGTTAAAAAAGGGGTACCTTTTCAATGGACACCAATTTCAGAACTTTGCAGAGAGCCTTGGTGCAAGCACCTGTATTAGCTTTGTCGAATTTCTCTAAACAATTTGTGTTGGAGACTAATGCAAGCAAGGAAGGAATTGGGGCCGTTTTAATGCAAGAGGGACATCCCATAGCTTTTTTGAGCAAACCTTTGAGTAGGAAGAATCAAGCATTGTCTGTTTATGAAAAAGGGTGCATGGCAATTTTGTTAGCAGTTTCGAAATGGCGCTCCTATTTACAACACAGAGAATTCATTATCTGGACGGATCAAAAGGCTCCAATGCATTTAACTGAGCAAAGATTAACAACCGAGATGCAGCAAAAGGCTTTTGTGAAGTTGTTAGGACTACAATTTCAGATCCAGTATAAAAAGGGAACTCTGAATACGGCTGCTGATGCCCTTTCGAGGAAACCAAGCACAGTTGAGGTTCATGCAATATCAAGTTCTACCCCTATCTGGATTGAGAATTTAGTGGCTGGTTATCAGGCTGACCAAGAAACCAAGCAATTGCTAGCCGAGTTGTGTTTAACTGGCTCGAATGATAAAGGGTATTCTTTACAGGATGGAGTGATCCGTTTCAAAGGGCGAATCTGGGTGGGAAGTAATTCATTAGCACAACAGCATATCCTCCAAGAATTGCACAACAGCGGAATAGGGGGGCATTCTGGAGTTCATGCCACATATCATAAGGTGAAAGCTCTGTTTGCTTGGCCTAAGATGAAGGACACGGTTCAACAATATGTCAAAGAATGTGAAATCTGTCAGCAAGCTAAGGTGGAACACATCAAGATGCCTGGGTTGCTACAACCATTGCAGGTACCGAATCAGGCCTGGCAAACTATCAGTATGGACTTTATTGAAGGGCTGCCTCAATCTCATAAATATACAACCATTTTAGTGGTGATTGATAAGTTTTCCAAGTATGGTCATTTCCCGTCATTGATTCATCCCTTCTCGGCATTGCAAGTGGCCCAAGTGTTTTTTAATCAAGTTTATAAATTACATGGCTTACCTCATTCCATTATATTTGATACAGACAAAGTATTTACAAGTTCCTTTTGGCAAGAACTGTTCCGGTTGTGAGACACTCAATTAAATATGAGTTCAGCGTATCATCCTCAAACAAACGCCCAGACCGAACGTTTGAATCAATGCTTAGAAACTTATCTGAGATGTTTTGTCCATGCTTGTCCTAAGAAATGGTCGGATTGGTTGCCTCTCTCCGAATTCTGGTATAATACCACATTCCAGACTGCTGTTGGTAAATAACCTTTTGAAGTATTGTATGGCTATCCACCCAAGCATTTTGGTATCTCCAACCTCAACGTTTGTGCTGCGAAGGATGTTAAAGATTGGTTGGATGAAAGGAAGAGAGTGACTCAGTTATTGAAACAACATCTGGAAAGAGCTTGTGAGAGAATGAAGTCGCAAGCTGACAAACATCGCTCTGATAGAATCTTCGAAGTGGGGGAAAAAGTTTATCTTAAATTACAACCATATGCTCAAACATCTTTGGCTACACGTAGTAATCAGAAGCTCTGCTTTTATTTCTACGCCCCCTATCAGATAATTGAAAGAGTTGGTCAGGTGGCATATAAATTGGATTTACCTGATGGCTGTAAGATTCATCCAGTAGTTCATGTGTCTCAGCTGAAACAGCCTGTTCCTTCATCAGCAGCATCGTCCTCTATCCTCTCTGTCAACTGTATTGAATTGGAGAAGCAACCAATTTCAGCAGAGATCCTGAAGAGCAGGTTAATCAAACAGGGGGATCAGGCTATTTCTTCAGTACTGATCAAATACTCTGGACTATCGTCTTCTCTAGCGACATGGGAGAACACCGCTGCTTTGCATCAGCAATTTCCTGCAGTGTCGACTTGGGGACAAGCCGCGTTTTAAAGGGAGGGGAATGTAGTGTGCCGGGTGGGGTACAGTGTTGTGTGGCGTGGTGTTGTGCTCTGTAGCGACTGATTCTGTTGAGTTTGTTAGTTGCATGCCGAGTGTTTGATTCTAGTGTGGTGTTGTGAGGGTTCACTTGTAAGTGTCTGGGGCGGTAGCTTAAATACCGCAGAGTTTTGGCTGTGTCGGTATGGAAGAACATAACTCTTAATTCCCCAACCTTCTGCGGGTTCTTTCTTCTTTCTTGCTCTCCACTCCAATTCTTCTTCCTCACCATCTGGGTATGTAACACATATTTTCCCCAGTCCTTTTGTTCCTTCACCCTGAGCTTTGAGTTTTTTTTCTGTGCAATTACACGGAACTAGCTGACTGGAATCCCCTGATTCCTGAGAGAGAACCATGTACATGAGATTTCTTTTTTGTCTTTCATAATTCAGATGGATTGCAGGGTCACACTTACCAGTTAGCTGCCATATCCACGCCTTTGTTTCTATTTCAACATCTAATCCTATATATAGAACGACCGAAAGGCTTCGTGATGTACAGGTATTTGGCTGGATATTCTGCTGGGCAGCACCAGGCACAAGGAGCCACGTTTCCACGAAAGGTGAGCCACCCATCTCGCACGCTGCTGACTCGGCATGCTCATGAACCAGTGGTATGGTTGGCAGTTGGCACCTAGTGGTGACGCTTTTGGAGCCATCGGTATCGGCATCACTGCTTATCTGTTTACACGTAAGTATGCTTTTGTTCCTTCTCTACTGCTACTTTTTTTTAAGGTACAAGGCGTGGAGTACTCACATCACACTGAAGTATATATATACGTGTACATATTCTCTACACATGTTAAGTAATTAATTGGAGATTTTATGGCTTCTAGAACATGGGTACACGCTGACTCACTTAAAATGCACGTATATGTATACCTGTTTTTAATTGGTGAGCACCCACGTCGAATTGGGGGTTCGAACATAGGTGGGACATGCACGACGACAACACTTTTCCAACTAAGCACGTCCGACCTCTTCGCTACTACTACTTGTGAGTTGTGACTACCGCATTCTCTTCGTCCAATCACAAATAGTTGGCATTTTGGATATTAATGTGGTCTTCAAAACACAACTTTGACCACTAATTTTTATTATAATATAATTATAAAAAGTCAATAAAAATCTACACTTGATTTTCATGTATACAATTTAAATATTTAAAACAGTCAAAGTTTTGAAAGTTTGACTGCACCTGTATCTAAAACGACAACTAGATATGACCAAATGAAGTAGTATATTATCTGACGAAGATTTCTTCCCAGGCTTTCTAGGCCTACAATTTGCTCCTCGGGATGACAGGTACACGAGTTCAAAATTCGAGTCCATCCTTTATACCCACCTCCCCCCCAAAAAAACATTTTTTTTTACAAATATGATCCCTACAGAATAAATTTGTAAAATTGCCATTTTCCCGATCGTGGAAGGCGCGACAAGTGATATGTGTCATCTTCCTTGCATAGAGAGCTCAATAAGGCTGCTACTGAGTATTGGGAGATTGGTAAGAGTCCTACCGAGCTTAGAATCTAGGGGAGCGTGATAGCAAGGTAGGCCCAACACTGCTTCCGCGGTCAGCCAGCCTACTATGGACACAAAAAGTTACTGAGCTTCTTATGTGCGACATGTATATGTCATCTTTCGCGTCTTCTACGGTTAAGAAAGAAGTTATTTTTGTAAAATTATTTAGAAGTAAGTCAGATTCACATAAAAAAAATTTGTGGGTGGTGCGGGGGGAGGGGTGGGGGCGTAAGGTTTCTGAAAATCCCGCCACAAATGAAAAAACAAGAGCAACCGGTGCCACTCGAACTCTGCCATCAATGGATAGTAAACCCGATTTCCACCACAACAATTTCCCCAAAAAGATAGATTTGCAGCAGTCTGCGCAGTTCTGCAACATGATGCATCCAGCAAAAGCAACCGTCTCTATTCCACTTGTTCTTTTCTTTTGTATGCGAAAAATTACTGTCCAATGGATGTGCTTGCACCACCGGTGCCTCTTTATCCTCTAGTAGATCTCTCATAATACCGTGTCATTTTCAGTCACTAACTAACAAATCCCATGCCATTTTGACGTGTCTATGATAATTCTATCGAAATTGCGAATTGTGCCTCGAGGCCCTCACACCGCCTGCCTTGAAAGGAAAACACTGCCCTCCATTCCCCCTCGCCGCCGGCGCGTCGGTGTCGCGCCTCCGGTGTCGCCTCGGCACGGGGGAAATGCTGCCCCGCGCGCCCTCCCGAAACCCAGCCGCCTTCAGGTTCAAGCCCCTTCTCCCCACCAAACCGCCTCTCGCTCCCGCCGCCGCCTCCTCCTCGCGCGGCAGCTTCTGCGTCGCTAACGCCGCCTCCCGCCGCGGCTTCCTCCTCCTCGTCCCGTCCCTAGTCGCGGCGTCTACAGCCCTCCAGTATCTTCCCCTCGCGGCCTACGCCGCGGATGATGAGAAGCCGGCCCCACCGCAGCCGGCCGCTCCGGCCCCGGCGGAGGAGCCCGACGCCGACGCGGCGGCGCTGTCGAGGGTGTACGACGCCACAGTCATCGGGGAGCCGCAGGCCGTGGGGAAGGACGCTCGTGGGAGGGTGTGGGAGAAGCTGATGGCCGCGCGGGTCGTGTACCTCGGCGAGGCCGAGCTCGTGCCGGACCGCAACGACAGGGTGCTCGAGCTTGAGATCGTGAGGAAGCTGGCCGCCCGGTGCACCGAGGCCGGGAGGAGCGTCTCGCTCGCGCTCGAGGCCTTCCCCCGCGACCTCCAGGAGCAGCTCAACTGGTTCATGGATGGGAGGTTGGTGCTATCTCCTTTTGCTAATGGAACGAATTTTACCTGTTTGCTAGTTGTGATATATATAGCTGAGCTACATACAGGGTGGGTTCTTGTTGTGATGTGTCCGAAGCTTTGTGTTTAGAGATTCTGAGTCCTGATCGTGTTGAATTCAATTACAGTTAGTGCTTGTTAGGCCGTAGTTTGATTTTGATAGGTGCAGAGAAGTGGGGGAATATGTTCTGCTTATTTGCTTTTAGCAAAACTGTGAGATTACTTAAGCTCTATCAAATTGTAGGAAGGTGAATTTTGTGGGAGCCCTGCCAGATAGCTAAGAATATATTGTAACAACCTCACCAGTGAAATGCTTTACTCTAGATCATGGTTATCACGGCGCCCCGGTGAGGCGAGGTGCCTCCGGGGCACCTGGACGCCTAGGCGCCAATTAGGCGACCAAACTCCGTCGCTGAAATGGCTCGCTCCCTAGCTTTCTGCTCCTAATCTCCATGGCAATTCTCCATCTCCATGCCATGGAACAGAAAGTATTGCATCGCCTCGCCTGGAGGAAGATCCAATACTCCATCTCTGTTCCTCTTTCCAATACTCCCACCGGACAGTGACCTGCCCCTGCGCCCCTGCTCATCTCAATTGGATTCCACTTAAAGCCTCCTTAAGAATAGATCTCAGCCTTCCGTCCAGTAAGCTTGAAGTTGTTTAGCCTCCAGTATCCTTGCCGACTTCTCTTCTATACTCAATTCTCAGCAGAACACTGAACTTTCCATTACGCTATTTAGCAGCTCCTGACATTCCCCGCTCATCTTCGTGCCAAGCGACGGGCGGAGGCGAAGGAACCTGGACGGAGGCGCGGCGGGCTAGAGGGCGGAGGCGATGAGCTGGAGCCTGGAGGCAACGGGCTAGAGCCTGGACAAAGCGGCGGCCAGATCGGGGACGACGGTGACGTGGAGATGCCGGATCCAGTTGTCCCTGACGCCATGACCGCCGGATCTAGTCTCGGTCGAGGCGGGAACGCCGGGTCTTGCAGTGACGACAGCGGGAGGCAATGGCGGTGCGGCTGGAGACACGTGAGGCGGCGGCGGATCTTCCTCCAGGCGAGGCGACCGGCCATGGCGGTCTTGCTCTGGCGACCAGACGCCTAGGCGACGACTTAATAACACTGCTCTAGATGACCACCCCTTGAGGATTTGCAATAATTATTCCGTAACTATAGACTACTACTATCATGAGCATGCAGGCTAAGCTCAAATTGAAGCCCTAATTTTGATAATCTCCTTCACCTGTTTTGGGGAATATTGTATTTCTATTAGAGCCATTGCAATTTATAAGCCTTCCAATACTTCCCTTTTTTATGAACTTCTAGCAAGTTTATGTGTTTTTTTCAGAATTGATGGCAACAACTTAAGGTTGTACACATCTCACTGGGCATTAGAGCGTTGGCAGGAGTATGAACCTCTATTGAATTACTGTCGTGATAATGGAATCAAGCTTGTTGCCTGTGGAACTCCACTTGAGGTAATCCATAATTGTTACTAACACTGTCCAGCAAGATTGCATGTGATCAATTCAGGCATACTTTTATCATCATAAATCTTATTCATTGATACTTCTGAGGTTGTAGACTTGTGACATCGTAGTCATTTCATATTAATTTACATTATTCCCACTGGCAAGCCTTTTCTTGTATTGTGTATTCTAGTGCTTTTACCTACTGAATAAGCACCTCTTCTACACCCCTTTTTTTGCCCCCGTGTCCAAAAAAATGTTCTGATATGCAATATGTTGAATATATATCTTAGTTTTTTCTCCATTATTTGGTGAAAAATGTCTAATCCATTTCTTGACTAGGTGGTAAGAACTGTCCAAGCAGAGGGAATCAGAGGCCTTTCAAAAGCACAGAGAAAGTTGTATGCTCCTCCAGCTGGCTCAGGCTTCATTTCTGGCTTTACATCCATCTCAGGTCGATCGTTGATAGACAAGATTTCATCAACTCGTGGATCTCCTTTTGGCCCAAGCTCATATCTATCTGCACAGGCAAGAGTAGTTGATGATTATACCATGTCCCAGACAATAATGAAAGAAATTACTAATGGAGATCCTTCAGGGATGCTCGTTGTTGTAACCAGTGCAAGTCATGTTATATATGGGTCACGAGGAATTGGTGTTCCTGCCAGGATATCTAAAAAGATGCAAAAGAAAAAACAAGTTGTGATACTTCTTGATCCTGAGAGGCAAGCTATAAGGAGAGAAGGTGAAATCCCTGTAGCTGATTTCTTGTGGTATTCTGCTGCCAAGCCATGTAGTCGAAATTGCTTTGACCGTGCTGAAATTGCTAGAGTTATGAATGCTGCTGGTAGGAGGCGTGAAGCTTTACCCCAGGTAATCAATTGTTCTTTCTCATAAATACGTTGAGTGCTGTTTTGTGTTATGTCTCCTAATTGTAACATGCCGTGAATGGAGAAATGCAAATTTTAAACCGGCAGTGAAGAAATTGTATATTTGATTGGTGGAGCCATAAAAACGAGTGTTTTTTCATCATATTGTGACTGGACTCTTTAGAAGTTATTAATACTGTAAAAAATCTTGGTGCGATCAGGCAGTTTTTCTTTTCTGATAACATCATATTTTCTTATGTTTGAGCTAATGGAACCTTCTGCTCTGAATTATCACAGGATCTCCAGAAAGGAATAGATCTTGGTGTAGTTTCTCCTGAGATATTGCAGAACTTTTTTGACCTTGAAAAATATCCTGTTATGGCTGAACTGATTCACCGATTCCAAGTAAGCAACTATTATAGTATTTATCTTTGGCTCCTTTCCCTCATAGTTTTCTTTTTATGCATTAATGGCTGACTGAATACTTTGATTATGAAAAGAATGTCAATTGATGATGCTGATATATAGGTAGGAGAACTCATTGCATTGTGAAAGGATTGAAAATTATCATTTTGTGCAGGGTTTCCGTGAAAGGTTATTAGCAGATCCCAAATTCCTGCATAGATTAGCTACCGAAGAGGCTATATCAATAACTACCACCCTCGTAGCGCAATATGAAAAACGGAAAGGGCGGTTTTTTGAAGAGATTGACTATGTCCTTACTGATACAATTAGAGGTTCTGTTGTTGACTTCTTTACAGTGTGGCTTCCTGCTCCTACTATTTCGCTCTTATCTATTGCTGATGATGGTTCTGGTGAGAGCTTGGAGCTTGTCAAAGCTCTTTTGGGATCACTGCCAGATAATGCTTTCCAAAAGGGCATTATTGGGCAGAATTGGAACATCAACCAGAGGTTTGCATCGGTGCTAATGGGTGGTATTAAACTTGCTGGTGTTGGATGCATTTCTAGTATTGGAGCTGGAGTTGCTTCAGATGTCTTGTATGCTGCTCGTCAAGTTTTGAGACCAGCAAGTATGGAAGCAGGACGCAAAAGATCTCCCATCTGGAAATCAGCGGCTGTTTATAGTTTCTTCCTGGGCACATCTGCAAATCTGCGATATCAGGTACTTCATCAAGATCATCTGTGTAATTTCATTAGATTTTAGATTTGTATATGCATACTACCATAAAGTTCTAACTTGAAAATTTGTTCGCTTAAGTGGTTCTGATAACCGTGAAGATGTATTTTGTTTGTGGTTGCATATATCAGGGCACATGGTAGCAATGATTAAAATGCTCTGCAATATAGCATGCTGAGAGTGGAGGAGTTAGTCTCAAGGCAAATTGAGGCCCTGCCACTGCAGCTCATATGCTATCAATTACTCACTGATGAATTAGCCTGTCCAGTAATTTATCATGAAATTAACTGCAACTTATGATTCCCCCTTCCAGTTTTAGCAAGGTTTCTAACTTTTTCCAGTAAATATGTTAAAGGCCATTGCTGGTCTGGTGGAGCATCGGCTAGGAGAGGATCTGATGGCCTACTATAATCAACCACTCCTTGCTAGCCTGTTGTCCTTTGTTGCGCGGACAGTTAATTCGTACTGGGGAACACAGGTTCGCTGCTTCTGCATTTTATATTTTTTTATATTGTTTTTAAGGTGCATTCTCAATCTGTTTGAACTAAACAAACAAATTTCAATGTACAATCTCTTTCTATTTTTGAGGAAAGGACCAAAGATGGCCCCAAGTTTCTAACTTTCTATTGAAACCACCAAATGAGGTTTATATGGTCAATTTGTCCATTCACTTATTTTTTAACTCTGGCATTTTTGTTCTGCCTGTTCAACTATGCCATTTCTGATGTTCAGCTGATATTTGTTTAACTGAGATGAAGAGAGAAATCGTCACTATCAGTATTCGCTACCACTAAGTAATCCTCAAGCAAATTCTCTTTTTGATAAAACTTTTGTTGAATATCTTCTAGATTACAAATTAAAACCTTATAATTAAAGGACATTTCTGTAGTCTGCTAGTCAGCTCCATAGAAGTACTTGCACTCTTTTAAGTTTCTTTAGTCTTTACTGATAGCTATGTTTGATGCAGCAATGGATTGATCTTGCACGGCATACAGGCGTGCAGACTAGTAAGAAAGAGTTACCTTCTGGGATTTCCAGCTCACCTGAAATGCCACTGTTAGAATGTGGCACGACAGAAGTACAGAATGTGGACGAGATCAATAACCAATCAAGTGACCGGACATAGTCAACTGTCTATTTGATTGTAGCCATTCAACGCAAGGAACAGCTTCCTTTGATGATACACCATACAGTACAGGCATATAGACGAGAAAGTTTTCGTGCAGCAAGATTGAAGCTCCGCCGTATTGCATATGTTGGACAACAGGAAATTTTGAAAAGCAAAGGTTTTGATTTCAAGATTTCTTGTTTCTCAATGTTATGGCCAAAAAGCCATTTTTATACTCTTCCAGGGTAAACATACTATTTGTACATCAACAGAGGAAACAATCGAATTTTGAAACATGTACTCAATACATGGTATTTACTTTTTGTGAAACTGTAGTTTCCTTGTGGATTGGCTGGGGCCAGGTTTGTCACTTGTGACAAAACGATCTGAGTCCGGATTACATATGAAGTTCTGTTTGCTGAATGCAATGTTTATTTGTGGGACAGAGCCTTGTGTTTCAGAGGGTGTTTCTTCTGGTTCAATCACTAATTAATCTCTCAATTCATTCCTGGCGAGCTATGTTTTCTTGCATATACTTTTGTAACCACGTACGATACTACGATGTGCCACAGTGATTTTCTTCGCAGAGTATTGAACAAGTTGTGAATTTGTGGTATCATGCAGTGTGTCCCTCCTTGGCTCCCGTCTCTTAGCTGCATTATACCGATGCACCGCTCCCTTTCCTTTGTGGAAGAGAGACCGTATGAAGAAGAATATGGCAAGTGCGAAAGTGATCGTGCGTGCGTGGAGACTCAGATCGCTTTATGCTCAACGCCACGGTTCTTTCTTCTGAGAAATGGATGTCTTGCGCATAGGTTCTGCCTGTTCAGGTGTTCATCCAAGTACAGTGCAGGTATCCAACAGGCCTCTGTCCTCTCAATCTATCGTACCCATACAATCAAATAAAGCCACCGTGCATTAGCCTGCTGTTGTTGCCACGCGAATCCAGCTCTCCAGCCTCAACCATCCAACGCAGATATATTCATTTTCTTTTCTTTTCTTTTCTTTTCTTTTCTTTTCAAAGGCCTAAATATGCTGTCTCACCAACCAATCTCTGTACCAAGGTTTGAAATTTCGTTTTCGGTTCACATCTCGGAGGTGGGCGAAATCCAAAATTTCGGTGAAATCTCAGAATTTCGGAAGAAATTCATTCAAAATCCAAAAGGCAAATTTGAAATCCGGAATTTTTGAACCTAAATTCGGCCGAAATTGCCGAAATCTCGGCGAAATTCAACTGAGTGAAAATGGTTGAAACGATGTTTATTTTTTTTTAAATTATTTTTGGATGGTCCTGACAATCACTAATGTTCCCATAAAAATTTCAAATGATGATCAAGCGTGAGGAATTTTTAAAAATTCTGACAATGTTACTGTCCTGATAAAAGGGTGACCGACAAATTTAAACCGAATGAAAAATAGAACAAACCACATTACAAAATTTTGAAAAAATTTGTGGATAGTCCTGACACATCAATAATATTTCCATAAAAAGTTTAGAATGTGATCAATCATCAAGAATTTAAAAAAATTCTGACAGTGCTACTGTCATAATAAAAGCCTTACCGAATGAAAAATGGTCAAAACAAGTTAGAAATTTTTGAATTTTTTTTGGATAGTCCTAATGCATAATAAATATTTCCATAAAATTTTCAGATGATGATCAACAATGGGTAATTTTTTAAAATTTTGACAGTGCTACTATCCTGATAAAAGCCTAATGATCAATACATAGATTTGATTGAGCAACGAAAAAAGGTTTAGAATTTTTTAAAATTTTACATAAGGGTTATAAGACAATTCTTAATCTTTAATAAAAATTTTGGATCATGATCACACTCTAGTGAATTTATAAAATTCATGCAGTGGTACTATACCATTTATGTTCCTTCTGTTTTTTATTTTTGAAAGATAACAAATGAAGTTCAATGATTCCATATATTTGATTGAGCAAAAATAAAAGTTTAATTTTTTTTAA
Organism: Otatea glauca; assembly: GCA_036346275.1. Taxonomy (NCBI): domain Eukaryota; kingdom Viridiplantae; phylum Streptophyta; class Magnoliopsida; order Poales; family Poaceae; genus Otatea; species Otatea glauca. The sequence goes on along the minus strand of CM070712.1, from coordinate 42,523,806 downwards.
AATTTTATAGAATGGTTCTCAGGCAATTATTAAGCTCTCATAAAAATTTTGGATCATAATCATACTCAAGAAAATTCATAAAATTCTGACAATGTTATTGTCCCAGTTATGTTCATTTTGTTTTTGATTTTTTAAAGATAACAAATGAAGTTAAATTATTTTAATTTTTCTATGTATGATTCTAGATTGATAAATATGGTATTATAAATTTTTTAGAGCATGTTAAAGCATGTACAATTTTATAAAAATCTAATAGTATTTCTGTCTAAATTATAAAAAGTCTGGAAATTTTGGTTTTTCGACAAATTTTCAAAGAAGATGATATTCTTAAGGGTTATTGGGTCAAATCCGGTCATGCCGAAATTTATAAAGTTACTATACCAATTTAATTTTTTTATCCGTTTAGGATTTTGAATCTTAACCTCGGTCAAAATCCGAGATCTTACCAAGATTTCACCGAATTTTTTAACGATGCTCTTGAGTCTGGACCACCGAAAAAGGAAAAATATAGTCCAACGACAGATTTGATAGGACAGGAGTCACAGAACCAGAGATCTAGGTAGTATGAATTGTACTTCACACCAAAGGACCCGACATTTATCACTCAAGAACAAGGATTGAAATCTTGTTTTCGCTCCAAATCTCGTCCATGGTCGGAGAATGAAATCTCGGCGAGATTAAGAATTTTCGGACAAATTCCGGATGAAATACAAAAACAAAAATTCAAATCCAGATTTTTTTTTCTACCGAGAAAACCGAAATTTCGGTCGGTTTTGCCGAGATCTTGGTAAAATTGCACTTAGCGAAAAATAAATCAAATGACATCAAAACTTTTTGAAATTGTTTTTGTAGGTTCCTGACACATCATTGATGTTCCCATAAAATTTCATATGATTATCAAATCTGAGGAATTTTTAAAAATTCAAAATTTGCTACTATCCTAATAAAACGCTGATCGGCAAGTTTGAACGGAATGAAAAATGAAACAAACGACGTTATAAAATTTTGAATTTTTTTAATGGTTATGATGCATCACTAATGTTCTCATAAATTTTTCAGATGATTATAAAGCTTCTTGAACTTTTAAAAATTCGGACAGTGTTACTGTCCTGATAAAAGCATTATCGGCAAACTTCAACCAAATAAAAAATAGTATAAAATACGTTAGAAAATTTTGAATTTTTTTTGTATGGTACTGATATATCATTAATGTTTCTATAAAATTTTCATATGATGATCAATCTTCAAGAATTTCCAAAAATTCTGATAGTGTTATGTCCTGATAAAATCCTGATGATCAATACATAGATTTGCTTTAGCAATCAAAAAAGTTTTAATTTTTTTGAAAATTTTGAAAAAGGGTTCTAAGGAAATTATTAATATCTCATAAAAGTTTTGAATCACGATCACACTCCAGTGAATTTATAAAATTCTTACAAGTGCATTGTACCATTTATGTTCTTTCTGTTTTTGATTTTTGAAATATAACAAATGATGTTCAATGCATACATAGATTCGATTGAGCAAACAAAAAAAATTTAATTTTTTTGAAAATTTATTGAATTTTAATGACGAAATTCTTAAGCTTTCATAAAAATTTTGGATCATGATCACACTTGACAAAATTTATAAAATTCTGACAAAGTTACTGTCCCAATTATATTCATTCTACTTTTGATTTTTAAAGATAAAAAATGAAGTGAAATTATTTTTAAAATTTTTATATGTGATCCTACACTTCTTAGTATGGTACCATAAATTTTTCACATCATTATAAAGCATGTAAAATTTTATAAAAACCTGACAGTGTTTCTACAATTTTTAAAAAGTATCTCAAAAATTCAGTTTTCAACACATTTTCATAGGAGATCACTTTCTTGGGGATTATTGGACCAAATCCGCTAAAAAAATCAAAAACTGGTCAAAAATCTCGAAATCTCGCCGAGATTACTATAGCAATTTGATTTTTTTTACTCCGGCCAGCATTTCAAAATTTGTCCATGTCCGAAAACCGAGATCTCACGAAATTTCGACGAGATTCTAATCCCTCCTTCAGAGCGAAGAAAAAAATCGGAACATTTCAATACTCGTCAACCTTTTCTCTAAAACAAGTTCACGTACGAGTGAGAAGCGAGAAGTGACGGATGGGGTCAAATGCCAGTGTACTCCCAGTTCTGACATTCGCCAGGTTGGTTTGCCTTGCGTGCCAATGCCGTTACCACTGTTGAGAAACCTAACGGCCCATTGAAGACTCATACTGGTCCCTTAGTCTAAACCCTAGGTGAGCGCTATAAAAAGAGGAGGGGTCCTCCCTGATGTACAAGCAATCATTAGCAATAAAGAATTCCGCAGTTGCTCTCCTTAACACGTGTCTCTCTCCCTTTCTGTTCTCCAATTCAGATCTGTTCGGGAACCCCGGACTATTCGATAGCGAGGTTCCTTAACACGTTATCAGCACGAAGTTCTACCGGAGTTCAGAATTGAAAAGGTGAGAAGAGGTGAGAATCGGCGATCGAATCTAAACGCTTGTCGTTTTTCTTCGCATGCATCTATCCTACGCATCTTGTACCACTTTCGTCATGTGGCACGAAGCTACACGGCGATCGCTCGAAGACTACTAGCACGAAGCTACAACACACGGTTTTTACTATTCATCACAGAAAAAAAAGAAGGCTGCCATCGCCGCCACGGCAAGCGCGCACGAAGCCGCCGGCCGTCGTCTCGGCATGCGCGCGCCGGCACCACCACCGGCTCGGTTAGCCGCCGCAGCTGCCGCCTGACGGCGACTTCGGCCTCGCGACGCCGCCCTGCCGGCTCGGCCTCGCGCCCGCGCCCCGGTCGCCGCACCGCCGCTGGCCTCGGCCAGCGTCGCGTCGTCCGTCCGGACGGACGCCGCCACGCCTGGACCTTTGCAATGCCTTGGCATGCGTCGCGCGCCGTCGTCGGCCTCGCGGCAGCCGCTTGCTGTCGGCCGTGTCGCCGCGTCGCCGCCACGCCGATAGTCAGCGCCGCTTAGGCCGCCACGCCGCCACGCAGACGAAGACCGCCTCGAGTGCATCGCCTCGGCCGACGCTCCGGGCTCGCGGCCGTCGCCGTCGTCGGCCCCAGCCGCGTCGCCGCCGCAGACAGTTCGGCCGCAATGCGGCGCACGCCGCCGGCCTTACGGCCTCGTCTTGCGCCGCGCCGTCGCGGCGCCCCGCCTCGACCTTCGGCCTCCGTACACGCCGTCCGGACTTGGTTTTAGTGCCGCCCGGCCCGGCCTCGCCGACGACGACGTCACCGCCCGGCCCGGCCTCGCGGCGCCGCCACCCGCCTCGGACGCGGCGCCGCCGCCGCACCAGCGCCCGGCCGGTTCGGCATCCGCGCCGCGCCGCGCCGCAAGACGGCGCGGCTTAGCCTCGCGCGCGCCGCCCGGCCGGTTTAGCCTCCGCGCCGCCACAAGATAAAGCTTCGGCCGCTGGCCCGCGCTGGCTTCGGCCGTCGGCCCAGCGCGCAGCTGCGGCCGTGCCCGCCGCGACGCCCGCCGCCCGCCTCCGACGGCCGTGCCCTCCGCCGCTCGGCCGCCGGCCGCAGCGCTGTAGACGACGGCCGACGAGCTCGCCGGCGCCGAGACAGCGGTTGATGAGCTCCACCCGGCGCCAAGCGCTACCCGACGAAGCGGCGCCGCGCCTCCGCGTCGCCCTTGCCGAGTTCGCGGCGCCGCTCGAACGAATGAAGAGGGCGCGCACGAAAAATACAGGAAGTGGCGGCGGCGGCTGCCGCGGCTAGGGAAACCCTAGCCGCGTGCGTGCTGATTGGGCCGAAGAAGAAAAGGGCAAGGCCCAGCGGGCCTCGCGGCGGAAAGAAAAGAAAAAGAAAAAAGAAGAAGAAAAAGGGGCAAGGCCCAGCAGGCCGATTCGGTCGGAAGAAAAGAAAAGAAAAGAAAAAAGAAAAGAAAGAAAAGGGAAAGAAAAAGAGAAAAAAAATTACAGAAAATTTTGAAAAATTGCCAGAAAATCCAGAAGATTTATTTGGCTCTATTTTTAAATTTTTCTTGCTTTATTTCTCTGTTTTATGAATATTATTTATGAATTTTGAATTCTTTGCTTTATTTTATATATTGCAATGCATAGCAATTTAATTTTCTGCACTTTATGTTTTTTGCAACTATTTTCTATCAGATTACACGCAGTAATCTAATGTTGGAATTTTGAAATCATGCATCGTGAATCATGAATCGTGAGTTTGAAGAACTGGCCTCGCATGGTCAGAACTACCTCACTTGGGCATCGGACGTGAAGATCGTTCTTGGGGGCAAGAAGCTCCGTGCTGCGATTGGTCTAGGGTCCTCGCAGGACGCGAAACCTACCGTCGAGCAGAACGATCAAAGTCTTGCACAGAATTTGTACTAATCTCTCCCTATGTGGCAAGAAGATCACTGATGAGGAGAAGATTGAGAAAACTCTCTCTACCTTTCACCTAAATGCTATCCGGAGTGCACGCAGCTATCGTCAGGACGCATACAAGGAGTATAGCGAACTGATTGATGTAATGCAAGTTGCGGAATCGCGAGACGATGTTCTACGCAAGAACTATGTCTCACAGCCACCTGGAAGGGGCACTGGTACAGAAGTTAATGCCAATAGCTATAAGGTGAGAAAGCCCATTCATAGAAAGAAGGGCGAGCAGGGTGTAAAAGAGAGGTTTCAGGCCAAGGGAAAGTCCAAAGCCCGCTAATGCATGAATCGCATTATTTTTTTTAGATTATGGTTGTTAGCAATTTTCTTTGAATAATGAATTGTAAGCTCTAGAAGAGCATACTTCTTTCATGAATAAATACGCAATTTATTCTTTATTCCAGTATTATTTAATTTGCCAGCAATGTTTGAATCTATTTGCCGCTGTTTGATTAGAATTATATTTCTTTTATCTAGAAATCGTGTAGCGCCCAAATGGAAGAGATATGCATTGTTGATAGTGGCACAACAAATACCATCTTAAGAGAGTCTAAATATTTTCAGTCGATCACGAAGAACGCTGGAAAGATTACTACGATCGCAGGAAGCGACTCATATGTAATCGGCTCAGGAAGAGCTACAATTATATTGCCTATGGGTACAACTTTGGTAATTGAAGAAGCCCTTTTGTACCCTGAATCAACGCGCACTCTCTTAAGCTTTAAAGACATCCGTGCCAATGGTTTTCACGTAGAAACAAATGAAGAAAATGGCAAAGAATACTTGTGCATTGTGAAGCACGCGGTATGTGGAAAAATGGTATTAGAAAAATGTCCCTCATATGAATCTGAGTTGTACTACACGAATATTCATGCACCCGAAGTGTATACTTCCTTGAAGACTGTTTTTAGAAGCTCTGAGTTATTTTCATTATAGCATGGTAGATTAGGCCATCCTGATCTTAGAATGATGAGAAATATAGTGAACAACTCACAAGGTCATGGCATTAACATTAAAAATTCCCCGAATCATGAAGATTTTGTGTGCCCTGCATGTGCCACCGGAAAATTAATAACTAGACCCTCTGTCATGAAAGTGCAAAGTGAAATCCCTGCATTCCTGGAACGCATCCAGGGGGATATTTGCGGTCCGATTCAGCCACTGTCAGGGCCGTTTCGATACTTTATGGTGCTCATTGATGCTTCCTCGAAATGGCCGCATGTATGCTTATTGTCAACAAGAAACCATGCTTTTGCAAAGCTGATCTCGTAGATCATAAGAATTAAGAATGCTTTCCCTGATCATCGCGTGAAGTCCATCAGAATGGACAATGCCGGAGAATTTACTTCAAAGGCATTTGATGATTATTGCACAAAGAACAGGATAGCGCTTGAGCACTCCGCATCGCACGTCCAAACGCAAAATGGACTAGCAGAAGCACTAATAAAGAGGATTAAGTTCATTGCCAGACCGCTTTTGCAGAGTTGTAACTTGCCCAACACTTGTTGGGGACACGCAGTCCTGCATGCAGCAGCTCTTATCAATTTCAGACCGTCGGCCTACAACATCCATTCCCCTATGCAGCTTGTGCACGGGATCATCCCGAAGATCTCCCATCTTAGAAAATTTGGGTGTATGATATATGTACCTATACCACCCCCTCAGCGGACTGCAATGGGCCCTCTCCGCAAGTTTGGGATATACGTTGGTTATGAGAGTGCATCCATAATCAGGTATTTGGAACCCATGACTGGAGACTTGCATACAGCCCGATTCGCTGATTGCATCTTTGACGAGGATCGTTTCCCGTCATTAGGGGGAGGAAATCAACCTTTGGATGAAAAATGCCGGGAAATCATATGGCATTCCACTGGGATCCCCGCACATGACCCCCGCACTAATGAAGCAAATCAAGAAGTCAAGAAGATAATTGATTTGCAGAGTTTAGCAAATGAACTGCCTGATCATTTTTGTGATCTGAAGGGCGTGGTTAAGTCGCATGTACCCGCAAGGAATGCACCAGAGAGGGTGGAAATACCAAAGAAAATAGAAGGTATCCCTCAACCTGTTCAGAGGCCTCAAAGAAAAAGAGCAGGAAATCTGGCTCCTCAAACCCAAAGTACCCGGAGACGTCTGGAGAAAACTGGGCGAGAGGACTTACCACAACCAATCACAAAAATGCCCCAAGAAAAGAATGGGAGCCAGTTGAGACCTGGCACTGGAAAGAAACCAACAGAAAAGGCAATTCCAGACTTGAACCTTCCACTGCAGGAAGCCGCCGGAAATAATGTGTGCGCACACATAGGCGATGAAAAGCTAAAGGAACTTGCTCCTGCGATAGGGAAAAGCAGCGAAGAGCAAGTAGAAGTGCATGAAGCACCCCATGAAGAAATGGCCATAAACTTTGTAATAACAGGAGAATCCCTGAATAGAGCAACAGCCAACGTTGATGCATACTTTGCAAAGAAGATTGCCTCGATCATTGATCATGATCCCCAGCCTGCATCTCTAGCAGAGTGCAAGAAAAGACTAGATTGGGAAGAATGGAAAAAGGCAATCACTGCAGAATTAGTCTCTCTGAACAAGAGAGAGGTGTTTGGGCCCGTATGCCGCACACCTCCCCATATAAACCCTGTAGGTCACAAATGGGTCTTTGTTCGAAAGAGAAATGAAAGCAACGAAGTTGTAAGGTACAAAGCAAGACTTGTAGCTCAAGGTTTCACTCAACGTCCTGGAGTTGATTATAAAGAAACCTATTCTACGGTCATGGGTGGAATTACCTTTAGGTATTTGATCTCAATGGCAGTCAACTTGAAGTTGAGAATGAAGCTAATGGATGTTGTCACAGCATACTTGTATGGAAACTTGGATTCGGAGATATACATGAAAGTACCGGAAGGAATTCCTATCCCGAACCAAGACGGAGCAAATAGAAACCTGTACAGTGTAAAATTGGAGAAATCACTGTATGGGCTGAAGCAGTTAGGAAGAATGTGGTACAATCGCTTGAGTGACTTTCTCTGCAAGAAAGGCTACACAAACAGCGAAGATTGTCCGTGTGTGTTTATACAGCGATCCCCGAATGGATTATGTATAATCTCCGTCTATGTAGATGACTTGAACATCATTGGGACGGATGAAGAAATTGAAGAGGCATGCTCATACTTGAAGTCTGAGTTTGAAATGAAAGATTTGGGTAAAACCAAGTTTTGTTTAGGCTTGTAGCTTGAACATGTCCAAGGAGGAATCTTGGTACATCAATCAACCTACACGCAGAAAGTGTTGAAAATGTTTGGATTTGAAAAAGCATATCCTGCGAAGACTCCAATGGTCGGAAGGTCACTCCAAGCAGACCTAGACCCATACAGACCTAGAGAAGAGGGGGAGGAAGTCCTGGGAGCAGAATTCACATATCTGAGTGCAGTTGGAGCGCTCATGTACCTTGCGAATAGCACCAGGCCGGACATTGCGTTCGCTGTGAATTTGCTAGCTCGGTACAGTGCATAACCCACCAAAAGGCATTGGAAAGGGATCAAGGACATCTTCCGTTACCTCCAAGGAAGCAAAGACCTCGGTCTGTTTTCAGAAGAAACAATGAATTGAATTTGGTTGGCTATGTCGATGCTGGGTATTTATCAGACCCGCATACTGGCAAGTCACAAACCGGCTATGTTTTCCTATGTGGAGGAACATCAATTTCTTGGAAGTCGTCTAACCAGACTTTTGTCTCGACGTCGACAAACCACTCGAAAATCATTGCTTTGTATGAAGCATCTCGTGAATGTGCATGGCTCCGAAGAATGGTTCACCACATCCAGAAGTCGTGTGGCTTGAACATTGAGCAAACTCCCACAATCATTTATGAAGATAATGCAGCTTGTGTTGCCCAAGCATAGATGGGTTATGTGAAGAGCAATCTCACGAAGCATATCAACCCCAAGTTCTTCTATGCTCACGAATTGCATAAGATGAACGAGATCAAGATATTGCATACTAAATCATGTGAAAATCTTGCAGATTTGTTCACTAAATCACTCCCAGCATCTACCTTTGAAAAGTGCGTGAAAGGAATTGGGATGATGAGACTTAGAGAAGTGCAGATTTCAGGGGGAGATATTTCACATACTCCCACATAAATCTCGAAGATGAATTATGAATACCCAACATGAATCTCGAAGATTAGTAATTGAAGTTGGGAGAATTGTACTCTTTTTCCTTAGCAAGTTTTTCATGAAGTTTTCTTGTATAAGGTTTTAACGAGGCAATTTGTGCAACATAGTAAACGTATGCTATGTACTCTTTCTCCAAGTATTTTTCTCACTGGGTTTTTCTGGAGTTTTAATGAGGCATATGCATCTCGCGACAAAGGGCCCAAGGGGGAGTGTTGGGAAACCTGATGGCCCATTGAAGGCCCATGCTGGTCCCTTAGCCTAAACCCTAGGTAAGCGCTATAAAAGAAGGAGGGGGTCCCCCCTGATATACAAGCAATCATTAACAATAAAGAATTCCGCAGTTGCTCTCCCTAAACACGTGTCTCTCTCCCTTTCTGTTCTCCGATTCAGATCTATTCGGGAACCCCGGACTATTCGATAGCGAGGTTCCTTAACAGCCACATGTAGAACCCAGCAGCGTGGATCGAGCAATTTACTCCAGGCGAGGCGGCTAAAATAGTGCGTGCCTGCCTGGTCCAAATGATGGATTTGGCCTTACTTTGGGAGAGGAAACGATAAACTTGATATGAAGATATGGTGGATGGACGGACTCCGAGGTGGGTGTCAGTACTAGTTATTTCGGTAGAATTGATAATATAGATTATTAAGCTATATGTTATATTTAATAGTACTACTATGTATTTAGAGTAATATTATAAGTGAATTTTGGTGTATATGTAATTAAACATGTGTATGCTCATAAATATATATTATTATACTAAATCTGAAACGATACGCCGGTATAGATCGGTACCAGAACGTACCATTGAGCCGAACCGATATAGTCTTCAATACAAAATTGATAAGTTTGGTATAGAGTATACCCCGCAGCACCATGCACGAAGCTTCCCTGCTCTTTCCTCTCCAGTTACGGGAGCTACCCTTGCACTTGCACGGTGCACCTCCATGAGTCCATTTGTTACTCACGCCTCACCTGCGTCGGCCTGACAGTTAAGAGACGAAGTCCTCAGTGGACTAAAGGTTTCTCACTCGTGTATCTGGATTCTGGACGTGGGGCAACTGCACGTAAATGGCATATGTTGCAAGTTGAAACGAAATTCCTGCATAATCTGTGAATATCTGTGTGGTTATCACGTGGACCGTAGGATTTACGAGTGTTCATACAGTAGATTTAGTAAATACAGTAATTTTAAAGTATAGTATTTGAAACTAGATATCAAATTGGGTAAATAGGCAGCAATCTGGGCATGGGAGGCTAGGTTGGATGGTGCGGTGGTGGTGAAGACATCGGCACTAAAGAGGGAAAATGACAATGACACCTACGTAAGCAGACGGTTATGAAATAGTGCCTCCTTTCTGTTGAAATAAAAAGTGTAATCCGTGATACTTTATTGTTATATTTTTTTGAACTACTCTGTTATAGCTTTTTATCGAAAGTTGGAGCATTAAGCTCAACAAAATTGCCGAGTAAGAGATCTACTCTCAGGATGGGCTCGAGTCAAGTCATGCGGTCATGCTCTGCTCCGGTTTGGCCTTTCTTTCTTTGTACCATCTTTAATCGGGTTTGGTCCAGGGTCCAGCCATTCAAGTATGACATGGACTACCCTGCATCGGTACATGCCTACATCAGGCTCGTTTGGTACTTGGCTCGGTCGCGTGCCCGACCTGATGATTGTCCCCCATTCATATGGCCATATTGAACTGAGATCCGATGTCAGTTACACATGAATGGTTGAATCAAAAAGCGGCAATCTAAATTTTTCAAAAATATTATTAAAAATATTGTACCAGTTTTTTTACTGTAGCATTTTGATCGAAGATCTGACCTATAGAAGACCGTTTAAATTGTAATATGAATAGAGACTGCACAGATCCCTCTCTGACCATATGCAACCTCGGAACAAAATCTACGGGGCCAAGAGTCGGAACCGCGGTTCCTTCCCCGCAGCTACACACGAACGGACGCACTAGAGTTTCGTGCGTATCACGACGGCCCGGGCGGCGGGGCTGCAGACGTGCAGCCCAATACGCGTCTGCGCCCAAAACTGCCTAAAACACCACCTTCCCCCAGAGATCTGGCTGCTCGCCCAAAATCCTCGGTACTGGGACGTACGCCCGATGCGACCCGGCCGTGCGACAGCGCGGCAAACGTGCGGTTCTCGCAAAGTCTCGCAGCCGGTTGCTCGCTGGTGGCGAAGTCGGCCGGCACATGTGCCGAGCCAAGTGTGGAATGCCCGCCAACTTGTCCCGCTGGGTTGGAGCACCAGAGCACAGCGCCCTCGACTCTCGGGTAGCCGCGGATTTGGCCGGTTCAGCGAGAGGATGCACCCCACCGGTCACCGTGCGCGCGCAGTGCCACCAGCACCAGCCAAGCCACCAGGCAACTTCCGGACCCCGAACGTTTTTTACGAGCCTCGACCTCGAATCTTGGTGGCTTCCTGGAGCTTGGGGAATCTCATGGTGACATCTTTTCAGGTAATTCCTTCTCCATTCGTGGCAAGTATATGTCTGGAATTATTCCTCCGTGTGCGTACTGCTTCCGTGCCATCTGGTACTAAAAATGTAAATGTGACATGTTTGTGGTTGAACTCAAATTTTTGCTCTCTTGTGAAGGCCACGAAGGTCATGCTATGGTTGTTTGTTTAGCACTGGTTATACTTTTCCAATATGATCCGTATTCCGCACTATCAAGATACGTGTATACAACGATTTGGTTGGTGCTTGAGATTTTGAGATCTCTAGCAGTGATTTTTTTTTAAAAAAAGCATTATAAACAAGAATGTATGTCGTCATAAAGGTGTGGCTAAGTATTTTCCAACTAAAAGATGTGAATGTGATAAAGGGTAGATGGATGAAGCAGAGGTGATATAGAAGTGAAAAGAGAGGTGTTTCCATGCTCTTCTTTTTAACAATTGTATAAATATTAAGGTATGAATAGAATGTAGATGGTGATTGCTTACCCTTTCGTTTGCTTTAAGATTTGTGCAACTTGTATTAGGAGGGAAAGCACCGAAGCACGGGAGTGTAAAAACAAAGGGGGTAAATCACCATATTTATCATAAGAACATCATGCGAATTTTGAGTGCTAATTAACATCTACTAGATCTTGTGCCTTGACCATCCTCTTCCCTATGCTATTAGCCATTAGGATTTAGAAATATTCTCCACGAGAAACATAACAGGTAATGCAAGGAAGATTATTCCTAATAATTGTAAACGGCTCTTTCGTGGCAACTTCCTGCTTAAGAACAGAGGGCCATGACCATCCTAATATCCTAACAGTTCCAAATTATTAGTTCTAATAATCTAACACTGTCATCTCTGTTTTTGGATTGATAGAGAAAACTAGTAGAGATACCTCCAAAGGAATCTATGGGAAAGCAGAGAACACGTATCCAGTGAAGCAAAGCACTAAAATAAAAGCCTTAAACGAACCTTGCATGGCCCAGAGAACATGATGCATGGTGCCTTTCTTTGTCCTACAGCCTAGATATAGTTGAGAAAAATAGGTTCCCCGTATTTCATATCCATCAATAATGCTAGACCCACAAGGCCACATCTCCGCAGGAATAGCCAAGGCTTCTTTCGAAAAAAAAAAGAGTACTCAAGGAGAAAACAACACTCGTGTGTTACTTAACAAATAAGTCTGCATCAGTGAACTCTATTGCTATTTAGATTTTGATTAGTTGTTATATTAAGTTCGTCACTCGTAAAATTTAAAACCGAGTCAAGATAAATTACTCTTTTGGTTACAACAAGGTGCATCATCCAACAAGCGATTTTGAAATATATTAGCTCAACGTATCATTTTAGACTCCATTTTGGAACACATGAATTTTATATATTTCTGCTAAAATTGAATTGTTCCATACGAAGTTCCTAAGTTCAGGAAAATCAAATACGGCCTTAAGGAGAGGTTCAAACCTAAGTTTTATATAAAGTCCACAACAATACGAGAGTTTTATGCGGTGTGTTAGAATGTTAGGAGCCAGGAGCCACACCATCCAGCCCAAAACCGTGTATACTTGCTTACCTGTAACTTTAGCTTTGCACATTTCAATAGCCACCGAGATTTTTATGACTTGTGAATTGTGATTTGTGATGACACCCCAGCTCCACTTGGCGTGCTATATATACGCACAGCTAGCCTTTGCCACTCCCATCAAACTCACGAGGCGGAAACACAAACAGCAACCAATTAACAAGCCAAGCTACACCTAAAGCGATCGAGCAGCAGCAGCACCACCACCAACGACGACGACGACATGGGCAACAGCCTGCGGTGCTGCCTGGCCTGCGTGCTCCCCTGCGGCTCGCTGGACGTCGTCCGCATCGTCCACCTCAGCGGTCACGTCGACGAGTTCAGCTGCCCGATCACCGCGGCGGCCATCCTCGCCGCGCACCCCAACCACACCCTCACTGCCGCGTGGTCCTCCGCCGGCGTCGGGTGCCCCACGAAGAAGCTCGTCATCGTGTCGCCAGACTCCGAGCTCAAGCGAGGCCGCATCTACTTCCTCATCCCCTCTGCGACCGTGCCGGCCGACAGGAGGAAGAAGAGCCGGCCGTGCTCCAGGAAGAGCAAGCGGACGAGCCGCCAGCCCAACAGCAGCGGCGCAACGGCCGCGAGCACGGCGGAGCAGGACAACTACCTGAGGGAGCTGCTGTCTGAGAAGATCGAATCGGGCGCCCACCGGAGGCGGCGGAGCGGCTGCCGGGTCGGCATGTGGCGGCCGCAGCTCGAGAGCATAGTTGAGGAGCCCTAAGATTATAGAGCTCAAAGAGCTCTCCTTTCCCTCCTATTCGTTTGGTTTTCTTTCTGATCTTCCAATGTGAATACCACGAGAGAATGCATTTCCGGTTGTCACCTTTCGATCCCCCGACACATGCATGTACAGTGATGTCAAGGGTTGAGCGGTTTTTAGCTCGGAAGATGAGGGGAAAATTGAGACAGAATAACTGTAAAGAGTCCCAACCTGTACAGAGAGATTTGGTCGAGTTCATTGAAACTGTTCAAACAAAAACGTCCTTAATTAATGTGTAGTATTTTGCTTCACAACATCCTATTGCTTAAGATTTGTACAGTTTATTTATTTTTAAATGCAAGCACTAAGGGGAAATAAAAAAGCAAAGTTGCAACCATAGGCAGATGATCCAACATCCAAGTTTAGGGAATGGAGAGCGTAAGATGTTTCAAAAATCTTTTAGATTTTCTAAGAAATATAAAAGTCCCTCCTGCCAGGCTGCCGACAAAAGTGTGACTTACGGTTTCGCCACTAGCTAGGTGGTGTTGTCATGGATCTGACGAAGCGAAGCAACGTGATGTCCGTGCGTGCTTCGGTGAGCCATTTCGGTGCCACAGCCGAGGTTGTTTCAATCTTGATTCTAGTCTACGATATTAGAGTGACTACCAATTCTATCCTAGGTATTGTCTTAATTTGATATAATCTTATTATTGTTACGATTCTATCAAAAATATATAGGATCGTGATCAAATTTTTTATACAAGTCTACCTATTCTAGTGATCTATTATATATTAAAAGCTCACGAGAGTCGCTAAGAAAAAAGAGAAATAGACTATAAATTCTCACAAAAAAAGCAAAATATCTAGCCCTTAATTTTATGGGCCTTATTTACAATTGCCATTGGATCTTTCAGAAATAGACTAGAAATTCCCACAAAAAAGCAAAATATCTAGCCCTTAATATGGTGGGCTTTATTTACAACTGCCATTGGATCTTTGAGAAATAGACTAGAAATTCTCACAAAAAAGCAAAATATCTAGCCTTTAATCTGGTGGACCCTAATTAAAAATGCATCATATTGACCATTAGATGCTATTGAGTAGATATATATATTACTTTGTAGTATAAAATCAAAATAAAAGACAAAAATTACATGGTAGGGACGGATCGATACATCTGGATCTCATGCGTGATTAAGCCTAATTATAATTTTGATTAGTAAATCATAACCAACAAATCAGCACATGAACTCTGACATTACATTGAACGCACCTTGGCCTTATACAGACAATACACACCGATGTGACTCAATGCATGCAATTAAACAAAATACAAATGACCTCATGTTGGTTCAGCCATAACATAAAAGTCACGCAGCCCCAAAACTAATTTGTATTTGATTTGATTTTTCTAAGAATTCCCTAAAAGTAGATCGGTTTTGTCGAGAAACAAATAAATCAAGACAATTACTGTATATAGACTTATCCCCTAGACGCCATGGTGTCTGCTGGTGCTCCCCGTCCAAGTACTCCCGAGGAAAGAAAAGAACGGGAAAATAATAACATTGCACGAGCTCGATCGCCCTTCGAATCCTTTTACTTGCGTAGCTAGAAAAAAACAGAAATCGCTGCTTCTTTCTTGACGTGGAAGAGTGCGCCTCCTGATCTCCCAATCTAACTCCCACAAAATCAGGATTCCTTATATTTGTTCTTTTTTATCTCTTGGTTTGTCTATGATAGATTCAACACAAAGTATGGAACCGACCTGATCAAAGGAAACAAATTGATATGGTAATAGTGTTCTGGGCTTCATCAGAAAGCATTACGCCCATCCTATACTGGGTCACGGAGTCAAGACCGGTTCTACGGCGCTTCAATAGCATATCATGTAGAGTTGTTAAGAAAATAAAATGCTAGAAATTCTCATAAAAAAGCAAAATATATAACCCTTAATTTAGGGAACCTTAACTAAGTTGAACTATAATAGCCATTAGATTTGATGTTACTATTTCAAAAAAACGTCTAACCGTCTATCTAGCGGATCCAAATTATAATAGCTTAGATTAAAAGAAAGAGTCTATGTGAAGTACAACAAAAAATTAACAAAAAATTCGGAATAAAAAATAAAAATAAATTAGACATTTGATTTTCATATGAACTCTAAATTAAAACACGTACATTACTAAAATTCAGAGTAAAAATTAGCAATTGGATTTGTATTATCAATTGTAATCCAAAACTAATATTGAAAACTAAATAAAAATAAAATCAATGGCTTAGATTAAAAGAAAGAGCCTATACTAAGAACAATAAAAATAACAGAAATTCAGAATAATAAATAAATGAAAATCAACCATTTAACTTTCATATGAAGTCCAAATTAAACATGTACATTGCTAAAATACAGAATATAAATTATATAAAAAATATTAGTTGGATTTGTATACGATTTCTACAGTACAACAGATATGCAAAATTAAATAAAAATTAACATAAATTCGGAATAAAAAAACAAAATGAAATCAGTCATTTGATTTTCATACAAATTCTAAATCATAACTTGAAATTCGAAATTAAATATAAATAATATAAGAATAAAAATAAAAGGAAATTAGGGATTATTTTTTAATTTCATGCTAAGTGAAAAATATAATTTTTCATTTTATTCAGAATTAAAATTTTAGAAATATGCTAATTTAAGGGGGGAAATAAAATAAGGTAAGTAATTTGATTTGTATATATATATATATTATTAACTATAATGTAATAAAATTTGATTACACGTTTTTTATAGTGGCTAAAATAATATAGAATATACTAAAAATTCTCAAAAAAAAATCTAACTCTTTATTTGGTGGATCTCCACGGAACGAAGAGATTAAGAGGGTGGTACATCGACAGTTGTTCACTCAGTTATACCGGTATGAGCAATATTATGTGCAATAAAAGAAGTACCGAAAGAAAGAGATAAACATTGTAATAATGAAATTAAGAGATGATGATATAAATAGAAAATATTATGTTATGCTATGTTTACTATTTTTCTATGCAAGTATTCGTAGAAGAAAGTTTCGATCACATGTGATAAGTACTGAGAAACGGAGTAAATATATTCTCCTATAATATACATTATCAAAATATCACAAATTGTGTTTTGTATTGATCTATTTTTTAAAAAAATCGCATATATATTATCAAGTAATTTAAACATACTTTAAAAATGATGCACACGCAAATGCGCGGGCCATCTTGCTAGTTTATTATAAACAATTAATTGTATATGTCCTTTTCATTGTAAAATTTTACTTTTTTTTATCTCCTCATGTCCATTATAATTTTCATAAATAACAAATGATTTGTCCTCTCCACAACATTTTTGTAAACAAAAGTTCAAAAAGTGTAATTTTAAAGATGTGGTAATGTTGAAATACATGACTTATTTTTAAAAACGTTTCTTTCGTAGAATCAGGTAGGATATTTGATTCTACATTGATCATATGATTTGTAATCCTATCGAGGAACATCTGATCCGATTCAGAATCACAATTTTGATAACCTTGATCATGACTCATGACTAAAGCATGCATAACGATCCCATCAACACTAGAAATTCTCATAGCATAGCAAGGACAAAACTATTTTTTCTTCTATTCTCTTAGAATCATTAAACTTCTTGTTTTGCCGATTGATATTATTCATTGTGCATGCTATTTCTAAAGCTCATCGATGTACTACTCTGGTAGCTAGGATTGGAACTTGCAAAGAGGGGTAAAAGGCCGGGGTGGTTCTGCCTAGGGCTTTGTTGGGCTCACAAATTTTGAGTGGTTTTCGTCGGCTTTTGAAACCCTAACGTGGGTCTATTGCTCCCATCTCTCACAATGCTCACCTTCTTACTCCCGACGAGCAGCCTTCGAACGTCGACGTGGGGCCAGCTAAAACGAATTCTGTTTTGTGTGAAGGTAATCTTCATCGTTTCTGTTTTTATTGTTACAACAATATGGCAACAAAACATATTTTCTGTTCGAGGCTAATCATATAAAACCCTATATTGTTGACTAAGTACCGTGCGCGTCCGCCTGTCCCGCCACGCGTCTCTTTTTACTGTTGTTTCTACAATAAAAGCCTGAATGGCCTCATATATTTGTTGTCCATCCCATTTCATATGTGATGCTTAGCTTAGTTAGGCGAAGCCTTCCCGTGCATGCACGAGGTCTTTGGGTTCGAGTCCCATGAGAGACAAATTTTTGCCGATTTTTCCCGTCGGCTTTGCTACGTAGCCTCATATTATTGTTGCCCATTTTATTTCATGTCTGCCACTTGGCTTAGGTGGCCAAAGCCTCGCCGTTCGTGCGACCTGTCTCGGGTTTGAATCCTGTCAGAGCCGATTTTTTGCGCCGACTTTGCTTATCTGATTGAGCTATTTATTAGATCATGTTATAAATTTTTAAAACTTTTTTATAATAATCCTGAGAGCATACCTAATCTACCATAAAAAAAATCAGATCATGATCAAACTTGTGCGATCCTTATAAATTCCGACAATGCTGCTAATGCATTTAAAACAACTTCGTTGGTTTAGTTGAGCTACTAGATTTGCATATTCTTGAAAAAAATAAGGGTCCTCAGAGCATGTCTAACCTACCGTAAAAAATTCGGATCATGATCAAACTCAACCTATTTTCGAAAATTTTGGCAATGTTGATACTGCATTTACCAAATTTTTACTGATTTAGCTGAGCTAATAACTTGGCAGATTCTTGAAATTTTTTGCCAAGGGTCTTGAGAGCATGCCTACCCTACTGTAAAAATTTCAGTTTGTGAACAGATTTTTCTGATTTTTTTTTAATTCTGGCAGTGTTGCTAATGCATTTAAAGCAACTTCGCTGATTTAATTGGGCTGCTAAATTTGTGATTTTTTGAAAATTTGTTAGAAGGGTCTTAAGAGCATGCCTAAGCTAACGTAAAAAAAACGGTGTGTGATCGAACTTCTGCGATTTTTTAAAAAAAAACTGACGATAGTGCTTATGCTTTTCCTCCTCTTTTAGAAGGTGTTATCCAAAAATCCATTCTGTATTAAAATCTCTGTCTGTCTTGATTATTTCCGCAAGCTTATATGAAGCGAGAGGGAACGAACGAGTTGACATTTGCACCATTGCCTTTTTTGGCTGCAAATGTGCCATCTGTAAGTCGGTGGCATGTTATCTTATATCAAATTTCCGTCTGGCTTTGTTTGTTCTCTAACGTTGATTTAATTCATTCGTTTTGTTTGCTTAAATTTCAGTGCATGTGAGATTTAGCATCTTTGGTTTTCGTGTCAAAAGAATTTCGAACATCGTCTCTAGGTGTGTATGCAGCTGATCCCAGCTACCGTTCGGTTCAAACTGTGATTCTTTTTTTATTGTGGTGCTATATTTTTTAATAATTGAAGATTAAATCTCCCGACCTCTGCATCGTAAGATGTATATAGTTAACCATTTATTACAATATTACAGCAAAAAAGCTGTCACAAAAAAGTCCAAATACTATAATAAAATTACAACAAATCATAAAAAACATAAAACAAAAAAGCCCCGATCCTCGTTTTTTTTGCATACTGTAGGTTTGTTTATTGATCTGTGCTACCTTATTGCGTGGCAATATCTACAGGTTGGATACAAGAATCTGGTCATCTTGGTGCCTATTGATGCAAGAACAAACCAATTCTAACATTTTGCGTACTGTAGGTTTGTTTCTCCCGTTGTTAATACCAACAAGTCCTCGTTTTTTCTTCAAATCTAGCATCTCCGTGAACTTTTTTACAGAATTGCCCCCTTTCTCACCGTGAAAGACACTCCCGTGCCCGAGAAGCATAGGAGCCAGTCGCTTCTACGCCCGGGCAGCGCGGAAGGCTTCTTGCCGCGGTCTCAGGAGCTCTGGTGACCTTTCGCGGTACGGAAGTTCGGAAGGTGATACATGTCACCTTCTGATGTTTCCGTAGTCGAGGATAGGGCTAGATCTACAAATGCATTCGGGGAGCTAAATTTGCAAACAACGAGATAAAAGAGACTAGAAAAGGATGATTTGCCAATTTATTTTAGAAATCAACCATATGTCCACTGTACAAAATCAGCATTACAGCAGCAGAGTTTCATATTCCTACGTGAGCCATAATTTCACTTAAATTGACCTATATAGTATCTCTATCTCTACTGTATTGTATACCAGAGGCGGAGCCAAGGGTGGGGCTTGGTGGGGCTCCAGCCCCCCCTGCCCCACCACGAGAAATTCAGGCTCACGCACGTAACAGTAGTCAGCAGCTGCAAATTGTATTTGTTAAATCTCTTTTTTCAGACGGTGACAATGAAAAGTAGTTTTTTCCCCTTGCATATTTACATACTAGTACTATATTACATGTATTTAAATCTCAACTATAATATATTGGCTTGGTAGTTTTTATATTTAGTATATGTACTTGTATTCAGCCCCCTCTTGAATGAATCCTGGCTCCACCTCTGTTGTATACTACTGCTTAAAAGAGGAAGTTGGTGGCCGTCTCATCTGTTCTCTCCTCTTATCCGCTGTCTCACCTCTCCTCACAGGAATTGGCGTGACGACAGTGGCCCATCCTAACTGGCGTGCAACCCTTTTTTCTCACCCCACACGATGATTATGTCCCTCCCGCTCTTTCAACAAAACATGGTCGATCTCAGCAAACGAATCGTAGCAAAACATGCTTTGTTTGTCTCCAGCACGACATGCCACCTTCGGCTCCTCAGGACGATGAAGACCAGGGCTACGATCTCAAGACTAAGGTAGCATACAACGATGGAGTGCTAACCAAGTTTCAGAATGTGAGATGTGGCTCCTATTCTACGAATGGCTGAGGCAACTAGCACGGCGACAGAGTGACCGAAGAATCAGTAGGGGTGGGCATAATTTAACCGAAACCGAAAAACCGAACCGAACCGAATAAACCAAAAAATTCGGTTTTTTCGGTGTTCGGTTTTTTTTTCACTACTATTCGGTGTACGGTATTCGGTTCGGTTTTCGTCTTTCGGTAACCGATTAACCGATTCACCGAATTGTTTCTGCGCAAGCAACCCCAGTGACTACGGACTCACTCGATCGACTCACTCGTTCACTCGAATCCCCGATTCATTCCCCATTTGGTGCGGCGGCTTCGGCCTCCACCGCTCCAATCGAGTATGCAAGCGGCGAGCCGGCGAGCGCGAGCGGGAGTGCACGACCACTCCTGAGTCCTGACGCCTCCGCCCGACAAACCCTAGGTCGGGGCCACTCCTCACGGGCTCTCGGCTGACGCCTCCACCCGCCAAACCCTAGGTCGCCTGACGCCTGACGCCTCCGCCCTCCGACCATGCCTGACGCCGCCTTCCAACCCCGCGGTCCGCGGCCTCCAGTCTTCCTCCGCGCCGCTCCGTCGGTGCCGCGTCGAGTGGATCTATCTCGGTGCCGCCTCCGGTCCTCCCAACCTCGATCTCCGTCGACTACCGCCGATGCCGGCACGCCGCCTCCCTCGGTGCCGCCGTTGAGGTAAACCTCCACTCCTGTGGTACATAGGGACCTGTATGTTGTTGGTTGAAACCTTGTTTCTCAGAAAAAGAATCTATTCTTGGCTCCACACTGAATCTTAAGGTTCTTGTTCGTCAACCGAGCAGCAAGAACCTCATGGATGATGGCAACGCTATAGAAGTTGTCCCCAGGTTTTATTTTCTTATTGGCGTTAGCATTTGTGTCCATTTTTGTTCGTGAGGCGAACAGCAAGAACATCACGTATGATGGCAATGCTATAGATGCTATTTCCAGATTCCATTTTCTTATTGCCATTAGCATTTTGAAGCTTTATTGAATTTCATATCTTGTTTCGCAAGAGATTGCAAAGCATCTGTCGCTTCCACCAGTAAAGCTCCGCTGCAGCATGCTTGCTGGGATGCAATCAAGCCACACTGCAAAATCGGTTAACCGAAAAACCGAATTAACCGAACCGATTTTGTTCGGTTAATTCGGTTCGGTTTTGAAGCCATTTCAGTTTTGGTTCGGTTTTCAGATTCCAAAAACCGAAATTTTTTAAAACCGAATTAACCGATTGCCCACCCCTAAGCATCAGACGAGTACGACAGCGGCTGAGCGGCGGCCTCAGGGGATCACGTCGATCAGCCCCGATTCTCTCGCCCGCGACCATGCTCGCCGTCGATCAAACGGAACCCGCAGCCTACGAGACATGTACTTGGTCGCGGCTTTCGACCGCTCCTCTGGTTTGATGACAACCCCATTTGTTTTCTCCTGGAGAGAATGGCATGAACACAATCATCTAGTACAGGGCATGCATGTTTTGCATACAAGCATATGCATTGGTGTTAGTTGCTTTTATATATATACTTACGTTGCATGGTTTTGCATGGCAAGTGCATCACAATATCACAAGATATAAAGGATCGATCAACTGCCACTGAACATTTGATCTTTGGCCAGTTTGGATGGAACGTGGAATAACTCACAGGGGGCAGAAAAAAAATCCGGAAGCCTCTGTGCAGGACTGGACCCATGAGGAATTTCAGCAAGGTCGTGGCCAGTAGCATGTGGTCGTTTACTTAGTTTATTCATTACTCCAATTCAGTCTATATATAAATAGCTCTCTTTTATATCCATGAAAACTTAATGAGGAGTTTATATTTGTTCCAAGAGAGAAAAAAAAAAAGACAAGTGCGCCATAATAGAGCTCAACCGGGCACGATGCTAGAGCCAAGGGCACGATATAGGTCAAGCATGTTTGAGAGCGGAGGTGAAGCCGAGAGCATTAACTAGACGTGCTAGGTTAAGATATTATGATATTTTTTAATCGGTAGCAAAGCAATGCCAACTTACGTATGAGTGTATGACTCGTTAAGGACCCTCTTTGAATAGCACAGCTGTCACTTAAAAGAAAAGGATGATAGTCATCTCATTCTGAGAGTACTACTGTTAGCACTATTAATTTAGTTAAGTCAAAATGCTCTAACCATTGGAGCTGGCATTCCGACATTAGCCATGGTAAGCTTGTACAGTACTAACATGTGTGTTGACTGTCAGTCGTACAAGTGATGCCCCACATATTAAAAAACATCGATCGTCCTCTCAGTGTTTACTCCTCCGTCCTACGGTCCTACCACGCTGTGTTTCTTCAATGCTTTCAGATTAAGTATCTACTAGAAATGGTCAAGTCAATCTCATCGTGGCATTCTGGAGAAAAACACTAATTAGTACTTCCTACTTCCATGACTAGTCCATTTCTCTGCCTTTTCGGAGGAAACACCAATGGCTTTGCTCATGGAAGTTCGTACAAAAGTCATAGGCAAGCGAAAGACAGAAAGCCCGTATATAGTGCACCTGTTATAGATTCCACAGTATAATACTCAGTATACTAGCTACGGCAAAAACTTCAACCATGTACCACCGACTTCTTCCATCTACCGTCCATTTGAGGACCCATCCATCGCTCGACCGTCAGTCAGTAAATAGGCCCGGCCGTGTCAAATACGACCGCGACAGGTGCGAAATCCGCGACCGAGTTGCCTGTGCAGCAGCTGCCGGAGCAAGGCATCGAGCTGCTTACTTATATGCCCGGACTTGTCTAGAGCGAACGAATATTTTTAAACACGTCCGTCAATTAGCAAGTAAACTTGGTAGCAATTTGCAACTCATCAATCGCACGCTCCGGTGTCGGGGTCGGCCCGAACCGATCGAACCATCGGGCAAAGGCCGCACGGACAGCGAAAGCAGCCACGTTTGCTGTTTGATTCGGTCCAGACAGTGCCATGTCATGCCATGCCAATATGCCGTGCCATCCGAATCCGAAAGTGAGGCCACGCCGCGCGTCTAGCCATCCCTCTGGAAAAATTGATGGTTTACTCTGCTTTTTTTTTTTTTGCTATTGATTATTTGTCCTGTAATATCTCACTAACATACGAACTCTGAGGCCATATATCAGGAAGACATATGGAGCAAATGATCAATTTCACTCAAAAAAACGGGACAAATCATCAAATCTCCCCTATCTCTCCACGTCTTAATAAAGCGTATAAATTTTACAAAACTAAGCTTTTTTATATAAATTATCAGAAAACTACAGGATTTAGCACTTATTTATAAAATTATAGATCTTAAGAGAATCTATATCACAAAACTATAAGTTCTAGAATTATTCAGTGGATTCACACTACAGACATGTTTCAGTAAATGTGTTTTTAGGATATAAGTTCTCCTCGAATCTATAGTTTTATAAAATAGAAAATAAAATGCGTAGTTTTCTACTAGTTCGTAAAAGAAATACATAATTAATCCCGTGAGGCCGTGCGAGTACTGGATCACCGATTTGTCCGTGCCGCGTGCAGCGCGGTGCGCGGTAACACGCAGCGAGTGGCCATCCGGTTCGTTGGCCACGTTGGGATCATTGTAGCAACATTCAGAGCTTCTAGCTAGGGCTGAGCATTCGATTTTTTCGGTTTGGTTTGTTCGGTTTAAAAATATTTTGGATTTTTATAATTGTAAACTGAACTGAATCGAATTAACTAAAATATTTTGGTTCGGTTAATTCAGTTTTGCGGTTAATTCGGTTTTTTCGTTAACCGAAATAATAATATTCTGTGGACTCAATCAAAACACATTTCTAGGGTGCAGCTACCCTCGTTACAGCCAGTATATCATGCTAAGCTGATTTTGACTTGGAAAAAGTAGCTTCAGATCCACTAATTTGGAAGGGAACGTTAGCTCTTAAGTTTTCCAAATTTTACACCCATTATTTGGTAAATTAATCATCCAAATCAGGACTAGCAATTTTGTGCCCTTCACAATAATGATTGCTTCTTTGTAACGGGCAGGTAGATGAACTATTGAACTGAAATAAATTAGGAAACCATCAAAGATCTTTGCGGCCGACTACAATGGACATATTATTTGAACTAGTGTTTCGTATGTGCATTGCTAAACTCAGTTTGAATACAAGAGTACTAGAACTATAGAACTGAAACAAATCAGGAAATCATCAAAGGCCTTTGCGGCTGACTACAAATACAATGGACATATTATTTCAGATGAGGTACCAGAGTGAGATGAGGCACCCGCGCCGCCGTCGAACGCCACCCCGTCGTCGCCGCCTGAGGACCGCATGGTTGAGGTCGCCGCCGCCACAACGTACCAAATCCGGGCATCTGGCCACCGCTGAGCACCTCCACCCGAGGACCACGCTGCTACCACCGCCGAGAGCCTCCGCGCTGCCTCCACTACCAAATCCGGCCGCCTCCGCCCGAGGACAACCATATCTGGTCGCCAAGTGCTTCCGCGTACACAGACACCACACGCGTCGCCGTCGTGGGCCAAGGGCCGTGACCCGCGCGGACCCGGAGTGGGCGAAGTCCGCGAGGGAGGCGGCGTGGAACTGCGGGTGGAGGCCGGCCCGGGACATGCCGTGCTGTGTGGGTGGGCCACGCGGGTGTAAGGTCGAGGATGCCGACTAGAGGGGGGTGAATAGGCGGCTTTTAAATAATTAAAACTTTCTCTTTCTACTAATTTCTATAAAGCAATTCACCCCTTAATTACCCCTATGCCAAAACCTTATCAATAACAATGCGGAAGCGATAAACTAAGGTTTTGATAATTAAAGCCTAAAACAACTAGGCTCACTATGTGCACTAACTAATTATGTCTCTAACAAAAAGCAATTCTAAAGACAAACAATCAATCAATCAATTTAATTCTATGAATGTAAATTGCTTGAATATAAATAAAGAGAACAAAGCAAGCACAAGAGACACAATACTTTTTACCGTGGTGATCGAAGACTTGCCGGTCTTCCCTAGTCCACGTTGAGGTTAGCCCAAACACATTGGACCGGCTCCACGAATTGAGCACCCACCTCGAATCCACTAGATGTGGTTTTTCACGCTTTCGCGTAGGCTCAACCCGAACCTTCACAAACTTCGCGGGGCTTCTCACAACCTTGAGAGCTCCGCGACGACGCCTACGCCGTCTAGGAGTCGGCAACCTCCAAGAGTAACAAGCCGAATCCTCTCGCTTGAACTTCACCAAGCACAACACATGTGCTTCCGGTGATCACCAAGTGCAACACATGCACAAGGATCCTCCTCAAGTGCAACACATGCACAAGAGACTCTCAATCCTCTCCTAATTGCAACACATGCAATTAGAGGCTCAACCTAACTCAAGAAGCAAATGGGAGAAGGCAACACATGCACACAACTCCTATAAACACCCAAAAGCTCTAGCACACAGCCAACCTACTGCCCTTGCCCCCCAAGGCCTTCTTTTATAGCCTCCAAGCCAAAACTAGCCGTTGGGGGAAATTCGACAAAACCAGAATTCCGGTGCTACCGCCCTCTGGGACCGGTAGCACCGCCTCTCGCCAACGGTTACAAAACTAGCCGTTGCAGGATTTCCGGTAGTACTGCCAATCGGAGCGGGTGCTACCGACCGCTCGGGCGGTAGCACCGGCCTCAACCTCGGTTGCACCGGCCTCAGGCCGAACTCAAAAACACCTCCTCTGGATTTTCCACACCGGCCAGAGGAGCGGTTGCACCGGACATCCGGTGCTACCGGCCTACCATGGCGGTAGCACCGACCGCCAGATCGCCAAAAACATCCCCTCTCTGGATTTTCCACACCGGCGAGAGAGACGGTAGCACCGGACCTTCGGTGCTACCGGCCAAATCGCGATAGCACGGACCCGGTGCTACTGGCCTTACAGGCGTGACGACTGCCTCGGGAGAAAACACCGCTTTTCACAAAACTTTTCTCCAAACCATTAAAGATATTCTTTGAGCTATGTGAGGATCAACACATGATCACAACACTATGCAAAACACATTTGCACATGTTAATCACATACTCCAAAGAATCTCATATAAGCACAACTTATTTGCAAAACACATTTGCCAATAAACCAAGAACTTATGAGATCAATCCTCTTAGCCATGTGATGATCAACACATGATCAAGTCAATTTGCAAAACACATTTGCAAACCCTATTCACATGCTTTAGGATAGGAACCCATAATCTAAAGTTCATTTGCAAAACACATTTGCAAATAACAAATCCAACTAACGAAAACACATTTCGTAAACAACTCAAGATCTATTTGCAAAACGTATTAAGCAAATCAAACTCGAGTCTATGAGATTAATCCCCCTAGTCATGTGAAGGTCAACACAAGACCCAGTCAACTTGCAAACACCCGTTGCAAGCCCTACTCACATGCTCTCGGGATTCCGGACCCATAGACCTCGGTTTATTCCCACAACGAACTTGCAAATACACATTAAACCAATTTAATGCTTGAGCATTGTTCTTTGCAACACTTGCAAAAACCTAGCTCCAAGCAATACCAAAATATGAGCTCTCTATTTGCAACACATGCAAATCTCTAGCACCATGCAAGCAACCACAACAAATACAAGTGCATGAGTTCTCTATTTGCAACACATGCAAATCTCTAACTCCATGCAAGCAACCACAACAAATACAAGTGCATGAGTTCTCTATTTGCAACACATGCAAATCTCTAACTCCATGCAAGCAACCACAACAAATACAAGTGCATGAGTTCTTTATTTGCAACACATGCAAATCTCTAACTCCATGCAACCAACCACAACAAATACAAGTGCATGAGTTCTCTATTTGCAACACATGCAAATCTCTAACTCCATGCAAGCACTTTAAACCAAATTGCTTGAGCTCTCTCCTTTTGCGACACATGCAAAACTTAGCTCCAAGCAAAAACCAAATCAAATAAGATTCAAATAAGATGCAAGTATGAGCACCCTTATTTGCAACACATGTAAATACTTAGCTCATACAAAATCCAATGCACAAGCTTCACCAATTTGCAACACATGCCAAATGGTTAGCTTAATGCAAACATCAAACAAGAGAGTGAGCTAGAGTGAACCGGATCGAGTTCATCAACATATGATGAAGCTCAAGCTAAAAGACTCAACCCCTCTTAATAGTACGGCACCTAACAAGCAACCCGGTCTCACAACCAAACACGGAGACCGGTAAAAGACTAGGAACACATCCTTAGCCCTAGCTAGTTATACCTTTGCCACACTTGATCCACTTGGAGCTTTTATGATTTCCAATCATCTTCTCTCCAGGATCACCTCTTCTCCTTCTTCTTGGTCATCAACGCATGATGAACCTTCTCTAGCCCTTCTCTTCACTTCGGGATCACCTCTTGAAGCTCATCAACTCATGATGACTTCTTCTTCCCGATTCTTCATCATCTTGGACTTAACCTACTTCATAACTCATGGAAGATGTTAGTCCAACAAACACGGTTGTCTCAATCATCACCGCACTCCATTAACACATAATGGATGCCTCCAAGATCGATTGAGCACAACCTAATCAATTGAATGATTAATTGTATCTTGAGTACTTTGATGCAACTAATGCTTCATTATACTCAAGAACTTTTCGCTTGTCTTTAATCAACAAGGAAACACCATCAACACATGATGAAATGTTCTTTGATTGATTGAGAGACAATCGAACTCAATTTAAACTTATTTAAATTGACATGAGTATATAACTACACAAGTCATATATACTCAAAAGATTGTTTTAAGGTCTTGATCCTTTATATTGTATGACAAGAGGACATGGATCAATACAATTGAAACATCAAGTTAAATTATAAACTCCCCCTAGATGTGTGCATTCATGTATATATGAATTAGGAACATAATGCACATATTTGAACTAAAGCAACGGAAGAGTTCATACTTTAACTTGAATTCTAAGTATGCATATATATAATAGAATGAATACGAGTGCATACCTTAGGTTTTCCATTTTCCATCCAAGTATGAGACTAATAAGAATAACACTTCATAAAACATGTTAGTCTCATAATGATTTGATTTGTCATTAAACAATGATTAAACATTAATATTAAATCAATCACCAAAACCAATAGAGCTTGAACTTACAGCGGGGATGATGTAGACCGCATGAGGCGGCGGTGGAGAGAGTGGTGGCCGGCTGGCCGGCGTGGAGGAGGAGTGTGCAGGCACTGCGTGGAGAGAAGCGATTCAACGAATGGGGAATGGGAATGGGCCGAATGGAATGGCGAATAATTCAAAGCTTGGCTCTAGTATATATCGGTTGTTCGGTTCTTCGGTTTTTGAGAGTTAGAAACTGAATCGAAGCCCGAAAACCGAATAGCACTAAAATAAAAACCGAAATAGTCAGTTAATTTAGTTCGATTCGGTTTTTCGGTTTCGATTTAAAAATGTCCACCCCTACTTCTAGCTAAGCCAACGTGGAGGCAGCGAGCAGTCAGGTTATTCAGCCTCCAGGACCAGTAGATAAGCACTTCTGAGTTCTGACACCTGGGAATCTATGCTATATAGGAGTTGCACTACTAGTTTACTACCCAAGTACTATGTTGAACAAAAATTAACCTCGATTACCGTGTACTAGTCCTCCTCACGATCGATTTAGTGCCTGTTTGAGGGGTTTAAAGTCAGCTTTAGCTTCTGAAAAGACACCAAACCTTTTCCCCAAACAGCTCAGCTTTTAAGCGGTTTTTGATATAAGTCAAAAGCCACATATAACTAAAAAAGCAAAAAGCTAGGTTGGATCTGTTTTTGCAGTTTATTACTGAGAAAAAATAGCTATTTATTAAACGATCTCTTATAAAAATTTACAATCATTTTTTAACTTAAAAAATTAAAAATCAGCTTTTCTGAAAAGCTACGACTCCGCTAAACAGCCCTTATTATACTCGTGGCGCATAGCTGACCTGCACTGCTTGTTCAGGGTCTGCCCCGTCGCTTGTTTTTGGGCACACGGTCAAATGAAATTTCAGCGAGTATGTAGGAGGAGCTATGGTCAAAATCCACGGTCAAATCCTTGTATGGCTGTTAAACTCACTCAAGTACAACGCGCTGACCAGTTCTACTTATTCTTGTTGCCTTCTCTCCATTAGAAGTAGCCGTAGACGTATCAATCTATCGCCTTTGGGTTATATCTGACAAGGTATAGCCGTAGCCTTGCACCAGGACAATTGCTAACCAGTAATCCCGTATGTTTTATTCGATTGATCAGTCTGAACTACAAGATGGTCACGGGTTGTACATCTTGAATGAAATCTCAGCGAAATTTTACGAGATTTTGGCGAGATCACGGATTTCGGTCGGAGACTGGATACAAAATCTCGGTCAAAATAAATTAAAAATAATTCAAATTGTTACAATATTTTCGGAAATTTCAGTGAGAATTCACCAAATCTCGCTGAAATCTCATGTTATTTGACCAGATTTTGACTAGATTTGGCCTAATAACCCTTGAGAAAGTCATCTTTCATGAAAATTTATTGAAAAACTGAATTTTTGAGATGTTTTATAATTTTGGCAGAAATATTGTAAGATTGTTATAAAATTGTACAAGCTTGTTCATGCTCTAAAAAATTCATGGTGTTATCTTTAGTAGTGTAGGATCATACAGAATTTTTTTCAAGAGAATTAAACTTCATTTGTTATCTTTAAAAAATAAAAAACATAAAAAAATAACTGAGATAGTAAACTTGTCAGAATTTTATAAATTTTGTCGAGTTTGATCATGATCCAAAATTTTTATGAGAGCTTAATAATTTCCTTAGAAATCTTCTCCAAAATTTTCAAAAAATTTAATCTTTCTTGTTTTCTCAATAAAATCTATGAATGCATTGAACTTCATTTGTTATCTTTCAAAAATAAAAAACAAAGGAACACAAATGGTACAATATCATTGTAAGAATTGTATAAATTTACTGGAGTGTGATAATGGTCCAAAATTATGAGAGCTTAATAATTGGATCCAAAATGGTCAAGTCAATCTCATAGTGGCACTCTGGAGAGAAACACTAAGTAGTACTTCCTACTTCCATGACTAGTCCATTTCTCTGCCTTTTTCGGAGGAAACACCAATGGCTTTGCTCATGGTAAGTTCGTACAAAAGTCATAGGCAAGCGAAAGACAGAAAGCCCGTATATAGTGTACATCAGTACATGGTATAGATTCCACAGTATAATACTCAGTATACTAGCTACGACAAAAACTTCAACCATGTACCACCGACTTCTAGCATCTACCGTCCATTTGAGGACCCATCCATCGCTCGACCGTCAGTCAGTAAATAGGCCCGGCCGTGTCAAATACGACCGTAACAGGTGCGAAATCCGCGACCGAGTTGCGTATAGTGCCCTGTCTTTTGATTTTCTTTTCTCAGCACGTAATATATGATATTTTTCTTTTCTAAAACGTTTGTTTCCTTTTCCTTAATTTCAGGATATTTGTTTTATTTTCCTTGAGATGATGCTGGAGGTGGGGGGAGATCTGTTGTGAGCCATAGGGATGAGTTAGACACATTAAACAATGGTCATCGGATGTGGGTGAGTAAAGCTGAGGAAAGATCTGAGAGGTTAATTTTGATAAAGGCAAATTTCTGAGGACGTTTCGCTGGGTGCATGAAGATTGGGCTATCTTTAGTGGGGTGCATTATTTAAGGTGGACGTAGAAAAGAATGTTTAGGTGTATTATAAAGGGGTATAGATATGCCCGGACTTGTCTAGAGCGAACGAATATTATTAAACACGTCCGTCAATTAGCAGGAAGACTTGGTAGCAATTTGCAACTCATCAATCGCACGCTCCGGTGGCGGTGTCGGCCCGAAGGCCCCGAACCGATCGAACCATCGGGCAAAGACCGAACAAAGGCCGCGCGGACAGCGAAAGCAGAAGCGACGTTTGCTGTTTGATTCGGTCCAGCCAGTGCCATGCCATGCATGCCCATCCGAAAGTGAGGCCGCGCCGCGCGGCTAGTCATCTCTCTCTCTGCGACTTCATAAAGCGTATAAATTTTACAAAACTAAACTTTTTTATATAAATTATCAGAAAACTAGAGGATTTAACACTTATTTCTAAAATTATTGCTCTTAAGAGTTACAAAACTATAAGTTTTAAAATTATTTGTATTAGGTTCACACTAGCATACATGTTTTGATAAATATGTTTTCACGATATAAGTTCTCCGCGAATCTATGGTTTTATAAAATAGGAAATAAAATATGTAGTTTTGTACTGGTTTGTAAAAGAAATACATGAAAAAGCCCGTGCGGCCGTGCGAGTGCTGGATCACCGATTTGTCCGTGCCGCGTGCAGCGCGGTTCGGGGTAACACGCAACGAGTGGCCGTGTGGATTGCGGAGGCAATGTATACGTCCGGTTCGTTGGCCACGTTGGGATCAGTGTAGCTACATTCGGAGCTTCTAGCTAAGCCAACATGGGGGCAGTCAGGCAAGCAGTCAAGTGATTCAGCCTCCAGGACAAGTAGGTAAGCACGTCTGAGTTCTGACACCCAGAGATCTATGCTATGTAGGCCCTATTTGACAGAGCTCTAGATCCCAGTTTCACCTCAGAGCTGGAGTTTGTAGGCTAAAATAAAGTGAATTAAGTTTATATTTTTAGTCTAAAATGTAAATAAGATGATCCACATAAACGCTCTTAATGTACTCACAGCTTCAGCTCCATAAATTTTTGAAGCTAGGAATACCCTACTCCACTAACTCTATAAATTTTGATAGAGCTGGAGCTATCTCAAACACCCGGTAGTAGTTGCACTACTAGTTTAGTAGTACTACCCAAGTACTATGTTGAACAAAAATCAACCTCGGTTTCCGCGTACTAGTCCTTGTGATCGATTTATTATACTCGTGGCGCATAGCTGACCTGCACTGCTTTTTCAGTCTGCCCCGTTCGCTTGTTTTTGGGCACACGGTCAAATGAAATTTCAGCTAGTTAGGTATGTAGGAGGAGCTATGGTCAAAATCCACAGTCAAATCCTTGTATGGCTGTTAAACTCACTCAACGCGCTGACCAGTTCTACTTAGAAGCTGTTTAGGAGAGCTGTGCTTCAGTTTTACTTTAGTTTTAGACCAAAAGTTCCCCTAAACAGTATAGCTGCAAAGTAGCTGGGAAGCTAAGCCACAGTAGAAACACCCTCAAAAGCTACAGTTGATGGGAAGGAGCTTTTCAGCTGTGGCTTCGCTTGACTACCTTCCACCTTACTCGCTCCGCTTTCCCGACATCTGTCACCCCGCCTCAACGTCTCCACATCACCTCCCCACTTGGACACGATGTACTTCGCTATGTTGCTACCTCCCCTCTCGGTTGACCCCTAAAAGCTACAGCAGCAGCAGCCAGTTTGACAAATAGCATAACAAAAAAAG
This sequence comes from Otatea glauca, assembly GCA_036346275.1. NCBI lineage: Eukaryota > Viridiplantae > Streptophyta > Magnoliopsida > Poales > Poaceae > Otatea > Otatea glauca. The sequence continues at coordinate 42,491,192 of CM070712.1, read as the reverse complement.
CCATAGCCACCAGTTACAGCTACTTTATAGCCCAACAAACTAAAAATTGCTTTTCAACTCACCCGCAACTCTCCCAAATATGTCCTTATTCTTGTTGCTTTCTCTCCATTAGAAGTAGCCATAGACATATCAATTAGTGGCGGACCCAAGATAAAATTTTAGGGGTACTCACCGAAGACGATGCTGCTGTTAGTTAAATCTTTGACAACTAGCAATATATATTCTCCCGTCAGTAGAAGTTATGTAGTTTGTAGATAAGTTAGGTTTCAGGAGTCTAGCGTCAAGTCCAGGGTCAGTTTTTGCCTGTTGCGATTTGTTTTTTTGTTCTCGGTTGTGCTACAGTATTGCACGCCAGACTTATCTGTTACGAGTTTTAGTTCCACTCAGTTTTTTGCTTTGTCAGTTAAAATCTCATCTAGAAGAGATTGTAATTTTTAGATTATATATATATATATGAGCAATGAGAAATCAGAAAATCTGCGATTGGATTGCAGCACCAAAATTACTTGTGTTTCTTCCTTCTGTCATCGTTTTGTTTCCTGTTTTGTGTCTTCAGTTTTTCCAGAATGGAGTTGCGTTCTAAGCAGAGGAGACGCAAGAGTTTCAAAGCAAGACAGAAGACAAAAGTCTGAAGCCTTACCTGAAGTTGCATCTTTCATCAACGGCAACGCCGGCAAGAGAGGCGGCGGAGCTCAAACGCAGTGAGACCGGGGCGGCTCGGCCAGTGCGGCGCCGTGGGCAACGCTGCGTGGTGTAGACGAGCGCAGTGCCAAGGTAGCAGCAGGCCGAGGTTGGTGCGGCGCGCACGAGCTCTGGGGCGGCGTCGAGGCAGCAGCAGGCCTCACTGCTCGGGCCTCCTCCGTCCGTCTAGCCACCGCTCTCGCCTCTCGCCTCCTCCTCGCTCTCTGGGTTGGGGTGCCAGTGGGGGGTACCCATAGGCCGGCCGACGGTAGAGGATGCGTCAGCCCTGACTGACCCCACTAGGTCCAGCCCTGGTATCAATCTATTGCCTTTGGGTTGTATCTGACGAGGTGTAGCCGTAGCCTTGCACCAAGACTATTGCTAACCAATAATCCCATATGTGTTACTGGATTGATCAGTCTATAGAACTACAAGATGGTCACGGGTTGTACCATGGAATGAAATCTCGTTGAAATTTTACGAGATTTTGGTGAGATCTTAGATTTCAGTCGGGGATAGGATACAAAATCACGACTGGATAAAAAAAAATTTGCTACAGTATTTACAAAAATTTCAACGAGACTTCGCCAAATCTCGCTGAAATCTCAGGTTGTTTGACCAGATTTTGATTGGGTTTGGCCCAATAACTCTTAATAAACTCATCTTCCATGAAATTTTATTGAAAAATCGAATTTTTGAGACGTTTTATAATTTTGGCACAAACACTATCAGATTTTTATAAAATTGTACAAGTTTGATCATACTCTGAAAAATTTATGGTACTATATTTAGCAGTTTAGGATCATACAAAAAAATTTCAAAAGAATTTAACTTCATTTGTTATCTTTAAAAAAATCAAAAATATAATAAACATAAGTGAGATAGTAACCTTGTCGGAATTTTATAAATTTTATCGAGTGTGATCATGATCCAAAATTTTTATGAGAGATTTATAATTGCCTTGGAAATATTATCTAATTTTTTTAAAAAAATAAACTTTTTTCTTGCTCAATCAAATCTATGAATGCATTGAACTTCATTTGTTATCTTTCAAAAATAAAAAACACAAAGAGCACAAATGGTACAGTACCATTGTAAGAATTTTATAGATTCACTGGAGTGTGATAATGATCCAGAAATTTTATGAGAGCTTAATAATTATCTCAAAACAAATTTATAAAAGTTTCAAAAATTCTAACAATTTTTTTATTGCTGAATCAAATCTATCTTTTGATCATCAAGATTTTATCAGGACAGTAGCACTGTCACACTTTTTTAAAATTCCTCAAGTTCTATCATCATATGAATTTTTTTGGGAACATTATTGATGCCTCAGTACTGTACAAATTTTTTTTAAAAAAATTATAATGTGGTTTAAACCATTTTTCATTCGGTTGAAATTTTTCGGTTGGCCTTCAGTAGCACTGTCCAAATTTTTTAAAATTCCTCAGGCTTGATCATCATTTGAAAATTTTATGAGAACATTAGTGATGTGTCAGGACCATCCAAATTTTTTTAAAAAAAATTATAATGTGGTTTGTGACGAATACTTATAACAAGGGTACCCCAACGGCCCAAAGCGACAAGCCGGCAGCCTCAAGCACAGCTCAAGCCCAACAGGCCGCTTCCAGCCCACTACCGACCAAAGCACCTGCAAGGCCACACAAGATACCCCTTCCCGACCGACCGAGGGAAGTGTCTCCGACCGAGCGGGGCTTCCGACCCCCGCCACGAGACGGGACCCCCCCGGCTCCGACCAAGCAGAGCTCCCGACCCTCGCAGCGGGTCGGGATCCCCTGACTCCGATCGCAAACCCCTGCCAAGGGCCGCGTGTCAAAACCTCTACCAGCCAACAGCCACGTACCCCACGAACGGGGTCAATCGAAGTGACTATACAAGGGCAGGTGGCTCCTTCCCTAGAAGGTTTAATGACTGACCGAAGTCATGCTCCCAGTCCCATCAGTCGGTCACATACAGTACAAAGACACGCCCTCTCCCGAGGCAGCACCCACGTCAGACGCAGCAACGTCAACACTCGTAAGGTTCGCAGAGGGCAGGTACGCCGTTTCCCGGGGAAATACCTAACCGCCCTGACCAACTAAGCTACCGACCCAGCATGGGCAAAGACGGGCGATGACGAGTCAGCAGAGCGAAGGACCGAAGCTCCTAGTGTAGGTCATCTCGTCCTCTCCCAATTCTCGATGTAACCTGCCCCTTCCTTTCGTATAAAAGGAGGCAGGAACCCCCGTAGGAAGGAGGATCACAATCGAACTCATCGCGCTAAGCCATTAGCACTCTCACTTGTAAAACTTTGTGCAGTCATCTGTACTGAAGGGAATACAACGCCACCACACAAACTGGAGTAGGGACTTTACGCCGAACGGTATACATCTTGGACTTCGAGTCTAACCATTCGTGGAGTGGAACAGCGCGACCCTTAGACTTACAAATTTACTTGCGGTGCTCGAACGCGCGGCGGTTGGCGCGCGCGGTAGGGTCTTCGTGCGTCTTCATCACCATCTCCGGATTCCGCTTGCCTCCCTGATGGCATCTTCCACCTGCGACGGCATGGCTGCGCCGGGAAGCCAGATCCGCTTCGGCTCCCTCAACTTTGCCGTCACCTCGGCGGGAGGGCTTACGCTCATCCCGCCGCCACCGAGTCCCTTCGCCATCGAAAGCTCGGCGCCATCTCCGACGACCGTCAAGCTCGGCTGGGCGCCCTGCGAGTCCCAGGCCGGGCCGAGGAGTGCTCCGCCACGTCTGGCGAAGCTCCGCGGCTGGACAGTGACCGTGTCACCTCCGCGAGCTCGCGACTTGTAACTATGGCGGCTACATGCCGCCTCTATCCTGAGTCTTTGGAAGACTCTTCCACCACGACTCGGCTTCGACACGGAGTACCCTACCATGACGACGGCACTTTCGCGAGTGCAACATGGCGGCACGGTCGATTTAATCATAACCCCAGCGATTCACGGGGCCCCCATCCGGCGACCGAGGCGCAGGAGGGGAACACCCGCGGAAGCGTTTGAACGCGCTCAAGCTCGCGCGCCAGAACTCCAGCGACAACGCGAAGAGTCGGATAGGCAAAGGGTGAGCTCGACCAACTCGGGCCAACTGGAGCAGGATGAGCCAGCGACCAGCGAGTGCCGGCGGCGCGCGCGCGGACGCTGCGCGTCGAGCACACCACAAGTGGCGGAAGAATCAAGCGGCCTCGGTTCTTCCCCATGCAAGCGAGCGTGGCGTGGGCTGCGATCTTGCCGAGGCCTTCCGGCCGGCCGACCGGAGGCCAAGGCCACGTGCGTAACCTCCGGGCTGGTAGGCGCGCGCCGTGCAACACATGCAGCCTCCGGCTCCTATCGCTCGGCGCCACCTCGCCACCGGCCCGCACCGCCGCTCGGCCGTGGGTCCGTGGCGGCGTCACACCACAAGCGCCCGGGCCTCGCGCGCCCGGTGCGCGGCGCCTCGGGGCGCCTCGACGTTCGCGCCACCCTCGGCGCGGAGAAAGCGGCGGAGGAGGTCATCCACTCACCTATAGTGGGCGGCGGGCGCCACCGCCGCGGCCCAAGTCCCGATGGTCCCGGACCACGGGCTTTACGCGAGGATCCGACGGTGGATTTCCTGCGGTCTGGCGCCACTAACATCGCCAAGTACATGCTGGGCCCACGAACCCGGTGTGCGGCTTGAAGACTCTGCGGCTCGCATGCGGGCGGGAGCGACGGATGATCTCCTCATCATCCAAGACTCCCCATCTACCTTGCAGACTTCGGCCCGAGCTTGGCTCGAGTACTTGCCCGCCAAAACCATCGAATCGGGCCGACTTGAAGACCCTCTTCGTCGGCAACTTCGAGCACCTACGCCACAGTAACTCCTGACTCACGAAGGGCTGCAAGCGGCGGCCAGTGAAACCCTCTAGGATTATATCCGGCGGTTTTCGCCCGATTACGAGCTCCCGACATCTCCGACGCCGATGTCGTGGGAGCATTCATCTGGCACCTCTGTAAGGCCACGGTGCACAAACCGGGCCGCATCTCAAGCCCGGGACCACCAAGGAACTCCTCGACATCGCCAACAACCACGCCTCGGCGAGGAGGCCGTGGGGCTATCTTCGAAGGAGGAAAGGCCCAGCAAGAGCCGGCGTCGAATCGGATCCTTCCGACCGCTCCGACAAGCGAGCGGCATGGAAGACAGTCCGCGAGTCCCGGTGGTCGCCAGCGTCGACCGCCTACGCCAGCGGCGGCGCGACCGGCCGTCGCGCTGACCGCTTCGAAATTGATGGACGGCCGTGCGAACCACGGGTTCCTGTCAAACATAAGTACGGATGCGAAGTCACGAGGCACTTCCTTTCTGCGCCCCGGCGCCACGGGGCAAAGGAAAGAAGCCGACCACGCCCCACGGCCGTGGAGAAGAAGCGGACGACGAGTTCCCGAACCCGACGGCCGCCTCATGATCTTTGGCGGACGGCGTGCTCGCCGACAAGCGTCGGCTCAAACTTCGCCTCACCGTGAGGTCCACGCCTCACTAGCCGTCCCTCAATACCTCCGGTGGTCGAATTCCCGGTCACCTTCGATCGAATCGATCACCCGACCACGTCCCCGGTAGGGAAGATACCCGGGTGGTCGACCCCATCGGGGAAGAAGCGCCTCGCCAAGGTGCTCATGGATGGCGGCGCGGCCTCAACATCCTCTGCGTGGAGGCGCTCGGCGCCATGGGATTCCTCGTTCAAGTCTCCGACCGAGCAAGGCTCCTTTCCACGGCGTCATCCACGCCGGCGAGCCCATCCGCTCGAGCGGTCGACTGCCCGTCACCTTTGGGAACGAGGAATTTCCGCACCGAGACCTTCACTTTTGAGGTTGTGGATTTCTCGGCTCTATCACGCCATCTTGGGGCGGCCATGCTACGCCAAGTTCATGGCGGTCCCACTCGCCTACCTCAAGTTGAAGATGCGGGCCACGAGTCATCACCGTGGCATCATCTTTCGGCTTGCCTACAATCTGCGCCAGCGATTGTGAGCTCGCCTCGGCGATCATCGCGTCTGCCGGGCTCGACAACCTCGGGAGGAAGCCTCGAGTCCGCCCCAGTCCGGCAAGTCGGGCGGGATCCTCAAGTCGTCGAGGACACGAAGAAGGTCGTGGTCGATCCTGCGATTCGACCAAGACCGTCCGGGTCGAGCCACGCCCCGCCAAATAGGAAGCGCGCTCGTCGGCTTCCTCGCGCCAACAATGGCGTCTTCGCATGGAGGTCCTCCGACATGCCGGGAATCCGAGGAAGTCGTCGAGCACTCCTTGAGCATCCGACCGGGCTCAAAGTCGGTCGCCCAACGCCCTGCGCCGCCGGCGAGGAGAGGCGCAGGATCATAGGAGAGAGATCGCCAAGCTTTTGGTGTAGGGTTTATAAAGAGGTCCGCCACCCGAGTGGTGGCCAACCTGTACTTGTAAAAAGAAAAATGGGCAATGGAGAATGTGTGTTGACTACACAAGTCTCAACAAAGCGTGTCCCAGGACCCATTCCTTGCCCGCGATCGACCAAGTCGTCGACTCCACCGCGGTGCGAGTCTCTTTCCTTCTGGATGCCTACTCGGGCTACCACGGATAACCTGAAGGAGTCCGACCAGCTCGCGACTTCCTTCATCACGCCCGTTCGGCTCGTTACGCTCACGTTACAATGCCGTTCGGCCTAAAGAACGCGGGCGCTACGTGCCGGCGATGTATGCAAGCGTGCTTCAACAACGGATCGGCCGCAGCGTTGAGGCCTATGTTGTGACATCGTCGTGAAGACCGAGAATCGCATACGACCTTATTGCCGACTGGAAGAAACTTTCGCGAATCTCAAGCGGTTCAGTATAAAGCTCAACCCCGAAATCGTCTTGAGGTCCCCAAGGAAGCTGCTCGGCTTCATCGTCTCTGGCGAGGAATCGAGGCCAATCGAGAGAAGATCTCGCGATCGCAAGAATGGGCCCGCTTCCTAATCTCAAAGGGGTCGAGAGGCTAGCGGTGCCTTGCCGCCTTGGCCGTTCGTGTCTCGCCTCGGCGGCGCGCGAATGCCGCTCTGTTCGCTCAAGAAATCCGACCGCTTCACCGACCCGGGAGGCTCGAAGCCCTCACCGCTGAAGGCCTTCCTATCCTCACCTCCAATCTCGTCGCCCCTGCACTGTGCGAACCATTGCTCCTCTACATCGCGCAATCGCTCAAGTCGTCGGTCGCGGCCCTTGTGGTGGAACGAGCGGAGGAAGGCCGTGAACTCAAGGTACAACGGCCAATCTACTTCATCAGTGAGGTTCTTTCCGAGTCCAAGGCTCGGTACCGCAGTCTGAGCCGCTCTCTGCGGTGCTCACCGCCAAGAGAAAGCTCGTCTATTATTTCGACCAGCACGCCATCACTGTGGTGACCGCGTCCCCGCTCGGCGAGATCGTCCACAACCGCGACGCCTCGGGGAGGATAGCCAAGTGGGCGCTCGAGCTCGGCCGTTCTGGCATAACGTCGTCCCCGGACGATCAAGTCGCGAGCCCTTGCGGACTTCATCGCCGAGTGGACCGGCCCAGCGCCACCAAGATGTCGAGGACCACGAGTCTTGGACAATGTACTTTGATGGATCCTACACCAAGAATGGCGCGGCGCGGGAGTCGTCATCATTTCCCACTCGGGAACAAACTGTCGCCATCAGTTGCTCTTCGACGCGACCAACAACATCGCCGAGCACGAGGCTCGTCAGCGGACTCGGATCGGCTGCCGACCTCGGCGCTCGCCGACTCTGCGTCGCGGACTCCAAGCTTGTCGTCGACCAGTCATGAAGGCTTGAGCGCGAGATGCCGTATGGTCGCATCTTGTCGGGAAGTGCGCAAGCTCGAGTGGTTCAAGGGTTTTGAGCTCCACCATAGCTACTGAGCGCCACAACGGTGAGGCCGATTGCCTAGCCAATCTTGCCTCGGCAAAAGGGTCGATCCCCACCGGGATCTTCGTGCGCAACCTCCTGCAACCTTCCATCCAGTTGGACTCGGTGGTCGAGCGATCTCCCGATTCACCTAGCACGGTCACCCCGACCGCCGCGTGGTCGGGCGCAGACTTGGTCGGGTCAAACCGCGGCGTCTTGGCGGTGAATCCGACCGAGAAGCTCTTCATCAATCGTTTGACGGATGGGTCGCTCCCCGACCCGACCGAGGCCCGCGCCTCGCTCGGCGGGCAAAATCTTTCGTCTGGTCGGCCCGGACCTTTACAAAGGAGTCATTCAGGGTCCTCCAAAGGTGCGTTCGGCGACCAAGGGAAGCATTCTTGCTTTCGATATCTATGGCGGGTCTGCGGCCACCATCTTTGCACCCGATCCCTCGTTGGAAAGGCCTTCGATAAGGTTTTATTGGCCGACCGCCGTGTTCGGCGCCGAGCGGATCGTGCGCACTGCGAAGGTGCCAATTCTTTGCCGGCGAGACACATCGCCACTCAAGCCTTGCAAGCGATCCCCATCACTTGGCGTTTGCGGTTTGGGGACTCGATCCGGTCGGGCCCTTCAAGAAAGCGCCAGGGCTTTACTCATCTCCTAGTCGCGGTGGATAAATTCACCAAGTGGATAGAGGCCAAGCCGATCGTGGCGTCCACGCGTCGGTACAAGCGACCATCTTCTTCCGCGACATCGTTTTTGGTTCGAGTCCCCAACTCTATCATCACCAACAGCGGGCGCGGTTCACGGAAAGGAGTTCCTCGAGTTCTGCGATGACTTCAACATCCGTGTCGATTGGGCGGCCGTGGCCCATCCGCGGACTAACGGCCGGTCGAGCGTGCAAGCGGCATGATCCTTCAAGGACTCAAGCCACGGATCTTGATCGGCTCAAGCACTTGGCGGGCGGTGGGTGGCCGAGCGCCTCCGTCCTCTGAGCTGCGGACCACGCCCACCGGCGGCGGGTTTACACCGTTCTTCATGGTGTTCGGCGCCGGCCGTCTTGCCAACAGACACAGGTATGGCGCCCAAGACTACAAGCCTTGATGAGGCTCGGGGCTCGCCTCGCAACAAGGCGCCATCGACCCGGCTCGGCGAGGCACATGGCGTGGCCATCTGCGATCGGCCAAATATCGACAAGCTCTGCGGCGCTACTAAGCCGCCCGAGTTTGAAGGCGATCCTTTAACGCCGGCGACACGTCTGCGCGGATCCAAACCAACAAAGACAAGCACAAGCTATCGCCATACTGGAAGGCCCTTCACCGTCGTAGAGGTTCTCCGACACGGCACCTTCGACTCAAGGGCGCCGGCGGTCGCATCATACGAGCGCTTGGAACATAGAAAAGTTAAGGCGATTCGATCCTAAACTCTTTTCTTTTCCTGGCGTAATCTTTACCTTTATCTTTCAGAGCACACGGTCGCCTGCGGCGCTCGGGCTGCTTATGGCGCCCCGTTATTTGCCTCTAGTCGGCGTTTATGCGGGTCGGTGACGACTAACCATAAGGTCCATCCGGCGGTGACCCTCTTGACCCAAGCGTTACGGCCTCGCCCAGCTATGGTTGCTAAGTAGCGCCGCGGAAGAAGGAAGTGCCGAGTGGAGTGACCTTTTAGTCGATCGGGAACACTCCTCCCAGCGCAAACTCGGCTAGCTCGCGACTCATGCGGTCGGTGACTGACCGCCACAAGGTCCATCGGCGGTAACCCTCTCGACCCAAGCGTTACGGACTACGCCCGGCCGGCTATGGTTGCTAAGCGCGCTTGCGGAAGAAGGAAGTGCCCGAGTGGAGTGACCTTTTAGTCAGACGGGAACACTCCTCCCCCGCACAAACTCGGCTAGCTCACGCGCTTGTGCGGGTCGGTGATCCGACTGGTCAAGAGGTCCTCCCCAAGCGGTAATCCTCTCGACCCAAGTGCTATGGCCTACGCCCCAGCGGCTATGGTTCTGACACTTCGCGGAAGAAGGAAATGCCCAAGTGGAGCGATCTTTTGTCGGTCGGGAACACTCCTATCCCTCACAAGTGCGCATAACTGCTGAGTAACCAAGATTCCTATCCTCTTAGCCCCTCTCGAAGCAACCCGGTCTACGCATAAGTGACCTTTGCGGTCCTTAGAGCTATGGCCGGTCAAACGTTCGCCAAAAACACAAAAAGGGGCAAGGGGCGTACTGGAACTTGTTAACCTTAAAAATTGCTTGCGAGCATGATAGTCTTTACAAATTAAAAAAGAAGGTTAAATCTAACTGTTTTGTCCTTCCTCGAGGGCGACCTGCGGCAAGACGTGGCTGGCGACCTCCCGAGCGTAGGGCTCGACCAGGAGCTCGAACCTGTCGATCTCTCCGTCGGTCCGGTTCCCGGCGACGCCACTGCTCACCACCGCGAGGTCAATTCCATCGTAGTGCGAGATGGTGTTGACCAGCGCGGAGGAAGCTCCAAGCGCCACGCCGGCAATCACCGCCCTCTCAACGCGCTCCGGAACTTGGGCTAGCGAGGGCGCCAGAGCGCTCGGGCCTGCTGCGGCTCCAAGGACCAGGGCGCAGACGTCCTGGCCGGCCTTGCGAAGGGCCTCCAGATCCGCGGCCAGCTCGGCCCGACCGTTTTCGGCAACCTCCAGCGCCGCTAGAGCCACGTCCCGCGCCGTGACCGCTTCGTCACGGGCCTGCTGGGCGTCCTTCCGCTCCTCAACCGCGAGGCACAAGTTCCTCTGCACCTCTGTAGATGGCAACGGCGCCAGATGATCACGAATTACGAAAAGTGCCCACGGAATTAAATAAGAAGTTGAGACCCTTACCGACCGCGGAGTTCGCCAGGTTGCCGACCTCTTGCTTGACCACCTCGTAGGAGGTCTTCAAGGAGGTCAGATCCTTCCGAGCGGCCTCCCGCTCTGAGCGGACTCGGTCGGCGTCCTTCCGAGCCTGGTCTCGCTTGGTCCGCAGACGATTTGCCTGCGCTTGCGCGACCCCCTGGGCGGTGATGGTGGCATCCCTAGCGCCGGTGGCCTCTGCCAAGGAGGACTCGAGCTCCGCCACCTTCATCCTCTGGGACTGGGCCCCCAGGCGCTCATCGAAGAGAGCCTTAGCGGCCCCCTCAAGCTCCTGGCGGACCTTCGCCGCCTCCGACCGCCTCACGCTTCGGCGCCTCTTGAGCTAAGCGCAACTCAAGCGCTTGGCCGATCGCGTTCTTCCACGGCGACCACCCGCCGGTTGTCAGAGCAAGCCCGCAATCTGCAAGGTGATGACTAACCGTTAGTCTCGCGGCGCGTGCGTCAGAATTTTATAAGTTGGGTTCTTCGCCAACTTACGGTGTCGGTAGGACTCCCGACCATCGCGTCAACGCTCGGTGGAAGATTCGGACAAAGAGTCGAGCCCTTCGGACCCGGCTCCATCTGCGCTTGGCGTCGAGCGCCTTCTTTGAGCGACCCACTCGCTCTCTTACATTCGCCACCGCCCGACTAAGGGGCCTCTCCAGCGGCGGGCCTGATGCGTCTGCTCGGACGGGCGCTACCGTCGAGCACCATCGGCAGCGATGGTAGGATTAGTCCCAGGTCCCCTCAGCGACCTCGCTGCGGGACCTCGGTCGGCACCTCCCCCAGGGGCGAGGGGTCGGGCACCTCTGGCACCAGCGCCGTCTCGGCTGGCACGATCGCCGGCAGCGCCGCCATCTCTTCCTCTGCAGGGATGACCATGTCAGACGGTGGTGTCCCCAATCGAGGCGTCGGGAGCTCCTCGCCAGCCTCGGCCTCGTAGGCGGCGCGCCCTCCGCCAAACACCACGATCGGCGCCTCTGGAACCTCTGCTTGTGTGTCCTTGGAACCGCCCAAGGCGCGACACGGTCACACCGTATAAGCGCCGCGTCGCAAAGCAGCAAAAAAGCGGGCCAGCGGCTTTTCAAAGCAAAATTGTTTGAATAAAAGAAAAAAGTACTTCTCGGCCGAAGCGGGTGCGCGGCAGGCGCGCCCTCTTCGCCGGTCCCCCTCCGAGGGGCAGATCTGCCGGTCGTTTCAATGAAGCTGCCTCCGTTGAAAGCGCGACGATGATGGCGACCGCGTGGTCACCCTCCACCTGAGGCCCCAGAGCCGCGGGGCCTGTGGTGTCGCCCTCCGGCAGGTCCACGCCCGGACCGTCGCGGTCGTGGTCGAAGGAACCCACAATACGCGTGGCGGGGTGCTTCCACTGTCGGTGGAGGTTGCACCTGGCGGTGGGCCTCCGACACGTCCTCATTGCGCGCGCCCTCGCCAGCGCTCCTTCTTCTTCTTCCTCCTCCTCTCTCCTTCCGCTTCTTGCGGGAGGAGTCAGCCATTCTGACCTTCGCCGGTGCCGCCCTCACCTCCTTGTCTCCCGGAGCGGTGCGGAGGACATGCCCAAGAGTCCCTAGAAGATAAAAGCACTGGTCGGACCAGGCGTTAAGCATAAAAAGAGGCGGGAAGAAGTCCGACCGACCTACAGATTGGAGGGTGGGCGCGAGAATGGCTCGGGTGGCCGCTGCGCCTCCGTGGCGCTTCCTCCCATGGCGGCGGCCACCGGGCCGACCTCCGTCGCGGCCACTCGGGCTCCGCCATCCTCATCCGGTCGGACGCTCCTCGTCTGCCGGAGCAGGCGAGGTGCTGCGCGAGAGGTTGCACGCGCATCCTCATGAAGGTGCGCACGACCACGTCCCCGGTGAGCCCTTGCCTCCTTAGGGCCCTGATCTGCTCCACGATCAGGGCCACCTTGTTCTTCTCTCGCTTCTCGCGCCCGGTTCCTCCTCCCGCCACGGGAAGTTTGCGGTGAAGGCGGGCGCTGTCTCCGACGTTCTGAGCATAGAACCACTCAGAGCGCCACCCCTTGTTGGACGACGACAGCTTGACCTCGAGGTACTCCGTGCTCTGGCCGGACCGAAGCTAAAGGGCCAGGCCACCAATGGGTGCCGCGGCGTCCGTCGGCTTGTCCTTCCAGAGCCTCGCTTGGAAGAAATGCCTCCATAGCGCCCAATGCGGCTCGATTCCCAAGAAAGCCTCGCAAAGGGTGATGAATATGGCGATGTGGAGGACCCCGCTGGGGTTAAGATGTTGCGCCTCCGCCTTGTAATGGAAGAGCAGCCCCCGGACGAACAGGTGCAACGGCAAGCCGAAGCCGCGCTCGAAGAAAGAGGCAAGCACCACGACCTCGTCGTCCCCTGGCGAGGGGGCAGCCGCTCCCATCGGCACCCTCCAACCGGAGAGATCTTGCGCAGGGAGGAAGCCCTTCTTCACCAAGCCAAGCGCGCGACTGGCCTGGGCGGAGTACTCCGGCCACGACATATTTGCGAAAGAGGCGACGGAAAGGCGAGGAGAAGAGAAGGCTGAGTTTTCTTTTCCTTGGCTCTTTGTTGTTCCTTTTTGTCTTAGGGACGGGAGGCGAGGAAGGCAAGCAAGCGTGACTACTCAAAGCGCCCCAGCAACGTATATATAGAAAACGAGTAGGCGCCGACCGAACAGGCACCCCCTCGAGCGAGCGTCGTGCCCACTCACGCCCGACTGGTAACTCCGGTTTCAATTCCACTCCACATTTAATCGACAAAGCGGCAGAGCCATAAAGCCGCCCCGGGCGGTCGTCCAAACCTCTCGGTCTCGCCTTGAGGCCGGGCGGTTGCTGCAGGGCGCAGAGAGGCCCATTGGGCCGCTACGGCCCCCAGCGGCAAAAGCCACGTGGCTTGCGCCAGGCCCACTAAAGCTACGGGTTCAAAAGCCTACCCGCGGATGGGCATAAGGCGCCCCATCGAAACTTGAGCAAGGGGCAAGTATGAGGTGAGCCCCACGGTGGGCCCTCGGTTAGGTCGGTGACGACCCAATCACCTCTACTCGCGTCAGAGACCATACTTCACACTCTCCGGGAGCTCATCGATGGCGACGGCCGGTATGCCACAGGTCGGCCAGACGACCGGGGCCCATCTGGATTGAGTAGAAAAAGTTTCTCATGGGTCGCCCCACGGCGGGCGGGACACCCTACTCTGGACCGTCGCTCGGAAGGGTCCCCCTGGGCGAACCTCCGGGACCCACTCGGACTACATTATAAGCTCCACGAGCACGGCGTTCAAACCAGCGCGGTAAACGCGGCGTCGCTCACCCTCCGGTCCCACACTGCGGATGGGGTATCGTGTGGGATAGGCGGTGGCCACTCCTCTCGCGGCTCCTCGCGGGCGAGGACTGGGATGGATGCCCTACGTCCGGCTACGACGTAAAGCGAGCCTCGTCCGGCTACGGCGTAAAGCGAGCCTCGTCCGGCTACGGCGTAAAGCGAGCCTACGTCCGGCTACGGCGTAAAGCGAGCCTCGTCTAGCTACGACGTTAAACTAGCACTCGGACACCGAACCTCGCGCGAGGGCATCGCGGTCGTCCCTGCCGACCAAGGCGCGGTCTAGCTACGACGTTAAGCGAGCACTCGGACACCGAACCTCGCGCGAGAGGCATCGCGGTCGTCCCCCGCCGACCAACGCACGGTCTAGCTACGACGTTAAACGAGCACTCGGACACCCGAACCTCGCGCAGAGGCATCGCGATCGTCCCTGCCGACCAACTCGGACACCCGAACCTCGCGCAGAGGCATCGCGGTCGTCCCTGCCGACCAAGGCACGGTTTAGCTACGACGTAGCAACTCGGACAACTCAAACAAAGCAAACTCATTACGAAGACATCCATAAAGAAAAAAGAGATTTCATTATAGGCCAACAGGCTCAAACTTTACACAACTTTATAATATAGTACTCGACAGATACAAGAATAGTTACGCTACACTACGGCAGGACTTCCTCCGCGCCAAAGCGTTTTAACATCCGTACGGCATCGGTGGCACCGACGACATGTTAGTAGGCCCTTGCCTGGTCGACGGGACGGCCGCCGCAGCTGCGGAACGGTATGCCGATGCGCCTCCTGCCGTTCAGCGACATCGACGCAGCCGCACCGACTACAGTCGGCGTCCTCGCGCCATCGCCTCTAGGAGGGCCCCCCTTGCTAACTCGAGTCTCGGGACGACCTCGGCGGCGCATCGGCAAGAGCGGACATCACGAGTGCGACTTCTTCCTCCGGTTCGGCCATCGCTGGTCGAACTCATTAAAGCTTCGACCAAAGGGTCTTCTTCTTCTACCCGACATCATCACCAAAACCGAAGACTAAAGGGTGCCGAAGCCATATCAAGAAAACAAAAGGATTCTCGTTTAAGGGTTTATCACTCAAGCAAGCCGTGGCGTCCTTATATACCGGACGGAGGAGATTGAACGTCTCGAATAAATGCAAGCGTCGGAAAGCGGCGCCCTTCACGAACCCGGCGATCCGAAGACGAGCGGGGGGGCGCGCTAAGTCTGTCTTGTGGCGTGCAACGAGGTGATTCAAAGCCCGGCGGTTCGAATGACCAGGCAAAATTCGAGGCGGCCGTCGGATCGTTGGGGTACACCTGGCAGAAATCGTTTGACCTAATCGGTCGGACTGACCGCTTGGGCCCAGTCACTATTCTCAACCCTCAACCGAATCTACCGAAATCGCTCGAGGGTTCGGGGGCTACTGACGAATACTTATAACAAGGGTACCCCAACGGCCCAAAGCGACAAGCCGGCAGCCTCAAGCACAACTCAAGCCCAACAGGCCGCTTCCAGCCCACTACCAACCAAAGCACCTGCAAGGCCACACAAGATACCCCTTCTCGACCGACCGAGGGAAGTGTCTCCGACCGAGCGGGGCTTCCGACCCCCGCCACGAGACGGGACCCCCCCGGCTCCGACCAAGCAGAGCTCCCGACCCTCGCAGCGGGTCGGGATCCCCTGACTCCGATCGCAAACCCCTGCCAAGGGCCGCGTGTCAAAGCCTCTACCAGCCAACAGCCACGTACCCCACGAACGGGGTCAATCGAAGTGACTATACAAGGGTAGGTGGCTCCTTCCCTAGAAGGTTTAATGGTGACCAAGTCATGCTCCCGATCCATCGATCGGTCACATACTGATGCGAAGACACGCCTCTCCCGGCGGCACCCGTCGCCGACGCAACAGAACGTCAACACTCGTAAGGTTCGCAGAGGCGGTACACCGTTTCGGGAAATACCTAGCATACGACCAACTAAGCTACCGACCCAGCATGGGCAAAGACGAGCGATGACGAGTCGTGAGCGAAGGACCGAAGCTCCTAGTGTAGGTCATCTCGTCCTCTCCCAATTCTCGATGTAACCTGTCCCTTCCTTTCGTATAAAAGGAGGCAGGAACCCCCGTAGGAAGGAGGATCACAATTGAACTCATCGCGCTAAGCCATTAGCACTCTCACTTGTAAAACTTTGTGCAGTCATCTGTACTGAAGGGAATACAACGCCACCACACAAACTGGAGTAGGGACTTTCTGCCCGAACCAGTATACATCTTGGACTTCTGAGTCTAACCATTCAGGGAGTGGAACGCGCGACCTCTTAGACTTACAAATTTACTTGCCGGTGCTCGAAACGCCGACAGTTTGCACCATTTTTCATTTGGTTGAATTTTTGTCGATCACCCTCAGGACAGTAGCACTTTCATGATTTTAGAAAATTCCTCAAGCTTTATTATAATCTTAAATTTTTATGAGAACATTGATGTGTCATAACCATCCAAAATAATTTCAAATATTTTTAACATAGTTTTGACTATTTTTCGCTCGGTTGAATTTCATCGATATTTCGGCATTTCTCGGCAAAATTTCGGTAATTTCGACCGGATTTCAGTTCAAAAATTCCGGATTTCAAATTTTCTTTTTTAATTTTGACCGGATTTCATCGAAAATTCTGAGATTTCGCCCACCTCCGAGGTGTGAACCGAAAACGAAATTTGAAACCTTGATATTGATAATCCGGTATTGCTAAGAGTAAAGATTTAACACGCTACTAACCTGCAGCCCAACATATCACAATGGCCAACATGAATCTTGAACAATGAAATGAGTTGTAATCAGGGTTGAAAATTCTGACGAAATTTCGGATTTTGGCGGTGCCGAGATTCCAAATCTCGGTGGAATAAAAAGAATTGAAAATATTGGAATTGCTACAGTATTTTTGATAAATCTCATTGAGATTTTGGTTATTTGATCGGATTTCATATATTTTGGACCGGATTTGTCATTTTTTTGGAGAATTATAATGACTTTTACAAGGAATGCTTGTGAAAATACCAAGAAAGCTCTCATAACTCACTTGGTTAGAGCAAGTGGGCGGTGGTGGGGTCTTGAGTTCAAAGCTCAACGATAGCGCCTTATACAAAAAGGGTCAAAATTTTGATTTTATCGGATTTCAAATTTGCTTTTTGAATTTCGTTCGGATTTTATCCGAAATTCCAAAATCTCACCGAAATTTTGGATTTCGGCCTGAGAACGAAATTTGAAACACTGGTTGTAATCCTTAGAAGGAAAAGGAACTTTGTAAATCAGTTTTGAGTACAACATATTTCTATGCCAAAAAAATGACGGACCAAAACTGCTTAAACCCCCTAACTTCTGTGTATCCTACATTCTTTCTTTCCTCTCCTCGTGTAAGGAAGGGTACCCTAACAAATAAAATAAAAAAATGTGTCTTAAGCCTATCCTAGGTACAACAACACCCCTAAATTACAAAACAACTTACAATTAACAATTCCACCATGTCTCGTCTTTAGCCATTTCTGCCATTCTTCGGTCAGTACAGCGGGTGCTGGAAGAACGTGTCCTCTCTGGGCTCCTCCTTGGTTCTCGAGGCGTGCATCGCGTCGTTCTGCCTCTGCTGGTGCTGGTGCTGGTGCTGGCTCATGTAGGACCCCATCCGGTTGTCGAACCCGGAGAAGCCGAAGCTGCTCCCCGCGGCCTGCACCGGCTCGCCGCTTAGGCTGAACGACGGGCCCTGGCTGTCGAACCCGTCGGGTCTCAGGGCGTACTGTGCTCCGCCGGCGCCGCCGGTCTGGTAGGTCATGGCCTGCTGGTTTGGCTGGTAGTGGAGGCTGCTGCTCCCGGATTTGTCCGCCGGCGGCGCGGGGCGGTAGAGCGCGGCGCTCCCCCGCGCAGCGGGCACATCGTGGTTGTGCTTGCCCTCGTACGTGGTGATCACAGCGCGCAGGTCGTGGGACGCGCGCTCTACGTGCTTCCGCACGGGACAACCGGCCGTGGTGCACTTGTAGTAGCTCCTGTAGCCACAAGACACCATGCACGATCAGTATAAGCTCACACATGCGCGATCACACTGAGGGAAGAAGCTTACTTTACACCAGAGAGAGAGAAATTGAATCTTTGGTTCTTACCTTGGGTTCGGGTTGCCCTTCACCACCTTCTGTCCGTACTTTCTCCACCGGTAGCCGTCGTCGAGGATGTCGATGTCGCTCATGGTTTGGACGACGACCCTCGGCTCCCGCACCGTCCGGTTGCCAGCCATGGAGATCCCCTCGCCGTCACCGTCTTTTCTCCTGAAAATTAGTCCAATAGCAATTCAATTTCCCCTGTTTCTCCAAGAATGCAACTCGTACAATTTGGTTCAAAAAATTTGTAATCCAGCACTCACCATCTCTTGGAATCCGGCTCATCGTCGTCGAACTCGTCGCCACGGACGTTACCAACCCGCGGCGAGCTTACGCCGATCTCGTCGTCCCCGAACGACGCCGACGAGTTCTCGGGCGTGCCCGAGATCCCTCCAAAGGAATGTTCGGACGCGTCGCCGCCGCTCTGCAGCACCTGCGCAGCCGACGAGCCCGAACCGGAGCCCCTGCGCGTGTTCTGAGGCATGGCGTGGTTGTGCGTCCCCTTGTACACGATCTCGGTGATCTGGCCGTCCAGCGACCTCTCCACCTTCTTCTTGGTGGGGCAGTTGGGGAAGGTACACTTGTAGTAGCTGCGCGGGTTCTCGCTCCCCTTTACCTGCTTCTGCCCGTACTTGCGCCAGTTGTACCCGTCGTCCGACGACCTCCTCTGCGATTGCGGCTGGGTGTACCCGCTGCTCGCCGCCACTTGCGGCGCCATCTCCGACGAGGTCTCCTGGAACGGCGCCGCATCGAAGCCCGCCGGGTTGGCACCCGCGTCCATGCCTGCAGCTTGCCGGTATCCCCATGGCTGCTGCTGACCTCTGTACGCCTCCTCGCCCTGAAGTGCCGCAAAGGATATTAGAGATTCTTGTATATTGTTTGGGTTTCGACTATTAGTACAAACAGAAAAGGCTAGCTACGAGATCGTGACATGACACCACGACAGGTGCCCTACTTGTGTAAGCCGAAGGTAGAAGAAAATAGTATCCTAGTTTCTTTTGGACAAAGTCAGCAAAGAACCCCTCAAAAGGGAACAACAGATATGAGTGCTGATCTTACCAGTGAGGCAGGTGGAATCGGTTGTTGGAAGGTCGTCGTCCGCGCGGCCTCCTCGTTGTTCACCGGCGCCGTCTGGAAGGAGAAGTCGGAGTACGACGGCTGCCTCTGCTCATCCTTGCCGCCTTGCGCCGCGGCCTCCGATCTCCAGTTGAACTGCTGCGACCCGAATGCGCCCGTCGTGGGGGACGGGAAGATCTGAAACGGGCAAAACGTGCACGCATGTTACGGCGTTAGCATTGAACATTTGAACTTAATCACGTGTTATGCGTACGAGCTACTCGATGCCTGCAACGTGCTGCTCGCCTAATATAACGGGAAAAGTCAAGCCCGCACGGCTGCGTGAGCGTGACTACGCTCCCTAAAAAAAATGGCAAGGCAATGACGTGGTGTCAATGGAGTTCGATTGTTGGTGTGCTTGCTTACACTGGAGGTCAGGAGCACCGGCGAGTCGAGGAAGTCGGCCGGGTTCAGGCCGGTCGGCATGTTGAAGTAGGACGACGGCGACACCAGTTGAGGCGAGAGCGGCAGGGAAGGCGGGGTCATGGCCTTGTACCTGGACACCCCGCCGGCCGCGGAACCACCCAGGAGGTCCGTGAAGCTCGTGCTCGCGAACGAGAACGAGCCTGGCTTCGAATTGGCCGACGTCTCGATGCTCCCGGACGATGAAGTAGTCATCGAAAACCGCGGCGTCACGACAAGTCGTGCGGTGTGCTTGTGTTCGGCGTGTACGTTCGGGTTAGCACGGGGGAGGGAGGGAGAGAGACGGTGGGAGGAGGCGGTGACCGGGGGATGGAGACTTGGAGAGAGAGGAGATCGTTTGCATTGCTTGGACGGACTGGAGGAAGGCTATATAGAGGTTTGAAACTTTGACCGTTGACTAGTCAAAGCTGTGGGGTTTGACTGGCGGCTCATGGGCGAGCGCCTGCGCGACGTGCTGACGCCGGGATACCCACCACTAGGGGACGAGCTTTACCGCTGCATGGTGATGGCGTGGACGGCATCGTGTCACGCGGGTGAGGATGCGGGTATGGTTCTGGGTGAACGGAGGGATTGGTGGTCATGGATCGTTCCTTTGACCTGCTCAAAACTTCCAATGGGAATTATAGGGTACTAAATCAGATGGGTTTGGTTAAATAAACCTAATCTAATTTTAAACTAGTACAGAGGTAAAAAAATGATCTAAGCTACAGGACATAGCACAAGATTTGCTCAACTATAACATGGATTTAATTAATTAATTAATTAATTGGAGCTATGTTCTTAATTTATACATGGTACTGGTTTGTCCATGGCCGATGCTTTCTTGGCCGCTGTTTATGATTTGTTCTTCATTTTGGAACTATATTATCCCTATCGATCGGTTTGCAGAGTTGCGCATTTTCATTTCTATTCTGGTCTTAGCATTCGTTGCGATGGATCACCGGACTGTAAAGTTGCACCCGGCCAGGCCAGTCGATCTTTCCAGATGCATGGGTTAATTCTACGTGCTGGCAAAGTGGAGCGGAAGTGGATTTGACCTCTTCACCGTTGATCACTAGTGGTGTTTACTTACTGGAAAACCTGTACTAATCTTAGTATACAGATGATTGTTCAGTTTGTCTGAACATAGGATTATATCTAATCGTGTATAACAAATGCATGACCAGGTTTTATAGTTCATCAATTATAAAGTCATAACATATATACATTCCTGAGAAGCATAATATGGCCCTCGATATGGAAAGTTTTAAACTCCCATGCACTACTGATATTTATAAAGTAGGGTAATCTTATACAAACTTTGCGTTATAAAACTTATTTATGTTAAATATATGTCTACGTGTTCCTTTTAAAGTTGCAAATTCAAATTTAATTCAAACGAAATTGCACTGTACTCATCACCTGGACTGTTTAACGAGAAGTCATGAGAAATTTCGGTTTTGAAATAGGACGCTGCAAATCTGTAGAAAACTATACGGAGTATACGGGTGTGGGACAGCCTCTTCTTTATAACTTTATTCAAGGAGTCACGGTAAACAATTTGTTCATATGTAGGAATTTATACTATCAGCTCCAGGTTTGTTGTTCAAACCTCAAACGGAACTAACCTAATTTAGCTGCATAAAAAAATAGTTGGCAATTCAATTGGCATGTGATTCTTGAGAGAAATGAGATGAGGCCATGTGATTTCAAGATAAGTAGTCAAGATGTGTAGGACGCAAGAGCAGGCATTTTGTTTGACTAAATCTTTCTTAGTTTAAGAATGGACTTAAGTGGGGACGTGTTCCTGGGATCCGGATCAGCTGAGTTCCTCAGACTCCACCTGACGTGTTTTGCTTCATCTTTTATTAGTATTATTACTACCTGGCTCGAAATTCAGCGCTCCTGATATGATTTTGTTCTTGATCAGTTAATGTTTCTTACATTCAAGATTATAATTTACCTGTTTGGAAAAATAATATTCGAACTAAACACCTGGAGTGTGGAAGAATAGTTCATGCGAGTTTTTACCATTTTCCCAATTTTTGGCCTTTGGAGCGCAAATGTTCCCATAATTATTACTGCCAAGCAGCAGTACTTCTAAGCAGACCATTCAGCACGACCAAGTCATCAGGACAGAATGTTGGTGTTCTTTGCAGAATTTTGCAGTTATAACCCAGTCAAATTGCGGATTCTGATATGAATCTTGTTCTAGCTGAAAACCCATGTATATAAAACCTTTCTTCAGTGAATAAATTCCTTTTCTGGAGATAGTTGCGTACTTGAGAAAAGCTTAAGAACACCAAATATCCTCACTTATTGTGATTGTTTAACTAAATTGCCTTGAAGCTGAATTAAGTCTTTTGTATGATTATTCATAAGTTGTTGGCACCTAGATGTAGGAAGGAAGCATGATTGTTCTCTAATCTATCTTTACTCCATTTTGTGGAAGCTTTGGCATATGTAGTCTTGTGCACCTTTTCTTCTTCTTCTTCTTTTTTTGCATTTTTAACACTCTTCCTAATATAATTGCCAATATTTCCAACTGCGGAAGCAACACTCCCCTACCGCGGCACCTAGCCGGCAGCGCGACAACCACCTTGACTGTAACATGTACTCCAACCAAAGCGGCAAGCATGGCCCCCACAATCCTGTTGTGATGTGGGAGCATAACAGGTTCTACCGCGCCAAGGGACTACGACAGGTCCGACTGCATTGGTATTGTTCGACGATGCTATCGCGCACTAGGACCACAACAGTAACCCGCCGTGCTATAGGACCGCAGCATCTTCTACCACAGTGGACCCGTCCCACCTGTCATCGATAGATGCCGCTGCTTTGGTAGGGAAGCATAGCAGGTGACATTTGTTTAAGGAGGGGGATAATTTTGTAATTATGTTTGGATGAGGAAAAAAAACCTCCAATGGAGCTCGATCAGCCAAACCCAAATCTGGCATTTTGTGGCCGTGGACTGATGGGTCCGAGCCCACGGTCTGACGTTTCGATATGGTGTTTGGAGAGCTCCTCCTACTTTATGCGGTCCTGCCTAGCACTCTTCCATGAGTAATAGAACTCCATACTTCCTTCGGATCTTTCCTAGAAAAGGAAGACCGTTTCTGTTTCCCCATCTTTCTTGGAAGGTGTTACTACTTCAGAGTAAGATTCTTGTTCCTATGAAGATCATACTGCATGTTTTTCCTAACTCGATTATCACACGTGCATGTTCTTAGTTACGTACTTATGTATTCTCCACTCGTCGGAAACCTGGAGGCACTGGCACAACAGTGATAGCGTGTCGCTAGTTGCTTTCAGTCCACTGTATACACCGATGCAAGTGCATGATGCAATGCCTTGGCAGCTGTGTCCCGGTTCTGAACCACCGTATACGCACACGTCAAAGTCTTGACAAACTGTTCACCGTATAAATTCCTGGCGAGCGGTGCTTTAATGCTTTCTCTCTCAATACAAATTGCATAAATTTTAAAAAAGTGAAAGGGTAAGTAATCATCATTTATCATTCATTTATACTTTAATATTTATACAAGTGTCAAAAGAAAAAGCATTGAAGCACCTCTTATTCCTGACGTGTTGTTCTTTTTATGCTAGTACGTGTTTCCTAAGAAAAACTGTGAGGAACGTAACTGCTGACATGCAGAGCAGCAACATCGAGATCTAAAAGCTCAGCTTAACGCGATATGGCGAGATGGACACAGACGTACACCGCGCTGTGCACCGAGCGAAAATTCCATTCTACACCCTGCTAAACGTTTGTGTCGGTGTTGATTTTTCTTTGAGATGGGTCGGAGAAAACTTTCTGGGAAGATGCCTCTCAAGTAGAGACGGCAACAATCAACAAGCATGCCATCGCCAGCCATTCATTCATCCAAGCTGTCTGCATTTATGCATGCATGTTCCTCCTTCCCACTACAAAAGAAACTTCAGAACGAAACGAATGGTGTTTTCTTGTCAAAATGGCTGGTTTGAACCAAGGACCAGCCCTCGTTGCCGTGAATCTTTTTTTTTCTTAAAGATTTCTTCCTATTTCTATCAATAGAAACCAAGTTCTACAAAGAGCCTTACAGAAATTAAGGGGAAGCTAGTCCCCGCCACCTGTTCTCGTTACCAGGGGTAGATGCTTGCACCAAACAGACCTGCTGAACCACTGAAGCAGAGGATTAATAATGTCCAGAATTCTAAACCGGCAAGAAGCACAACCAACTACAGATACTCCAAAACCAAAAAAACTACAAGATTCACCATGCCACTGGACAGACAAAAGGAGATTCTATCAAACGCTAACAGGCTTAACTTCTCCACCGGCTCGCTTTCAACCAAGCGTGATCCTGTTCGCTCCGAGTGTCCATCGTCGCCTTGCACTGAAGATTTCAGCAGCCACTTGTTCGAGCAGCCTGGTACCCAACTGCAGAGCTTTTTGATCGTCCTGATTTTTCTGTAGCTGCGCCCACATGTTCAACCAACGGCAAACAAAATGGATAAAAGAAACAGAGGATCAGAAGGCAATTTATTTCTGAAACAAACCGCATTGCGGTTTTCCATGTTAATTATTGTGACTTATATATAATCTTTTAAGATTTGAAAATGTACACTGGATAAATCCTAATAGGATTATGATACCTACTTACTTTGGAAGAGTACTAAGAGGGTTATATAAATCCATGAGGTGGTCATCGAGAACCTCAAGCAACCAAGAGTCGCAAACCAACTCATCCAAAGCAAGAGATGCACGAGAGGATCAGAGGTTATGAGAGAGCAACAATCTCTATACTCTTTTGAGGATGTGCTTAAAGAATTTGCGATCGGCTTTGCTAAATCTTTCAGTCGTGGTTGCTTGAACGCCGTTATTTTGGTTCTTTTTCTTCGTTCTTGAGATTGTTCACGCTCATGCCGTATCTCACAAAACTCTGATATGATCTGAGGTTGTTGTGCATAAGAAGAGATATGAGAGTGTAACAAGTGGTGTCAGAATTAAGACCGGATTAATAAGATTTGTGAGAAAATCAGTAAAGCGTAGGGATGACAATCGGGTGTGACGGGCACAGGTAGTGCTCGCCTATGCCCATGCCCGTTAGCCAAAATCTCCCCCACATGTATACCCGCAAAGAGTGGCAGGCATATAATCTCACCCATACCTATGCCCGTCAGACAAAATCTCCCCCACATGTATACCCGCAAAGAGTGGCGGGCATAGAATCTCGCTCATACCCATGCTCGCCAGCCAAAATCTCCCCCATAGGTATACCCGCGAAGAGCAACAGGCATAGAATCTCACCCGTACCAGTTGTCTGCGAGTACCCGATACCCGCGGCCATACCCATTTACCCACCACCATCAACAATTCTTTCAACAAAGGGCACTAGGAGCTAATGAGCTATGGTATTGATAGAATCCTTTTGATGAAATTGTGGAAATCAACTATATTATGTGGATTGAAATATGATTATCAATGATTCAAAATTTCAAATGAACATAGGAATAAGAATTAAAATAATACATACAGACAAAGGACGTACATATGCTCAAGTTCAACAATTAAAATAGAAATAGTTCATCGATCATCACACATACTCAAGTTCAACCATTAAAATAAAAATAATTCATCAGTTATCACACACGTCATGTCGGCATTTTGAGCACCGGCAAGTAAATTTGTAAGTCTAAGGGGTCGCGCGTTCCCACTCCCTGAATGGTTAGACTCGGAAGCCCAAGGTGTATACTGGTTCGGGCCGAAAGTCCCTACTCCAGTTCGTGCGATGGTATTGTATTGCCTTTAGTGCGGATGGCTACACAATGTTTACAAGCGGCCGAGAGCCTTAGCGCGAAAACGATTGCTTATGCGTGTGTCTTCTTCTCCCCTTTCCGGGTTTACGCCTTCTTTTATCTGATAGGAAGGCGGAGTTACATCGAGTTGGGGAAGGGTGAGGTGACCTATGCTAAGAGCTTGGTCCTTCGTTCGTCGTTCGTCACGCCCGTCTTGCCCACGCTGGGTCGGTGGTCTTGTTGGGCGGAGCGGTTAGGCGCCGTTGGGAAATGGCGCTTTATACGTGAGCCTGACGAGTGTTGGCGTTCTTGTGTATAACGTTGGTCTTGTCTCGGGAGGGCGTGCTTGCGTGTCGTGCGTGGTAGTCGATGGGATGGAAGCTTGACTTCAGCGTCATTAAACCATCTTGGGAAGGGCCACTGCTCTCGTATAATCACTTGATTGACCCGTCCATGGGGCACGTGGTACGTGGGCGGTGGAGGCCGACACGCGGCCCTCGGCGGAGGTTGCCTTGGTTTGATCGGTCGGGGATCCGACCTGCTGCGGAGGTCGGGATCCTGCTGCAGTCGAGGATGCCCATCCCGATCGGTCGAGAATGGGCGTCTGTGTGGCCCGCAGTTCTTTGATCGGTAGTGGGTCTGGAGCGGCCTGCTAGGCTCGAGTTATGCTTGAGGCAGCCTGCTCGTCACCCTGGGCCGTTGGGGTACCCCTGGTATGAGTATTCGTCACATCACAAATCACCAATCACAAATTGCTAATATGAGGTACTACAAATTGGGGATCTAGGGATTGACTAGGTGCTTGTTGTGGTCCACATGTCAGTAGAAGGTGGCGGGTAATTGGGTGGAATGGGTACGGTTGGAGCTCCTCCGTACTCGTACTCGTTTGCCTGTCGGGCAAATTTTGACCCCCACAAACATGCTCGCGGACAACAAAAGAGGAGCATACCCACCTCTATTAGGATTTTTACCCACATGTACACGGGTAATCAGATTAGATTGCCATCACTAGTAAAGCATTAGATGACACGGAATTAAGATCGATGTCGATGATGTAGAATCAAGTGGCGAACGAAATTTTAGCGTATTACAATGTATAGTGAAAGATGTCCTTGTTCAGCAAGAGTTAATTGCTTCTCTTAAAGGGGACAAACTGGAAAAGACGTCTGCTGAAGACGGGAAGGTGGTAGAACGGAAGATTGTCGGTACAATCTGTCTATTTCTCTCCGATGGGGTAAAGTACTTAGTGATCAAGGAGAATTCATCGAGGAAATTATGGAAGGACGTAGAAGAATTGTGTATGGCAATGTGGACGACAAACCAGTGGATGCTAAAGCAACAACTGTACAGGTTATCCACGGAGGAAAGTACATGGTTCGTTGACCATCTCAATATCTTCAGCAAACTTATCACATTGCTGAGTAGTCATACTGTCATCTCTACCACCATCTTGGAAGCAATTGATGATGAATATTCTCATCGAAAAAAGCACTCTTAACTAAACTTCAATAAGATAGTTGCATATATATTGAAGATACAGTCCTTCAACAATCAATCAGAATTTTCATTCTTAGGTGATAAATATTGGCTTAGTAAGGGTGTGTTTGGTTGTTTGTACTAAGTGGTATATATATGAGATGGTTTAAGAAAAAAGTTATCCTTGTGTTTGGTTGCTTGAATTGAACCATCCCATTGTAGGTGGTAGGATACAAATTTGAAGAATATTCACTGTAGATGTTGAACAATTCCATTCACCAAAAACAATAAAACCAAATAGTACCGAACTATCCATTCTATTCAACCTCATTCCACCTATCAAACACACGCTAAGTGTTGCAGGTTACTGCTAGGCATAGTTACCTTAGTTACGTTCTATTCCCCCATGAGGCCATACAAAAGTTCGGTTTTGCAATCATTTCACCAAGAGCAGCCGAGCAGGTAACCAAACACGGCAACGCCATAGTCCATAAGATCAAGCAACTGTTCAGGGAGAAATGGCAGTGGGGAGTTGACAGCATCTTTCTGCGGTTACTATATATGTAGTAGTGTAGTATAGGGTCTATTTAATTCAAGAGCAAAGAATGAATAGGATAAGGTCATTCACTTTGGTAGGGATAAAGTCATCTAAGTTTATATTTGGTTGAAGGGATGAGAGATTGATGGGATAAGACAAATTTTTGTTTGGTTGAAGGGACGAGAGTTGGATGGTAGATATGATGAGAGTTCAAATTTGATTGATGGGATGAAAGTTGGATGGGCTCATCCAGCCAATTTTATAAGATTACCTCATCCAATATCTATAAGGGATATTTCTGAGAGTTGGTTGCCCTTATCCGATCATCCATCCAACCAAATAGCGGGACGAGTGAAAAAAAGATGAACGTCCACTGTTTGACTTTGAACCATACGGACACCCCAGTAAGTTGCTGTCTTCCCAATCTTCTGAAGAGCCTTGACTACTTCCTCTGGAGTAATACTTCCTGTCAGTGACCTTGTTTATCTTCGTCTCAAGCTGATAACTCTCCATATCTGCACATATGTACACAAGAAGCATGGTAAATTATTTGTGGAAAGTGACTCTTTCTTTTTTGTATCGTTGTACAAGGTGAATTGAGTGGACCAATACCATCAATCGTTTTTATCGCCTTCTTAATCGCCTTGATGCACCTGTCGCAGTGCATTCCAACCTTCAACACCACTACCTGTGGCCATAAAATGAACTTTCAGGCTCAAGTTGTCGAGAATGATATACACCATCTATTTCTTGTACGGTAATACATACGTATACATATCTACTGTACTGCTGCGTAAACAGGAGAACTGACTACAACTTACAGCCATGGTTGTCGGAGAGTAGAGCAAGAGACTATTCTAATATGTACCCTCTCCTCAGTCCTCACACGGTTATGGAGGCTGCAGCCGTACCTATCTCTTTTCTGCAAAGCAAGGGCAACTTTTGCTCTCCACCGTGAAAAATAAAGCATATGCAGCGCCGATTCACTTTAAAGCAGTTAATGAGGTCAGGCATTTCGCACCTGTAAATTGCCTTTTCTCTAGAAAAAAAAAAACAAACTCGAAAAGGGACTTGAGTAGGGTTTATATTTTCGTTTTGCATTCGAAAACCGATATCTGGTTGGTACCGATTTTTCATGAAAATCGGCCAAAATTTGGTAAAAACCTATCGGTTTACGAAAGTCAAACAAATTCAAAAAAACTGAAAACCGACGATAGAAGAAAAATGGTGAAAATACAAGAAAAAACTAGAAAATTGAAAACAAAATCCAAAAAAATCCCAATTAATCTATCAAACACCTCAGGGAAATTTAAACATTTTTTGAAATCATTTATTTTTTCTAAAAAATCCAAAACAACAATTAATGAAAAGGAACAAAGACACTGTCTGATTTTTATAAATATTTAAAAGATTTCTTATATTCTGAAATTTTAATGTACCCATAAATAGTGCCAAAGTATTATTTAATAAAACTTTCATAAATATTAGACTTCATTTAGTACCCATATAAAATCAAAAACAGAAGAGCATATACAATGATAATATCACTTTCAGAATTTTTAAAAAATACACATGTCTGATCATCATTTGAAAATTTTCAACATAATTGTAATTATGTTATAATATCACAAATTTTTTAAAGAAATATTAGACTTCATTTTGTGCCCCTAGAAAATAAAAAACTGAAGAGCATATATTGTGATAGTATCACTATTAGATTTTTTTAAAAAATACACAGGTCTGATAATCATCTAAAAATTTTATAGCATCATTAGCATTGCCTCAGGACCTCACACAAAAATTTTCAAAAAGAATGTAACACTTTTTGCTAATTTTTTTCAAAATTTTTAAATTTACATTTGAACTCCCCGGTTTACCATTCGATTTTTGTTGCTGAACTGGTTCGGCAAGGTCGGTTTTCGCGAAAACCGACCGGTTTTTGTCGGTTTTGTGAACCCTTCCGAAGTTACTGATATACATTATTCTTCTAGCAGAGGCTTAAACATTACAATGAAATAGTAACTAGTGATGGAGAGTGGGAGTGGGACTACTGATTTTTTTTAAAAAAAATTCTGGTTACATGTAATGGCACAATATGTTTTGTCGGTTCTGAATTTCTGGCATCAATATGGAGATATTATATTTCTTCTTCATCATAGTAACCAAGATAGACTCTGCCTGCTCATTCTATTTTTTTCCCCCTTTTAACATGGAACTGCTAAAAATGACATCTGTATTACAGTAGCTGCATTGAATAAAATTGGACTAACTAATGAATGACGAACTGAACAGGACATGGCCAATCTCAATCTTCCAAAAATAAGATTGATTCGACAGGTTTTGCATACCATAAGATCCTTTAGCTGTGTGCTAACTTTTTAGCTGGATGCATGCTACCATTCGCCACAACTTCTTCACCACCGCCTTCCCTCTGACCCTCTCCCCAGAGGGCCCAGACAGACTCTATCACCGGTTGGACGGGTGGGATCATTCCCCCATCCACCGCGAGTTTGACAGCAACACCATTCCCGTCCTGCACTCCGGTCGAGGCCGGCACCTCCGTCGCAACCGTCGAACCTGATCCACCCTCCACAGCTCCACCGTCCGTCAGTTTCTCGTAGAAGCTGCCGTCCCCCACGTCGTACAGGTTTCCCGTGCGCGCCTCCTGCGCAAGCGCGCACGGCCAGCAGAGCAACCACTGCGCGCGGTCCGTCAGCGACGCCGAGCCACAGCACCACCTGCTCCCGGGCAGCCCGAACCTCTTCCTCATCTGGATCCTCCAGAATCCACCGTACAGCAGCCCGAAGAAGCACAGGACGATCCCCGCGGCGCCGACGGCGTCGCCGAGGTCGTAGTCGTGGATGTTGATCGCCGTGATGTTGAACACCCAGAACGGCGCGACGCACAGCAGCAGGAACATGGCGGTGTGCACGTACATGTTGCCGAAACCGAACCGCTCCATGTTCCAGCCGAACACGCAGAACGTGCACAGGAACGAGAGGTAGCACGCCGCGGGGTCCTCGCTGCAGTGGAGAAGGCCTCCTGCCCACACGGGATCGCTGACCACCGTTCTTGAATCATGATTCGGGCAATTCGACTTCAATTGTGTAGGGCTGCTTGCTTTCTTCGTAGGATGCAGCGTTGACGTGGCTGCCTAGAGGGCTGTACACGGTGTGCACTCCGGCAACGATCGGCGTGACGATGCCGAGGATGAAGAAGTTCTCGGCGAACTCGGAGCGTAATCTGCTGGGTAGCCCCAGTACAGGCTACACACGATGTATTGGGATTTTTTTTTTTGAAACGAACGGCACGAAGCCAGAGGTGGGCACTCGGGCCGGGCTCTTTTGGGCCGGCCCGAGGCACGACATCACGGCCTGGCACGAAGCCCGACCCGACACGAAGTGGGCGTGCGGGCGGCCGCGACGACACGACATCAGAGCACGGGTCGTGCGGGCTCGAAATCGAGCACGATGGGCGCACGCGGCCCGACGCGATCTTGTAGAATGGGTCATCTGGGACCGATAACCTGGGCATGAGGAAGAAGCTTAGCATGAAGGTCACTGACTCACGGAGCATGACCGCCATAGATGCACCCAGTAGTATGAACATCACCCCTATCGGCGACACACGAGAGAGCGAACAAAGCAGGGAGAGTCTTTGAGAGATTGAGAGACGGTGCAAGAAGTCGCTCTCTCGCTTGTCCTCTCAATCTCTCTCGCTCTCTCTCATCGCCTCTCAACCTCCTCACAATCTATCTCGTCTGTCTCGCTCACTCTCTTTCTCGCCCATTGCCCTCTCTACTTTGTGTTGAGCACATCCTTCTCGCTCTATGTAACTGTTCAATAATAAATAAAATTTAGTTCATTTTCTCATAATATTTGCATTCGCTGCCTCAATTCTATGCATCTCCGGCTCTTTTCCTCTCGTTGCAATAGTGCAAATGGGTCGGGTCTGGACCGGCACGGTACGAAGCGCAAATGGGCCGTGCCTGGGCTCGCCGAAGGTAAGCTGGGCCGGCACGGCCCGACACGGCGAGCACGACGGGCCATCGCGGCCCGGCACGGTTCAAGCACGAAGCACGATGGGTCCGTGCCGGGCCGGCCCGGCGCGGCACGACGCTCACCTGTAGCACGAACTAAGAAGAAAAGAACAGGTACAGCGCAACAAGTTGGAGTTTGAAAACCAGAAATAAAACACCGAAAATGAGCAACCCAAAATCCATTGTACTGGGATATGCAAGTGACGTGGAGGAGAACCACCACATAGGATATGTGCGCTCGCTCGCTGGGACGGAGGGCGCCATTCTTGCAGTACACCTTTCGGAGCTCGGCGGCATCCTCTGGCCGCCACCGGCAGAGGAGAACAAGTTGGTGGATGAGGTTGGGGTGCTGATATATGCTCATGAGGGTGAAGAGAGCGTTGAGGATTTGGTTGTCGTTCTCTATCCAGTGGTGTCTCAGGGGCTTCGACGGGAATGCCTTGTTTAGCAGTCCTAGCAGGAGCAAGATTAACATGGAAGCAGAGGCAGCGACACAGAGCAGCCATATGAGGAGAGCAATGTTCAGAGGATGCTTGAGACAATTATTGCAGACGGTGAAGACTGAACTCCAGTTGAATCTTCTGAAGAAGTTAATATGGAGATAGCGGCGGATGCCAGTAGATGGTAGCTGAAAATCTGTCTGTGGGGAACAAACATTGATGCTCTTTAGCCATTGCACCGAGGGGGTGGCTTTGAGTAAATCTAGAAGCCGTCTCTCATGACGGACCGTCCCTTGCATTAGTCCATCATGAAGAGTAGGAACTGAGCCATGATATTCAGTCAAAATTGGTGAGTTTGGAGCTGCACTGGCTATGTTTTCAGTGTCATCCTCAGTGACACTCTGACCCATTTAGGACACAACTGAAAATTGTGCTTGCGGTAATGAATGGACAGAAGATGATCAACCTGAACTCGCTTTCAAAGGGACTGTAGCATTCTGCTGTAAAATGAAAAAAGAGAGTTAGAATCCAGGATTTCTGACTTCAAGTGGGCTGAATATTTGTAATTGAATGCAATATGGCCATTACGAAAAGTAACATGGAGATAGAACAGAATATTAGTGGAAGCAGAATATGCTTATGATAGTATGAACGGAAGATATATTGGATTGGATTGAAGCTTAAAAAGAATTTCATTGAAATACTGGATGCAACAAGTTCTGCAAATTTGTGGTCACTCACGCCACACATTTTGTTCTGGTACCATATACTGTTAAGAAGATGGGTAGTAAGTATCAGCAGGCCAAGTGACCACTGAAGAATTCTATCATGTAACTTAACTAAATATATCATGCCAAACCGATAAATTTTATTCAAGTGGTAATTCAGCAGATCAAAAATCCGTTTCAACTCCAATCATCATGCAAAAAAGAGTGCAAACAATTAACAATATCTGCAAGTTCCCTTGATTGTGTCAAAACAGGTATTTCCTCTTCTCAACCTCAAAATGATAGACACAAAATGAATCCCGACCAAACCCAGCAGGCGCATAATTAAACACACCCTCCAATTCTGAAAGCCGAGGGCAAAAATATGTACGAACTGGGCCAATGTTTTGACGATAGTACGCTGGAATATCTGGCTGACAAGTTATAAGAAGGTGTTTGAATCGCTAGAAGTGGCTTCGGCGTTGGTTGTGTCAGCGTGCAGACAGGAACTCGGGTTGGTGAGGAGCCGCACAAAGAACAAAGCGCTGCAGGCTGCCATAGATGTCTGGCTGGAGGGATGGAGGAGCAGAATTAATATAATGTAATAGTTGCTGTAATTTTCTTTCCCTAGTCTTTGTGCAAATGGGTGAATAATACCTTGAGCCTTGGCATTTTTTCTGTATCAGTTGACTTCTGTTTTTAATGAAAAATCCAGGTAGGGGTCTCCCCTCCCGTTCTCTTAAAAAAACGGGGCAGAAATTACAGCCATGGCATAGGCGAGCATACCTCTCGGACGGCAAGGACAAGCCAACTTCTCAAATGGTCATATTCGGGGCACGGCAGAAGCAGAACTGAACTCGTGATGGGTTGGAGATGTGGGAAACCTGAGCTTGGGAAAAGCAGCAGGTAGACAAACTTAACTGGCCTTCGAAATCTTGGCGAATGACACAACCATCATCAAGATAGTTGACTCGAGCCACCGAAACAAAAGCTTTCCTTGGGAGCTAAGTGCTACCTTCATTGGACGTCAGAGTCTTTGTCCACGAATAAAGCAGTCAGGCTTCACACATCAGCACATCACTCCAACACAACTTGAAGAAGTGCTTGGAGCCAGCATGGCAAGTATATCGCCAGTGTGCATTGTACGTACTCATAAGTCGTAGGCGAGCCCCAGTCAGACGAAACCGGCGAGGGTTGAAAACATGGAGGCGTCTGAATTCCCAGGACCAAGTCGTCCTAGCTGTGCTTGCGCGAGGGCACAGAGAGCCAAGCCAAGCAGGCAGCAGTACCAGCACGACGACAAGATTGACGACTGCCAGGGGAGAGAGGAGAGAGCACGCGTCTCCAAGATGACGGTTTCCATGAGTGATCTCAACAGACTGGTAGCGTATAGGACTATAGGAGCAAGGAAACAAGTCAGAGATATCAAAAAGGAATAGTCAGAGTTGCACCAGTAGGGGAGATGGAGATGGCTCTTACTGCGTAGGAATCGTGGAGAAGACCGAGAAAAGATGGGAGGGTTTGGCCCTACACCGCTACACGCACGCGCTCCTCCAGGCTCCATGGCAGAGGCTTCCAACACTAGGCGGCCCCCGAATCTTTGTTGTTCTCCTGCGCCCTCGACGACGTGAGAGAACTGACTTGGTCGCCGGTTCCCCGGTGAGCAACCAACCCAGCCGCCAAGGGGAGGAGAGAACCGGGGAATGTCTGAAAGCTTGCCGTCGATTGTTAGCTCAACTATAGGCTGGGCCAGACTGTTGTCGAGCCCATCTACAGTTGCCTGGCAGAGAGTAATGAGCCACTCGGCTAGGAGACTGACTGGTATGAGAACAGAAAGAAAGTCCAGCAACGAGGCCGGCATCCGAACTCCGGAGCCTTGTCTGCAGGCCAGCAAAGTCACAAGCCCAAGTCCGGCCTTAAGGCAGGGCAAGGCCTGCTTCCGCTCCGTTATGTTGGCCGAGTTTGGAGTTAGACCAACGCGACGATAAGGTGGTGGGTTGAGTGGACGAGGGTGGATGAGATATATTTATCTATGAATTTAGAGTTATTAATTGTTTGGATGAGTGGATGAATGTGATATGGTTATCCAATTTTTTAAAATATTCTCTCGAGATGCTGGATAGAGCCATCTAAAAAAAAAGGCCAGACGGGCTCATCCAGTTTGTTGCATGAATAGGTGTACTCGGTCAAATTCAAATTTCGCCGAAGTTTACTCAGTCAAATTCAAATTTTGTCCAAAAATTCAAAAAAATTAGAAATTAAAAGTTCAGTCAAATTTTGTCCAAAAGTTAAAATTTTATCTGAAAATTCAAATTTTGTTCAAAAAACAATTTTTAGTCATATTTTGTCCGAAAAATTAAATTTTGTCCAAAAATTCAAATTTAAATAAAATCTTATCCAAAAAATTCAAACAAAATTCGAAACCTTAATTACAACTAGCCCATCCATCTTCATCCGTCCAACCAAACAAAAAATTATCTCATCCTATCCATTCTCATCCATCCAATCAAATAAAAAATTGGCTCATTCCTATCCATCCATCCAAACAACTAACTGGATAGCTCCATCCCATCCAACCTCATCCAACCAACAAATACTTCTCCTTGGAGAAACAAGAAGAAACTAGCTATCTCAACGCAAGCCGTGATCAAGAGAGGCAGAATAACAAATACTTTTGAAGATGGCAAATACACTAATGACATCTTGCCAAGTCTAGTACAAATTCTCTTTGAAGATAACAAATAAGTGGAGTCAAACTTTCAAAAATTTAACTATATAATAATAACACACATGAGTAAGCTAGATTGTCTAAACCGTAGACGTCCGATCCAATGAATTCAGTTTCAAAGGAACTTGCGGCCCCGGCGCCCGTCGTGTTGCGGAAAAACCCTGCGACAAATTCGTTGGCACTGGTGGCCAAAGTGGTATTCGCTGCCTGCCGTACTAAAAAAATGCGAATTATTCGATGGTTCGTCAGAATCATGGGCATGGCCGCATGGGCATTGGCTGCAGCCTGCAGCTAAACGAGTCCCGGTTCACCGTATCATCGCAAAACGCGAATCCGCGCCGCATTCCCGTCCAAGTACACCTCCAGGCAACAGCCTCCTACCCTCTCACCCCAATCATATCTCCTTTGCCTGTCCGGTTGTACATCTCCCGCACGGAATTACCATACTACACCCCCTACCAACTGCTACTTCTCCCGTAATCATCTTCACCACGTAAAGGGTATAAAAGTAATCTCCCAAATCAACACACGGTGCTTATGCTAATTTAAGTACTCCCGACGAACGCCGTCCACACGCCTGAGAGCCCCCCGAAAATGACGCCACCGGCGAGCACCGAAAAGCGCTCCGGCGCCGGCGGGGTGGACGCGCCGCTGCTGCCGGAGCTCTCGGGCGGGCACGGAGGCGGGGCGTCGGTCTCCGGCGCGGTGTTCAACGTGTCCACGAGCATCATCGGCGCCGGCATCATGTCGATCCCGGCAGCAATGCGGGTGCTCGGGGTGGCCCCCGCTCTCGTGCTCATCGCCGCCGTCGCCGTGCTCTCCGACGCCTCCGTGGAGTTCATGCTGCGGTACACGGGCTGGGCCGGCGGCCCGCCCACGTACGCGGGGATCATGGGCGACGCGTTCGGCCGACCCGGCGCCGCCGCGCTCAACGTCTGCGTCGCCTTCACCACCACGGGCACCCTCGTCGTCTACCTCATCATCATCGGTAAGCTCACGCGAGGACGCGCTGCTTTGAGATATATCCGTGTGCGCGCATTTATCCATGGCGCGCGCCTAATTAAACGCGTTCTTGGTGGTCGCAGGGGATGTGATGTCCGGGAGAGCAGGGGGAGGAGACGAGCACGCCGGGGTGCTGCAGGAGTTGTTCGGCGCGCGGTGGTGGACGGGGAGGGAGTTTGTCATGCTGGTCACGGCCGTCGTCGTTCTGCAGCCGCTCGTGCTCCGCCGCCGTGTCGGTGAGTTCGCATGCAAATAAATGTAATGACTACTTCATTATTCTCTTGTAGGATATTTCGTTGATTTTGTTGAAGTTCTTCTTTTGGGCAATAGTAAGCTAGTAGCTTAGTTGAGATTATGTGATGGCCAGATTAGCAAACTGGTAATTGATTCTGATCCATTTTGATCTCACATTAAGTCCGATATGATCTTCATTGATCTGTAGAAGAATGTAATACATGTGGGACCGGGCTCTGGTTTTTTTTAAAAAAATAGGGGGCAAGAGCTCTGCCAATACAATAAGGAGAAAAAGAATAGTTACAAAGTTAGTTGTACAATTAGAAATGGATTTCGTGGGCTGAAACAACAGGCCACGACTGAACACAGGGACATACTCTTTGACTAAGC
Organism: Otatea glauca; assembly: GCA_036346275.1. Lineage (NCBI taxonomy): Eukaryota > Viridiplantae > Streptophyta > Magnoliopsida > Poales > Poaceae > Otatea > Otatea glauca. Next base: position 42,454,517 of record CM070712.1, on the reverse strand, counting down.
AAAAATGTAACTCAGATCTCCAGCCTTAGGAGAAGCGCAGCCCGTGTAATATCACATAAATGCGAAAGCACGTTTTCGATTTTGCACGTCTTGAATGATGGTACTGGCCACTGACTGAACCGTACGATAAGTGCTCGTGAAAATTCTATTGTTTCGTTCTTTCCATAGGTTCCCACATGGTGAACATGACTATGCCGTCCACCTCCTTCCTGCGCTCCTTTGCCACAGAGGAGAGGGCTTTGCTCCACCAAACGGTGTCACCTAGTTGTACCGAGGTAGTGTCCGGAGGCATTTGGATTACCGCCATATGTTGGAAGACTTTCATCCACACCTGCCTCACAAAAGGGCATAATAGAATCAGATGATGTGCCGATTCAGAGTCGGATCCACATAAAACACAAGTTGCGCTATGTGAACGCCCCCTAGCTGCAAGCTTGTCGGCCGTAAGGATCCTTTCCTGGACAAAGAGCCATGCAAAGAACTTGTATCTCCCGTCCGCACTAGCCTTTCAGATCATGCTGTAGTTGTGCTCTGGAAATGAACAAATGAATTGGATCCTGTACACCGTTTTTGCTGAGTACCCCTCACTAGACGTCCATTTCCAAGTGACTTCATCCTGTACGTCGTCCTATAGCTGCACTTGCTGGATCATGTTCCATAAGCGAACGAAGTCATCTAGCTGCGCCGCGGTTGTAACTCTACGCAACGAACGGAGCCACCTCATGCTGGTGAGCTCATCCTTGACCGAACCTCCTGCCTTGCGGGCTAACTGGAAGCAGGAGGGTGCTAACTCACATGGAGAGACACCCCGAAGCCAGTTGGATTCCCAAAACTTCGCTGTTTCGCCATTTCCCAATGCTAAGGTAGTGCTCGCGTTGAATAACCTGTGAACCGATTCATCACATGGGAGCCGCATTCCTACCCAAGGTTTGGTATGGTCCTTCTAGGTGTACCATAGCCAATGGATGCGTAGCGCCCGGCCGAATGCATCGAGATCCTTTACCTCAAGGCCTCCAAGTTCCTTCGGCCTGCAGCTCCAATTAACTAAGCAGTGTCCCCCATTGCATTCCTATCCGCCTCTCCAAATAAAATTTATGCGCAACCTGTCCATCCTCTTAGTTACTCACCTGCCCAATGGGTACACAGTTAAATGATATACTGCGAGAGATGTGAGTACCGAATTTGTGAGTACCTATCTCGCGGCCCTGTAGAGCATCTTTCATTTCCATCCTGCCTAGCGATTGCGAACTTTATCAATGAGAGGTTGCACATCCGAACATTTCAGAGCTGTAGGTCGCAACGGTAAACCTAAGTACCTGCATGGGAAGGAATTGAAACGAGCCGAAAATTCTTGTAGAACTGACGCCATGTCAATGGCATCGCATCTAATTGGGAATACCTCGCTCTTTTGCAAGTTAGTCTGCAGACCTGCTGCCCCAACAAAAACAGTTAGTAGGTCCTGTATAATCTTCAGCTCATCTCTGTCGGGGATTGCGAAGATAGCAACGTCATCAGCATAAAAGGATATGCGCATCGTGGCCTGTCTGGTAGGAATTTGCTTAATATGGCCTTCGTCGATCGCCTTGCAAATTAGCCTCTGTAGTGGGTTCATAGCTAAGATGAAGAGTATGGGAGAGAGAAGTTCCCCTAACGCAAGCCTTTTCTATGTTGAATGGACCGACTTGGAATACTATTGATGAGCAGCACCGAGTGGAGGTCCATGCCAAAATGATGGAAATTGTTAGTATTAAAAAAGAGAGTTATAAGTTACTGATGAGCTGTGAGTAGTATGCAAATTGTTAGTTTTGACTTAGAGAGCGGTTAAGCCTTCCATATGGGACATGGAGGAGCAGTGCGAAGCGATCATTTTTTAGGTTTTTTTGGAAGATGTGGTGTACTCTCGAACAAAATTATAAATATAGCTTCGTCTCAACTGTAGAACGTGCCTACCTTACCCCTTGGCGGCAGGAGACCCTTCCTGCACTCGACGGCCGCGGTAACACGTTGCTTCTGTGCTTGCCAGTAGGCTGCCGAGCTTGCCAGCTCTCACGCTGTGTGACAAGGGATATCCTAGGATTGGGACTGTTGCTGAAGGGGACGTGATGTCTGGCACGACGAGCGGCGGGAAGGCACATGCCTGGGGTGCTGTCGGAGTGGTTCGGGCAGCACTGGTGGACCGAGCGGGAGGTGGTGCTGGTGGCAGCGGCGGTGATTCTCCTTCCTCTTTTGCTTCGGAAGCGTGTCGGTACGTAATTAAGCATACTAGTCGCCAACCCGTGCGATTGCACGGGCTTGAAAATTTTAAAACTTTTCTATTCTTTATATCAAAATCGTTTCTAAATATATTAAGAACTTATTATGTTAAAGGCCCAAGAAAGTTGAGAAATGGGGCATTAAAACCATTATTCTCTACTTTGGCTTTGATAAGTTGGAACATGGCCAATTGTATATACTATGTATATACTTGATAGACACAGTAGTTGCATTCCAATTCGAACTCTAATCCTGAAAAAAAAATCAACGCATCACGAAAAAAACAATTTGATCTATCTTTAAGGATATATTTCAAACAAAATAGATGACCAAAACGAATTGGGTTAAAATCCTTGGAAAGCCAACAACAACCACCTTGCATTCCAAATCAGTTTCCCCTCATGGAAATATTCAAACATAATACATGAGCAGGATGAATAAGGTGAGAATCCAGAAAATAACCAAGATATCAAGGAAAGAATAATTCAGTATATCTTTAAGGAAATAAAGATCTTTCTAGTTAACGTGAGAGTTTCCTCAGAGTACCTAATTAGTATAGGTATAGATAGATAGATATACCCTGATGGTCGAACCAAAGAAATCCCGCGCCCGAACTAGAATCATTTTCTATCGGGGAAATGATTTGGAGCTAAGAGGAACACCCTAGCTAGACTGCTAGAGCATGAACTGAGACGGTGAGACCCTAACTAATTGCAATCTTATCTTACTGTTTTGCCCAAAAGAGCAGGTGCTTTTCTCGTCCTTTCCAGTCATTTGGTCTATGATCTGGATAATTTTGGTAGCACTTTCCCTTGAAAAAAATTGGTAGCGGTGAGAAGTGGTACGTACACACTACTGCGGATCGGGCATGCACAAGCGGTTCAAAACCGCTTCTTTAGAACCCCTTGCAAGCAACTGCGAGTGATACCTCGTCGGGTATCACAAGCGGTTCCCCGAACCGCTTGTGGTTCGACACTTCCACAAGTGGTTAGTATTACCAATCGCTTGTGGAGAGGTTCTCTCCAAAAGCGGTTGGTCTTAGGAACCGCTTGTGGAGAGGCGATTGGAGTTACCAACCTCTTGTGAAGAGTCTGACAGCATAGTGTTTTGATTATATTCAATATAGAATATGTTTTCAGAGAGGTTTTTGATATAGATTTTGACAATTAAAATAAATAGAACTACATGAGTTTTTGACACAATTAAATATATATTATTCATGCGTACTCATTCGGATAATTACAGTTCATTTACGAAAAATACGAACTTAATAGACTAAAAATGAACAAGTTGATGAACACATGAAATAATAAGCCACTTTTACAAGTTTCAAAGAATAAAAGGCGAATCTTGAGCTCATTTCTTGCGTCGCGTCGTTCTTTGTGCCCTTGGTCGACGTTGATGTCAGTTCACCTGTCCTTATTTCAGGACAATCTCTCCAACCATTTGCGTGGAACTCACCTTTGGTGGATACAATCTCGTCGACAATAAAGCCGATGAGTTGTTCTTGGATTGCTACAACCCGATGGCTATGCGAGTGCCGCGGTCCAGAGCACCGAACGACATGCTCTTGTTCAGCGCCACCGTCATGCCACGGAGGTAGTCCATGGCGACGGCGGCATGAGACGCGTGGTACTGGTTGTACAGCGGCAGCTCGTAGTAGCTGCAGCCGTCGAACGGGTAGTGGAACGGAGCGTACGGGCATGCCTCCTCGTGGCTCCGCTTCTCGGTGTACCTGACGCTCTCCTGACAGCCATGCTTCTTGAACTTACAGGTGGGTCATGCCGGCCAGACCTTCTCCAATGGCCGGCACTGATGTCGCCGATGGGCTCATTACGCAATGAAGCACATCCGGTTCATCTTGTCTGACGATTCAGCAGCAGCGAGATGTCCGTTCCTACACTGATCATTGAGACAAGAGATAATGCTAATTAGCAGAGCGATTTATATTGTGCTGGTGTATGAACAAAGTTCTCCATGCTTGTATGTTGGAGCAATCAATCAAGACACTACTGTGTATGACAAAGAAATCTCGAGCTAGATACTCGCCATGAACACTTGAGCTTCGTATGGCTTGAAGCAAATCACACACTCCAGTGTGTCTGGTTCGATGAAGAGGGCTGTGGGTGCCGTCTCCTCTTCTTCATGCTGCCACTACTACAGAACTGGGCATCACAACTGGCCTATTAGAAGCGGCTTGGTGTGAACCCATTGTGGTGTTCGCACCAGAAGCGGTTCGTTGGCAACGGTCCAGAGAGGGATTTCAGAAGCGGTTTGAGACACGAACCGCTTCTGAATGTTGTATTCTTACGCGTACCCGATCAACCGCTTGTGCATGCCCGATCCGCAGTAGTGTGCGTGGTGGGCTTGGTTGCTTTCTTACGCATACCCGCCGTCTTCTTCAGCGTGCCGCTGTCCATGGACTTGTTCGCACTCCTTTTCTTCATCGATCCCTGGATCATGTACCCTAGCAGCGATGGTTTAGTCGGTATTGCGTAGTCAATCCCTTTGTAGGCCAAAGACTCTGGTTTTTACCTCTAAATTTATCTCACTCGTAAGCCTATTTACATAATAGGATAATTCATACTATAACTGTATACCACTTTAAAGATTAGTTCTTCAAAATATATCACAATATATTATAAAACAACGAGTGTTATTTTCAAAGTAACAACCAATGGAGTGGTACAATATGAATTATCCTGTTAGGCGCCTCCCGCGCTCTCCGATCGCGAGAACGCCTACTGCCTACGCAGCGCCTAATGCATGCAAGCTAAATAAGTACCTAGACTAGCTACCAAACTGACACATGCATGTACACAGTTGCATTTCACCGAACACCCTGTGGGCATTTCACCGAACACCTTGTGGGCGGTCGAATTAGAGAGGGAGGACGACGTATGCACAGCTGTACCTCGGTCCTCCTGAGTGGAATGGCGGTGTGGCGGTTGTTTGGTGGCGGAGGAGGCGTCTGCGAGGTGGCGGAGAAGGCGCCGGCAGGGTGGAGTGGCGGCGGCGACGAGGGCACCAGCGCGGGGTCGACTGGCGTGGGGTGGAGTGGCGCCGGGATGGTTGGGTGGCGGAGGAGGCGACGGCGTCGGCGAGGACGGTGGTGCGGGTCTCGACGAGGCGACGGCGGCGCGGTCGGAGAGACACAGAGGCGATGGCGCGCGGTCTCGGCGGGGACTTAGAAAATTTGGGGTGTGAGAAAAGGGCGGGGCGTGTAAACTTTATACAGGGAGCACTTCTACAAGCGGTTGATATTACTAACCGCTTCTGAATGTTGCGTTCTAGAAGCGGTTCTTTTCTCAAACTACTTCTGAATGTTGCGTTCTAGAAGCGGTTCTTTTCTCAAACCGCTTCAGTTTAATTTTAGAATTTTTAAAAAATGCTTTTAGCACTTTACTTTCATTGCAAAAATTTTTAAAAAGCTTTTAGAACTTTAGTTTCATTCCATATTTTTTTAAAAATATTTTTAACAATTTAGTTTCATTCTATAATTTTAAAAAAAAGCTTTTAGCACTTTACTTTCATTCCAGAATTTTTTAAAAAGCTTTTAGCACTTCAGTTTCATTTCATAATTTTTTAAAAAGCTTTTAGAACTTTACTTTCATTCCATAATTTTTTTTAAAAAAACTCTCATGATCAAGTGATTCATAACTTGCCATCGCTGGGAGTGCTCATTCTCGTTCTTGCAATCTACACACGGACAACATATGAAGCTGCCTGGAGGCAAGAATGCAACGGCCACATCGAGAAAAGCCTGCACGCCATCGATGAACTCTCTCAAGTGACGGTCCGCATTGTACATCCATTGCCGATTCATCTACACCAAGTTATAATTTCATTAAAAATTATAACAAATTTCGTTACAAAAATTATAACCTAACTTAAATTTTATTACATTTAAACCCAACAAAAAAGCTCCACCTACACCATCATCCAATTAAAGACCTACCTTTCTAATTATTTTGTGTCCTTCCTACCTTTGAAATTATTTTTTATCCTTCTACATATTTTTCTATTTTATTTCATACACCAATAATTACTTCCTTGCAATGTTGTACCTAGATCTCCCCCAACTTATTGTGATATTTAAGATTCTAAAGCTAACAACCACCTAGATCTAAAGCTTCCAATCACCTTTACCTTGTAATGTCATATTTTGAACTAGATCTCCACCCTACATCTTCATACAACACCAAAAACAAGGCAAAGAAAACAAATTTTCGATCATGCTTAAAAAGTTCAAGATTTCTCCACATCCATTGGAAAAATAGCAATATCTAGGTGAGAAGGATGTTCACATGATGTTACTAACTTTGAAACACTTAATTTGGAGCTAATCACCTCCAATTAAAAATTTGGACAGCACCTCCCCAAGAACAACGCTGGGCCGGCCTTCTTTGTTCGATCGTACCTCTGCTGGCTCATGGAGGAAGAAGGGTTTAAATGCGCTGCGCGGGAGGGCTTCCAGAAGCGGTTTGAGACACGAACCGCTTCTGAATGTTACGTTCTAGAAGCGGTTCTTTCCTCAAACCGCTTCTGAAAATCAGAAGCGGTTTGAGACTAGAACCGCTTCTAGAACGCAACATTCAGAAGCGGTTTGTGTATCAAACCGCTTCTGAAATCCCTCTCCGGACCGTTGCCATCGAACCGCTTCTGGTGCGAACATCACAACGGGTTTGCACCAAACCGCTTCTAATAGTCTGGTTGTGATGCCCAGTTCTGTAGCAGTGACATTCGAACCTATAGCTAAAGATTTGTATTCCAGCGGGGGGCCGGTGTACGTGGCGAGTAGCTGCTGATTGCTCCGGTGTCGTGTCGTTTTATACACGCTTTTATCAGTGAAGGACAAGCACCGGGTGCTGCATCTTTGGTTATGTCATGATGGTTCGCTCCAAGAGGGACGATTGCTTCCCAGTTTCCACAGTGAGAGGAGAGGAGTGTACAACTAGTAGAGTTGCAATCGCAAAACAAGACAACATTGTTCAAAACAGGTTCATAGAGATCGAGTTCACCCCAAAAAAGAACTTTTGAAAGGCCTTCTTAAAGTTGTTAATAGTATTATATATTAAGCCCAGAAGAATCTGAGCGATTCTAGGTTATGAGGTACAGTTCTTTGCGAAAAAGTCTTTCGGAAATTTTGAAATCGCAAACAAGTCCTTCCACATGTTATTTTGCAAAAAAGACCCCATGAATTCCGAAATCGCTAACCGGTCCTTCTACCATTTATTTTGTAAAAAGGACCCGTAGTTTCACAAAATCTGGTTCTTTCGACCGGAAATATTCAAAAATCGCGAACAGGTCCTTTCATCGGTTATTTTGCAAAAAAACCCGTAGTTTCGCAAATTCGACACGGGTGTCGGTTCTTTCAACCCGAAAGATTTGAAATTACGTTTAGATCCGGTTATTTTATTAAAAAAAGGAGAAAGCTCTTCCACAAATTCAACATGGACACCGATTCGAATTAGATTTTTTCGCGCGGCGCGGCAGCGCGCGCAACTCTACCTAGTTAATTTTATAAGGTGTAAGTTTAGGGAGGTGCTTCTATGTATCAATATCACTATTTTAAAATTGTATAAATATTAAAATATTAATGAATGGTAAACGCTAATTATTTATCTATTCGTTTGCTTTAAGATTTATGTAAATTGTATTGACCAGGAATGCATATAAGCACGTCATTCCAATAGCATAACCGCATAAGCGCAACTAATACAAAAATTGTTTTGTGGTTGCCTATCCGTTATTACATGTTCATTCACAAACTTGGTACAACATGCAGATTCACTGAGGTTCACATCGGCCGTGTCCGTCCTACTGGCGGTGGTGTTCATGCTTATCAGCTTAGGCATCGCGGTCTACGCTCTCTTCACCGGCACAGCGAAGATGCCGCGGATGCTCCCGGACTTCTCCCGCCTCTCCTCTCCGCTCGAGCTCTTCACCGCCGCCCCAGTGATCGTCGTCGCCTTCACCTTCCACTTCAACGGTACCACATCGTGCCATAGTAGTAGACTAGTAACATGTCCGTATATGCATAATGCATGCGCCGTGCGTGTGATCACTCAATATCTGCATTCTGGCATGTGGCTTGCTCGTTGCAGTGCACCCTATCCGCGCGGAGCTGAGCAAGACGTCGGACATGAAGGTGGCCGTGCGCATCTCTCTCGTGCTCTGCGCCGTCATTTACGCGGCGATCGGCTTCTTCGGCTTTCTCCTCTTCGGGGATGCCACCATGACCGACGTGCTCGCCAACTTCGACCGCAGCTCCGGGGCCGGCGTCCCGCAGGCGCTCAACGACGCGGCGCGCCTCAGCTACGCGCTGCACCTCGTGCTTGTCTTCCCGCTCCTCCACTTCTCGCTCCGGGTCAACGTCGACGAGCTCCTCTTCCCGGGACGGCGCCCGCTGCCCACGGATACGCGCCGGTTCGTGTTACTCACGGCCGTGCTCATGGCGGTGCTCTACGTTCTCGCCATCGCCATCCCCAACATCTGGACGCTCTTCGAGTACTCCGGGTCGACGTTCGCGGTCTGCATCTCGTTGATCTTCCCTGGCGCCATTGTTCTCAGGTGCGCCATTGATTGCTTATTTGCTTGTACAAGAAACTTTGAGAAATCACGTTTCCTGGAATCCAACACATGGATTTTTTTACAGGGATGTTCACGGAATAGCAAAGAGGAAGGACAAGGCATTGGCAGCGATGATGATCACTCTGGCCTTGATCACGAGCACCATCGCCATTGCCTCCAACGTCATGAGCTCCATCAGCGGCAAATTAAAGTCAAATATTGGCTCATGTCATAGCTAGGCTAGCTAGCAAGTAAAGGTTTAGATCAATCGAAATCTTGTAATTGTTTGTACGTAGCCCAACAGGAACAAGATTGCTGCCCATGTAACGTTCGGCTGCTTTAGGTTCTGATCGTAGAGAGAGATTGGTTGGTTCACGAGATGCCAGGCGATATGTCTGAGTGTTCGTGTAAGGAAGTTGCCGCCGGCCATTTTTGTATACTATTGGTGATACATTAGTTACCTTTGTATAATATTGAATATATAGTTTTTACTGTCATCAGGAGATACCATATTCAAATTACTCTTAAACTCTCAATAGCTCTAACCTTTTAACTTTTGGTAGCTCTAGGTGCTAACTCAATGATATCTTATTGCCTTCCAAGGATTGTAAAAGTCTCTATTGAATAAAATGAATAAAGTTGTTTGCCAAATAGTACTTGAGTGTTTTTTGTTTGTGGGCACTTAATTGTTTTTGTCTGTTAGATGTATCTTTGTGATCCACTTTGCCTTTTATCATTTTGACTTTATGAGTTTTTTCTCGAGGTGAACAATACAATATGGGAATAATCAATTTGTTTACGGACATGAATAGGTAGAGTTTTTTTCTAGAGATTTTTGTTTGTTGTGGTTCTTATAGTTTTTTTAGATAATTTAATTTGTGCAAAACAAGCATATAATTGACGTAAAAAGACGATGCAGAAAAGAATAATCTGTATTGGAGCATTCCTCGATGTATCACATCACATGCTAATAATTAAAGAGTAAACTAGTTGACAGAGGCAAATATGCATCCAATACATAAAAATTTGAGTGATCATCGACAAAATAGTACTCGAATGGGAGAAGATGATGCAAATTGATTTCGTCCATTAGATCTCTATCTAAATGCTCAAAATTTGAATACTATTTAACAAGAAAACGCTCAATTTTTCCATAGCACCACCGTGAATAAATATCTTTCATCAAAAGCAGATTCCATTAAGTTTTGCTGACAATCTCGATTTTTTTAGCAGAAGAATCTCGTATTTTTTTTCAAGGAGTACATTTTCTTGCGTGTTCATGAGGCAACCTATAGAGATTGGAGAAAGGACATGAAAGAGGTTAAGCGCATGGAGCCGTAGAACTGTAGAATGAGAGAGGAGCAGCCCTGTTCCGTCACGCTTAAGCCGAGGCCCAGCTTCAAAAGAGACTATTGGAAGGGCCCACGAGATACGACCCTTCAGGTTCCACGAGAGCACGTCTCTAGAGCCTGGAATCCAGGCCGAAAAGGCTGATTTCATCTGGTGTTTGGTTAGAGTGATACTACTGCATGCTATAGCATGTTTTACAGCTAAGTTTCACTTAGATAGGTTTCATGTTGTTTCGTATAAATAGGTTTTATATTGTTTTACAGTTAAGTTTCATCAGGTTTCGTAGTATATTTATGAGTTTCATAACGTTTCGGTTTCGTAGATTTCATTAGGTTTCGTAGGTTTCATTAGGTTTCAAAAGAGTTTCAAATAGATTTTATAAATATTTCAGTATGTCTCATTAAATTTCAATGAGTTTTTAATATGAAACTACAAGTTTCGTCAAGTTTCAAATCTGAAATTTGATTTAAAACGAAATTCAAATAATTTTAATTGAGTTTCAAGAGGCTAACTTCAAAGTTTCACAAGTTCCAGGGGAAGACAAATGAAAACCAGTTTCATATGAGTTTTATGAGATTTGTCAAATATTCAAAAAAATGAAGCATGTTTTACAGAGTTCATATATTTGGATGAAACACTATGAAATCTCATGAAACTTATGTGTGAAACTTAGTCCTGAAACGTGAAACCTATTGAAACATAGTCGTACATACTATCAACATCTGAAGAAACTGTAAACGTAAACATGAGTCTATGTGATGAAACCTCATGAAACGTTCGTGGAACGCCATGAAACTCATCCTTGAAAAGTTGTGATACTTAAACCTATTGTAACTAATGAAATATCGTGAAACTTATTTCGTGAAACCTTATGAAACTTATAATACTTAAACCTATTGTAACTTATGAAACATCGTGAAACTTACGATACTGCGAATAGGGCATCACGGGTGATGGTGGCAGCGAGGGCGGTGATGGTGGAGTTGGAGAGAGGGAGGTCATGCAAAATGAGGAAACAAAGGCGACGCTCATTGGCGAAGACACCACACACAGTGGCATGGGTCGCGTGGATCCAGTGGCAGATCTTGGTCTCGAGGGCTCCCACTGGTGAAGACGCCACACACAACGTTTGAGGGGTGGAGCCACCCGCCGACGAGGTATGGCGTGGGCGGTTGACAGCAGCCGAGGACGGTGGCGCCAGGCACTGGAGGTCATCCACCGCTCAAAGGAACGAAACTGTCTCAGCCCAGTCACCACTTGCCGCTGCCATCGAATAGCATCTGCTCCGGCTCGTGCGGGCTCGGGTCTAGGATTGGACTACGACGCGCGTGGCGGGGGCGGAGCCAGCGATAACTTGTAAGAAGAATCTCCCCAGCGTCTACGATCTCTTCGACAGACCGTCCGCTATGAGATCCTTCAGCGCATCAACGGGTACTACTAGGATGAGAACAACATGCTCAAGCTCTTTCGCCTCGCAGAGCGCAACACGGCCAGAGGCATCGACGAGAGTCGTGGCACATGCCAGAGTAGACGAGACGGCTCACAGACGAAAAGTACCATAGAAAAGCTAGGGAAGTATTTCTATTTCTTATAGGATCAATTACACCACCCATCTGCCATAAATACCTCACGTGCTGCCATGGTAGCTTCACCGCCGCTCGATCAGGTGCAGTTGCTTCAAGTGCATTTTACCAAGCGTTCTACTTGTTGCTAGAATAGTACTCAAGGTTTGCAGAAATGGAGCTTAAAGCGGTTGTTCTTATCAGTACAGAGGCTGAGCTGGGCCTCGGGCCACTGGGGCCTGGGCTCGAGGCCTAGCCCAAATAACAGTGAAGAATAGTGTGTATTTTCTATTTGTGCCCGAGGCGCCCAGTCGGCCCAAGAGCCTGAGTTTGCTCTACGTGAAGCTTGACCAGGGCACAGCCGGGCGAGGTCAGTAGGTCACGCAAGCCACAGACGCAGTCACGCCGCCCCCGCTCGCTCCGACCGGCCGCCGCTCCCCACCTTGCAGGTCCTGCCCGATTTGAGATCGTGCTGTCGCCCCCGCCCCCGTCGGTCGACCGCCGCTCCTGACCTCGGCCCCGCCCGCTGCTCGATTGCTGGGCTGTTTGGCTGTTGCTTGCGGCGCCGCGATCCGCAGATCCTTCGAGGTGCCGACCGCCGACGGGCGACGGTGGCACGGCCAGCCACCGCTCGGCCCTCTCCCGCCCCCGACACCACCCACCGGCCGCCACCCCCAGCCCCTTGCGACCGCGCTGTTTGGTCCTTGGCAGTCAGCCCACCCGCATGCTTTGCTGGCCTGCTGCTCTAGTGCTCTATAGTCTAGACCCTGAGAAGAGCGGCGGCGGGGAAGGGGGAGAAGAAGCCATCGCGGACGAAGCGCCACTCCGCCCAGCTCGACCACGGCACCAGCTTTCGACTGGTGGAGAGTCCGTCGGCGCCGCCAAGGAAGCCAGTTGCTTCCAGCTCCGCCTCCGCCGTCGCTTCCTCCTCCTGCTTTCCACATTGTCCGCTTCACCCTGTCCAACACCAACAAGTGAGTACCCTAGCCCCCTGCACACACCAAAATTGCAGTTTCCATTCGTGTTCATGTTATGAATTTGATATTGAGATGATAAATTTACGCTATTGGAGTGAGATAGTCACAATGTGGAGTAATGGCAACTAAATTGTTGGTGCAATTTTGTGGCTAAATTCTAATAGGCTTGATCCGGAAACATGCTAGATTGGATGAAGTATGGTCAAAGTGGGTGCTCTTATGCTTATAAACAGATTGAGATCTAAATTTGCAGTTTGATTTTTAAGTTCCGAGGGTCTAGTTTCTTTTATTCGTGCAAATTTGATTAACTAGCCTATTAGTGTTGAGATATATAAACTAGAAACTGTGAGGAAATATCTAAGACAAACACTTAATATTATCATAGCTCATGAAAAGTTCATGTTCTCATTAGTTTTACGTATGTTACTGCAGTTCTCTTGAGAGCTGTCGGCTTGTGTGCAAGCAGAGGCGGAGCCAGGATTCATTCAAGAGGGGGGCTGAACACAAGTACATATACTAAATATAAAAACTACCAAGCCGACATATTATAGTTGAAATTTAAATGCATGTAATATAGTATTAGTATGTAAATATGCAAGAGGAAAAAATTACTTTTCATTGCCACCGTCTGAAAGAAGAGATTTAACAAATAAAATCTGCAGGCGGCAGGGTTTCTCGTGGTGGGCCAAGGGGGCTGGAGCCCCACCAAGCCCACCCGCTGGCTCCGCCTCTGTGTGCAAGCAAGCCTACACGCAGAGATGTTAAGAATCAGGCAATCATTGATGTATAGAGATGCTAGAGAAGATGGACAGACTTCATTTTGAATGTCCGGAAGTGACTCAAGTCCAAATTCATATATCCTCAGTGTTGTCAGTGTTGATGGAAGTGGGGGTAACTTCTTCAGCTGTGGGCACATGAATGATAGCATGGTATGCCACATTGAGCGAGATGTATTTGCAAGCATTGAAGATAACAAGATTTTACGTCATTTTCAAAGTATGAGGTCTCGTAAGCAATAACTATCTTGTAGTCTTCATGCTAGTGGTATGTTATATTTTTCAAATGCAATTTGGCTTAATACATACCTTCGTAGTTTTGTGTGTCTAATTTTTATGTGCAATTTTATCTTTTACAAGTTCAGGTTCTTGTTCTATTGTTGATGAAAATATGATAATCTCAGATGCATCAAACTTTCCTTAATTAGGTATTAACTTTTCTACCACTCTACTACGCTATATTGTTTTGACATATTTTATCTATTTAATTGAAATGTTAAGTATAGAATTCAAATTTATTTTTAATTGTGTATTTGTCTTGTATTTTTGTTGTATCTAAATGTCTGTAGTCTTTGACAATAGTAATAATCACTTATTTTCGGCCTGAGGCGTACAAAAATTCTAGCTCCGCTACTGTATCAGTACATTGATATGCCTGGCACTCTTCTGCGGGGCATTGTCTTAGAGGGCACCGGGCGAGGCGCCGGCACCACGCCATGTCAACCTCGCCGACCTGCTCTCCCTCGTCGACCCATACGGCACGTTCCTGGAATACCTCACCAAGACAGACGTGATCAGGACCTTCCAGAGCCAGGCCAACGACACGCACCAGCTGGGCGTCACCATCTTCGCGCCCGAGGACTCGGCGTTCGCGGCCGTCGACAAGGCCGCGCTGGCCAACCTCACTGCCGACCAGCTCCGATCGCTCATGCTGTACCACGCGATGAGCCAGAGTAGACGAGACGGCTCACAAACAGAAAATACCGTAGAAAAATTAGAGACGATATATCGTTCGCTAGTATTTCTGTTTTGGTTAACGTTCTCCTCGTGTCATCCAAAGCAACAGCTGCTAAACCCGATGTGTAACGCCTTTTTATATTGCATTAAATCGCAGTACTAATCGGCTATTGAATGATATATTTTGTTCGTCAGCATCAGCGATCTTTCGATGTTGCCGCTAGGAAGGAGTGGTTAGCTGTTGTATCACATACACAGAAGGGAGCACGCTACGGGAGTAGTTTCACGCGTCCATCGACTTGAAGCAAATGGACCAAAAGGCTCCAAACGAAAACATCCAATCCAATTACGTTTCAGTGTAGAGGTTCATAACGTCTATGAACAATCCGTTATGTAATTTGCACCATAAAACTAAATCATATGTGCGTTCAGCTTGACGTATGTTTAAGGCTTTCCTCTTAAAAAAACAAGTCTGAGCTCATTTGAGATACGGAAATTCTATAGGAGTGTTACGTGAAGCAAAACAAAACACCTAAGCTTCGCTAAATATTTGGTTTTCTACGAAAATCTATGCGAGAGTACAATTTTTCAAAAGTAAATTTTATAAAAATACAGGTTTGTTGTACAAACTATCTTAAAACTACAGTTTTAGCTTTTATTTTGCGAAACTATAGATTTTCGAAGAACTTTTGTCACAAAACTATAGATTTTAGAATTGATCGTTCCTTATAACGGGTCTGACAGTGTAAGCCTACATAGTAGCCTCACACGCGAGTGAAACAGGAAATTGGGACGTGTAAAGCTGCAATGTGGACTCACACTATCAGACCGTTACAAGGAATGATCAATTCTAAAACATATAGTTTTGTGACACAAATTGTCCTCAAATTAATAGTTTTGTGATATAAAAATTAAAATATGTATTTTTTATAGTTTGTAAAAAACTTAGTTTTATGAAATTTACTCATACTACCTTTACTATATCCCGGAGAATCCCCGCGCTCAGGGCGTTTTGAGCCGGGAGGGGGCCGGTTCGGCTCGAGCCGAGCCGGCCAAATTTTTTTACATCCGGGTCTTTTTGTTAAAAAAATATTACGGATAGGTCCTTTTCGGGAAAATATATTACGATTGCGTCCTTTTTCCAAAAAAAAAGATTATAAATTACGTCCATGCCCTTTTAAAGTTTTTAGGAGTAGCGCTCGGGTCCTTTTTAGGAAAATCGAAATTACGTTCAGATCCTTTTTGTAAGAAAAAAAGCATATCTTTTTTTTTTAAAAAAAATTGCATTGCATTTATGTACTTTTTCCGCCTTTTTCTAGCATTACGCTTAAGCCCTTTTGCGAAAAATACCGGCTTATTTTTATATTGTTTTCGCGCGTTTTCTCGATTTACTTATGTGTGGAGCGCCAATCGCGCGTTTTGTCGATTTCCTAGCGTGGACAGCGACGCCCGCGACGTGGCACGCCGCGCATAAATTTCTAGTTTTTCAAACATGTTGGAGGTGGGGAGAGCCTAAACTCGCTGACCAAAACCGGTCAAACCTAATTTCTGGGAACCATCTCAATCCTTTCCCATGACCTTACCATGTGAGGCCAGGGACCACCCGTCATGACTCAGCCAAATCACGAGGGCTTGACAAATAAACGCCTCCATTTCTTTTTGCTTCTTCCCATTCATAATCCACAAATTCCACATCCACACCTGCTTGGCTGCTTCAGCCTTCAGCTGCCCTCCCCGTCCTCGTCAAGAGAGTGAAACAGAGAACCAGATTTTTACAAATAACGGCACCAGCGGCATAATTATTGCTCGCCTCCTCGGGGGTGCCGAAACCCTAGCTGCCCTCTCGCCCGCGGCCTCCGGCGATGTACCCGGCGGGTGCTGTGGTGGCGGCGGCGGCCTGGCCGGCGCAGCAGGCGGCGTCGCGGGTGGAGAAGGCGACGAGCCACCTCCTCATGGGGCCTGACTGGGCCGTCAACCTCGAAATCTGCGACATCCTCAACGCCGACGTCTGGTGATCGCACTGACTCCTTCCCTTCCCCCACGCCTTATCCCTCTTTGCCCGCACTTTGTTTCGGTTCCTGCGTGCGGAATTAGGTGTGTTGTTTGGAAAAATTTTGGTCTTTGCTTATGCTTTTGTGGGTGTTGGGCTGTTGGCTGGCTCAATTGCTTTTCATTTTGGCCGAAATTTTGGTCGATTTGGGCATTATGATAAGAGGATGCCCTTACAGAATGCATATTTGGAGCAGAACCAGGATGGTCTCTAGGCCAGCCATGAGTAGGATGGGATGGAATGCTTTTTTTTTGTGGTGAACCGGATGCACTTTAACTTTTAACCTTTAGCATGATTTCGGCTTTTGCCCTCTCCCAAGCTGTTGCTGAAAGCCCTTTTGATCGTGAACTGCACTTGTATACGGTGGATGGCTGTGACTCTCGTCAGAAGAAAGCAAACAAAGTGAGAAAATTCATAGGGTCAGAGCTAGGGTAGGAATATTTAGAGGTTACAGTGAACTTGTTACAGTCAATTGTACTGATCATGAAAATAAAATCTAGAGGAATTTGTGATTATGGTAAATAATTAGTGAATTACCAAAATCTATGATGCTAACTTTGTCTAACTTTACATGGTTATTCACGTTAAACATGATGCTCTGGAGGTCCTATGCTGTTGACTGTTGAGAATTGAGGTAGACACATAATCAGCTTGAATTCTCACATTTGTTTGAAACTGTATATGGTAATTGGTTGTTGCATGAGTTTTGGACTTGTACCTAGCATGCAGTTTAGCCTTTTCTTCCTGGAGGAATCTAGACTGGAAATGTTTAATTACATTCCTTTTATTTTCACCTAGGTGGATATTCTGGTTCGTTCCAGTTATACTATCATAGTTTTAAAAAATATTTTTTTTCTGGTCCAAGTAGTTATTTTCTTAACATGCTACTTTCTAAACATCTGAATCAGGCAAACAAAGGATGTGGTAAAGGCAGTGAAGAAGCGATTGCAAAACAAGGACCCGAAGGTTCAATTCTATGCCTTGACGGTATGTACTTCCATCATGCCATGATCTGACGTTGAAAAAAATATTTTTGTGGTTGCATCAATTTCCATGTTATTACTTTTCTTACAAAGATCTTAGCTTGAGAAATAATGTTGTACATAATAAGATTCAAAGATGCTATTTATCATTCATATTAGTTACAAATTTGGTGCAGCTGTTAGAGACAATGATGAAGAACTGCGGTGAATATGTTCAGTTTGAAGTTTCTGAACAGCATGTTCTGCAAGAAATGGTTAAAACCATCCAGAAGAAGGTTTCTTTACTCCCCCAACTTACTTTTACTTGCTCTTCTCCTTTCCTAAATCTGAGTACATGCTAAACACTGAACATGTCTGTGCTAAGATTCTAAGCATTTTCTTGTTTGGATTTTGCTTTCAGAATGATATGCAAGTAAGGGATAAGGTATTATTACTTTTAGACTCATGGCAAGAAGCATTCGGTGGACCTGGAGGTAAATACCCGCAATATCACTGGGCATATCTTGAAGTAAAGGTATGCGACTAATTCCTGTTTGTTTCCTAGGAAGTAGAAATATCTTTTCTGTCTTGTTCAACTGGATATGATTCCAAAAGCATGTTGTCTGTCCAACATACGTGGATCATGTGATTATGCTCTCTATTTTTTTTGGGGGAAATAAATTCTTTTAGATGTAACCATCTGTGCGAATTGTGAAAATTTGTACAGAGGACAGGTGTAGCATTCCCAAGACGTCCAATAGATGCCCCACCAATATTTACTCCTCCTGCAACACATAATTCTCAAACCCATGGTTCACCCAGATATGCTGCGGGAAGTCTGAATGAGAGAATGTCCTCTGATGGCGAGAGTCTGAGGTTATGTCCTTTTTCTTAGTGTATTGGACCCATTTGACCTGCTCAGCTATCACCAGTTACTCATTTTGTGATTTTAACATTTCTCCCCTTTTTGCTATTACAGTTTAGGGGATTTGAATAATATCCGAAATGTGACAGAACTACTGAACGATATGGTGCATGCTTTGGACCCATCTGATCTCACGGTAGTAAAAAAATTCTCAACTCTAAAATTGTTAACTTGTGACCATCTGTACTAATTGATTGTAGATTTCTTCTAGTTTATGCTGACAAATGACCTCTTAAATTTATTTTGAACCCAGGCTTTTAAAGACGAAATTATCACAGATCTCGTGAGCCAATGTCGCTCAAATCAACAAAAGCTCATGCAGTTTGTCAGTTCAACAGGGTAACGTTATCAATATATAGTTCTGTAGTTATTACGGCCCCATGTTCTTTGTACTGCGTTTGTATTGCATGACTCCCCTTTGTTCTTTCATAATCACCGTAGCTTGTGTGTATATCATATTTCATAGCACTGCAGTTAGCACACAATGTGATATTTGAGATCTTCTGTTACATTGTTTAGGAACGAACAGTTACTAAAGCAAGGACTGGAAATAAATGATCGCTTACAAACTGTACTTTCAAAATATGATGCCATGGTCTCTGGTATTCATTTGCCAGTTGAAGCACCTGTAAGAGAGACAGTTGATGCCCCGAGAGAGAATCCGGCAGCAAAGCCCTCTGCACCTCCTGTTGCACATAAAGACATTCCTGATGAAGAGGAGGAGGATGAGTTCGCTCGGCTAGCACAAAGGTATTCTGGAGTAGCCTGTAACATGCTAGACTTTCCTACACAATCATTAATGCTTCATGCTTTATGCATTTGCAGAAAAAACAAATCCGTGATTAGTGATGAGACATCACCAAGCACTGGGGACCTTGCCCTTGTACCCGTTGATCCAGCAAGTTCAGAATCGTCATCTTCTGTTGCAAGCAATGCATTGGTTCCTCTTGATCCAGCTCCTGTCAGTAGTAGTACTCAAACAAAAGAGCAGGATATGATCAACCTTTTAAGCCTCACCTTGTGCAGCCCTACCGATGGAACTTCTTCAGATTCAACACAGAGTCAAAATGGACCTCAGCAACCTGCAGTTACAGATGGGCAACAAAATCCTTCTGGTGTGCCACAATATCCTTCAAACTACCAGCCGCATCCAACAAACGTGGGATATACTCCACAGAATAGCAACTATGTTGCACCCTGGGCACAAACTGGAGCATATCCGGCTCAGCCTCCAGTATATGCATCTGGCTATCCAGCACCACCATGGGCTACACCTCCAGGTATCAATTCTAATCCTTTCCAGTCAGCCGCTTACCAAAAACCACCCCCTTCTGTTGCTTCTGTTGCCCCAGCAGCCACCTATGCAGCTCCCTCAGGTTCATATACCTCTCCTGCAATGGCATACGTGCCACCTTCAGCCACCCAGCCAATGCAACGGTACAGTTCAGTGGGTTCTCCTCGGACCAACGGACTAACCGTGCCTCAAGCTCAAATGAATGGGAATCAACAACCAAAAGATTCTTCAGCAGCAGCTAGCAAGCCATACTACATACCTGATAATTTATTCAGTGATTTGATTGACTTGAAGAGTTTAAGTAGCGGAAATAAGATGGGTCCGCGGAAATAAGATGGGCGGACCCACTAGTCTGGGTAGCTCAAATGGTAATCAACCTATGATTGGTGGAAAGAAATAGGTTCCTCGAAATGATTGGCGGTGATCCTCACTCAGATTCTTTTTTGGTCGGTTAATTGGTTTGATGTACATTTTCTGTATATCTCCATTCCCTCGTTTACATGTTGGGTTACATTTGTTAATTTCGTGGGTGCTGACTGTTAAGTTTAGTAGAGATGGTAGTATGTTGTTAATGTACATAAATGATTGATTACATTGCTCTGGAGTGGATTGTTGTTATGATCTTGCAACACATAATTATGTTGTTGTCTGGGTTCTCCCCTTCTCCTGAGTTGCTGTGGCCTGTACCAGCAGATGAAAACCCTGTTTGCGCGTTGTTCATGTCCAGAGTTTGTGATGGTTCTCTGGAAACCTTTTCTTTTAGTTGCTAAACTCTTTTGCTACTGTTCTAACCGGCCTGCCTGACTGGTACACCACCACTGGCTGACTGGCATACTGATCGTGGGGAGTGAGAGCGCCCTAGTGGGTCTCAGGAGGATACCCTGGCCCTGAGCAAACTACTACAGGCCGGACTGAGGTTCGGTGCGGGTCGTCGTGGGCCCGCGAAACTAGGCCTGGGTCTAGTGGTGTTGGCCCGCACCAGGCGTGTTCTCCAAGTCTGGCATGGCCCTAGACATGGCTTCGGGCCTGTCCGGGCCCAACGAGAAGGAAGTCGCCAATGAGCTGAAGGGCCACTCCAATTCAATCCGAGTGAGTTGTACTCTTTGCTCGATCTTGTCCATGATCATCTTTTACAAATTATTACTGCGCAGGTCCGCAGGACACGTACAGGAAGTCAGGAAAATGTGCACGTAAAACTTAATCAGTGAATCTGTTAAGGAACCTCGCTATCGAATAGTCCGGGGTTCCCGAACAGATCTGAATTGGAGAACAGAAAGAGAGAGACACGTGTTTAGGGAGAGCAACAGCGGAAATTCTTTATTGCTAATGATTTCTGGTACATAGGGGGGGACCCCCCTCCTCCTTTTATAGTGCTCATCCAGGGTTTAGGCTAAGGGACCACATGGGCCTTCAATGGGCTATTAGGGTTTCCCAACACTCCCCCTTGAGCCCTTTGCCGCGAGATGCATATGCCTCACTAAAACTCCAGAAAAATCCAGTGGGAAAAATACTTGGAGAAAGAGTACATAGCATACGTTTACTATGTTGCATGAATTGCCTCGTCAAAAACCTTATGCAAGAAAACTTCATGAAAAACTTGCTAAGGAAAAGAGTACAATTCTCCCAACTTCAATTGCTAATCTTCGAGATTCATGTTGGGTATTCATAATTCATCTTCGAGATTTATGTGGGAGTATGTGAAATATCTCCCCGAAATCTGCACTTCTAAGTCTCATCATCCCAATTCCTTTCACGCACCTTTCAAAGGTAGATGCTGGGAGTGATTTAGTGAACAAATCTGCAAGATTTTCACATGACTTAGTATGCAATATCTTGATCTCGTTCATCTTATGCAATTCGTGAGCATAGAAGAACTTGGGGTTGATATGCTTCGTGAGATTGCTCTTCACATAACCCATCTGTGCTTGGGCAACACAAGCTGCATTATCTTCATAAATGATTGTGGGAGTTTGCTCAATGTTCAAACCACATGACTTCTGGATGTGGTGAACCATTCTTCTGAGCCATGCACATTCACGAGATGCTTCATACAAAGCAATGATTTCCGAGTGGTTTGTCGACGTCGAGACAAGAGTCTGCTTAGACGACTTCCAAGAAATTGCTGTTCCTCCACATAGGAAAACATAGCCGGTTTGGGACTTGCCAGTATGCGGGTCTGATAAATACCCAGCATCGGCATAGCCAACCAAATTCAATTCATTGTTTCTTCTGAAAAATGCAGGCGAGGTCTTTGCTTCCTTGGAGGTAACGGAAGATGTCCTTGATCCCTTTCCAATGCCTTTTGGTGGGTTCTGCACTGTACCGAGCTAGCAAATTCACGGCGAACGCAATGTCCGGCCTGGTGCTATTCGCAAGGTACATGAGCGCTCCAACTGCACTCAGATATGGGAATTCTGCTCCCAGGACTTCCTCCCCCTCTTCTCTAGGTCTGTATGGGTCTAGGTCTGCTTGGAGTGACCTTCCGACCATTGGAGTCTTCGCAGGATATGCCTTTTCAAATCCAAACCTTTCCAACACTTTCTGTGTGTAGGTTGATTGATGTACCAAGATTCCTCCTTGGACATGTTCAAGCCGCAAGCCTAAAAAACTTGGTTTTACCCAAATCTTTCATTTCAAACTCGGACTTCAAGTATGAGCATGCCTCCTCAATTTCTTCATCCGTCCCAATGATGTTCAAGTCATCTACATAGACGGAGATTATATGAATCCATTCGGGATCATTGTATAAACACACATGGACAATCTTCATTGTTTGTGTAGCCTTTCTTGCGGAGGAAGTCACTCAGCGATTGTACCACATTCTTCTCGATCGCTTCACCCATACAGTGATTTCTCCAATTTCACACTCGTACATGTTTCTATTTGTCCGTCTTGGTTCGGGATAGGAATTCCTTCCTGACTTTCATGTATATCTCCGAATCCAAGTTTCCATACAAATATGTTTGTGACAACATCCATTAGCTTCATTCTCAACTTCAAGTTGATTGCCATTGAGATCAAATATCTAAAGGTAATTCCTCCCATGACCGGAGAATAGGTTTCTTCATAATCAACTCCGGGACGTTGAGTGAAACCTTGAGCTACAAGCCTTGCTTTATACCTTACAACCGTTGTTTTCATTTCTCTTAGAACAAAGACCCATTTGTGACCTCACGGGTTTACATGGGAAGGTGTGCGGCATACGGCTCAAACACCTCTCTCTTGTTCAGAGAGACTAACTCTGCAGTGATTGCCTTTTTCCATTCTTCCCAATCTAGCCTTTTCTTGCACTCTGCTAGAGATGCAGGCTCGGGATCATGATCAATGATCGAGGCAATCTTCTTTGCAAAGTATGCATCAATGTTGGCTGTTGCTCTATTCAGGGATTCTCCTGTTATTACAAAATTTATGGCCATTTCTTCATGGGGTGCTTCATGCACTTCTACTTGCTCTTCACTGCTATTCCCTATCGCAGGAGCAAGTTCCTTTAGCTTTTCATCGCCTATGTGTGCGCACACATTATTTCCGGCGGCTTCCTCCAGTGGAAGATTCAAGTTTGGAATTGCCTTTCCTGTTGGCTTCTTTCCAGTGCCAGGTCTCAACTGGCTCCCCTTCTTTCCTTGGGGCATTTTCATGATTGGTTGTGGTAAGTCCTCTCGCCCAGTTTTCTCCAGACGTCTCCAGGTACTTTGGGTTTGAGGAGCCAGATTTCTTGCTCTTTTTCTTTGAGGCCTCTGAGCAGGTTGAGGGATACCTTCTATTTTCTTTGGTATTTCCACCCTCTCTGGTGCATTCCTTGCGGGTACATGCGACTTAACCACGCCCTTCGATCACAAAATGATCAGCAGTTCATTTGCTAAATTATGCAAATCAATTATCTTCGGACTTCTTGATTTGCTTCATTAGTGCGGGGTCATGTGGGGATCCCAATGGAATGCCATATGATTTCTGGCATTTTTCATCCAAAGGTTGATTTCTCCCCTAATGACGAAACGATCCTCGTCAAAGATGCAATCGTGAATCGGGTTGTATGCAAGTCTCCAATCATGGGTTCTAAATACCGATTATGGATGCACTCTCATAACCAACGATATCCCGGACTTGCGGAGAGGCCCATTGCAATCCGAGGAGGGTGGTATAGGTACATATACCATACACCCAAATTTTCTAAGATGGGAGATCTTCGGATGATCCCGCACAAGTTTGCATAGGAGAATGGATGTTGTAGGCCGACGGTCTAAAATTGATAAGAGCTGCTGCGTGCAGGACTGTGTGTCCCCAACAAGTGTTGGGCAAGTTACAACTCTGCAAAAGCGGTCTGGCAATGAACTTAATCCTCTTTATTAGTGCTTCTGCTAGTCCATTCTGCGTATGGACATGCGGTACGGAGTGCTCAATCGCTATCCTCATTGCGGTGGCAATAATCATCAAATGCCTTTGAAGTAAATTCTCCAAGATTGTCCATTCTAATGGACTTCATGCGATGATCGGAAAGCATTCTTAATTCTTATGATCTGCGAGATCGGCTTTGCAAAAGCATGGTTTCTTGTTGACAACAAGCATACATGCGACCATTTCGAGGAAGCATCGATGAGCACCATAAAGTATCGAAACGGCCCGACGGGGCTGAATCGACCGCAAATATCCCCTGGATGCGTTCAGAATGCGAGGATTTCACTTTGCACTTTCATGACAGAGGGTCTAGTTATTAATTTCCGGTGGCACATGCAGGCACACAAAATCTTCATGATTCGGAAATTTTAACATTAATGCCATGACCACGTGAGTTGTTCACTATATTTCTCATCATTCTAAGACCAGATGACCTAATCTACCATGCCATAAAGAAAATAACTCGAGCTTCTAAAAACAGTCTTCAAGGAAGTATACACTTGGTGCATGAATATTCGTGTAGTACAACCTGATTCATATGAGGGATATTTTTCTAATACCATTTTTCCACATACCGCGTGCTTCACAATGCACAAGTATTCTTTGCCATTTTCTTCATTGGTCTCTACGTGAAAGCCATTGGCGCGGATGTCTTTAAAGCTTAAGAGAGTGCGCGTTGATTCAGGGTACAAAAGGGCTTCTTCAATTACCAAAGTTGTACCCATAGGCAATATAATAGTGGCTCTTCCTGAGCCGATTACATATGAGTCGCTTCCTGCGATCGTAATAATCTTTCCAGTGTTCTTCGTGATCGACTGGAAATACTTAGACTCTCTTAAGATGGTATTTGTTGTGCCACTGTCAACAATGCATATCTCTTCCATTTGGGCGCTACACGATTTCTAAATAAAATAAATATAATTCTAATCATATAGAGGCAAAAACAATCCAAATATTACTTGCAAAATTGAAGAATACTGGAATAAAGAATAAATTGCGTATATATTCATGAAGAAGTATGCTCTTCTAGAGCTTACAATTCATTATTCAAAGAAATTGCTAACAACCATAATCTAAAAAAAATGCGATTCATTCATTAGCGGGCTTTGGATTTTCCCTTGGCCTGACACTTCTCTTTTTCACCCTGCTCGCCCTTCTTTCTATGAATGGGCTTTCTCACCTTATAGCTATTGGCATTAACTTCGTGCGGTGCCCTTCCAGTGGTCAGTGAGACATAGTTCTTGCGTAGAACATCGTCTCGCGATTCCGCAACTTGCATTACATCAATCAGTTCGCTATACTCCTTGTATGCGTCCTGACGATAGCTGCGTGCACTCTGGATAGCATTTAGGTGGAAGGTAGAGAGTTTTCTCAATCTTCTCCTCATCAGTGATCTTCTTGCCACATAGGGAGAGATTAGTACAAATTACGTGCAAGGCTTTGATCGTTCGCCGACGGTAGGTTTCAAGGCCCCGCGAGGACCCTAGACCAATCGCGACCGCAGCTTCTTGCCCCCAAGAACGATCTTCATGTCCGATGCCCAAGTGAGGTAGTTCTGACCGTACGGGGCCAGTTCTTCAAACTCACGATTCACGATTCATGATTTCAAAATTCCGACATTAGATTACTGCGTGTAATCTAATAGAAAATAGTTGCAATAAGCATAAAATACAGAGAATAAATTTCCATGCATTGCAGTATACAAAATAAAGCAATAACTTCAAAGTTCATAAAGAATATTCATAAAATAGAGAAATAAAGCTAGAAAATTAAAAACAGAGCCAAATAAATCTTCTTGATTTTCTGGCAATTTTTCAAAATTTTCTGCAATTTTTCTCTTCTTCTTTTCTTTTCTTTCTTTTCCTTTTTTTTTCTTTTTTCTTCCAGCCGAATCAGTCATTTGGGCTGCCCCTTTTTTTTTCTTTCCCGCTGGCCTTTTGGGCCTTCAGGCCCATCGCGCTTCCCATTGCGCTGCCCAAACCCCCGGCGGCTAGGGTTCCACAATAGCCGCCATTCAATTCGCACGAGCTGATGAAGAAGCGCACGCGTTTCGGGCGATGGCCGGTGGCCGGGGTGGCGAGGCGGAGGGGCTCCCAGGTGGCTGCGGGCTAGGGGTTGCCGAGGCGGGCTAGGTTGCTGCGAGCCATGGAGGCGGGCTGTGGCGGTGCGACGGCCGGGCCGAGCATGGCCGGGACCGGCCAGCGCGGCTGCTGTGGTAACCAGCCGAATCCGGTGGCGGCGGCGGCGGCCGGGCCGAGCTAGACCGGCGGCGCTTAGCGCGACTAACGCTGCCGGTGCTGCGCGCCACCGCCACCGCATCTTGAAGCGTCGTCAAGCGCGCCGCGCTTCTTCTTCGCGGCGCCGCCGGCCGGCGGTGCGGGCGGAGGTGCCAAAGCGGCCGCGGTACCGTGACGTAGGTTGCGTGGCGCCGGCGGCAAGGCCGACGGCGGTCGGGGAGGCGCGCGCGACGCGGCGACGCGGCCGAGGTCGAGCTTCATGCTCGGCGGTCTGGCCGGCGGCGACGCGGCGCGCGTGGCGGCGTGGGGCGCAGCTTCATGCCGGGCCGAGGCCGAGGCGCCGCGCGAGCTCGCTGGTGGGCGCGGCGTCTGCGTCTTGCGGCGAGGCGAGCGCGGCGCGCGCGGAGCCGGCACCGCAAGGCCGTCGACAAGCCGGGCGGCGCGGGCGCGACTTCATGCCGGAGCCGAGGGCCGAGGCGCGGCGGTGCTCGTGGGCGTCTGACGTCTGCGTCTGCCGAGGCGAGCGGCGGCGGCAGTCTGTGCAGCGCGACGGCGATGGGCGTGGCGCACGGCCGCGGCCGGGTCGAGCGACGGCCGCGAGCCGGGCCGAGGACGGCGCGCGCAGGCCGGAGTGGGTGCGGCGAGCCGGGCCGGCGGCAGGCCGACGACGGTGTCGCCGAGTGCCGTGAAGCGCCGAGCGCCGTCGCGGTGCCGCGCCGCCTCTTCTTCAGTCGTCTTCAAGCGGTGAAACCGAGTCCGTGCGGGCGTCGCTGCGAGCGGGCCGGAGGCCGACGGCGGCTCAACGGCGACTAGCCGGCGAGCGCGGGAACCTAGACGGCTTCGTGCCGGCGACGGCGATTGATGTGCGCTGTGAGCGCGAAAACCGAAACACATTTTTTTCTTGTGAATGATGAACAGTAGCTTCATGTACTGTAGTTTCGTGTCGCTTAGCTTCTTGCCATGCGACAAACACAAAGAACCAGATACGTAGGGTAGATGCATGCATAGGATCAACAGCGATTAAATTCAAACGCCGATTCTCACCTCTTCTCACCTTTTCAATCTGTTCACCGGTAGAGCTTCGTGCTGATAACGTGTTAAGGAACCTCGCTATCGAATAGTCCGGGGTTCCCGAACAGATCTGAATTGGAGAACAGAAAGAGAGAGACACGTGTTTAGGGAGAGCAACAGCGGAAATTCTTTATTGCTAATGATTTCTGGTACATAGGGGGGGACCCCCTCCTCCTTTTATAGTGCTCATCCAGGGTTTAGGCTAAGGGACCACATGGGCCTTCAATAGGCCATTAGGGTTTCCCAACAGAATCTACTGTGCCTTGGACAAAGAATCGTTTAAAACAATAACCACGTTTGCCAGAAAAACGTCGAGTTTTTTTTTATATGAGGCTGACCATGCAAAACTGTTACTTAGTAACCGAATTGCTAGGAGCGGAACGTGTGATTTTTCTGGACGCTGCAACATTTTTTTTCTATATGTGAAATATTTTTTTCCTACGCGTGAAATATTTTTCTTTGATAACAGTAGACATGTCAATCGGATCGCTGCAATATTTTTTTTCTACGCGTAAAATATTTTTTCGCTACACGTGAAACATTTTTCTTCGATAAAAACAATGTTGCAGACGTTGAAAAAAAATGTTACACCGAGCGTCCGATGAAACATTCAGCGATTGAACGTCCGGTTTCTATTGTTCGCCTACTAGTAATTATACGCTGCTAAACACAAACGATTTACCATCTACAAGCAACGGGAAACGTAAGCATACCTTCCATGGCTGTCGGCGTGCTATAACCACAAGTACACCATATCCTTTCTTTTACCTATACCGGTGCAACAATGACCAATTGGTTCTCTCTACGGTCACGACGACACAATGGAACCCCACGAAACTCCAGGCACTTCTGCGTTGGTGATTGATTCATTTGCAAAGTATAAGAAAGTGCAAGGGTGACCACTTAAAGAGTGGTGCTGAGCCCTTGTAACCACCTAAGAAGTGGTCGTAAACCCCTGTGACCACTTGATGAGTGGTCTAGACCAGTGGCGAATCTAGGTTAAAAGTAGAGGTGGGGCTTTTATATTGAAGTTCTAATTTAACATAAGCATACTAATTATACATCTACCGATCTATTGTCAACCAAATTCCAGATTCATACATATTAAATCAGAGAGATAAAAATATCAATCAGTCAATAGAATATAGACTTGGAGCAATAAAATACAAAAATCAGACATCGGTTATCACAACAAAAGGTATTCAGGCACGAGGTATTGTATTGGGGCTTGGGGCAATTTTTTTATACCAAGCAAAGCAATCAGTGGCGCTAGAGAATTAGTCCGGCTCTGGTGTCCTCGTCCTAGCGATCAATACGAAGCTGAGAGGCTCCTCGTCCTCGATCGCTCCTCCTTGCCGATCGCCTCAGTTCCTATCTGGGCTCTGGTGATACGCGTTCGGCCGCCGGCTGGACAGAGTGAGCCTCGGTTCCTCTCTGGGCTCTGGAGATGCGTGTTCGGCCGCCGGCTAGACGACGCTCCGAGCAGCAGATTCCTCTCCTTTGGTGATGCACGTTCTGCCCATCTCCCGACAATGCGTGTTCCGCCCGACGCTCCAGCTGGCGATGCGCGTTTTGCCTTACGCTCCTCTGGCGATGCGCGTTTCGTCCGGCACTCTGAGCAGCCGATAAATCTTCTCGGGCCTCTGTCGCCTATCGGCTACCCGCCTGTCCTGGCCCTGGTGCACGCTTGGTGCCCTCGACTCTGGGTCTCCGGCGCCCGTCGGTGCCGGCGTGCCGCGGCGAATTCTCGCGAATCGGCCACCCGCCGCGTGGTCACGCCCTCTAGTGCGTCTGCTGCCCACGATCGTCCGTACGTCGGTCTGTCGCCTGTGAGACGACATCGACACTGTTCATCTCTCGGATTCCTAGTGCTGCGCTACAGTAAAGGATGTCGAGTATTGTACCAGATAAAAGCTCATGAGAGTAAGGGAGCCCATGACTAATTTGGATGGCTCACTTACTTGGCAGTATTGTTTTCTACTTTTCTTCTTACATCTTACTCCCAGTTGCCAGTTTCTAAACCTGCTGATTTGCTGCCATGGCTCCGCGTCTCTGCTTCTTTCTGGCATTGGGGATACTAGGGTGAAGGAGGGTTCGATCGGCTAGAGGTGGGGCTGGCGCCCCAACCAGCCCCAACGGTGGATTTGCCCCTGGTCTAGACCTCTATATGAGTGGTCGTGATCACTTGGGAAGTGGTCGTGACCTCTCAGCGAGTGGACTAGACATATTTAAAGTAGCCATAGACATGAATGGTTATGGTTTAAGGTGGTCACAGGTTGTATGATCCAAGGTGGGATCTTCTGAATGATTTTGGATATTGCTATGTGATAGTTTTCTTATCTGTGTTGGTTGCAGAACTTCAATATTAGGTCATGGTGAGGTAGAGGAGTCCGAGACTAGGCTAGAAGAACTGAGGTCCAGAACGGTTAAGGGATGCGGAAGATGATTGAGCCCAAGAAGTGGTTGCGAGGCAGGAAGACAAGGAACTAAAGTGATGGACGTGACAGGCAATGGTATGAGTCGGAACTAGGCTAAAGGAGGAGTTTAGGTCCAAAACTGATGAGACCATGCTCGTCCTAGATATGACCAATGCTATATTAGTTTGGCGACACTTCATGACATCCTCTGCATCGTCTAAATCTACTAGGATTACTTTCCTTCATGGAGGGGAGGAATCATCCAGGAGTGTCAGCTTTTAACATGCCTTTATATGCTGGAAAAAAATATTAAGCTTTGTGGGTGATTTTCAGGTGAATCCTCTAAATGTCCTTCTTGTGTTTATAATATATAAAGAGGCGGAGGTACTATTTTATTTAATTAAATGCAGGGCCTATATGAGAATATTTTGTGTTGAGGACAAGCTAAAAGGTGAGCTTGAGTCGATGACGACTCAAATTCAAGAAGGGGAGAATGATGAGGACATCAATCCTACGGATATGTTCAAATCTAGTTGGACCAACTCCAACACATCATCCTTGGGCCAAGAAGAGAGAGATCAAATACATCACGTTCTGCAATCCAATTCGGCCTTCTGTGACAGCACTGACTTCAAATATGAATAACTTTTGCATACGGACTCCGATTTGGGTAATCTTGAACTTGATTGAAAGATTACAACGAGATCTTTCCAATGGATCTAATCCTAGGCACAGATTCATCGTAGATCAGCCGAAATCATTAAAACAATATACTATAATACTATTTTGGGCTGTTTTGGGTCTTGTAAGTGTGTTGAGGCCTAAGCCCAAGTTGTGTGCACTCCCCCTTGCTGCACACAACCCTAGGATGACCCTCTCACGTCTCTCCCTCCCATATATTCAGTAGCCACCGCTTTAGACACTTGGGTTTTGTTTGATTAGTTTAGCCAAGTACAAACTTTGAGTTTTCGAGTTGTGCTGGACAGCCACCTTATCAAGACCTTTAATAGAACCCCACTCTGTTTTGCCTTCATTAATATTCGCAATTTCAGATTGTTTTTACTATTGTTCTTGCTTGTTCTTCGGTTGCTTGCAGGAATTGAACCTCGTATTCAGGTTGATCGTGCCCACGACAAGATCAATAACCCTCCGGAGTTAGTTAGCGATTGCTAAGGCGCATCATCGTCGTACGTTGTAGTTGGATCGTCAAAGTCAGTTCCACCAAATCGATAGTTATCGCTCTAATCGAAAGATCGAGACACAACCTTTCATCAAAAACGATCAAGAAAGCTAAAGCTGTCATGCTAAAGGGCATGGTCAAAACCCGTGATGTTGTTGGGTTTCGGGTTAGCCCATGTATGAGAGTGGTAGTGTCGGCGTTTCGAGCACCGACGAGTGAATTTTTAAGTCTAAGGGACCGCGCGTTCCCTCTCCTTGAATGGTTAGACTCAGGAGTCCAAGATGTATACTAGTTCGGGCCGAACGTCCCTACTCCAGTTCGTGTGGTGATGCTATATTGCTGCGGGTGCAGATGTCTACACGGTTTTTACAAGCGGGAGCTGAGGGCTCGAATGGGTGAGAGCGAAAACAGTCTATTCATGAAGAGCGAGGGGAGGGAGTCCTGCCTCTCCCAGAGGATCCTGCCTCCCTTTATATAGCCGCAGGGGGCAGGTTACATGGGAAGTTGGGAGAGGAAAGGATGAGGTGATCTATGCTAGGAGCTCTGGTCCTTCGTCTTGGCGATTGGACAACGTCTGCTTCCCCCCACGCCGGGTTGGTGGACTCACTGAGCAGAGCAGATTGTCGTTTCACCGAGAAATAGCGCACCTGCCCTCTGCAAGCCTGTCAGGCGCTGACATTGCCTCGGGAGGGAGCGCGTCCTCATGCCGTGCGCGTCTGGACGATGAGACCGGAGCTTGACTTCGGCAATCTCCTTACCACCTCGGGAAGGAGCCATCTGCCCCCGCACAGTCACTCTGAGCTATCGTGTCCGTAGGGCACGTGGCTAATGGCTGGTGGAGGCCCGACATTTGGCCCTCGGCGGAGATCGCCACAGCTTGGTTGGAGATTGTGGGGAGTCCGACCTGCGGGGGTCGGACGCCCCATTGGGTTGGGGATGAGCTTGAGGTAGCTCGTTAGGTCGGGGTCGATCGTCCTTCGTGGCCCCGTAGGGCCTTTGGTCGGAGCCAGGCTTGGGGCAGCCCGTTCGCCACTCCGGGTCGTTGGGGTACCCATGGTATGAGTACTCGTCAGGTAGTGAATCTGCACCCTTGATGAGGTTGGTTCAAAAAGATCATCTAAGGGTAGAGATTACTCCCAAAGTGCTATAAATAGAGAGGGAGAGGTGCATCTCCCGGTGTGCGTCTTGTGAAGGATTTTAGTATATATCCTGATGCTCTCTAAGTTTTTGTCCATGTACCTGGTTCTGAGGCTTTGTAAACCATCCTACCAAGAAATAGAAATAATTCCAGTGCAAGAATCTTGTTCATGTTTGTGCTTATACTCTAGTTCTTGCTTTGTTTTGTTTACAATCATCTCCTTCTACATACTCTTGTTTTTTTTATCCTTTTTGTTTGCTCTTGAGCCAAGGCTGAGTGATTAATGGATGGTGTATCTCTAGAACGCATATCAATCATCTATGCCTTCAGCAACTCCTTGATCTAAGTTCTTGATCATAAACCGATTTGTTGTAGCAAGAAGAAAGACCTCAATAGATCGCGTTCTCTTTGTTTTGGGAGTTGATTGTGCTGTGATCTAGCTTGCTAGGACGTGTGGGAGTTAATCCAACACCACGTTGATCGTTAATAATACCCCACGAGCAAGAACAGATCAAGAGTCTCAGCCGATTAAAGGTTGTCTTAGTTCGTGTTTTTGAGATCGTACTGTTTTTACTATTTATCTGAAAGCATTGGACATATATGCAGTACTGTCCTGACTGAGCACTTTAGTTGGTGCTTTAGGGAAAGTGACTAGAATACTTTTTTGTCCAATATTGAATTTCTTGTTCCTTTTTGTTGGCTTTACAAAGAGAGACTTGGATATTTTTGAAGAAGTTTTTATTTAGCTCATATTCATCTCCTCTGATCGCCATTTCGGTCCTTCACTTTGTTTGGTCGAGGAATACTGTCACAATTCTCCCAGCATCCACACTCCCCCCCACACAAAAAAAAGAAGCCAACATCTGAGGGGCAGTAATGCCATTTCTCGTCAACTTGAACGTAAGAAATCCTTCCAAAATGTTAAAATCTAATTATATATCTACAGAGGATTCAGTGCGACACGGCTATCTTCTCTCTTTTTGGCCACATTTCGTTTCTCGTTTCCATGCAGGGTACACTACTACAGAATGGTACATCACTATCGCTTCATCTGTGTCGGTTCTTAAGATTTTAGAAAAAAACGATTGTGATAGATGACTTAGGGGAGGCATTAGTAATAATCACTATCGGTTCTCAGGTTAGAAGTGATTGTGATGTGCACTGGGAACATCACAATCGGTTCTTATGCGAGAAATGATAGTGACGTGCATTATCATCACTATCGGTTCCCACATAAGAAGCGATAGAGATGAGCACGTTGACATCACTATCGGTTCTTATGTGAGAAGCGATAGTGATGAGCATGCACATCACTATCGCTTCTCACAAAAGAAGCGATAGTGATGAGAATGTCTCATCACTATCGGTTCTTATGTGAGACACTATCGGTTCCCACATAAGAAGCGATAGAGATGAGCACGTTGACATCACTATCGGTTCTTATGTGAGAAGCGATAGTGATGTCATCACTATCGCTTCTCACATAAGAACCGATAGTGATGAGACGTTCTCATCACTATCGCTTCTTTTGTGAGAAGCGATAGTGATGTGCATGCTCATCACTATCGCTTCTCACATAAGAACCGATAGTGATGTCAACCAGCTCATCACTATCGCTTCTTATGTGGGAACCGATTGTGATGACAAAGATCATCACTATCGCTTCTCTTATAAGAACCGATTGTAATGTGTCTCGTTAGGTTATTTATACCACTCGAGCTGAACTCTTCTTTGTTATTGTTCCAGAGGAGATTTCCCCGCCGCCACACGAAAAATAGCTCATATTCTGTGGTTGGAAGCAATAATTGGGTGAAAAAAATTTGAAATCCTCAAAGGTGGGTGTTAAGAGGGTAAATTTGAAGCCCTAACTTAAGGAGATTTCCCCTCATTTTGCATAATTTGTGGTTTTCTTCAAAATGTGAGCATTCCTTCAAACTCCTTTAATCTTGCACTATGTAATTTTGATTTGTCGCGAAGAAAGTTTAGATTGCACTGGTATTGTCTATGTCCTATCAGATTGCACACCCTTTATTTGACAAGCACACATGTATTTAATTATCTTTATTTGTAGTGCTTTGATGTTAATATGGAATTATTATTGCTGTCACCTGATGAATGTTAGAGTTTAAGCTGCGGAACCTACGTCTCCCGTTCGAGGATGCTTGTTTATAAATATGTTGAACGAAATGGCATATTTATAAGCGAGCAGTCTCGAATTGTCCACGTTCTTCGGACAGTTCGAGGATATGTCGCTCGGGTAAGGTCTCGAAGTGTGTTGTACAACTGCAGAGTAGATTTCGGTAGCATCTCCCTGGTATTCTCCAGATACACACCCCTCTTGACTTGTTGCCGAGACGTGTATATGGAGAATAGCGGGGAGATGCTGCCGAAATTTTCTCTGGAGTTGTACAACGGCTTAGAAACTTGTCTGAACCACATATCCTCGAATGGGATTAGGACCAAACCTATTTAGAGATTAGGAGTCATCGTTGGTACCCTTGTTTAATTTGTTTCGTTGTAGTCAAAAGATTTGTAAGCTACTGCACTATATAATTAGATTGTTTGATATCATTGTTGATGTTAAAAATGTATGTCTCCTATCTAGGGAATTGGAAGCTCTAAACCAGGGAAGAATCTAGGTATCGATCGGGAGAACACATTTCATATATCTTGCATGAAATTGTTCTCTATTTTGTGAAGGTAATATTAACTGAAATGATGTCTCAATATTTCAAATAGCTAGCTTGTTGTCGCTCCAGTTTTTTCTTAATTTATTATGTGGATTTTAATTGCAGATGAACCGTAAGGAATGGATGTATGACAACAGTCGTGTTAGTGCTGAATTTCAGAGGGGTGTTAAGGAGTTCAAACAAATTGCCGAAAAGGACATGGTGAGGAGGGGTGTAAACTTCATATATTGTCCTTGCATTGATTGCACCAATCTGAGAAGATTTAACAACTCAGCTCAAATTGAGGACCACCTGATTCGACATGGCTTCGTGAGGAATTACACGTGTTGGATCCATCACGGGGAGACAGGTAGTACCCTGCCGGTATGTAATGAAGAAATGGTGGAACCGGATGATGAGTTGCAGCCTGATATGTTTGAGGAGGAGAATTTGGAGCAAATGTTGCGGGATGTGGAGGGTAATTACACGGAAAGAGAGTTTGAAAAGTTTAAAAGCTTGATGGAAGACGATGCCAAACCACTGTTCACAGGTTGCAAAGCAGAATACACCAAGTTGGGTTCGGTCCTTGCATTGTTCGAACTGAAGGCAAAACACCGTTGGACAGATACAAGTTTCAATGCACTTCTAGTTCTTCTATCGGATCTGCTTCCCGAGGGAAACGAGTTGCCAACAAGCATTTATGAAACGAAGAAGCTACTATGTCCCATGGGAATGGAAATAGAAAGGATACATGCATGTCCGAATGATTGCATCTTGTATCGTAACGCACATCAGGAGCTACACGTTTGTCCAGCTTGCGGTGTGCCCCAGACAAACAAAAGGAGAAGCGAACGACAAGAAGCGTAAGAGCCGGGGCAACGACGGTGAAGAGGTCACTAAAGGTGCACCGGCCAAGGTATTGTGGTACTTGCCCATCATTCCCCATCTGGAGAGGTTGTTTGCAAATTCTAGAGAGGCAAAATTGTTGCGTTGGCATTATGAGTCTCGAAGGAAGATGGCAAGTCGAGACACCTCACGATTCGGCTCAATGGAGAAACATCGATTGGAAACATGAGGAATTTGGTGCGAAATGAGGAACATAAGATTTGGATTGAGTACCGATGGAATGAATCCGTTTGGTAACATGAGCAATCGTCACAAAGACGTGGCGCTTCATGTGTGTATCTACAACCTCCTCCTTGGTTGTGCATGAAGCGGAAGTATATCATGATGTCGTTGCTAATCTCGGGACCCAAACAGTAGGAAATGATATTGATGTGTACCTCGCTC
Organism: Otatea glauca; assembly: GCA_036346275.1. NCBI lineage: Eukaryota > Viridiplantae > Streptophyta > Magnoliopsida > Poales > Poaceae > Otatea > Otatea glauca. The sequence goes on along the minus strand of CM070712.1, from coordinate 42,418,444 downwards.
CATCGATCGAGGATTTGGTAAAATTGTGGAATGACGGGGTCATTGTGTGGGATGCGTACAGAAGAGAGCATTTCACCTTACGGGCTATGGTATTTTGCACCATAAATGATTTCTCGGCTCTTGGTAATTTGGCGGGCTACAGTACGAAAGAAGCCAAAGCGTGTCCTATTTGTGAAGAAGAGACTGAGAGCCTATGGCTGCCGAATTCCAAGAAAACTGTGTATATGGGTCACCGTAGGTTTCTACCTCGAAGTCATCGATACCGTGAGATGGATGACAAATTTGATGAGAAGAGGGAAGTCCGTTCGGCACCGCAGCCTATGAGTGGAAGGCAAGTATATTCACGTGTAGAGGATATCGATGTTCAGTACGGAAAGAGCCGTAAATCTGTTCGTTCTAGGACCATTTGGAAGAAGAGGTCAATATTTTGGGACTTACCGTACTGGAAGGAGTTAGATGTCCGGCATTGTATTGATGCCATGCACGTTGAGAAGAATGTCTGCGATAATTTGGTTGGCATCCTGCTGAACATACCTGGAAAGATCAAGGATGATGTGAATGCTCGTCACGACATGGCCTACATGAGAATCAGGCCCAGGCTTGAAGTGATAGAGGAGGATGGAAAAAGTCCGTACATCCCCGCTGCATGCTACACCCTGTCCAAGAAGGAGAAAGAAGACCTTTGCAAATGTCTCCAAGGTATTAAAGTTCCATCCGGTACTCATGAACATTACGAAGCTTGTGTCCATGGGTGATTTGAAGTTGCTGGGCATGAAGTCCCACGACTGCCATGTGTTGATGACCCAAATGCTCCCAGTTGCAATAAGAAATATTCTGCCAGAGGATGTCAGGTTTGAGATCACGAAGCTGTGTTATTTCTTTAATGCGATCTCATGCAAAGTTATTGACCCCGATGTGCTAGACAACTTACAAAGTGAGGTTGTGCAGACTCTATGTCGCCTTGAGATGCATTTCCACCATCGCTCTTCGACGCCATGGTCCACCTTGTTGTTCACCTCGTCGAGAGATTAAGATATGTGGATCAAGATTCCTCGCTACATGTATCCGCTCGAGAGGTACATGGGTATATTAAAATCCTACGTGAGGAATCGCCAAGCCTGAGGGTAGTATTGTCGAAGGTTATGGTACTTAAGAGGTTATTGAGTTTTGCGTGGACTATCTCGGGAAAAGACAAGCAGTTGGTGTTCCTCTATCTCGCCATGAGGGCGACTTGTGCAAAGGAACCGCGGTCGAAACTAACGAGGCCACGGTTTGATATGTATTGCAAAGCGATCCGATAGCTTGCAAAGACAAAGCCACGAAGTTGCGTGGTACATCGAGTAGCACAAGTCGATGTTACGAGAAGAGAATCCACATATGGATGAGCTTTCCATCATGCGAGAACACAACGATAGATTTCTCACATGGTTCAAACAAAAGGCAGAGGTCTATGTTAGTGAGGCTATCAAATGGTTGGCTGATGGACCTAGATTTAATGTACAGATATGGCAGGGGTACGATATTAATGGGTACACCTTTTACACTGAAAGTCAAGATGGGAAGAGTACTGTTCAAAACAGTGGTGTAAGCATAGATGCTTTGTCCGATGAACATCACTCGAAAGGAGGATCCTCAATGGCAATGAACTCTTACTACGGGGTGATCGAAGAAATTTGGGAGCTCGATTACGGAATATACCAAATTCCATTGTTCCGATGTAAGTGGGTGGGACTTCCACATAGAGTGAAGGTCGACAAAAGAGGTTTTACTCTTGTGGATCTCAACAGACTCGCCTATAAAGATGACCCATTCGTACTTGCGAAGCAGGTAAATCAAGTCTTTTATGTGTGTGATCCGGCCAATCCGAGGTTGCACGTCGTCCTTTATGGCAAGCGACGAATCGTTGGTGTCGAAAATGTCATAGATGAAGAAGAATACGACCAATTCGATGAAATACCTCCGTTTACGGATGGGACCTGTCTTAGCGGTGACAACGACACACACGGAAGAAATTACATGCGTGTAGATCATGAAGAAGGGTTGTATTGTAAATAACAGGAGTACATCATTGTATCAATTGCTATGTGTTTCAAATGTTTGTATTATACATAACTGTAGTATCGTGTTTGCAAAGGTTAAGTGTACGTATGAAACTTTCACAATTTTTGTCACGGGATTGTGGTATGTATCATCTACTTGAAGCAAGAAAAAGAAGGCACTAATCTACATCAAATCATTTCTCGCAATTTTCAAAATACCTAGACTTCATTTCAGAAAGATTTGACTTTGAGACTCTTTGAACAAAAATCATGCCTACAAAGTGACTTTGGGCTTCTTTTTTCAATGCTAACTCTTTTTGCCAGAATCCTTTTTAGAAAAGATTTGTAGTATCACAAAGTATGTTCCTGCAAAATTTCAAAAAATTCCAACTATGTTTGCAAAAGTCATGGCCTTTTCACTCTTTGATCAGATATTTCTGCAAGTTCAGAATTCATGGTTTCTCTGGAAAACAAATAGTGCATTGAACAACATATGTGTCGGTTTTATCAGAAAACCGATAGAGATATGCATGTTTTTTTGTGTTATGAGAAACCGTAGTGATGTTTTATTTTTTGTGTCGGTTTTAGACGAAACCGATAGTGATATATTCCTTTGTGTCGCTTTGACATAAAACCGATAGAGATTATCTGCTTATTTTGTGTCGGGTTACGGAACAAAACCGATAGTGATGTTTTTTTTGTGTTATGAGAAAACCATAGTGATGTTTTATTTTTTGTGTCGGTTTTATTAGAAAACCGATAGTGATGTGTTATCTTTTGTGTCGGTTTTATTAGAAAACCGATAGTGATAATGTCTTGTTTGTGTCGGTTTTAGAAAAAAACCGATAGACATGTATTTCATTTGTGTCGGTTTGCTGAAAAAAACCGATAGACATGGATTTCATTTGTGTCGGTTTGCTGAAAAAAACCGATAGTGATGTTTGTGTTATCTTGTGTCGGTTTTCTGAAAAAAAAAACCGATAGTGATGTTTGTTTATTTGTTATCAGAAAACCGTAGTGATGTTTTATATTTTGTGTCGGTTTTATTAGAAAACTGATAGTGATAGCTTCTTTCTTGTGTCGGTTTTAGAAGAAAACCGATAGAGATAACTTCACATTTGTGTCGATTTTCTGAAAAAAACTGATAGTGATGTTTGTTTATCAGAAAACCTGTGGTGTTTTATTTTTCATTTGTGTCGGTTTTCTGAAAAAAACCCGACAGTGATGTTTGTTTATTGTGTTATCATAAAACCGTAGTGATGTTTTATGTTTTGTGTCGGTTTTAATAGAAAACCGATAGTGATAGGTTATTTTTGTGTCGGTTTTAGAAGAAAACCGATAGAGATATTTTATGTTTTGTGTCGGTTTTACAAGAAAACCGATAGAGATATTAATATCACATGATTCATTAGGGCTGCACTAAACAATTAGCTCACTCTGGCGTGCCTCCAGCTTGCTCTCGCGCGCGAATTTGCAAACCCTAGCTAGCTCCTCCCGACCGAACGCCACCCCCACGCCCCCGACTCCACCCCGCCGCCCCTCCGCCCCCACGCCGTCGACGCGACCCCGCCGCCCACGCCACCCCGCCGCCTCCGCCGACGCCACCCTCCGCCTCAGACGCCACCCCGCACCTCCGCCGCCGCCGCCGCGACGCCCCCCGCCACCTCCGCCTCGCCGCCTCCGCCCCTGTGTTTTGCTTCGTGATGCTAATGTTGTCCTCTGGCGAGAGATTTTTAGTTGATTTTTTGGTTCTTCTTCTGTGTTCGAACAACTGTCCGATTCAAATCGCTTTAGTTCTTTAGCTCGCAGAGTCGGAATCTATGGTGTCCGATACAAATGCACAAGGAAGCTAACTTATTGATACATCGCTAGATTCTCGCCAACTTCCTGTCGTTTCCGAAATTTGAAAGATGAGGTTTTCTGTGCAAAGAATCATCCAAAGAATTAATAGGTGGCCCTTAGCCCATGAATTCAGCACTAATGGTGTAAACATGGATCATATCTGTCCCAAACTTTTTAGTCCTTACTCCTTAGCATAAAACGTAACATTAGATCCTATTTTGTCGAGTAATGTTTAAAATCATTTAGTAATCGCCAGTCGGTACTTACAACAGTCTGTTAGGACTTAAGGAGTCATTGACTCATGAGTGATGACAGTGAGGCACATCCTGCGTAGTGTATGAGAATGTGTCGAAGTCCCCGTGAGGTTTTAGGTCTCCTCCTCATTTTTGCTATGATATTGAATTAGAATCTACATGGGTGATTCACTATATCTCATTTGAATATAAACCCCGCCGCCCCTCCGCCCAAGTGGATTCTCATTTGTCTTCTCCATAAGTCAGCAATATAAGTCAATTGACCATGGTAAAGACTAATTTTATTATATATGGTAATAAAGCAGTAAGATTACATAGAGGCAGGAAGCGCAGAATGAGAAGTTCCAATCCATTTCTTGCCGCAAGTTTCTCATCTAATTGTTCAGTACAAGATGATGAATATCATGGTATATAGTTAAATTACCATGAAATTGACACAACCGAAAAGTTCAGTGCTGCTAGTTCCTGAAGAATTAAAGCTTAACTCATTTTGTGAAGTTATACATGACAATCCAGATTATCTTTTTTGGTCTTACAGTGTTGTGTATTTGTACTTTCTGATGACACTTGAGAAAGTGGTGCCGATCATTAATAATTTATCACATAGAAATCTCCTCATCCTGTTTGCATTATATATTCAATTGATGGGTTGCCCTCTATATTCAATTATACATGATATACATGTTCCTTCATCCTGTTTCCATGTATGTTACGATGCTTTTTCATTACTTTCTCATATGTGCTTTTGTACTCAAGATATGTTAAGAGTTTAGGTTATGTAACCTACGTCTCCCGTTCGAGAGTGATTATTTATAAATATGTCGAAATGACATATTTATAAGCAAGCAATACCGAATTGTCCACGTATTTTGGACAGTTCGAGGATATGTGGTTTGTGCAAGTTCCTGAGCTGTTGTACAACTCACAGAGTAGATTTCGGTAGTGTCTCCCTGGTGTTCTCCGGATACACACCCCTCTTGACAGGTTGTCGAGACGTGTATCTGGAGAACAGCGGGGAGATGCTGCCGAAATTTTCTCTGGAGTTGTACAACGGCTCAGGACTTGCCAGAACCACATATCCTCGAATAGGATTAGGACTAAACCTATTTAGAGATTAGCAGTTATCGTCCGTACGTATTTAGTTGGTCAACATACAGACTTTTCTTGAAGATCATTCGTTCATCTGTTACTCTACTGCAATATGCTAGAACAATGACATGCTATGAATTATCCATTGACCTGTTGCTTTAGATGATTTATTATCAAGTTCACATAATAGCTACGAATTGCTTTCTCTCATGTCAAATATATATCCATGTTAGATAAGAAAACTCAAAATGTCACAATTAGAGAGCATCGGCTCATCACCAGAAAGAGTAGAAGGTGCTCATGAGGGGCCAAACCAACTTCCAAGTGTCGAGCCGAGCCAGGTTCCAAATATCGAGGGGCCGAGTAAGGTGAGGAAGGCCCGAGGACCGAGCAAAGGGGCCATAGGGAGAACGCCGCAAGTTCTCCACTTCGATGCCAGTGGTGTTTGCACGGGTCCTCCCAAGTGTAAGGGGCGATACCGCCATTCCTCGGGCACAGGTGAGGAGAGAGTTCCCATAACGGTTAAGGATTGGAGAAAGGAGGTCGTCATGAGCGTAAGAACCGGTGTGGGATGAGGTTAAGGGAAAATGGATTATAGAAGAGGATGATGAAAACAATGCCGTGGTACGCCATGAAGAGGATGGGTGTGGCTCGAGGCACTTCGTGGTCTACATGCATAGTGAGTACGTCTTTGAAAGGCCGTACACCATTCGAGAGGTATCCGCTCGTGACTCCGATGTTTGGGAGGAGTTCACGAGGATCAAGAGTACGCCGAGGCGAGGAGCCGAGACAGAGGAACGCTGCTACCCGAGGTGAACACGCACGCGCACCACCTCGGCTCAGCGGCTACGAAGGAAAGAAAGCGAGAATGGGCACGACTAGCCGAGGAGTGCGCCAACTCGGGACAATGATGCCTTACTCGCACATATGTGAGGAGCGGGCACGGATCGGGTATTAGCGAGGACAAAGAAAACCGCGGACGGACAGCTGGTAGTACCAAACCCCACTACCGCGCAAGTCGTCTCCACCATCGTAAGATATCAAACTTACTACATTGCAGTAGACCATTACAGTGCCTCTGAGTTATCTCGTACTCGCGGTTTGACCTACCCAACCAGTGATGAGAGATTCGGGCTAGGATATGAGCCCAAGAAAGGAGACAAAGAGAGAATCATTCAGGAAAGAAGAGAGAAGCGATTGGCCTTGTTGTATTTCAGATCTAATTCGTACTCGCTTCTTGCAGGAGGAGGTAAGCCAGAGGAAAGCGCAGGGGACCTTTCTTAGCCAAGGGTCAAATGACATCCTATCCTCTGCGATCGGGAAGCCCGACCATAAGGGCCGGGTGCTTGCCGCAGGGGCGGGGCATGCGAAGAAGTCCTACTTCCAAGATGCTATTGCGAGTACCAGATCAAGAACATAGGAGGCATGTGCGGAGCACCTGAAGGACACGCTTAGGGAGCAGCTGAGGGAGGAGATCTCGGAGGAGATGAGGGGGGAGATGAGGGTGCAGATGATGGTACGTGAGGAGGAGATGAGGGTGGAGATGATGGCACGTGAGGAGCTCCTAAGGGCCGAGATGATGGCGATGATCTCCCAGTCGAGCCGATGCCCCGCCATCAGAGAGAAACCTGTGTTCCCACCAAGTAGCCATGGTTCCAAAATGATAAGTCCGGTCCCACCAAGGTAATAATTAATTTTGCCTAACTTAATGGTGCGAGAGTAACTCTTCATATGTTTTCTCTCAAGTTGCGCACTTTTTGCAGGCGCCTACCAAGTGCCACTCACCCTAACGGAAGACGGATTTCCTGTTGAGGCTGCACACGGGGTTGCATTTCCATACAAGGAGACCGACACGGTGCATGGTCAGCTTTTGGGGAAGGGCTACATGAGGGTCCAGGTGGACTACGTCCACGAAGCCTTCTTATCACATGTGCTCGAGTTCCCCCCCAACGAAGACATCACCACTCTCGGGCTAGCGCGGATGTTGTTCATCAAGTGGCCCATGACAGCGCCGATCGGTCAAGGTAAACATCCTCACGCCTTCGCACCATTCCAATAGTATTGCAACAAGTTACTTAATTGTGCGGGTGCTTTGTAGGTTCCTACCGCACTGCGCTGCCGCCCCACGATCGCGGACGAGCCCCGCACAAAGTACTGAGCTGGTGCATAAAAGGACTAGCACGACAACCACGTAACCACCGAGGCCTCTGCTAAAAGGCTAGGCTCACAAAGGCCACAGCGCCCCTCGGTACATGAAAAGCCCATCGCCTGGCCTCGGAGACTCCTTCGCCCGTAAAGGAGAGCCTGCACAGACCACGATGAAGCCTTATGAATTTAAGGCCTACGTGCATGGAAAGCCCCTTTGCCTCCCGAAAGAAATTGAACGCTCTAGGCATATGGACTCGATACCCATGGATGGTACATTGACAAAGCGAAAGAGAGCGAGCGTGTCGACTTCAATGTTAGATACAGAAAGGGACATTTCCACCGCGAGGAGGATGGGACATTCCCAGTTAGTTTTGAGGATCTATTCCGTCTGTACCAACTAATAGCCATCGATATTTCTACTATACGATCCTGGACGCTGTAAGTATCGCACCACGTTGCACGACCTTATGACTTTCATAGGATTTTGCATTATGCTTTTTAACATTCAATACGAGTTGTAGGGCGATGAGGCAGCGGGTCGTGACGAATCGACAACTAGTTGGGTTCGTCGATCCTGAGCTTGTGTTCGCGACGATGGCTAGGCTTCAACCGGAATGGGTTGCCGGCTACATCAAGAGGGCATTGCAAGCTAAGTCGAAGAAGAACTTCATTCTATTCCCGTACCACGAGGAGTAAGTACTACTTCACCGTTCAATTACTTCTACGCACTGAAACCGTATGTGAACTTATTTTCTTCGCTGCATACCATTTAATAAGCAACCATTGGGTTCTATTCGTGCTCCTTCCGAGCGACAACAAAGTGTACACTTTTAATTCGGTTGATAAGAGACCGATGACCTACGCGATCAAGCCTCCTTTGGAGCAGTAAGTGCACCACTCTTATCTAACATTTTCTGCATTTAACTACATTCATTATTTTTTTACTCAACGGCATCTCTCCAATGTATATAGGGGTTTCAAGGAATACGTCGAAGCAGGAGGGATACACGACGACAAAAAGTGCTCCAAGCTGGAGTATGTCCGCTTCAAGGTACAAGTGGCTATCATATATAAGATTTAGATTTTTTGACATATTTTCTTTGTCTCTTAATTTATTTTTCTTTCTTCACAGTGTCATCAACAGGGCAGCGACGACCGTTGTGGTTTGTATGTCATGCAACACATGGTGATCTTGATTGTCGGCTCGCACCGCTTCCAGAGTAGTACATGCATATACAATTAGTCTTTCACATAGAAATTTGAAAACTTAAATTAGAGCACTCGTTTCTATCTTGCAAAGATACCATTATCCCCGTAAGAGTGTAGACAACCTTCAGACTCAACAAGATACGAGACCACTTATGCCTGGTACCGGATAGAATGCTTATCGAGGACGGACAATTTAGAGATCCCAAAGCTCCTACTAGACCGATGTGAACAATATTACATATCCGAATGCGATTGCATGTATACTTATGGTTAAGCATGTTTACGTTCTATTTTGTTATCGAATGTGATATGTGTTTGTTGTAACAAAGTGTTCATGTTCTTTGAATGTGATATGTTGTCTGTAATTTCTGTGTGAATGTGATATGTGCATATTGTGTGGAATATGTGCTGATTGGAATGTGATAGCACACCACACCCCTTCATCTCTATCGGTTCTCACAAGAAAATGATAGAGATGTGACGGTCATCTCTATCGGTTCTTTGAAAGAAGCGATAGGGATGATGAACTCATCTCTATCGGTTCTTTATAAGAAGTGATAGAGATGAGGGTATTCATCTCTATCGGTTCTTTCAAAGAAGTGATAGAGATGAGTATATTGTCTCTATCGGTTCTTTATAAGAAACGATAGAGATGAGACCTCATCTCTATCGCTTCTTACAAAGAACCGATAGAGATGACCGCCTCATCTCTATCGGGCAAGAACCGACTGTAATAATGCTCGCCTCATTTCTGTCTCATGACTTTGTGTCACCACCAGAACCGACTGTGATGACGAAAAAGAACCGATTGTGATGTATATTTGTGTAGTAGTGGTACTACCATTAGTTATCATGGCCATCTTAACATTTCTAAACCCTTAATTCCAACACTAATCCTGCCACCGAATTAATTCCAAGAGCTAAATCTCCTCTCCCGATCTGGAGTCTTCACACCCTGAATAAATACAAGCACCTGCAAGCAAAACAAATTGAGTTCGATCCATTTTTGGTTTCCCTTCCCAAACTCCAAAAAAAAAAAGATGACTCACCAACTTCCACCGCGACAGCGACCATGAGCCGCACCACCTGCCTCGTGCTGCTCTCCGTCGCTCTCCTCCTCCCGACCGCTCTCTCGTCGTTGGATATCCCTCTCGGCGCCCGGTTCACCGTGCCTCTGCCTGCGGCCTACGAGCCGGGCTTCGCCGCCAGGACCACGGTGCTCGACGCAGTCGACGAGCTGGAGCTAGGATTCAACGCCGCCGTGAGCGTGGAGGCCGGCATGGGAGGGTACCTGTGCTCTCTCGTCGTCCTCCTGGACGACGTCACTGTATGGGCCTCGGATCATTCCGTCCAGAAGTTCGCGGTGCAGGCCCTTTGCCAGTTGGAGCTCACGGGGGACGGCCAGCTGAGGCTGACGGAAGGCGCCGGGGCCGTCGGTTGGTCCGTCACGGAAGAGAGAGGCGCCAAGGTGATGCGTCGTCTTCTCTTTCCATTGTTCTCACTTCTCAATCGTTTGTTTGCACGGATCTTGCGTTCATGGCTTGGTTTTGCACTTGCTATGAGGAAAAAAAACTAGGATTTGCAGATTAGATAGGATTAGAAGCCAGAGATGCGCGATGCATATGTAGTGCATGCGTCAGGATATAATAGTGGAACAGTGCTAGACTCACATGGTCGTCCGTGAGGCAGTAGGAATCATCCGCGGTTGTACGCGTGTCTACAATTCTACATCCGCGGTTTTTTCGTAGATCTGCCCTGTACTGAACCTAAGCCATCTCCCAACAGTACAATAATCCTTTAGAAATATGAATCAAGAATATATTGCTAAACAACATGAACTAACTACAAGATCTTATACATTCTCTAAATGCTAAATAATTCCTCCAATGAAAGAAACACTAGGCAGATGTGGTGGAAGAAGGGTTGGAAAAAGAAGATGGGTAGCATGCACTAAGTGTCTCATAAAAGCACGGAAAGGATGTGGAACCGGAGTTTTTAAAACTTCCAGACTTAAAATTAAAATACTATTTAAAAACAAAGCTCCAATAATTTTCTGAACTATCCACGTATATGTATAAATACTTCTTAGACAATCTAATAATGGTCCAACTACTTAGGAAGCCCGACTATTAAAGCGGTAAGGAGAAATGATGGTGGGTTTTCCCACGCAGAGGTAGGGATTGAGAAGCATCTACATTCTTTATAGCCTCTAAGGTGGGACTCATCATTTCCCACCCACTCTCTTCATCTCAACCATTCTCTTTTCTCTTTGACAACAGGGCCCTCTTTTTTTTCTTTTCTTTTTTATTTGTCAAAAAGTTTGTCTTAGACCTAGTTTTTGGGTTATCTCAACCTAGGAGGAGCCTCCGAGTTAGAGGTTCCCTCTAATCATTCCTATTTTCTTCTTTGGTGCTTAGTTTTGCTCGTCTTGGATATGTTGGTGTATCGGAAGATAGAGATTTTCATGCCATGAAAACGTATTTAAAATTCTTTAGAATGTAATAACTAGCGGAGAATACCACATATATAATTGTATGGTGGATACTATATATAGATCTTTATATCCAAAATATATAAATTTGTACTCGTCATGGAAGTATATATAATATCCAGTTATCTCTACTACTACTTTGTATCTGATTAATCTGCACCGTTATAATATGGGCCTACCAAAATAAATAATATAGATCGTTCACTTTTTAGTCCGATTAATGTGGGAATTTGCAGTTCAATAGTTACATTCTCACTGTAATCACTGGTCTTTCTTCTCATATTGGACAAAGATATATATATATATATATATATATATATATATATATATATATATATATATATATATATATATATATATATATATATATATATATATATATTGCTTTCACTAGTTAAAACATTCGATATGGTCAACCTAAATACTTATATGTATATTAGTGGTAAAAGTTTCAAAAGTTGAACTAGAATATTTTAAAATGACACATCTATTTTGGAATGGAGTGAGCACCAAAGTAGTAATAAACTAGCTGCTATATAGGCCTTCTCAATTACATGATCTACAGGGAACAGTTCTACACTTGTATACAGAATGAATTACATGAAGGCGTATGTCCCTAGTTTTGTCCTCTGGAATGAGCTATTAACCAACTGAATGTACAAATCTTTGTTTCCCTCTTACTTCGGCACATGTACAGGCTCTGCACTTGGATTCCAGGACCAGCAACCTTGTTCTCCTGGACGCCAAGAACCATATGGTATGGCAAAGCTTCACCAAACCGACGGACAAACTCCTGCAGGGCCGACGGCCTCCATTGCCATCGTACCTTACCGCGTCCCCGCCAAAGATCTCCTCGGCGTTCTATTGCTTCGTGCTCTACGGCGACAAGATCGACGCCTATATCTACTTCGGAGAAACCAGGTACTCCTACTGGGAGGTGGGAGCTCACTCCTAGCCACAACCGGAGCATGGCATTCGCGAGAATGGACCAGTCGGGGCTGACGATCCTCGACCAGCGGGGAAGACCGGTCGCGCAAATCTCGCCGGCGGTGGAAAAGAAAGCGCCGGTCAGATTCTTGGCGCTGGGAGACGACGGCGACCTGGGTTTGTACTACTTCGACCGCCGCCACAAGAAGTTCAGAGCCTCGTACAAGGCGCTCGGGTTCTGCGATCTCCCCCTCGCCTGCGGTGCCAGCGGTGTCTGCTCCGCGGCTGGGAACTGCAAAGACTTCTCCGCGTACGGCATCTGGCCGGCGCAGGGCGGCACCATCGGCAACGCGACTGCCAGCGCCGAGGAACACTACATGGTGGAGATGAGTATAGGAACTTGTTTGCACCAAAATTTGGTAAATCTAACCGTAATCGGCAATAAAATCAAAGATATGGACGTTAACAGACAAGTTAAGAAAGTTTGAAGATATTTATGCTAACGACAAGATTTTTAGGAAATAACTGTTCAAGATAAGGCCGATACGGATACGGGTTTAAATCGTGTTGTAACAGGACACTATCGGCCAAAAGTATAAAAGAAAGACCAAAGCAAGCTGCGAGAGGATTAAATAAACACATACAAACAATCAGCTTTACTTTTCATCTATTTTTCCTGTCGACTAGGAGTAGTTCTTGTAATTTAGCCTTTGTAATCGATTTTGATCAATAAAGTTGCGCATCGCCGATTGTTGATCTTCGTCAATTACGCCACAGGTTCGATTTATTCTGATTTTGTTGCGCATCGCCTTCTTCAGAATCGATCTGCCTTTATCCTCTGATTAGCCTTAATCGGCTAATTAAATTTGCCTTGTTACTTTGATCTTGATCGGCTTCAAGCCGATTAAGTCTAAGCCGATTGATCTTGACGATCGGCTTGAGTGAATTTTATTGTTTTTTCCTTGTCGATTACAGGTCAAATCGACTGGCACGCTCTGAACCCGGTGTTCGTCTGGTGTGCTATTGTCAGAAACCCTACCTCAAGTTTTTGACTCCAACACACTCTTGGCACGCCCGGTGGGACCATGTCTACGTCAGCAAAATCGATTCCGCCGTCTGATCTCAACACAGAAGCTATAATCGTCCCAACAATGGACGATTTAACCGCAGAACAACGTCAAGAGATTGAAGATCGGAAAGCCGCGTTAGAAGAGATGATGCTAAATTGCTACCAAAAGACTAGACGTGGCGTTACACAGAAATCCGCCCTGCCGACGGTCAATACCCTGGGAGACACAGATGCAGCAGAAACGGTAAGTCGATATCTACCCGCTCAGGCCGAATTATCGGCTATGATTAACCAATATGTGCACCATGCTTTAATAAACCAATCATCGGCTCTGGTAACGACTCTTAAGCCGATGATAGCAAATAGCGTTAAATCTATAGCCCAGGAGTTAGCCTCGTCAGGAAGCCTGCATGACCCACTACAAGCTCTGCCAAATTATCCTGTTTTTTCAGTATCACAAAACACGCAGAGCACACCAGCCGATCCTAAACCATCGGCTATGACCTCACCTCCCACGATGATGCCCACACAGCCTACGGTCATATTGCCTAGGGATCCTCGGTCAAGTGGGGTGAGCCATTACCACGTCTATACCGACGCCGCTAAGTATGATCCATCCATCAATCTACCACCGTCGGCTCCTTTTTACGCTTTTCCCCAATCGGTTTCACAGCCGATTGGCTCTGAGAGATATCCCCAAGAGCCTACCCTGCTTAGAAACCCGGGTCCACACAGAGTAGTAACGTACTCAGAACCATTTATCCCGGTGCCGGAACCACAAATTAGGCATAATCGCACGATCGAGATAATCGAATGCCGACGACGCGGCATAATTGGCAACCCGAGCTTGCACTCGGGGCGGGATGCTGATTATGATCGACATTATCAAGGGCCCGCCGTGCGGTGGCGATAATGCCAATTGGACCGATCGGATCTGCATCGCTTTGAGGATCGGTTTGGCATACAACCAAAGGAAAAGTGATCGGCTATAGAAAGCCGTACTCGATTACATAGATCGCATGCCTTACCCTCATAATTTGAGTCCCTGACTTTGCCAAATTCTCCGGGGATGATTCTATCACTACCTCGAGCATGTTGGGCGCTTTATCGCACAATGCGGTGAAGCGCCCGATCCGACAGGTTAAAAATTAGGTTATTTCCGTTATCTTTATCCGGGCAAGCATTTACTTGGTTCACTTGTTTGCCTCGAATTCGGTCCATTTATGGAACGATTTGGAAAGCCGATTCCACGAATACTTCTTTTAGGCGGTTTAGAGTTAAGAATTTCGGATCGAGTTACATCGCCAAAAGTTTGGAGAATCGGTAATGATTACATCAAAGGTTTAGAGAAATCAGAATCGGTGTTTTAGCGTTACGTTACACGACAATCAACTCGCCGATTTAGCATTTCAAGGTTTGATCCTCCTCTTAGGGAGAAATTCGGTGGGCAGAATTCACCGATTTTAGCCACTTATTGCATCGCGTATCGGCTCAAGAAAGCCGATTCACTGACAATAAGGTGTTTAATGGTAGATTTAAAAATAGTAACAAGGAAAAGGATAAGGCTAAGGTCAATATGGTTGAATATTGTCCTAGTGATTCGTCGGAAGACGAGGAAGCAGAAATAAATATAGCCGAATGGGTAAAAAGATCCAAAAATCCTTAGTCCATTTCTTGGCTTAAGCCGCGGGAACAAATCGGAGGTCAAATACTCTTTCGATGTTTCCAAGTGCGATCGTATTTTTGATTTACTTCTGCAAGAAAAGATAATACGATTGCCGGAGGGACATGTGATACCGTCGCCCGATGAGATCAAAAAACGCAGGTATTGCAAGTGGCATCATTCTTATTCACATAACACTAATGACTGCAATATCTTCCGTCAACAGATCCAGTCTGCTATTGAAGACGGTCGGTTGAAGTTTGCCGATGAGCCGACCATGCAGGTGGATGTCGATCCGTTTCCTATCAATATGGTGCATTACTCGGCTAAAGGAAAAGAGCCGATGCAAGGCGAAAGCGTAAAAGATCGACAAGTCGACGACGATCAAGCTCGGACGGCACCGGACATCGAAGATTACCATCGGCTCCTTACAAATAGAAGCCGATCGAGAAGGATAAATTCAAGGACCATTAAACCCAAGGAATCCCAAGTGGGTAAATGGTACAAGCGGAAAAATCTCAATTCACCAAAAGGTTAGGTCCAACGTTCGCAATTAATGGAGAAATATGAAAGGATGAACAACCGACCACGGTATCATACCCCCGGTCGGATAACTTGTACCGCACCGAGAATGTGGAAAGGGCACATAGAAGATGTCCCTTTGGCGCTTTCTTTGAAAGAGGAGTAGCGTTGCCATCACCATACACCGCTCGATGGAACATTATCCCGAGACGATCGGTCAACGCAATCGGCCGGACATAGGCTATCCGGGCGATTAGAGAGCAAGACAGAAGCCACGAAGGCGGTCCATGAAAGATTATCTAAACGAATCAAGAGCAAAGCCAAGCCAAGACACATAAGACCGATTCGATCAAGGAGACTTGGTGGCGATATCTGGCCGGTGGAACCTAAACCCGGTGGTGCCCATCGAGCTGGGCAAATCACAACGACGACGGCTTCAGAGGCTAAGGACGCAAGAAATTCGTGAAGCCGATGCCGAGAAAGAGAGAGACGGTGTTTAATGAACCGTCCAATGAGATGCGTCAAGAAAGAGTGGAGAAGAAAAGAGCAAGCCAAGAAGATTTGAATCGGTGACAACTTGATTCTCCATGATTCGATGACACACCTCCCATGGATGTCAACATGGTGTTCACATTACCGCCGAGTTCAAAGTCGATCGAATCGGCCAAAGAAGCGCTTGCTCGCTTATGCTCCGAGTCTGAGCGCCATCTTTGAAAAACCCAAAGACGATCACCGCATCTCAAACCTCTGTACTGAAAGGATATATAAATGGCAAGCCGATATCAAGGATCTTTGGTAGACGGAGCGCCACGGTGAATCTAATGCCATACACAACATGTAAAAATCGGGTAAGTCGGACGAAGACTTAATCAAAACTAACATGGTTACAATGACTTCACAGCGACCCTACGAAGCAAAAGGTGTCATGGTCACAGAATCGATCGCCGGTAGCAAGACCTTGCCGACGGCGTTCTTTGTAATTGATGCCAAAGGAAACTACAGTGTCTTTGCTCGGACGAGATTGGATTCATGCAAATTGTTGTATCCCATCGACCATGCATCAATCACTTGTTCAATGGAGCGGAGAAGAAGTTGAAGTCATCACAGTAGATACATCGCCCATATTGCCATGGCTAGCTCCGGCGCGAATTGGCAACACGAAGAAGCTAGTGTATATCGGGCAAGGTCTTTGGACGATCGCGATTTCATATCGTAAGCAAAATCGGACTTATGCCGATCGATGTCAAGCTGGCACCTTTGATCGGCAAATGAAGTGTTCTTGCAGATGGGGACAAGAAAAACATTGAAGGCGCTACAGACAAAATGCAAAGCTATCGGCAAACAACGGATAGCCACGAAGCCATAGAAGACTTGAAGAAATCGAAAAGTTAGGTCAAGGGTTCACATCCACGATTTACTTGAAGAAGTCGATATAGGTAGCGGTGATAGAAAAGACCAACTTTTGTTAGTGCCAATTTAGGAGTAAAATACAAAGAAAAACTAATAAAAATCCTTAAGGATTACAAGGATTGTTTTGCTTGGGAATATCACGAAATGCCCGGATTAAGCCGTCGACTTGTGGAACATCGGTTACCTATAAAATCGGGTTATCGGCCGTTTAAACAAGATATCCTAGACGTTTCAATCCACCTTGTACCAAGTTATAAAGGAAGAGATAGAACGGTTGTTGGAAGCAAAATTTATTAGGCCTTGCCGACACGCAGAGTGGGTTTCCAACATCGTTCACCATGAAGAAGAATGGCAAACTTCGAGTATCGTCGACTTGAGAGATTTAAACAAGGCGACGCCAAAGGATGAATACCGATGCCAATAGCCGATATGCTTATCGATCTTGCATCGTGAATAAGATCATAAGTTTTCTAGATGGTAATCTTTGGGTATAACCAGATACTCATGGCAAAAGCCGATATACCAAAGACGGCTTTTAGATGTCCCTGCAATAGGATTGTTCGAATGGGCAATGAATGACTTTCGGTTTGAAAACGCCGAGCAACGTATCGTGGCAATGAATCGATCTTTCATGATTTAATCGCCACATTGTCGAAATATATATTGATGATGTAGTGGTAAAATCTGCAGACGATTTCCAACATCTGGTCAATTTAGAAAAAGTTTTTAAAAACATAAGATCGCACGGACTAAAAATGAATCCTTTCAAGTGCGCGTTTGGCGTATCGGCTGGATAGTTTTTAGGCTTCATGGTGCACGAAAGAGGGATTGAAGTCAGCCAAACGAGGGTCAAAGCTATAGCCAATACTGAGCCGCCGACATGCAAAAACGAATTACAAAAGTTGATCGGCAAAATTAACTATCTCCGTCGGTTCATCTCGAACCTCTCCAGTAGAATTCGTGCCTTTACTCCATTCTGAAGTTGAAGGACAATGAAGAATTTATATGGGGAGCCGATCGTGACTTTCAACGAAGTCAAAAGGTATTTGTCCAACCCTCCAGTCTTGGTCGCGCCTCAAAAGGGTCCTTTTCAGGGCTATATGTTTCGGTGAAGAAGATACTATTGAGCCGTACTAGCACAAGAGGTGCATGGTAAAGAAAGGGTTATCTTTACTTAAGCCGACGATTGCTAGACGCAAGTCAGTACCCTTATATCGAAAAACTATGTTTATCTTTGTACTTCTCGTGCACAAAATTAAGGCACTACATATTAGCATCGGCCTGTAAGGTAATCTGCAAAACCGATGTTATAAAATATATTTTATCAGCTCCAATTCTGCGAGGTCGACTTGGCAAATGGGCTTACGCCTTGGTCGAGTTCGACTTGTCATATGAATCGCCAGCGGTCAAAGGACAAGTCCTAGCCGATTTTATAACGAGGACATGACACGGCAAACTTAGTCTTGGTAGCACCATGGCAACTATTTTTTGACGGATCAGTATGCGGGAAAGGTGATGGTATCGGTATTGTACTCACTTCACCCAAGGGGCATAACTTTGAATTCGCATTTCGGTTAAATAGCCGATGCTCGAACAACCAGGCCGAGTACGAAGCGTTACTCAAAGGCTTACTGTTGTTGGAAAATATTGGAATAAGAGCTGTTGAGGCATATGGTGATTCACTGTTGGTAGTACAACAAATAAAGGGAGAATACCAATGTCGGGATGAAGTACTACTGAAGTATTTAGAACAATGTTTAGAGATTATCAGCTCTTTTACGTCATTTTCTATCGGTCATATTCCTCGTGAATTAAACGATAGAGCTAATGCTTTAGCTCAGCAAGCATCAGGGTATGAGGATTTTGATCAAAGTCAGGAGACTGAACTGGTAAATAAGGCAGTTATGTGCGCGGATATTGCCGATTGGAGAACGCAGATAAAAGATTATCTAGTTGATCCATCCAAGCCGACAGAACGAAGGATACGGCAGCAAGCATTGAAGTACGTCGTTATGGACGATATACTATATTATCGGACCATGGAAGGCTTGTTGTTAAGATGTCTTGAAGCCGAAGAAGCGCGGGTGGCGATGGGTGAAGTACAAGGCATTTGTGGTTCTCATCAATCGGCACACAAGATGAAATGGATACTCAGACGGACAGGTTATTTTTGGCCGACGATGCTAGAGGATTGTTTCAAGTACTATAAAGGATGTCAAACATGTCAAAAATTTGGTAACGTACAACTAGCACCAGCATCGGCTTTACATCCAATTATTAAACCACGCCGCTTAGGGGTTGGGAATAGATATAATCGGCCAAATATTTCTGCTTGAGTAGAGGCCACAAATTTATTTTGGCCGCAACGATTACTTTTCAAAGTGGGTTGAGGCTATCCCACTTAAGAAGGTGACTAGTGTTGAGGCGATTAGTTTTGTGAATGAACATATTGTCCATCGGTTTGGAATACCACAAACAATCACGACCGATCAAGGTACAGATATTCATGTCTAAAGAGTTTCAAGGTTACGCCACAAGTCTAGGGATCAAATTGTTAAACTCTTCACCTTATTACGCTCAAAGCTAATGGACAGGCCGAGTCGTCTAATAAAACTCTAATTAAGTTGATCAAAAGAAAAATTGATGAGAAGCCAAGGAATTGGCATTCTACTTTATCGAGTCACTTTGGGCCTATCGGCTATCTTATCATGGAGCGACAAAACTTTCACCTTACCAATTGGTGTATGGACAAGAAGTCGTTTTGCTGTAGAAATCAACATTGAGTCGATCTGAATAGCCGATGTAATGATTTGTCGGCTCAAGATTACAATGAATTAATGGTCGACGGCTTGGATGAGTTGGCGAATTACGTTTGTCTACGCTTGATCGGCTTAAGAAGAATAAGATCGAGTTGCAAGGGCATACAATAAAGGGTCATGCCTAAATCTTTCGTTCAAGCCGATTTAGTATGGAAAGCGATATTGCTGTTGGTTCTAAGGATAACCGATTTGGAAAATGGTCACCTTCGTGGGAAGGGCCATACAAAATTAATCGGCTAGTCGGTGGAAACTCGTACTTCTCGGAAACACTGGAAGGGTATGTCTTGCCTAAAGCAATTAATGGGAAATATCTAAAGAAATACTATCCTAGCGTTTGGATCGGAGCTTAGCCGACTAAAAATCATGTTCAAAGCCGAGATTAACACGATCTTTGTTAATCGGTGAAAGGATTGCAAATTTAGAGAATAAGAGTCGGTTAAGCAATGATTATAAACATTGCAAGATTACAAGTATTCAAAATATTTGAACTAGTATTTTGGAACTGTTAAGAAAAGGTTACATCCCGAGCACGGGAGTCGTGCGCCTAAAGCCGATAATGCTCCAAAGACCTTTTAGCAATTGTTTCTTGTACCTCATCCAAGATTTTGTCATCTTCTGTGCATTGCAGGATAGGTACAAGTTTAGCCGATTGCTCCTTGAAGGTCGCCACGGTGATGCTATTTCAATCTTTTGCTCCTTGGCGGCCGATGATGTTTTTCAAAGGAATCTTGACCTTCACAAATGAGCTTTATCGTCCTCGCCAACTCACCTCAAGAAATTTTTAGTGGTTTCTAACTTTTGAAGATTTGATTTGTTAGCCTTCAAAGATTCTATGGTCGCATCAAAATTTTTCTTCTTCGCCTTTGTCTCAGCAACCATTTTGTCAAGGATTTTCTGATCGGCCTCTTGGGCCATTCTCTTTGCTTTCCTCTCTGGTTGCTTCCACTAAGGCCTTCTTCTCATCTAGGTGGCACACTTGAGCGTATGACCATGGCCTCTGGTGGCAAATCAGTTTCAACTACGGCCATAGCATCCCGAATCGGCTGATTATTATTCAGAATCTCTGATTGAGGCCTTGACACCAAATCAAAGAGTCTGTTGAGGCGATCTTGCATTCCGGGAGCCGATGAGACAACAGCCGACGCGTCTTTGGAAACCGCAATGATATTTTGGATTGCCGAGATGTAGTCATCGGCTGCAAAAATCTCTGGATCATCCTAATCAGATAAGTTGAAGCCAAGGAGGTTGGATGGATCAGATGTCTCTGGAGCAAAGCGGATGTTGGCGCTAGCATCGGTGAGGAGGCAACGGCTCTTTGGCGATATATCCGCAAGCTTGCCAAGATGTTGGCCACTTGTGCCGACGCGTAGGTGAAAGAAGATTGAATATAATGAAAACCGATGGACTAAATCGAGATCCTTAAATTTTGAGATAGACAAATACCGAGCGAAGAGCCGATCCGTGCGGTGAACTTTCGCCACTTTGTTCCCGTGGCTTGGAGTGTTTTTTTGGCGGAACTTTAGTGGACTTCGGCTTCTTCTTCTCGAAGGTCCATCGGCGAGAAAGTTAGTTTATAAAGAAACTAAAAGAAACAAGAGATGGTTAAACATAACTTACTTGGTTGTTGTTGTCTTTCTAAATCGGACAACGATGGGCTTTGAATGCCCAAGGAACCGTAAGTATAGCCGAGAAGTGCGCTTGCCTTGTATGGTCGTTTTCTTTACTAGCCAAGGGACGCCGATCGGCTTCTAACCAGCAGACTTTAGTCCGCAAAGAAAAGAGGATAAAGCCAATGAGACATTCATATGGGCTACGATAAAGAAAAGTTAAAATCGACTAAATACCTCGACATAATATCTACAAGACTCATTATCATATCCGAGCTCGATTCGTCACTTGAATCATTATCGAGGATACCATCGGCTCAGAACGTGCGGGAAAAGGCGTTAATAATGGCCGATGGAGTACGATCTAAGAGAAGTGCATTTGCAATTGAAGACCACCATGTAGAGAATCGGTTTGGATCGACGATTATTCGGGACAAAATGTGGCAAAGATTTGATCGCAAGTCATCGGCTATATTCAAAACCATATTGGTGCGGCTAAAGATCTCACTCTAGTCCTTGGTGAACCAAGTCGAGAAGTGGGAGATCGGGATCACTTGGCGAAACCCGGTTGTCCGCAAAAATGGAAGGATGATAAAATTCATAGGAAGGTGAAAGGTACGATTTCTTGTATTAAAACCGACATGTAAGATCTTTGAGAAATAAAAACTTTGAAGAAATCTAGAGTCGATTCGGGCATCTACGAGTCATCGTAATCCGGATGAAGAAATGATGGCCATTCAAAATCGGCGCATTGGTATAATCAAGAAGTCTTGTTGGCTAAAATCATTATTATCCAAGTTAACGAAGAAAGATAAATATTTTTCGCACCAATCGGAGAAATCTTCTTGTCTTAGGAGCACATTATGTATCTTTCACCATAAGATCGGTGGCTCAATTCAGTGCTGCATTTTCGTGTGTTTTCTCGAGGAAATGCCGAGTCGTCGATGGATCCATTTGAAAGATCGGCTAAAATAACAAGACAACCATATCTGTATGAACCAGAGGACCTCCTACGCTGCCGACGCAAAATTTAGCGAAACCAGTAAAAAGCCGACTCCTAATTACATGCATCATCTGACAAACTGCTCCAAGGAACATCTTTCCCAATGCTAGCCAACGGCCCTCTACCAACCGCTCTGCCATTAACTGATACACTTGTGTTGGTCCTAAAGCAAAGACCACAAAACAAAAATCGGTCTAACCACAAGTTCAGGAAAGCAACATGTTCTTCATCTGATACCAGCCCGTTCACTTATTATTGTTATTAATATACTTGCGCCAACCTTCTCCTTTGGATTGAATAAACTTGTATTTCGGTTTATCACTAAAGTCGATATCCGCTCACCATCTGGCCTGAGGCAACACAATTGGGCTATGTCCATGAGGGTTGGGCCGATGGGACCAGTATGAAACAAAAAGGCATTGAAGGTCTCCGACCAGAAATAACAGGCCGTGGCCACCAAGGGCTCATTGGCTTCTGGATCGGCTAGTGAGAGAGGGATACACTCAGCTATACCCATCCTTTCCCATTCCTCTCTTTTTTGAGCAGCCACGCGAATATACCAAGATCTCCATCCCTTGCTACCATTTGCCATGCCTCAAGCTTTTTCCCGACTCTCTATGTTGAATGCAATGGTCGATAAAGGAAGACGGGGAATATATTGACTAATAACCGTGCTAGCATCTAGGTTCCCTATGGGACCAAGGAAGTACTGATCTTTACTGTTAGGGATCGGAATGAGTACCTGACTCGCGTCCATTTCAGCCGATCTTAGCAAGCCGATTGGAGAAGAGAGGTGCAAGCCGATTGATAGAAACTGAACAACGGATAAGCAAAAGCCGATTGTTTGAGGTCAGAGCTTGTGCGCGTGAGGAATGACCGAGGTGGGGGCCGCATTTTATAGCACGGTGAAAATTTGAAGAGGCGGGAAGTGAATCTCAAAAGGCGCGGCGATTAAAACGCACTACCAAAGATGTCAAAAATTGCGGTCGAGTAAAAGCGACATTTAATGAGTGAAGTTCAAACGTTAGCCGATTGAAAAGCCAATTATTGATATTTTTGAAAGATGACATGTCATCTCTCAAAAATAGGGGGCATATGTTTGCACCAAAATTTGGTAAATCTAACCGTAATCGGCAATAAAATCAAAGATATGGACGTTAACAGACAAGTTAAGAAAGTTTGGAGATATTTATGCTAACGACAAGATTTTTAGGAAATAACTGTTCAAGATAAGGCCAATACGGATACGGGTTTAAATCGTGTTGTAACAGGACACTATCGGCCAAAAGTATAAAAGAAAGACCAAAGCAAGCTGCGAGAGGATTAAATAAACACATACAAACAATCAGCTTTACTTTTCATCTATTTTTCCTGTCGACTAGGAGTAGTTCTTGTAATTTAGCCTTTGTAATCGATTTTGATCAATAAAGTTGCGCATCGCCGATTGTTGATCTTCGTCAATTACGCCACAGGTTCGATTTATTCTGATTTTGTTGCGCATCGCCTTCTTCAGAATCGATCTGCCTTTATCCTCTGATTAGCCTTAATCGGCTAATTAAATTTGCCTTGTTACTTTGATCTTGATCGGCTTCAAGCTGATTAAGTCTAAGCCGATTGATCTTGACGATCGGCTTGAGTGAATTTTATTGTTTTTTCCTTGTCGATTCTGTGTCAAATCGACCGCACGCTCTGAACCGGTGTTAAATGCGGTGTCTTGTTGTCGAAACCCTACCTCAAGTTTTTGACGCCAATGAATCGAACCAAAATACACTAGATCAATCGCAAACACTTCATCAATACCAAGATCAAAAACGAACACAAGAACCGATTTACGGCAAAAGCAAACGCAATTAGCGTTGCGGATGTGAATGAATCGCTAATCGCCCGCAATACGTAGAACAAGGAACAAACTCAGATTTCCTTTTGCTCGGCGATAATCGCGACTTTTTCTGCTTATTTATAGTCAAATAAGTGATAAAAAGCGATCATTACAAAATCAATACAAACTCAAATCGCATTATCGCTATGTTTCTTGGTTTCCGTACTCAATACGGCACAAACTGAAAAACACCGAAACTGCTACTACTGAAGATTACCCCTCTAATCTTGGTGTACAATTTTCACATCTATTACACAAGTTTACGACGCAACTCCAGAAACTTGATTCGGCCCAACGGTTTGGTTAGAATATATATCAGCCAACTGATTTTGAGAACTCACATGCTCCACTCCACCTTTCCTGCTTCAACACACTCATGAATAAAATGATATCTTGTATCAATATGTTTGCTTTGTGTGTGATAAACTGGGTTCTTACAAAGGGCAATAGCTGACTTATTATCAACAAACAACTTAACTTTCTCCGGCTCCTTCACCTTCTAGTCTACCAGCAGCTGGCTTAACCAGATTGCTTGACAGGCTGCTATTGTGGATGCAATATATTCAGCTTCACATGACGAAAGCGCCACTATTTTCTGCTTTTGTGACCCCCGTGTGATCAAACTTGAACCGAGAAAGAATGTTGTCCCCATTGTGCTTTTACGATCATCAATATCTCCAGCGAGATCGCTATCAATATCTCCAGCGAGATCGCTATCACAAAAACCTACCAGCTTGGCCTCCACATTACTATGTTTCTTATAACAACATCCAAAACCAAGAGTGCCTTTCACATACCGCAATATATGCTTTACAGTAGCAAGATGCTAGATAGTTGGCGCATCCATATAACAACTAACGATGCCCACTGCATACGCTATGTCCGGCCTTGTATTCACCAAGTACTTGAGACTTCCAACTATACTTTGATATCTTGTTGCATCAACAACAGGATCTGAAGTCTTCTTGCTCAACTTGAGTCAATTTTCCATGGGAGTGGCACATGGATTGGAATCCTCCATTCCCGATGCTTTCAAGATGTTTGCCGCATAAGCAACCTGACATGTGGTGATGCTACCATCGAATTGCTTTATTTCTATACCAAGATAGTAGCTCAAACAACCGAGATCACTCATGCTAAATAATTTCTTCATCTACACCTTGAATTCATTTATAATATCGACACAAGATCTTGAAATGATCAAGTTGTCAACATATACTCCAACCAGTAGCATTAAGCCTCCCTTTTCTCTTCTATAGACAGCATGCTCCATTGGGCTTCTCTCAAAACCCAGTGAGACTAGAGTTGCATCTAGCTTGAAATTCCATGCTCTTGGTGCTTGACGAAGTCCATAAAGTGCCTTTTTCAATCTCAACACCATGGTAGTGTTGGTCTCATCAACAAAACCTGGTGGTTTGACTAACATAAACTTCTCCAGCTAGCTCCCCATTCAAGAAGGCCGATTTCACATCCATATGATGAATTTTCCAGCCTCCTTGTGTTGCCAATGCAATGAGAACCCTCACAGTTTCCATTCTTGCAACCGGAGCAAAAACTTCATCAAAATCAACACCTTGTTGCTGAGAATATCCCTTGGCAACTAATCTTGCTTTATATTTGACTATATTGCCTTTAGAGTCTTTCTTTATCTTAAACACCCATTTTAGTCCTATGGGCTTATGATTTGCAGGTAAACATACCTTTTTCCCAAGTATTGTTACCATGTATTGCTTTCAACTCATCTTCCATTGCTTGTTTCCAGTGCCTCACCTTCATAACCTCGTCCACACTTGACAGCTCTTCTGTAGCCATAAGACATAGACCGGAATACTCCAGCCCAACCTCATGTGTTGTATCATACAAATCTTGAATTGTTCTAACTCAGAGTGGAGTTGTTTCTACTGATGATGCACTTGAAGTGCTTGACATCACCACAGGAGTATTGTTCCCTATGGCAGCTGCATCTGGCGAAATAGAATTGTTTCCTGGTGATGCCAACACCTCTCCACTTGGAGCATTCTCTGCTGCAATCGGTGTGGTCGGATGAGCAAGCTGAAAACCATTATCGGATGACTGCACTTGTGAAATACTTTCAGTTGAACTTGAGCCAATATCAATAGTGAACACATCTCTGAAAATTGGTGTTTCCCTTTCTTGTTCTGCATCAATTTCCCATTCCATGCTCTGTCTTCCTGAAACACAACATCTCGAGTAACATGCACTTTGTTTTTGATTGGATCGTAGGCTCGATATGCTTTGGACCCTGTCTCATAGCCAAGAAACACCATCGGAGTACTACGATCCTCTAACTTCTTGAGATGTGGTTTCACATTCTTGATGTGTACAATACAACCAAATATATGGAGATGAAATACCTTGGGCTTCCTTCGATACCATGCTTCATATGGCGTTTTACCTTCTACACTCTTTGTTGCCGCACAATTGAGAAGATATACTACCATAGACACGGTCTCTCCCCAAAACCTTGCTGGCATCTTCTTATTCTGGAGCAGGCTTCTTGCCATTGACACTATAGTTTGATTTCTTCTTTTAGCAACTCCGTTTTGTTGTGGCGAGTACGGCGCAGTCAAGTAGTGCTTTACTCCCTGCCCTTCACAATACCGGTTGAATTCTTCTGAGATGAACTCGCCTCCTCGATCTGTCCGTAATCCAGCCAGCTTGTGTTTGCACTCCATTTCAGCACGTGCCTTAACAAGCTTGAACGCCTTGAATGCTTCATCCTTCGTGCTAATCAGCACCGCCCACATGAAGCGTGAGAAGTCATCAACCATTAGGAAGAAGTACTTCTTTCCTCCTGGAGTTGTCGGTGAAATCGGTCCGCATAGATTTGCATGCACTAGCTCAAGTGGCTCCAATTCCCGAAAACTTGCGATCTTCGAAAAAGGTATACAATGCTGCTTTCTAGCTAGACAAACCTCACACACCTGCTCTATATGATCAATGCAAGGCATGCCCTCCACCATCTTCAAACGAGACATATCACACATCGTTCGAAAATTAAGATGTCCGAAAGTGCATGCCAAAGCCACTATTTATCACCGTGCACTGCCAGAAGACACACAGGCTGTGTGTGTGTGTGTCAAATTTAGCACATACAACCGGTTCTTCAATCTCTGCACGTTGGTCAATAGAAGCCCTTCATCATCAAAGATGCACATAGTGCCTTCTTCTATCACGGTTTTGAGCCCTTGTTCATCGACCTGGCCAAGACTAACAATGTTGCTGCGTAGCAATGGTATATAATACACATTAGTCAAAATGTGATGCTCATTTGATGTTCCCTAGAACAAAGCTGTGCCTCGGCCATGAATTTCAACATCTGATCCATCACCGAACTTTACCGAACCACGCACTGAAGTGTCGAGATCAGTGAAGATGTCTCGACACCCTAACATGTGATTGTTAGCCCCGGTGTCAATATACCACGTGTTGGCATCGCACTTCTCACCGTCTCCAAGCATCGGTTTCAAGCCATCTTCCTTAAGCATTACAATTTTAGGTTTCGGATTCTCAACTTGTATCATTTCACAACTTTCAATTATCAGGAGAACGGGCTCATTGTCCTTCTTCTTCTCCACAAAATATGACTTCTCTTTCTTAGGTTGCTTGCATTCTAATGCAAAGTGACCATAATCTTCACAATTATAGAACTTAATCTTGGACTGCCTTTTGAGCACTTACTTTCATCTTCTTCCAATTCATCTGGTTGAACTGCCTTTTGAGCACTTGTACCCATGCTTTCTTGACACGATCTTCCCCGATGCGCGTCTCTCTGAGTGTATCCCATGCATCTCTTGCCGTTGCCTTGTGTGTGATTGCCATCAGCACATCATCAGGCACAGATTGGGAAATTGTAGCTAGACATCCTTGGTCCTCTTCATCGACCGGTGTATCTCCTTCAATTGCTGCCCACACTCCAAGCGATCTCAGGATGATCTTCATCTTCATGGCCCACAAACCGTAGTTTGTGTTGCTTAGCATTGGGTACTGGATAGGTATGCTTGTTCTGCCTGGCTCTGATACCAAATGTAGGAACTGAACCAGAAATACACTAGATCAATCGCAAACACTTCGGCAATACCAGCACTGAAACCAGAACACAGCAACCGGTTTACGGCAAAAGCAAAACGCAATTAGCGTTGCCGGATGGTGAACAGTAATCGCTAATCGCCCGCAATACAGAGAACAAGGAACAAACTCAGATTTCAACAAACTCAGATTTCCTTCTGCCTGGCGATAATACTGCCAGCTTTTCTGTTTTCTATTTATAGTCAAATAACTGATCAAAACACAGTCTGTTACAAAGCTGAATACAAACTCAAACTGCATTATCTGCTATGTTACTGGTTTCCCGACTCAATACGGCACAAACTGAAAAACACCGAAACTGCTACTACTGAAGATGTGAAGATCTAAACTGACATCAAGATTATAACTAACAATGAGAGGCGTCACCACGGTGCTCAAGACCGCCACGCCGCTGGTAAACGTGACGACGCAGCAGTGCGTGGGCCTGCATGTGCATGCGCAACTGCTCGTGCGCCGCCGCCCTCTACGTGGAGGGCAGCGCCGGCAACGCCAGGGGCGACGTCAACGGCGTGTGCTCGCACTACGAGATAACCGCGGGGACCAGGGAGGTGATCAGCGGGAGCCACCGGTGTACAGCTACTGGGTGAAGGTTCGCAAAGGAAGAAACTACGGGCAAGACGACGATGAAGAAGATGACCACGCCGCTAACCAAGGTCGTGATCATCTTTGGGGTGGTCGACATGACGTGCCTGATCATGCTTGCAGGGATCGGCGCGCACTATTGTTTCTACCTTCGTAAGCGCCCGGTCGACAAGCACGTGACTGAAGAGGGAGACGCAGGAGGTGACGTCGGAGGAGCCGCGGATCCGCTTAATAGTAACGCTAACAGAGGAGCTGTACAAAACTGAAAATGAATGTGTACTTTAAAGGAATAGTGAAAGCTCATTAAATCACGCTATACCATACTTCCTCTCTTGATTTTTATAAAACGTTCACGTATTACGAGATTCAAACTTTGTAATGTTTGACCAACAATTAGCTAAGATTATATAGGTTTAGTTGCACAAAAATGATACCATAAAATTCGTATATGGAAGTATTTTCATATGAATATAATTTCGTAGCTTTTAACATTATATCGTAAAAAATTAATGATTGAAGCTTAATTTTGAAGACCGTATCAAATTAAACCGCGCCATATAAAAATCAATGGAGAGTACTGTGTACCCCTAAAAAAATTATGAACCAAATTTTCGTTGAAATTGGTCAATCAATAATTGGGCTGCATATGCCGAGACGTAAAAAATTCGAAGTCCATGTAAAAGATTATGCTACCTAGGCCGAGAGGTAAAAAGTTTAAAGCCCATATCAACAATTCTGGTAGGAATGCGGAGTGCAACAAAATATGAAAATTGAAACCCACTGTGGGTATAACTAACCACGGTCGATTTGTCGCCCCATCCCACGCAGTAGTTTGGAGATTAGCGGGAAAGCCCAACCAACTCCAAGCCAGCCTGCCCGAACGATGCGAACTTCTCCGCTCCCTTTTTGTTTGAGAGAGAAGAGCTACCAAATTCCTCATCATATCTGTACATGTTCATTTGGTATCAATGCGGTGTCGAACTATTGTCTCTTCTCTATTGTTGAGGTTTAGTTAGAATGCTAAACGCATGCAGGAGTTTTCCTCTGCTTGAAGAAAATGCTTCACAACAAGTGGGTAGTGCATTACAGTGTTGTTACCAATGTAGTTTCTCCAAGAAATCAGAGTATTCAGAAGAGAAGCGTCATATTCAGTAAGGTCATGTGTGAACAAGGATTTGCAGGGGGCAACGTATCCTCCGTTCTTTCCCAAATTGCTTGGGATAATAGGCAACGCAAGAATAGATGATTACTGAATTCTGAATCATGACCACACGTATAAAGGACCTAAATCTTGCTCACGAACATGTCAGTGCTCTAAATCTTGACCACACCTTTGAGGTGTCACAGTAGAAATTGGCACTCTTTGTTAGCTAGATTGTTTGGCTCTGTTTATAAAGAAATACCTTTGAACGTTAAGTTTGATGCACCTAACTGGCTTCTCAAAATAAAGCGCGTTTCTTCATGCTAGCAGCATGTAGATGATAGACTGGTTAAACATTTACCTGTTTGAGCCAGTGTCTCACTACTGAAGATCTTAGCAATTTGCCACTCGTCAGGCCTGAATTCTGAATGTGGGGATACCTTGTGAGCTATAGCCTACATCACTATGCTAAGGTTGCACATGGATCCTCCTTGGAGATTCAACCTATAAGACTGTGAAATTTTGCTTTAAATGACAGCGCAACTGAATATGTAGTTGCTTTTGGAGTATTATCGTGTGGTATGTGCTCTTATATTCTCACGGAGTCGACTAAAGTCCGATCGAGCTTACTATCCTAGTTTTGACCTCTCCATGATATTTTCATTCGCAGAAGAAAAAGGCAGTACTGGAGTAAAATAGTAAATTTCATCTTTCATCAGATGAGATCAGCATTTTCTCAGAGTGATCTTGGTTTATCATTTTTCCTCCCAAGAACATGAACTTGGTTGTTCTGAACCTGAAGGTGATCTGAATGCCAGCCCTAGCCTCTGGGAATCTTGGAAAGCATGTTGGACACGAGTATACGTTTCCATTTGTTGGTCCAGCCCAACAAGATGCCACCATTTACCAAACGACAATGGCAATTCAGTTTCAACTCGAAGGTGGTCTGAATGCAGAGACGCAGAGAATTAGGTCTCAGGTATGGTCAGGCTGCACTCCGTACAGGAGTCCCGGATATCGGCTCTTCGCCACATCACATGATGTCACCATTACCTAATGACAACGGTGATTCAACTTCAGGTTGAAGGCGATCTGAGGCCTGACCGCGAGTGCTAGATTTAGGCTTCTCGCAGACATGGTTAGAAATCAGTACACGAGTTCATGCCTCATTTGGGGCAGCTTGATGTCACCGATTCCTACTGATCATGGTGATCTGGCCTCAGTTTTTAATGGTGCCAAGGTGAGCTGATAGTAACCGCAGCTGTGAGCGTGGCCAGACATGAACGAGCATACGGGCGAGTTAACCATACCTTACACGGCGTGATGTCATAACTGCTGCCTAATGGCAACAGTGGTGATGTTTCAAGGTGAAAGTGGCCTGAGCGTGACCGTCTGAAGATAACTAACCATGGGTTCAGATCCAGAGATTAGTCACACTGCAGGTGGTTCAATGTATTTAAACGTGGAGCTGAATTGACCCGAATGGCGGGAAACGCTTCGCGTCGACGACTGAGCTGAATCTCCGGGAAATGATCTTTGCACTGTCAGGTGGATCTGTTGCTGCAAGCTGAACATCACAAACTTTACTTCTGTCGACTGCCGCGGCTGGACCGAAATCCGAATGCCTCCGCTCTTCTCTCTCGAGATTGAATCCAATTGTGACTTACTCTGTATGAGAGATCATGTAGTAGTCTAACCATATTTGTGATGAGTAATTGATTGTGTTTTAAGCTTTTGGTGTTCAAGTTTGAGTTTGTTTTTTAGCTGACTTGGATTTGAGCAATTTGATTGGAGATGTTGTGGCCTTTAGAGAAGTCGTGAGCCTAGGGAGAGGTTGTGAGCCTTGTAGACCTCACAGGGAGAGATCGTAAGCCACTGACTACTCAGAGAGTGGTCGTGAGTCATTGTGACCTATCAGAGAGAGGTAGTGAGCCCCTGTGACCTCTCAGTGAGAGGTTGTAAGTGGCCTAAACCTCTATGTGAGAGGTCGTGACTACTGTAAGAATGGTCTAGACCTCTATACGAGAGATCGTGATCAGGGGCGGACCGAGCAAGGGGTCAGGGGCTAGGGTACCCCCTACCCCCGACCACACCATGGGTACCCCCTAGCACCCCCTTCCCACCGTGGGGCGCCACCACGCCGTCGCCATAGAAGCTGACCAGAAGATTGGAACTTTAAGACCGATTTAGCACCCTCTAAATTTATGTTCTGAGCCCGCCACTGGTCGTGATCACTGTAAGAGTTGTCTAGATTATTATAGGAGTGGTCTAGACATCTATGGGAGAGGTCATAATCTCTGTTTGAGAGGTCGTGAGTGATCTATACCTCTGTAGGAGTGGTCTAGACCTATGTTTGAGAGGTCTTGAGTGTTCATAGACAAGAATGATTACAACCTAAGTTGGTCACAAGCTAAATGATCCAATGTGGGATCTTTTATTTTCCCTGTGCATGTTATTTTGAGCATTGCTATGTGATGATTTTCTTGTCTGTGTTGGTTGCAGAACTCTGGGGCTAGGTCATGGTGAGGCGAAGGTGAGACCGGGATTAGGCTAGTAGAGTTGAGATCCAGAATGGTCAAGAGACGTCAGAAGATGATTAAGGCCAGGAAGTGGTTGCAAGTCGGGAAGATAAGAAACTGGAGCATGAAGCTTTAGTGATGGATATGGCAAGCAATGGTATGGACTGGGACTAGCCTTATTGAGGAGTCGAGGTCCAGAACGGTCACAAAAGCCAAAGACGTCATGGTGATGCGGATGACTGAGATGCTAACTTGAGCTCTACTCAGGCGATGAAGGATCATTGGATCAAGTGTTCACATATAGAGTAGCGTTTAAGTTAGTATGGTCAAAATCCATTATGTTGTTGGGTTTCGAGTCAACCTATATATGGGTAAGTGAGTTAATCCTAGTCCTTGATGAAGTTCTTTATGGGAGAAGGAAGTCATCCAAGAGTGGAGATTGACTCATCTATGCTATAAATAGAGGGGGAGGGGTGCCTCTCCCTGTGAGGGTTTGGTGAAGGATTTTGGTATTCTGATACTCTCTGAGCTTTTGTCCACCTGGTTGTGAGGCTTTGTAAACCATCATTCCAAGAAATAAAAATAGTTCAAGCACAAGAATCTTGTTCATGTTTGTGCTTACATTCTAGTTCTTGTTTTGCTCTGTTTGCAATCATCTCATTCTGCATTCTCTTGATTCTTTTTTATTTTTCTTGTTTGACCTTGAGTCAAGGATGAGTGATTGATGGATGGTGTATTGATCGTTTATATCCCACGAGCAAGATCAGATCAGTTCTTATGTTTTGAGGTCTTGTTGTGTTTGCTGTTTAGCCAAGAACATTGGACCTCTATCCATTTTAGCCAAGAGAAAGGCTTGGATTTGAAAGCAAATATGCAACTACAGCTTTGATTGATCTATTGCTCATAATTTATAGATATAGCATACATGGAAAGTCTGAACAAATACAGCATGGACTTATATACACAAGGAGTCCTGTTGTCGGACATGAGCAGGAGTCCGAGCCGTTTGGAGATTGGAGAGTTCAGTTAGGATATATCGGTTCAGTAGGAATGTATGAGTATAGTCGGAGGTCATCTGGAATACAGAGGAGTCGAATTCTTCTCCAACAGGATTATTGAAGAGTGGAAGTTTTTATTTTGACTCCTATTCACCTCCTTCGCTGTAGGATCCGTATAGAATTGGGATTAGTATTCTGTTTCAGGCTCGGTTCATGTTTCGTGTTCGGGTTAGGTCACCCGAATTAGCCCAAGAACCCTCGCTATATATGCACAACGTTAGGCCAAGAACCCCTACCTGCACAAGCACTACAGTTCGGAAACTTCTAGTTTTGTTGCTAAACACTGTCGTCACAAAATGTACAACAAGTTATAACCCATCATAGTGTTTGATTTCGTTTTAACTTCCAATGACGGGCCAACCACAGTGACGTCTGTGAG
The DNA here is from genome assembly GCA_036346275.1 of Otatea glauca. Classification (NCBI taxonomy): domain Eukaryota; kingdom Viridiplantae; phylum Streptophyta; class Magnoliopsida; order Poales; family Poaceae; genus Otatea; species Otatea glauca. The sequence goes on along the minus strand of CM070712.1, from coordinate 42,384,684 downwards.
CAAGGCGAGTCAGTAGTAACTCTGCTTGTGAGCCCAGAGACCCTGTTGATATCTCCGTCGTGGCTGCAGGGTAACCGTAACCAGCTCCGAGTATTTCGGGCCAGGAGTTAGATGCAGCCACTGCTCATTAGTAATTACTCCCTAGTTAGCAAACAACTGTAACAGATGTCAATGCTGCGGCAGAACTGAAAATCTTGCAAGCAACTAATTGCAGTCTGAATTCACTCTGTTTTGATCGCACTGGCTGAAAGTTACATCTCGGCCCATGCCACAGTTGCCTCCATTGCGTTGGCTTAGGTCACGAACAACAAAAGATGCTTATATACGTTTATTTAAAGAGAGAATATAACCACATCAATAAGTATCCATATAAAAATTATTTTCTCCGATGCAAATATCTCTTTTTTAAGTGATTATATGTTATATTATATAGAAATAAGTCTATTTTACACCCCTCAACTAAAAAAAAGCCTATTTAACACCATCAACTATAAAACAGGATAATTAGCACCCAAACTTACAAAATTAGGTCAATTTACACTTTATGACGGTTTTGAATAGTAGTTTTACTGACAGAGATCCAACTTAGGGTGATTTTTGTGATTTTTGCTATGTTGACAGCCATGCCATCGATTTTTTGTTGATGTAGATCTAAATGAGAGAATGAATGATAACGAGAAGAAGAAAAAGGATGTATATAAAGAGAGAAAAAGTGTAAGAAAGATATCGATGATGTTGATGTCAATACTCTTGAATTGGATGCTCATTACTTAAAACTCAATGACATAGTTGTCAATATGGTAAAAACTATCTTGAGTGGGATCCGAATCACAAAAACCACCATTCAAAAACACCTTAGCGTCTAGATTGACTCGATTTTGTAGGGGGTTAAATAACCGGCTTTGTAGTTGATAGTGTTAAATGAACTTTTTAGAAAGTTGAGGGATATTTATTCCCATTATCTATTAATCGAATATAGTTACGTGTCGGCGCTTACTTAAGCATCCATGCTTCAAAATGATGGATAAGTAGTGAGAAAAAAAAGTTTTTTTTATTGCGAAGCATCTCTCTAAGTATCTGTATTTTACATGCTCTTAGTGCACTTAAGCTAATGGCCTAATTGGCTGATTCCCATACTGGCTAACAGCAAACCACATATCGAGCTTGCAGCCACAGCCATACCAATCGGCCATTTAATTGCCGGTTAATTTAACAGTCAGAATTGCATAAATACTTAGCAAGCACAGGCCATTACAGCTGAAGTGCCACCACCACCAAAGAAGACTCCTCACCATGCCTTCTCCTTCTTCGGCCCATTGGCTGAGCCTGGTCGGAAGCATCTGGCTCCAAACCATCAACGGCCCCAACTCCGACTTCCCGGTGTACTCGTCGCAGCTCAAGGAGCTCAAGCACATCACGCAGGTGCAGCTCAACTTCCTCGCCTTCGCGTCCGACGCGGGCAAGCTCTTCGGCTGGTTCTCCGGGGTGGCCGCCCTGTACCTGCCCCTGTGGCTCGTTGCAATCGTCGGCGCAGCGTGCGGCCTCGTCGGCTACGGCATCCAATACCTGTTCTTGGACAGCGCTGGACTCCGATACTGGCACCTGTTCGTGCTCACCGCCCTGGCTGGGAATGGCATCTGCTGGATCAACACCGTCTGCTACCTCCTCTGCATCAAGAACTTCGCGTCCAGCAGCCGCGTCGCGGTGAGCCTCGCGACGAGCTACCTTGGCCTGAGCGCCAAGGTGTACACGAGCCTGGCCGAGACGATGCCCGGCCTGGCCAACTCCAAGGCGAAGACGTACCTCCTCCTCAATGCCGTCTTGCCGATGCTCGTTACGGTCGTGGTGGCGCCGTCCCTCAGGGTGGTCGACCTCAAGAGCGAGGCGAGCACGGACACGGCATTCCTCGTCATGTTCGCCATCACGCTCGCGACCGGAGCATGCGCCGTGGTTGGCAGCATAGGCTCGACGTCCAATGGGTTGCCATCCACGGAGCACATGATCAGCCTCAGCGTGCTGCTGGCCACCCCTATACTCATCCCGGCGGCTCTCAAGATCCGGGAGAGCATGAACAAGATATGGGAGGCGAAGCGGGAGAACCGAATCCACGATCTTGGCACCGACGAGGCTGAGGCCGTGGAGACGGTCGTCGTCATCGAGGTTGCCTACGTCGAGACCAAGGAGGAAGACAGAGTCGCGGAGAAACCCCAGGAGGAGGTCGGCGGCCTCCGGCTGCTGAGGAACCCGGACTTCTGGCTCTACTTCTTCAGCTACATGTTCAGTGGCACCCTGGGTCTGGTCTTCCTCAACAACCTGGGACAGATTGCCGAGTCGCGAGGGCTCGGGCGGACTTCCACTCTGGTCTCCCTGTCGTCTTCGTTTGGCTTCTTCGGCCGCCTACTTCCGTCCTTCATGGACCACTACTCCGCGAAGTAAGCGATCATTCTTTTCAAATACTTTCGTAATTAAAATACTGAAACTAGCATGCTTACTTTTGTTTGATTAGCATCCTGAGATCTTGGAGGCCACAAAGACTCTCTGTAGTTACTCTCAAAGATCCATGCGGTCTTTTTTAATGACGTGCTAACTACTACTTTCTTTGTAGAGTTGAATGAATCTTGTCTATTTTTGTCCGATTAAGTCCAGTGTTTCCCCAGCTGCTAACTAAATTCGGTGTTCATCTGCGCAGAAGTGGCTACTCCATATCAAGGACGGCGTCCATGGCATCGCTGATGGCGCCCATGGCCGGCGCGTTCTTCCTGCTGCTCAACCCGAGCGACTTATTCCTGTACATGAGCACGGCCATCATCGGCACGTGCACCGGCTCGATCACGTCGGTGGCGGTGTCCGCGACGAGCGAGCTGTTCGGCACCAAGAACTTCGGCGTGAACCACAACGTCCTGGTGACCAACATCCCCGTGGGCTCCCTGTGCTTCGGCTACTTCGCCGCGTTCCTCTACCAGCGGGAGGCCGGGGCGCGGGGGAGCCACACCTGCACCGGCGCCAGCTGCTACCAGGAGACGTTCGTCATCTGGGGCTCCACGTGCGCCGTCGGCACGCTGCTCTGCACCGTCCTCTACGCGCGGTCTCGCAATTTTGCCGGGAGGCTACCAGTAAGGATACCATGCCTTGCCCGCTTAGCTAACTTTGTAGGTGGTAACAAGGCCTCAGAAGTTTCTGATCTGAGTGCGTCTTAAGTCGATTAATTTAGCGGCCATAAACAAGCACCTGCCTCTGGGCGATGCAGCTTTTGTTTCTTTTGATCTTTGTTTTTTCTTCTTTGGTTTCTTGACTGATCCCATGGGGGATACATGAGAAAGCTGGACTCTGAGTAGATATTGTGCAGGTTGATGACATTTTCACTGCATATATTATGCATATAAGAGTGGTTGACAGAAAATCAGGTTTACATCTTGGCTTTGCTACTGATACTTACTGATCATTTGTTTATTTTCCGTAGTGGTATATCTAGTATCGACAGGTTGCTGTATAATAATACGTACGTGGATCTGGAATTTGCATTTAGTGCATGAAAGTAACAATGAATGATCTGTTTGGACTTTGGACTTGCATATAGACTTATTTATGACTATGCAACCACTGCATTATCAGTGGTTCATTGCAGTGGTTCTTCCATGTTATTCAATGCAAAGTCAGGAATATGTAGTAGTAGTGACAATCTTCAATCTCTTGATCTTTATTTTTTCAGTGAGAGATTCTGGCTGTTATTCCACCATGTTAGTGGTATGGAGTACTGGTAGGCAGGTAGCCATTCGTATACAAACGAAGTTGCTAGGTACAAGGCCTAGTGATTGATTTGTAGGTCCGTACATGTACATGAGATGGAACCAAAGCTGGTAGTACTGTACTGTACCTTAAAATAACTGTTTGTCTAGGATGAGGAAACCCTGGAGAGCCATTTGTTGTATCTATTTTGTCAATGAATAGATACTGTGAATTTGAACTTTGAAGTGTCGGAGAAAATCTCGATCCAGGAAATGTCAATATTGAATACCCTGGATCTTCAATCTGCAGTAGCTGTCTCATATTCCGTGAAGTATGTGTCCGGGCTTGGTCCCTGATAGGACCACTGAAGAGATGAACTGCTCCTCTTGTTAGTTAACTTCGACCCCCATGGCCTCTCTTGCGCAGGGTGATATCATCAGTTAACAGTTCGAAAGCTACATTATATGGCCCACGAAAGATCTAGTCAAGAAGTGTTCAAGGCTCTATGCCCATCTAGTGGCAATCTAGCTAGTGACCTTTCTGGATATGTCCAAATGCATTACCACCTGTCTTTCAGGATCTTGACCAGGTATAAGGCAGCTCATTTACCTCGAGCACTCGCTCCCCAGCTATTTACATTGACCCATCCCTTCCGACAACATCACTGGTGCGTCCAATCCATACTAAACAAGAACTAAACGTATAGTTCCTTTTTTTTTACCATCGCATTACATGCATGAACATGAAGATCTGGCATGCATGTGAGGCAGAGGTAACCATTAAAGGAAGGGCAGGGTTGGTCGATCCATTATCGGCCCCTCGTGGTCCTCTCACATGTTGTGTGGTGGCACACTGCAATGCAATGCAAAGTTCAGTTCCATCTTCCTCGTGTACTTGGATGGGCAAATGCATGCTATTTATTCGCCGAAAGCCTGCAGAGCCATCACTCTGCTAGCCCGGCCGGATGCGCTAGCTATCCCCAATCTTTCTGGTGAACTAATTCATTTATGGTTTGTGTGGTTGGTTAGCTGGATCGGTGAGACCGCAACATCCCCCACGTCGGTGATGTCCGTCCGATTACTCACTTGAGCTTGGACTCACTTAGAAACTGTCACAGATCGCCTAGAATCTTGTCACAATGACCGCTCCATAATCCATATTAATTTGTAGCGGCATCTTACATAGTTCATAAGACGTCTTTTCCTGCTACGATCGAGCTGACGGAGCCAATGTACACACTCAAATTAAGCTCAATCTCCTGTGCCTCTTTCAAATTCTTGGCTGATCGCTACAGTATAGTACAGTATATGGTTGCCCTGGGAGATCATGGAACGATGGATGCTTGGTGCAGTGTAGTTATTGTGGTGGATTGGGTGCCTGCGTTGGTGGAGGTAATGGCGGTGGACGGTGGTTGTTGAGAAGGCAATTGTGCGAAGCTCATGACATTTGTCATGTGCATGCACATGCCTGGTACGAACAGAATCCGCGAAGGAGGCAAGAGCCCGCGAAAAAGGTTTGGGGACGAAGTGAAAGTGTGCGCTCTTCACTGTCCATTTGTAAAAACAGATTTGCCATCGATCGCGTGTAGTTTGTTGGACATCTTCGTTTGTGGATACAATGATTATACTCGTCTCTCCCTGTTGCTTGCTAATGGTCAGGTTAGATTCGGCATTGCTGCTGCTGGGAGCATGCCGTCAGCAAACGAAATATCTCAGGTAGCTGCACAGCACACGGGGACATGTCAAATGGAAACTTTAGTGTGAGAAAATGCATATTTATCATCCAAAATGTCCAGCCGTGTGAGAAAGGATTAGCACCCATTCGATCGCGAAATGCTAGCATTAGTATCTTGCAGTGGATTGCTCGGGAGTCGGGACTAAACAAGTTTGGCATAGAATTCTTTCTATATCAGATTATGATCTCAGCTCACCGTATAGGGATGTAAGATGTTGGCTCGATGGATTGGTGGATTGATTCAAGAAAATAAGTTCTCAGAACATAGAAGGAGAGGAATAACAGTGTTTTTAATAATAGATCACATACCTTACCAGGCTTGGTGGACATGATCAACCAGGTATGCTATGGGCTCAATTAGGAGCGGTATGTTTGAGTTTATATTTTTTTCTAATGTTATTTTTAAGCTTTATCTTTCTTTTTAGATTTTTATGTAGGTGGGTGCCCTAATATAAACACCGTATCGTTCATGTTTTAATCCTAACGGGTGTTTTAATACATCACATCATTGTTGTAAGACTTTTTTAGGTCTTTATTTCTTTTTAACGCATGATGCGCAAAGCTTTTGCGTGTTCTAAATAAGACTATAATCTCGTGCGAGGGAAGCATGTGTAACACAGTGGAAAGGAATCCAGACGAGCCGCTTATCACTGATTTTAAAAATTGTTCACATGCACATGCACGTTCTTTTCACCTGCTTAATAGCCACTAGTTAGAGAGGCACGCTACACTGCGTCGTGTAAATTTTAGTCTAGATTTAAAAAAAACGGTGGAAAGATCTCAATATAATTTTAGTTTTCTCGGAGATTTTTTGCAAAATAGGTTGGCTAGGAGCCGTTAGCGAATTTGTATAACCACGGATCTTTTTGTAAAAAAAAGTAGAGGACCAGTCGGTGAATTTGTAGAACTATAGGATCCTTTTTGCAAAAAAAATAGTGAAAGAACCTCTGCACGATTTCAGGTTTCTCGGGGGTTTTTTTTGAAAAAAAACGTGACGTACTGATGTGGACAGCCTCCTCACTTCACGCGTGATTTTCTTCTGGCATAAGAGGTAGTATAATTACCTGCGTACCACGAGTACTAAGCTAGTCTTCAAATTTCATGCCAATATACTCAGCTAGAGCAATGTTCTGGAGCTAAGATTCCGTTTTTCTTTTATCATGCACAATTAGTATTGTCCACTATTTCAGCTTTATTAAGCTGCATTATCCAATGCACTATATAGAAATTTCAACAAAAAACAAATTTTGTAAAAAATAATTATGGATCGTCTAATGATTTGCATTTAGATAATATTAAGGCAATTAAAGCAAGTGAAATGCTTTAGGTACTTCGACAGAATTAAATCAAAAAATAAAGCATTTATATACTTATAACTATATGATGATATTTAAGGTACCTCCTTTGCGTTGGAGGCCTAGAAAATCTCATGATAATCCTTAAATCAGAAAAAGTAAAAATCCTAGAAATTATCTCCTTAATCGAGGGAAAAAGATAATATCTACACCACTTATTTCGATAGGGCCAAATTATAACGTACAGATCTATCATATATAGATAATATTTTTTCTCATTGATCGAAAGAAAACGAGAATATTTACAAAACTTATTTTGGTGAGTAATTATGTATAGATGTTACAACTAGACGAATACTAATAAAAAGGATACCCCAACAGCCCGAAACGACGAGCCAGCGGCCTCAAGCATATCTCCACCAAACAGTGGCGCCGCCCCGCCACGACCGAATCGCTGCGAGATCGCAAAGACATCCGCTCCCGACCGCCAGGGAAGCGAATCCGACAGAGATAGCGCCCCGACCCCTCTTGGTGGGCGGGATCTCCGACTCAACCGAACCAAGGTGACGGACGCCGAGTGCCGCGTGTCAGTCCTCATCGGCCTACCGCCACGCACTTCCGAATGAGGTCAATCGAGCGACTATACAAGGGCGGTGGCTCCTTCCCAAGAAGATCCGGTGATGCAGAAGACAAAGCTTCCACCCCATCAACCGATCCACGACAAGATGAGCGCACGCTCCTCCCGAGGCAAAGACCAACGTCACGCACCTCAACGTCAGCATTCGCAAGGGTCACAGAGGGCAAGTACGCTATTTCCCGGGGAATACCTAACCTCCCTGACCACCAAGGCTACCAACCCAACATGGGCAAGACGGGTGGCGACCAGTCCACAGGACGAAGGACCGGAGCTCCTAGCATAGGTCACCTCGCTCTTCCTCCCAACTCTCGATGTAACCTGCCCCTTCCTTCTGTATAAAAGGAGGCAGGGCTAAACGATTCAAGGAGAGCGAGAGGGAGAGGGAGACATCAGAACACGAGGAGACTAAGTCATTTAGGGGCCTCGTCTGTAAAAATATAGTGCAAAAAGCAATACAATACGACCATCTGAACTGGAGTAGGGACTTTCAGCCCGAACCAGTATACATCTTGGACTCACGAGTCTAACCATTCAGGAAGTGGAACGCGCGACCCCCTAGACTTACAAATTTACTTGCCGGCGCTCGAAAACGCCGACACAACTATTGTGTATAACTGGTATAACTATATTTCCGAAACGCAATAGAATTATATATCAATTATAATATATTGTAATATCTAGCTGTACAATTGCACTGGAATTTTCGCTACTTCTAACGACGAAACAATACAAACATATATAAATAGAAAATTTAATAGTACTGTACTGCTATTTTATATTCCTTTTGGCGACTAGTTTAATAATTATTGGAACTGCTGCAACGTTGCTACACTAATGTTTTTTTTTTGAAAAAAGTCCATATAATATTCTGAACTTTGTTCAAAAGCCCGTTCGATACCCTAATGAAGCCGGTTATCTAGCACTATAAACTTTTCAATCATGTTCGTTTAACAACTTAAGTTGATTTTGAAGGGGAAAAAGTCCATATAACATTCTGAACTTTACTCAAAAGTCCGTTCGACACCCTAAACTTTGAAACCAGTTATTTAGCACCTCGAACTTAAACGGATAGGATTGAAAAGTTTAAGGTGCTAGATAACCGGTTTCAAAGTTTGAGATGTTGGACGGATTTTTGAGCAAAGTTAACGAACGGGATTGGAAAGCGGGGAGCTAGATAACCGGTTTCAAAGTTTTTAGTGTTGGACGGACTTTTGAGTAAAATTCAAGGTGTTATATGAGCTTTTTTTTCATGTTTTTTTTAAAGGGATTGCTGCCCTACTGATAGCTGTTAGCTAATTGTATTGTACATACCATGCTTGCTGCTTGCTCTGAGTTTATAAGACCCATGGTTTTTTAAGCACTTACCAAAAATATCGGATAACCAATTTTAACCACTCAATGATAATATTTCGAATAATTAGTTGATTTTGAAATGTGTACACACTAGCATCACCATGACACGGAGACTAATTTCCGTTTCGTGACGAAATCATCTTGGTGTGTCAATTATTGCCTCACACAAGAATAAGACAATTGGAGATGAACCAATCTCAGCTCACCATTCCCCTTGCCTAGCCAATTAGCCATGTATATCATCAATATTTTTCACACAGCAGGGTGCGTTGTTCTCGACCGGAGCCTCACACGATCAAATCGCCTGACGCAAATCTCGTTCGTTTTCACTCGGGAACCATCGATCGCTTTCGCCCCCATAATTTCTCGGCTGGATAAATCCGAGACGTCATTTGGAGAACTTCGATTCAGGTTTTGCTACCAGCGACGTCAGATAACGGGCATGCTTGGATTAATTGCCTGCGGTGATGCTTCTTTTCTGTAACTAGCGGCAGTGCCGGTTATGGCTTGGCTCGCCCTGTCGTGACAGGAAACAGAGTCCCGATGTGCATACTTAGTGCAAAAGAGGAGAATGATCGTCTCCTAGCTAAGGTTTTAAAAACTGACGAGATTTCAGAAATTTCGATCGATATCTCGGATTTTGGCTGGGGACGAGATTTAAAATACCAGTCGGATAAAAAAAATTAAAAAATAAATTGATACAGTAATCTTAGAAAACCTCAGCCAGATTTCGCCAAATCCTGGGTAATTTGACTGAAATTTGACCCTTTTTTTACAGGATTTGGCCCAATAACCCTTAATAAAATCATCTTCCATGAAAATTTATTGAAAAACCGAATTTTTTAGACGTTTTAAAATTTTGGTAGAAACACTCTCAGATTTCTAAAATTGTGTAAGCTTGATCATGCTCTAAAAAAATTAAAATCATACATAAATTTTTTCAAAATAATTTAGTTTCATTTGTTATCTTTAAAAAATCAAAAACAGAATGAACATAACTGAGACAGTAACCTTGTCAGAATTTTATAAATTTGTTCGAGTGTGATCATGATCCAAAATTTTTACGAGAGCTTAAGAATTTCCTAAGAACACTTCTCTAAAATTTTCTAAAATTTTAAACTTTATTTGTTTGCTCAATCAAATCTATAGTTGCATTGAACTGCATTTGTTATCTTTCAAAAACCAAAAACAGAAGGAACACAAATGGTACAGTACCGTTGTAAGAATTTTATAAATTTACTGTTGTGTGACCATGATCTAAAATTTTTGTGAAAGCTTAAGAATTGCCTCAGCATCTTTCTCTAAAAGTTTCAAAAATTCTAACCCATTTTTTGGTTGATTAAACAAATCTATGTACTGATCATCAGGCTTTAACCAGGACGTAGCACTGTCAGAATTTTTTAAAATTCTTGAAGCTTGATCGATCATCATCTGAAATTTTATAACTGGTTTGAACTATTCTTCATTTGGTTGAAGTTTGACAGTAAGGCTTTTATCAGGACAATAGCACTGTCGGAATTTTTATAAATTCCTAAAGCTTGATCATCATTTGAAAAATTTATGGGAATATTAGGGATGCATAAGAACTATGCAAAAAAATTTGAAAATTTTATAACGTGGTTTGTTCTATTTTTCATTAGGTTCAAATTTGCTAGTCAGCGTTTTATCGGGACAGTAGCACTCTTTGAATTTTTAAAAATTCCTCAGGGTTGATAATCATCTAAAATTTTTATGAGAACGTTATTGATGTGTGAGGACGCTCCACAAAATTTTTTGACGTCGTTTGAACCATTTTCCACTCGGTTCAATTTCACCAAAATCTCGACGAGATTTTGGCAATTCCAAACGAAATCTCGGAAATTCCGGTTAAAAAAAACTGAGTTTGAATTTTTATTTTTATATTTCGTCTAAAATTTCGAGATCTTAATAAAATTTGGAATTCCGATCACATATGATATTTCAGCCGAAAACGAGATTTGAAAGTTGAAACCTTGCTCCTAGCTGAGTCTGAGCAATCACTGATCCATGTTCAACTTCGTACGGACCAAACTAGCTAGTTGCTAGCTTTGTCCTTGAATAATGAATAGACCAATGTTGAACTGGACGAGAGGAAGTGATAATTGAAGGCCGTGCAACGCTAGTCCTTGGACGAAACCGGCCAGCCAACAGCATGTCTGCACTGCACGGAGCAGGGGCTGAAAAACTGTGCACGGACAGGGAGTCTGAGCGCTGAGCGGCAACAGCTCTGCGCCATGCGTCGGCCGGGATCAGCACGTCTTCCGTCTGCGACTCTGCTAATCGCACACGGGCCCAAAGCGATCGAGTCATATCCACCGTCTGACAGGTACTCCTGGATCCAGACGGGCCCTGGCGTACGATATGACGCGTGCGGTTGATGATCACCTCTCCTCTCGATCGTTCCTGCGACTGCGGAGATTTCGATTCTTTTCTCCCGCTATGGCTCGATCGCATGTGGCCGGCCGGGGTGGTCCAGTTCCGAAGAAAAAACGCCGGAGGCACGCCCACAAACCAGCAACCATCATTAGTAGTACGAGGGAAAGAGACGGCACGGCACGGGTGGCCGTAAGTCAGTTCATAACGTTCAAGAAAGATGGCAGTTACGTACGTGATCACACGATTCGCTTTAGCTGTAGCGAATGAGTGTGCGCCTCAACCTCTTAGTTTTACAGTGTGGCACCGACCGAGTTGGTGATATCAGTCAGTTGTTAATCTGTTTGCTTGTGCCTTTAATCTCGCACGTAGCCTAGCCTTTCACATGCAGAGTGACGTACTAATCGCGAGACTGTATCGTGTGGATTGAAACCGGTGCGTGCATGCGCTTCGTGTTACCGGGCGGTGAAGAAGTCCTAGAGCGAAAAGATTAGAAGAGAGCTACGAGAGTTTTACATTATGTAGTGGCCGGGCCGGATCAATCAATGGAAATGCCGGACCCTTTCCTAGCGCGTGTGCGCGTGAAGAGGGAGGGAGAAAGGGACGTGCGCGCATGAGTACAATCCAAGGAAAGGCGGTATGAACTCTGATCACTCACGAGGCATAAAGGGAAAGGAGTGAAGAAACGATACGCGCGAGAAGAAAATAGCATGGAGCCAGCGCGCACTCACTCTCGCAAGTCGCAACACAGGCCATAATGCGCGAGGAGAGCAACGGCCGCGGCGCGAAGGCACCGGTCGGCCCGACCCCACAGGAGCAAAACGCACCGTAATTATGGTGTTTCTGCCCATCGATCCAAGGGCAGGCGCCCGCGCGCCGACCCGGCACGGGCAACGTTGTGTTGCTCGTCCGAGACGGCACGGCACGGCCGGTTATAGTGCTGGACGGCCGCGCGGTCGGTCTCGGGCCAATTAGTACGCGGAAGCGCGCCGTAATTAGCCGCGCGACTGCCCGGGCAGTCCATGGCAAAGCGTCTCGAGAGCCACGGCTCGCGACGACTCGTTTGGGCGTGCGCCGGCCTTGAGAATAATGTGAACCTTGACGACTGACGGCGTCGTTCTGGACGGCGCGGCAGTCACGGCGCGCGGCGCGCGGTGGCCTGGTTGGTGTAGTTTGGGAGGTCGGAACGACTTTAGTTGGTGATCACGTATTCACGTTGATCTGTTGCGAAAGACATGAGAAAGCTGACTATGCTCTGCGTTTTTCCTCCTTTTTTGTTTCAAAACGGCCGCGCGCGGACTCCGCTACGAACTGCAAAAGCACGGAGAGTATATTAGACCGTGGATCATTGAGTTCGCAAAGGCGACGGGGGATACGAAGGCGACGGGCAAGCAAGCCTGTCCGCAGTGCATCTGCCGCTCGCTCTTTGGCTGGCTCTGGGTCAAGCATTTAGGCGAAACATTGAATGTCGAATAATTCGGATACCGACGTGCCCCGACAGCAGTCGTGGGGGCGCCCGGGGCCGGTGACGCCACCGTGACGCCATGATCGCGTCAATAATCCGGTAAAAAGAAAAAGGAAAGGAAAAATGGAAGAGCTAGCTAGCAAGCAATCAGAAGAGAACAGCACAAGCACTGCAGCACAGCATCGGGCGTGTTCACGTGTGCGTGTTTCGGTCAGTTCGATCTTAACTGATCTGGCAGCCAGCCGGCGCGCGCTCGTCGGCCCAGTTCTGACTTCTGAGCACATCGACGAACTGAACAGTCCAACAGATGGCGCCAAACAAGGCCTTGATTGCAACTATTCTGGAACCATACATGTATTCTTGTTGCAGCCGTACGTGAACCAACGTACAATTAAATAGATATACATATTTGGATGAACAGGTGGTTGTATGCAATCGTATGCAATTGCATCACGCTGATGCAGGTGTGATGCTGTATCTGCATATGTGTTCTTACTTTGGGAGAAGAAAAGATCGATGGATCGAAGCGGCCTTTTTGCTGATCCAAGTGCTGTCTCCACAAAGTTATCGGCGGGGATGCCTTTTGACTATGCTTTCCCGGCCGTAGCTAGACAGTAACTAGGCTGCTCTGTTGCAGCTGGGCGAGAGAGGAGTAGCAGGCCCACCACGATCTCACGTATTAGTAGACCTATTAGTAGACCTAAGTGGATCGACGAGGCAGTGTGTTAATGATAAGGTACACTTCTAGAAGACGAAAAAGGCAAGATCTTTTTAATTCATGCTCTTCAGTATAATACGTGCACAATCTACGTCATTACGTCGCGCGCATCCGTAGCGTTAGCGACACCACTTGTAACGCATGCAGAGCGTCAACAACCCTCGAGCTTGAGCTTTTGCTATGTCGTGCAAACGTTCATGACCTCACCGCGACGATGCAAATTCTGTACGTGCAGCTTTGTGTTTCTCTTAAGCCTAAGAACTGGTACTGGCAAGTATTCCAGAATCCAGCCGCACACGCAATATATATAGCCAATGCTGAAAGCTAGCGTAGCGAACTTAGTGATCTTATTCTTCTCGACAGTGACCGAAGATCATAACCACATCGATCCCTGCTAGCTAGCTGTATGTACGGATGCACCACTTGGATCGATACTTTTCCCTGTTTCGACTTTCGAGTCTACTGCTCCAGTTAATATGCTCACCTAGCGTCTAGCTAGCCGGTGCTCTGTAATGCCATTAGCTACGTGTGCGTATAACAATGTTGCTTTGCATTCCTCCCTAGGGAATTTCTTATATATATAAAAAAGATGAAAGTGAAGTATATGCATAATTGATATACTACAAAAGAATGCAGAGCACGAAAAAGGCTAGTCTATTCACATTGATAGTGAATTAGTGATGAGATGGTCCAGATATTTGGAGAAAAGCGATTCACTTGTGGCAGCAAAAGAGAATGCACTACATTAGCCTTATCCGTTGCACTATATATCTAAAAAAATGACCAGTTTTCATTCAAAGAATGAAAGACATGGCTCGAGCAGGCTGGTGGTCAGAGCTATCCTCTGCCCCACTTTCTGAAGAGATCGTTTAATTCCCTAGTCTGGAAAGCTAATTACATCGTTTTATTACGGGCTGATCCTTAGGATCTCCAGATGAGGTGACAAAAGATTTTTGTTTCATTCGAAGAACATGAATGTGAAGGTTGCATTGCATTGGACTCTCTTTTTATGAGAGAGAGAGAGAGGAGCGTTGGACCAATTGTGAAGCAGACATCTGTCACCACAGATAAAAATCTGGCCCATAACTGTTTGGACAGGCCGTGAGGCAGCCGAACTACTAAGTTAGAAGGGCCCAATATGGTTACAAGGTCCTTCGTTGAGCATATATCTTTTTTCATTTTGAAGATAAATCGAAAACATGTTGGATTCATACGGTGCACAATGATAGCTCAAACAATGGTAAGAGGATAATTAAGCAGGGATAGGCGTATACTGCCTATACTTACATGTTACTCAGTTGTTAACTACTCCTACCAAGTTTACAGGACGCTGTTTATCTCGTCGTATAAATCAGGAAAATATTGAAAATAGCTAGTCTATCGTTAATTATTATCTCCAAGCACTATATTTAATACATATGTAGAGAGAATATTAAGTAAATTTATATATCTATTACGGGTATGAAGGAAACATCACACTAATTTGAATTGAAATATGAAATACGTCCTATATTTATGGACAAGACTATTCAAAAAATAAACTAAGACGTAGGGAGTATCATTCGGTGCCATGTTTGGTTCGAGATTGTCTCTTGCCTAGAGATACTTCTTTGGTCTAGATGTCTAACAAACAGTACTAATAAAATTAATTTTAAAAATGATGCACAAATGTTGAGATGGCCGAGTTGGTCTAAAGCACCACAATAAGGTTCTGATGTCGTGGGTTCAAATCTCACTCTCAACATAATATTTTTTTCTTTGTACTTTTTTACATAACAGTTCTGTGTCTAATGTTAGCTGGACTGGGCCGATGTGAAATGGTACACCGTACGAGTTCCACGTATGGACGGTACCACTAAACGATTAATTACAATGCGATCAATTATTCCAAATTTAACGGACTCTAGTAAGTGTTGCAGAAAATAGTATTCACTCCATAGATAATGGATGAGGCACCGCTGAGCGATTAACTGCAATAAGCCGATTAGTTGAAATTTAATAGATGATTTTGCGTTCTTTATTAATATATTCATTTATATTAAAGATTAATTACAATACATTTTGATTTACCTAAAATTATTGTAAATTATCACTCCACAAAACATCATTTGCCATGTTTTACATTTCATTTGTTTGTGCTTTACCTATGTGGTATATATATACTATGAACAACATTATAAACTAATTTATTGTAATTGGTGTATAACAATAAGTTATTTCCATGATTAAGTAGGAAAAGGCCAATTAATTGGATTATGCAGCCAATTAATCATTCGTTGATATTGACAACATTTTAATTATACTATAGTTTAGATACCATAACCGATTAATCAACCAAGTTGACCGGTTTTCACGATAATGGTTTCAACAAGCATGTCTCCTAAAGGCCCAGTTCATTACCGCCGCGCGGGTCGGTAGTACTGCAGACACTCAGCCAGCTGACGAGTCTAGCACCGGGAACGGCGTTGTTAATGGGACGCTGGCATTTCAGTGACCATAGCTTAGCCGGCGGACGGGCGGAGCTAGCGTTGGTAACGTCCACATTTTCTCTTGGCTCCAGCCTCCAGCCTCCAGTTAGCAAGAGTACTAGCGATCTCACGTGTTTGGGGAGCAAAATATTGCTACTGGTGAATCAAGGGCGATGAAAGGTAGCAATGCATGCCATGTGTAATTGTACTGAACTCACCAGCCACCAGACATGCAGCAGTGGTACGATCGAAGGTCGCGTATAGCTACCACTATCACGTGTAGCTTCTCAACATTTGTGCTTGCAGCAATCGGCAGGTCCTAGGCAATGGAGCTGCTACATTATTCGTCGCTACACGACGATTTAATTAGGTCATATCTGCGGAGCGTTCTTGCACCGTTGCGCCGCCGACCAGTCAAAGCATGTGTGAACTGAGATATCAAAACCTAACATGCCCAAGCAGCCCAAGTGCAGCTCATGCAGTCACATCTGGGATTTCAGCCCCAGATTCTGAACGCAGATCAACCTTGATTCATGTCAGTTAGCTTCAGCATTTCTTTTTCCTGCCATCCCCTCTGTACCTATATGAAACGCATGCAAGGTAGTGTAACACCTAACATGCATGCATATCATGTCCGTGGAAATTAATGTAATTAGTCCTATATATGTACTAGTGCATGTAGAGATGTACAAGTAGGAAGCTGGCTGGCATTCCGTGCTGGGTTTCCAGGTTAGAGAAGACTTCTAAACATCGGCATTGGAGTTGAGTGCAGACAAGCAGGGAAGACACCATGTCCAGGCAGTCCAACAAGCACGACGTGGATCAAATCCTCCCATCACACCCCACACAGGCCACACACCTAAGAAGAATTAATTCATCTTCTATCTAGTCTTATTTATCTCTCTTTTTTTTTTAAAAAAAATCTAGCCTCCTGTCGACGATCGGGACCGTCGACCGCAGAGGAAGAGGGGGAAGGATCGTACGGAGGGCAAGACCCAGAGCTTCGTTCGTCCGGGTGGCACCCTCGGCGGGAGCACTAAGCAGGGGAACCTGTGCAACCAAACAGGAGACGCAAGATTTATACTGGTTCGGGCCGAACCCCTACTCCAGTTCGTGTGGTGGCGTTGTATTCTCTTGATCACAGGATCGCACAAAGTTTACAAGCGAGTGTTAATAGCTTAGCGAGATGGCTTTTATTGCGATCCCCCTTCTATGGGGCTCCGCCTCCTTTATACGAAAGGAAGGGCAAGTTACATCGAGAATTGGGAGAGGACGAGATGACCTATACTAGGAGCTTCGGTCCTTCGCTCACGACCGATCATCGCTGTCTTGCCCATGCTGGGTCGGTAGCTTTAGTTGGTCGAGCGGTTAGGTATTTCCGAAACGGCGTACACGCCTCTGCGAACCTTACGAGTGTTGACGTTGTCGCGCATGACGTGGAGTTGCCTCGGGAGAGCGTGTCTTCGTCTTCAGATGTGACCGGTGATGGGATCGGGAGCATGACTTGGCAGTCATTAAACCTTCTAGGGAAGGAGCCACCTCCCCTTGAATAGTCACTTCGATTGACCCCGTTCGTGGGGCACGTGGCTGTTGGTTGGT
This sequence comes from Otatea glauca, assembly GCA_036346275.1. Taxonomy (NCBI): domain Eukaryota; kingdom Viridiplantae; phylum Streptophyta; class Magnoliopsida; order Poales; family Poaceae; genus Otatea; species Otatea glauca. The sequence continues at coordinate 42,367,298 of CM070712.1, read as the reverse complement.
AGAGGCTTCGACACGCGGCCCTTGGCAAGGGTTGTCTTGGATCGGTCGGTAGTCGGGGGACCCCGTCCCGCTGCGGAGGTCGGGAGCCCAGCTTGGTCGGGGTCGGGGGACCCCGTCCCGCTGCGGAGGTCGGGAGCCCAGCTTGGTCGGGGTCGGGGGACCCCGTCCCGTTGCGGAGGTCAGGAGCCCAGCTCGCTAGGTCGGGAAAGAGCTCGGAGGGGTCCCCGGTGGTCTCTCGAGACCTTTGGTCGGATCCCGACTGGTAACAGTCTGCTCGGCGCCCCGGGCCGGTAGACCGGAGACGTCTCTGCCTGGGCTTAGGAACAGTCCCCCAGGTACGGAGGGGGAACGGCCACGCGTCAGGGGGACGCGCGCCAGGCTGTCCGATCCCCGACACCTCCCATGTGTATATTTACAAATTTAGCCTCCTCTTTCACCACGGAAGACACGACAGGTAACAGTATCCCTTGCTGTGCCTAGAGAGCATAGAAGCTAGCCGATACGGAGGCTGAGCGGGCTAACTGAGCATGGAATAGCGCGCACGGGCAGCCGAGCGAGAAGGCATGGGCAACCGGTAGACTGACACGTTTGCGTGGGAGGCGCCTTTCGTGCCTAGGTAGCGCGGAAGGAGCCCTGCCACGGTGGGCCATGCTCTGCTCCCGCAGTTGACTGAGCTCGAGGCAAGCTGGTGGCCTTCCGCGCTCCTAGGCATGGCAGAAGACACGTGTCATCTGCCCCGTATTCCACGGTAAGGGAGGGGACCAAATTTACAAATGCACGCATAAAGGATCTAGATTTGCAAATATATATATATATATATACACACACAAAGGGCTAGATAAGCGATGTGCCCCATGCGAGACTCCAAACCCAAACCCAACCATGCTCTCTCACCCTTATCAAAAATAAACTAATAATTTTTTTTTTAAATATGACTTTTTTCAAACTCAATTATAAAAATAGCCTTTTATCCATTCATAGAAGCGTCACGTGCGGCAAGTACCTACCGAGATACACTCTTCGGCAAGCCTTTGTGGTATTAATTACTCGCTTTAATTAGTTAATCATTTACATAATCACTAAATTAATCCTTTATTGATTAATTAATTGTTTGATTAATATTCAATAAATGTATTTTGCTTAATTAACCGGGTGCATTAAAACTGTCGAGGTAGCAATGCTCGGTTGGTGCTCATTCGTGTTATGGGAGCACAACAGGTGGTACATATCACTTGTCGACGTTTTCGTAGTCATAGATAAAATTATATTTGTAATTACATTAAAAAGTTTTAAAAAAGTTTATCCGAGGTTTAGAAAAAGTAATACTTCCAATAAAGCTCTCTCTCATCGGAGATAAAACTAGCGAATAACAAAGCTCTCTCTCTCCGAAAGGGCGAAACCTCTCGCTCGCACGCATGGACCGCGCTAGAAGCCGTGCCAGTTTTGCTATTTCAATGTGCAACTATTCAAGAGGGAGGAGTGTCTCTGCCTACTTTACCAACTTGGAACTCAACAAGTACGAGCTGCAAACTCTGCACGCCAAGGAAAGGCCCCTTCGTCCTACAGTTTTTAGTAATGCAGTTAGCTAGCAGCTGGCCTTGGTCATTGACATTTGACAACCAATCCATGATGAAAGAGCCAACTCAGCGCAGCATATACATGCAAATTAAATAACCAAAACATTGCTTTCTACTTGGACAACACATGTATATTAGGCAAAGGAAATGGCTAAAAGAATTCGTATACCTCAATCGCTAAGTTACAACAGCTACCATCACTTCCTCGCGAAAAACAAAGTACTACTCGGTCATCCAATAAGGCTGTATAATTGAGAAAGAAAAAACACGTGCACCTATATATAAAAAGTATTTTCTTCTCTGCACTACTAATACTTGGTCTTCAGACTTCAACACAGGAACATATTATTTAAGACAATACAAAAAATATGAGCATGTGAAAAAATAACGTCGGCCAATACAGATCTAGAAAGGAACGTTGCTGATGATAACTAGAAGAGGATAAAAGATCCGAAAATCCACTATATTTCCTTTTACCAAAGAATGCAGGCGTCCTCTATGCAAATGACAAAGGTGAATTGAAGGTTTGTATAAGATGGCACAATGTCCGAAAGAAGCTCAGCTTAACAATGAGAATAAACGTTTCCAGCACTAGATTGAAAAGGTTGCATGAAAAAAAATCCTCGATCGTTTTAGCGCTACAGGAAACGGAAATCTTTCGATGATCTGCTCGTTAAAAACAAATGGACGTCAATCATATTTTATATAACATCTAACACTATATGCATTGCACAAAATCAAATATAAAAGTATATGGAGTGTAGAAATGTATGTGCTATAGTAGCTTCGTTGTGTTGCTTCCTTCATAAGTTCTGTAGAGTAGAGTCAGTAGACTGTGATTTGTCCTATCCAAGTACAGTTCGAGCAAAATGATCGATTACCGAAATGTGTCAAGAAGACATGAACTACAAAATGAACAATGGTAACGACGTGACTAAGTAGTATCAAAATGGATATGCATCCATGCACATCATATCTACAGTTCTACACTAGTGTCGGACAAACCATCCACATCATGCACAACCTTGTATATGACTAGTTTGAGGTAGCTTGAGGATAACCTCGAACTAACAATTTCAAGGATACTCTCTTATGATGACGTATGTCATTCTCTATCCAACTCCACCTTTTTCCCTTTCTCCACCTCCCTTCTATCCTCTCTAACATAACAATTTTTAATTGAAAAATTTTAAATAGGAAGTTTCAACTCAAAATTTTCGACTTGGAAAAAAATAAATCAAAAATCTCAAATCAGAAAGTTTCAACTCAGAAAATTTGAAATTAGAAAGTTTCAACTCAAAAAAATTTCAACTCGAAAAATTTTAAATCCAAAATTATCAAATTAGAAAGATTCAACTAGAAAATTTTCAAATTTGAAAGTTTCAACGCGAAAAATTTTAAATAAAAAATTCTCAAATTAGAAGATTCAACTAGAAAATTTTCAAATTTGAAAGTTTCAACGCCAAAAATTTAAAAAAAAAAATTCTCAAATTAGAAAGTTTCAACTCGAAATGTTTTAAATCGAGAATTTTCAAATTAGAAAGTTTCAACTCAAAAAAAATTCAAATCGAAAAGTTTCAACTATGAAAACTTTCAAGTCCAAAACTTTCGATTAAAAAAACTATTGTTCAAAAAGTTTCAATTTAAAATTCAACTTGAAAAACTTTAGTCAGAAATTTTCAACACGAAATATTTGAAATTTGAAAGTTTCAACTCAAAAAAAATCAAATCGAAAAGTTTCAACTCCGGAAACTTTCAATTCAAAAACTTTCGGTTCAAAAAGTTTCTATTCAACAAACTTTTGGTTCGAAAAGTTTCGATTAAAAAACTTTCGAAAATGGATAAAAGATATTGTTTTAAAAAACTTGGGGAAAATTTGAAATTCAAAAACTAGTGTCAGTTTTAGGGGGAATGGAAAAGGGGATGTTGCCACGTGTCATGACGAGTGAGTCTTTGAGGGGAAAGGGAGTGAAGGAAAAAAAAGATGGTGGTGCCATTCGTCAAAAATAGAGGGCATTTGAATGGGAAGGGAAGTGGGGCAAATAAAAATGTGCAGCTATTTGTCACGAGAAGAGAGTCTTTGAGAGGGAAGGTGAGTGAGAAAAGAAAGAAAGTATTGTCACTTGTCATAAAGAGAGACACCCTCAAATTAGTAATTCTCCGCACCCTATTGGTACACATGACCAATTCTTATATGTTTTTCTTTTCCAAGCTAATAGAACTACTGCACAGAGCAGAAAGGGTTGAAGCTTTCTAGTGCTGTACTGTTGCGGACATGCTAGCCTATACGCAAATTCATATCAATCATTGAAAAAAAATCACGAAATCAAAGAGAAAGAAAACACGGATCATATTCAGTACACGCATAACGAACCATCAGTGTATATTGCTTAATCAAGAAATTAAATATATACATGCAGACGCAGTGTCGATTAGTTTTTCAATTTTGCTGACTGCTAAATCTAGAACAAAAAATTAACCCCTTAAGCTTAAGATTAAGCATGCAATCAGTCAAATAAATTAACCAACCAATGAACACTCACAATAAAGTTAATTAAGCAGTTAGTCCACGGACAATTTTTTTAATTAAGTTTCACAAAACCACTAGTTTTAGCTTATATTTCATAAAATTATATATTTTAGGAGAATTTATATCACAAAACTATAGGTTAGGTTTGTGATACAAATTCTTATAAAATCTATAGTTTTATGAAATAGAAAGTTAAACATGTAGTATAAGAAATTTGTCATGCATGTCAACCAAAGTATGCATCATGCTCACTTGTGTTGAGGGAGCTGTAGTCGTCAATACATGATGGCTGTCCGGCAGCATACACCGCGGACGGCGTCGACATCCCCGGCGCCCCGGCGCCAGCTACGACTTCTTGGCCAGCCTCGGCCACCGACACCACATCCCCTGCATGCACCGACGGCGGTGTAGGAGCCACGAAGACCGCCGCGGCATGGACGTCGTCCATGAAGCCCGCCGCGCCGGCGCTGGTCTGCCGGTACCTGTGCTTGAAGATCTCGGCCCTGACGGCCTCCAGTTCGGCCTCCAGCGCGTTCAACTGCTGCTGAAGCATCGAGATCGCGCCCATGCAGCCGTACACCGGGTCACGCAGCCGCAGGTTCGCCTCGTAGATCAGGCTGCTGGCCGCGTTGGCTCTCTCCGACTCGGCCACCTCCTAAAACACGTTGCACCGACCGAAGCCATTCACAAACACAGCACATTTTTTTTAAAAAAAAAACTCTTTTAAAATTGTTGGGTCGTACCAGGAGCATCTTGGAGACGTTGCTGGCGCCGAAGACCTTGTGGACGGCGGCGAACTTGTGGGGTTCGTGCGGGGAGAAGTAGGGGGCGAAAGGGCAATCCTGCGAGCAGCGCCGGCGGAGGAGCTTGCATGCGGCGCACGGGGTCACGGTGTTCAGGGCGCCGCCTTGGCCGAGGCGGCGGGGGATGTGGTTCTCAGTCGGTGAGGCGGCGACGGCGGTGTCCGGATCTCGCTTGATCTTCTTGCCGATCTCATCGAGTCTCTCCCTGGCGGAAGTCCAAAAGGCAGAGTTGCTATTTAGGGTTTGTTGCATGGAACTAAGGAGGGTGAACCTTAATTAAGGGGTGAGATGCAAACCATCATGGTAAAATTCTAACCATGAGAACAAGAAAAGGCACTACTATTATTTGTCTCTTGATTAACCTTTCAAGCAACAGGAATAGATCAAAAGCACTTCCTACATTCTTTTGGAGATAAGACATCGAGAACTTTGAAAGGGGGAAGAAATACACAAGCAGCGAGCATAAGAGGATGAAATTAGCTGAAGGCAGCTTCTACTTGTGGTGGCCTCTTACCTTTCCGTGGACATTGAGGCATGCTCTCCTGTGCTTGCGAGGAGGAGATGGGCAAGCACAAGAGAATGAGGGGAAGGGGAGAGGCAGGCAGGGATCGAGAGGCATGGAAGTGTAAAATTTGGAATTGCAAGGAAAGAAAGAGTGCTTAAAAGGCAAGGCATTAATGAGGGGGATGGGCCTAAAGCATGTACATGCAATTGGTAGTAAGTCAATGGGCAGGAGAGGTGAGGAAGAAATGTTGATTAGTTGGCCTGGCTCCCTCCCTCCCTCCTGTGTCCCTGCTGGTGTTTCTGCTCATGTCAAGGGAATGAAATGCTGTTGAAAGGGCGAAGCTACCTGGGCATGCATCTGGCGCAACCACCGCACCGTTTTTTTCTCCTAGTGTGTGACTACTAGTATCAGTTACAACATCTTCAGTTTCCAAGTTTTCAGTGCCATTCGGGAAGCCAGCTGGGACTTTTCCCATTGATTTTTTTGATGTGTGGATGTGTATACAATTGGCGTTTGATTGTTTTTGGAGATTAGTCAAATTTTCTTCCTTCGTATCAATATCCAACAATAGAAGCACACACATCTCCAAGCACATCTAATGTCAGAAAATTCGACTTACGTCTAGGCACATGATAATGATCAAAAACCGAATTTTTAGGCTAAGTTAGAATGTGTTTACGACTTTTATATGTCCACGTAGTTTCCAGAATTACCCATTCAGTTTCTAAAAATTCGTTTCACATTAGCAGTTTCGTCCGTTGGTTCCATATGATTTCTTAAGATTTGAAATCCGGTTTTAGCTTGCAAGAGAAAAGGAGGGGATTCTCAACAGAAGAAAAAAAAAAGAAAAGAAAAAGGGAGGAAACACTTGGCCGAATCGCTTAGGAGAGGTATTGGGCTGTATTTCTTTAGGGAGAGGGCTAATGTTGGCTTTTTTTTACATCATCGTAAGTTCGATGCAACTCATTGGCCTTCCAATGGATTACTTTTGGGCAAGCTTTTCCATGTCCTAGGCTCAAAGCCTTAAAGGGCCCAACGTCCACTGAAGCCTTTTTTTTTTTCTAGCTAAGACATCAGACTGGGCTGCTGGTTGCTATGCTGGGCCAGGCCATCAAACAGAATGTCAAATAGAATCCCCCCAGACGTAAAATTTTGCAGGCAACCTGATCAAAACTTTTGAACCACACAAAATGCAATTTGTAGTGTTTCTGAAGAAAGTGATTTGAAATCGAATAAGAGTTGGAATAAACTCAAGAGATTACGATTTGAGCTCTTCTACGGTATACTAAATTCAATATGAACAGTTCGTTCTTTTAAATCCAATGAGTAATGGAAATACTCTTAAAAAATCAACGACTAGATCTAATTTCTATTATCTTATTATATACTACTGGTATAATTCAGTGTAAAATTTCTCTTGTGATACAGGGATTACGCAGTCATACTTACGATCAACACACGTCTAGTCCCCAGAAGACGGTGGTACTGATCAGAATTAGTGCGCGCGTGCATGGGGCAGCACGTTCACATCAACGTCCACAGGCACGAGACGATCAATTCGAGAACTATTCCAAGCCATGCATGAATTGGTTCTCTTGATGGTGAGATGCTGTACTTCCTAGCTAGCTATCTAGTTTAGGTGCATACTGCATGGTACTCACTCCATGTGACACAGGGGACAAATTCTTAATGTCCACCTAACTGATTACTAGCGTAAGATGGAGACTACACAGATACGATGCGAAACGTAAATCCGAAGTTGTTCTAATCCGCCGAAACAAATGTGGGCGCCTGCATTACTAGGCAGCACCATGCATGCATGGATATATATATCATATATGTGACCCTTACGCATACAGACACAAGTCCGATTCCAGGGGGCCTTACTTGCTCTGTTGGTTAGTCCTCTGCACAGTCTCAAGGGACGTGCAGATTAAGCTCAGCAGCCAGATGCGACAAACCATCACTCACACTTACCCTAGCTAGCTAGCTAGTAACCCTACCGCCCTAACAGGTCATGCATGATCCGTAACTACTAGATCTAAATATGTATCTTAACTCTTGTCCATAGTCAGCTTAGCCAAGGCTAGTGTTAGGGTTCAGAGACGCAAAGAGACGGGATACAAGATTTAACGTGAAAACCTAATGAAGAAAGAAATAACCATATGAGACAAATCTACTATTTCGTTCTCTCAATTTATATGTACATGGGGGTTGGCTTTATATTGCTAGATGAGTCCGAGTCGTATAGGATTTGGACTCCTATTTGGATATTTGAGAAATCTTTATCTCTAACAAACCTCTCCTTGATTCAAAATCCATAATAAAATTGTCTCCGAAAAATCCCAAAGGGTATGAAAGACTGTAATAGTCTAATCCAAACGCTTCTTGCGAAGCAAAATTGAGAAGACAACCAGTAAATCCAAACACACAGCCATCAGTAAAGCAGACGAAGAAATCTAGATCTTCAACGATTCATAATCCCAGTAAAGCCTGAGTTTGTGTAACTGACCTACTGAAACAAATGCTCAATCATCAAACGACATAAGCCAAAACATCACCTGTGGTGCTTGATAGATAGCGAAGAACTTATACCATATATTTTTGACATGCTCCACCTGGAACATAAAATTTGGCAAACAATGCTCATTGAAACACTAACTTGCATGTGTAGTCATCACGTATATCAAACTGTCGACTTCAAAGATAATTAAAATCTATGATATGGTTAAAACTGCTCCTATAAAAATGTCGATATGAAAGAAAAACTCTCGTGTCATTAATAGAGTATAACTTGCAGTACACCCCTCATATCGAGTTATGACAGCTGGACAACATTGTACTATTCACGCAGAAGCAAACTCCTTACAATTCAATCCTTCATCTCAAACTGATATTAGACCAAAACCTTCAATTTTAAACAACAAAACTCCGAAAAGTATAATGTTGGCTACCATTAGGTGTTATCAAATTCCTCAGAATTATAATGGTCGCGGATGATGATCCTTGGACATGCCAAGAACCAGGGTACCAAATCTCGCCGAATTTCGGCGAAATTTTGGATTTCGGACCACCCCGAAATCTAAAGTCCCGGCCGAATTTTTTTAAAAAAATTCGAAATTGCTACAGTAACCCAAAATTTCGGTTTTTCTCGCCGAAATTTCGCGTTTTTTGGTCGGTTTTGGCACTTTTAGGGCCGTATTTGGTCAAATAACCCTTAGGAAAGTCATCTCCTATGAAAATTTGTTGAAAAACCGATTTTTTTAGATATTTTAAAATTTTGGTAGAAACACTCTCAGATTTTTATAAAATTTTACAAGCTTGATAATGAGCTGAAAATTTTATGGTACTATATCTAGTAGATTAGGATCACACATAAAAAATTAAAAATAATTTAACTTCATTTTCTATCTTTAAAAAATCAAAAACAGAATGAACATAATTGGGACAGTTATATTGTCAGAATTTTATAAATTTTCTTGAGTGTGATTATGATCTAAATTTTTTGTGAGAGATTAATAATTTCATCAGTAACATTATATAATTTTTTAAAAAAAATTAAACTTTTTTTTGGTCAATCAAATCTATGTAAGCATTGAACTTCGTTTGTTATATTATATTTCAAAAATCAAAAAGAAAAGAACATTATTTTATAAATTCACTGAGTGTGATCATGATTCAAACTTTTTATTAGATATTAATCACTTCCTTATCACCATTATTTAAAATTTTAAAAAATTTAAACATTTATTTATTGCTAAAGCAAATCTATGTATTGATCATCAGACTTTTATCAAGATGTAGCACTGTCTGAATTTTTAAATATTATTTTAGAATGATAATAATATAAAAATTTTAAATAAATATTTATGTTACATCAGTACCATCCACAAAAAATTTAAAAAGTTTTTAACGTGGTTTAGATGATTTTTCATTTTGTTCAAGTTTGCCGGTAAGCCTTTTAACAGGCGGTAAGTCTTTACTTTCAATTTTTAAAAATTCATACAGTTTGATCATCATCTAAAAATTTTATGAGAGCATTAGAGATACATCATAACAATTCAAAAAAAATTCAAATGTTTATAACGTGTTTTGAACCATTTTGCATTCGGTTTAAAATTGTCGGTCAACGTTTTATCAGGACAGTAGCAATGTTTGAATTTTTAAAAATTCCACAGACTTCAGAATAATCTAAATTTTTTAATAAAATATCATCAATGTGTCAGGACTCTCCAAAAAACATTTAAAAAATTTTAGACATATTTGGCCCAACTTTTTTCCGTTGCAAAATACCCAAAAATTCGGGTATTTCGCCCGAAATTTCAGGTTTTTTCGCCGAATTTCGGGATTTTTCAAATTCAAATTTCGTTCGAAATTTTTCTCAAATTTCAAAATTTCACCGAAATCTCACGATACGGCCAGGGACGAAATTTATTCCGAAACCGAATTTTCAAACCTTGCCAAGAACTGATAGCGCACCAATGTTGGATTCTGAACAGCTCCTTGCACTCCCCAACAAGCCCAATCCGAGGTGCCCACGTGAGACGAACGGCCCTCAATGTGGTGCGGAGGCAGGGTTTGAAAAATCAACGAAAATCGTTTGAAAATCGCGATTTTCGATTGTATCGGTCTGGCTCGAGATTTAGAACCGATCCAACTCAAATTAAAAAAATATGGGGAATCTGAAAAAAATTATCCAAAAGTTCTCTAAAATTAGTGTTGATATCTTTTTTGCATCTGGCATACAATTGTTTTTGAAAAACTGAATTTGGGAAATATTTTCGAGCAAAACTGAATATATATAATAGAAAAAAAAGAAAAAAATCGCAAATCAGTCAGTAATTCATGATTTAATTGAGCTATCAAATAGTGTTATAAAATTTTCAAAATGTTTATGTGAGGTCCTGAGGCAATGCTCATAATTATGTAAAATTTTTAGATGATGATCAGACATGTGGATTTTTATAAAATTATGATAGTGCAACTGTCTTTGTATATGCGCTCTTCTGTTTTTTATTTTCTAGGGGAAATAAATGAAGTCTAATATTTCTAAATTTTTTAATAAATGATCCTTGGGTACTTCTTATGATATCATTAAAATTTCAGAGCATGATCAAGATTTTAATTTTTATAAAAATATGATAGTTCTTGTTCCTTTTCAATAATTACTGTTTTTATTTTCAGAAGCAATAATGAATTCAAAAATTATGAAAATTTCTCTGATGTATTTTATAGATTAATTGGGATTTATTTAGATTTTTTGAAGTTTTTTCCAATTTTTCTTGATTTTTTTCTAATCCTTGCATATGCCGATTTTTGATGTAAACTAGTTGAAAATCGGACAAAATCAGTTGAAAATCGAACAAAATTGATCGAAAATCAAAAATAAAAAACCGGTCCTTGAGTGTGCCCGATTTAGGTAGAAAATCAAACAAAATCGGTCCAACTGGTCGGCTTTCATTTTTTTTCGCCGCTTTTTGACCGTCGAATTCAAAAAATTTGACTTTGCAATTCGTTCATTTTCTACCGTTTTTTGACGAAAATCAATACCGATGGGGTGACGATTTTCCAACTCGGCTCGATAATGTAAACCTGTGTGAAGGTGCATGTTTATGGGGAAACCGAGCAGACAACGCAGGCAAGGGAGCTAGTTAACTGATCCTTGAAAGCTAATTGATCCTTAGGTTACAAGCAAATTTACTGCCAAGAATGGATCAATTATACTACAGCTGCTGCTGCTGCTACACTACTCCAGCTATCAAATTTGTCTGGTCAGGAGATACAAATATAGATTTCTGATTTGAAAAGCTTGCATTGAACAATGAGTGAGTTACTGCTAGCTGGTAGTGCTGGTGGTGGTCGCTGATCTTGATGGCATATCCGTCGGCAGCACGTACGTACGTACGTACGGGAGTTCTGTCGATCCAACTCGAGCTTAATTCAACGCCTATTGGTGCACCTTGAATCGCCCATGGCGACGTCGCGACGACCTCCCACGACTTAACTTTCATACCAAGAGATCGACTGGAGCAGACACGTTAACATGCCCCAAATTTGCTCTGTGTAACGAGCAGGAATGATTCGGCCGTTCGTCTTCCATTTATGTTTAAGGATTCCGGTTCGCGCCAAGACTTGATGGGGTCCCAGTGAACAGAATTCTGGAGAACGACTGTGCAGTGCAGTACTAGTTAGTTGGCCATCAGACAGATCTTTTTCATATGATAGTAGGGTGTCCGTACGTTGCAACGAAATCTTAAAAAGGGTGACACATATAAATAGAAAGTATCCTAAATCATACAGTAAAATACAATTTCTTTCATGCACATATCAAGCGGAGCATATATGGGCAAACCAGTAAATAAATCAAATTATAAACAAATGTTTTATGTTGAGTCTCGTCCATTATGAATACAAATAAAACATCTTTCAGTTGTATTATAAGATATCTATGATGTAAGAACTTTGTAAACGACATTCTTGTTAAACGTCTCATTTGAATTGAAGCGTCTATCTTTTGCAGCATAGCAAATATTTTAATATTGCTCGTAGAAATAGCTTGTGAGAGTGCGATGTAGAGTTGTCCATGAGAGAATCAGATCGAAGAGATAGAGACATACATTTAGATAGTTTGACCATGTGCCTCGCAAATGATCACAACGATTTGTTTCTATATAAAAAGAAAGAAGGATTATCCACATGGCGACTATTACTTTGATTATCACTTTAAGCTTTATTAGTTTTTGGGCAAAAAATCACTTTGAGAAATGCATTATTAACCATCCATCAAAGTAATATATGTATTTAAGCAGGGCAATTAACTTCAAACTTCTTGAATAATTAATGACACTCCTAACACTAAATATATGCAAACCATTGGAAATGAGCTTTAAGACAGATTAATTTTCACTCCCATTTAGCTTCACTGATTTAGCAATTATCATAATCTCATACCACACATACATAAGGCTCTCCTCTACGGAAGATATATGAGACATGCCAAAATCTCCATGGCAAACATAGCTTCCATGGATAAAACTATGCGTAGAACCATTTTTCGTTGTTTGCCATGTATAGAACTAATTTGTGTTAGAAATTTTTTGAACTGATCTAAGATATGTTATAAACATAGTATGAATCATAAAGCCTGATCTTGTAGGTGGGGAACAAGATTTCATCACAGTGCTAGTTCCTCCTAGAGATATTGTCTACCGTTGTAGACTCACCTTCAACCACACCAACCAAAGATCAGAATAACACAAACCCAAGAGGACAAAAAATACAGAGCCGATTGGACAACAAAAAACAACCGATTTTCATACAGAACACATCAACTCAAGCTCAATTGGGCTTTTTAGTTGATGTGAAGCACACCTAGTGGTGGTTGTTCTGATCTATTGAAATGTTCTCTAAGTATACACACAATGCAGAAGGGAAGAAAATCCATAGATGTTCTAGTAATAAAAAATGACAGTATACTTGACACTTTTTATATTAACAATGATGTTATATTAATCCTACAACACAATTATATTGTCATATACTGAATAAATATGGAAGGTTCTGTCATAAGAAAGAAAAGTGAAAAGATGTAGATAATTGTATCGAACTTTAGCAATACATCACCAGCTCAGCCCACCATTCATGTTTCCTTTTCAATAGGTAACGTGGATTTCAATTAATGAGAAATTATCTAATTTTTGTACATTTTCATTGTAATAAAATTGTAACGACGGAAGAATGTTCTTCGTCAAATCAGTTTGCTTCCTACGTTTGCTTTGTGCTTTTTAATAACTAATCAGGTAATTATGCAAATATAACATGGAGGCCATGTTCCCCCTGATAAACAATAATAAAGTTTAGTTCCTATAGACTGCAGTACTATAACAACCATTTCCTAGTTTTCATCTAGATATTAACGTAATCAGCTATTAAACAACAAAGTAATGGTTCCTATGAATGCCAATTGCTAGCCTTCCAAATTGATCACAGTTTTGACTTGTTGGCTACCAAATCATAGAAGAAAGTAGATAAAAAAATATAGGACAGTAAATTAGCTAAAAGTAATAAACATGGACTCACCACAGGAGAAAGGGAGAAAGTAAATGTAACCAATTTTTCATCTAACAAATCACTGAAAACAAACTCAACTCCTAATTGAACATTCATCCTCACACGAACTGCCAACTACTCCCATCATGGTCATCACTGTAGAGAGCCAATCAATGCAAGGGAAGGGGACAGAAGAAAGGAAGGCCCCTCTTCTGCCACACCACAATGTTGGTGTGCTCTTCCTGCTACAGTGCTAATGCTCCTCTTCCCTATGACCAAGGCGCAATTTCTAGTTCAGACTCTGTTCTCTAGCAAGGGTCGCCGCCTCCTCCTCCATTGCATTCGGCTCTGACCTTGAGAAGTACCTAGGCTTGTAGGCTGGCCTCGGAGGTGGGGGAGGTCGTCGGCGAGTGGAGAGGCAAGCGCGGCTGCAACCTCCTTTGTTGCGCTTCTTCACCGCTCCACATCCGAGCTTCGGTGGTAGCCGCATAGATAGGATTTAGGACTCAGTTGAGAGCGCTCGCACCGCCCACTTACCTCCATGCTGATACCGGTCCTTCTCCTCGTAGCTTGTAAAGGGCTAATGTTGGGGGGTGGTGGAGAAGGAGAATCGGGAGTGGGAGGCGGCAAGATTTGAGAGTGAGAGTTGAGCATGCCGGATCGAGGGAGGGGGAGGTGGTGCAGCGTCGAGGTGGTTTGAGATGGAAGACGTCATAGCTAAAGTGGTTCGGGCCGTGTAAGTCCGTGCGAAGATGAGAGGAAGAGGCGAGAAGATCGGATTAAATCCCCTTCCATCTTACCCATTCGTGCCAGATCTAACGGATCAGGTGTTCTGAAGAAAAACGAACGACCACCACCAATTTCTAATCTAAAGTAGTAGAGATACTGTCGCGCTGGTTAATTAAGCGGCAAACCTGGCTAAGCGCAATGCATGCAGAATAGGAACACTTCAACATATATAAACCAAGTAAAATTCAAGTACAAGTTACTAGCAGGGTTCCAAATCTTACCGAAATTTCATGATTTTTCGCCGAGATCTCGTTCTCTGGACCAGGACGGTATGTAGGAGTGCTGACCGAATTCGAAAATTCAAAAAAAATTGATTTGCTATAGTAATCTCGGTTTTCTCTGCGAGATCTCGCACTAACCGGCCGGTATCTCACCTTTTTTAACCGAAATTTGATGTTTGACCACCGGATTTGACCGAAAATTGACCAATAACCCTTAATAAAGTCATCTTCTATGAAAATTTGTTGAAAAACCGAATTTTTGAGACATTTTCTAAAAACTTTAGAAACACTATCAAATTTTTATAAAATTGTACATACTTTCTCTTGAACTAAAAAATTTATGGTACTATTATAATAAGTGTAGTATAATACATAAAAATTTCAAAAATAATTTAACTTCATTTGTTATCTTTAAAACAATCAAAAACAGAATGAATATAATTGGGAAAGTAACATTGTCAGAATTTTATAAATTTTCTCGAGTATGATCATGATCCAAAATTTTTATGAGAGATTAATAATTGACTCATTACCATTATATAAAATTTTTAAACTTTTTTTGTTTTCTCAATCAAATCTATGTATGTATTGAACTTCATTTTTTATATTTCAAAAATCAAAAACAGAAAGAACATAAATGATATACTGTACTTGTAAGAATTTTATAAATTCACTGGAGCATGATCATGATTCAAAATGTTTATGAGATCTTAATAATTTCCTTATAACCCTTATGCAAAATTTTCAAAAATTTTAAACATTTTTTGGTTTCTAAAGCAAATCTATATATTGATCATTAGGTTGTTACGAGGACTTATCACTCTCAGAATTTTTGGAACTCCTTGAAGGTTGATAATTAGATGAAAAATTTTTAGAAACATTTTTGCTAAATTAGGAACCTCTAAATTTTTTTTTAAAATTTTCTAATGTGGTTTGTACCATTTTTCATTTGGTTGAAGTTTGTCGGTAAAGCTTTTATCAGCACAGTAGCACTGTCCGAATTTTAAAAAATTCATGAAGTTTGATTATCATCTAAAAATTTTATGAAAACATTATTGATGCATCATAACCATTCAAAAAAAATTTCAAAATTTTATAACGTGGTTTGTTTCTTTTTTCATTCGATTCAAACTTTCCGGTCAGTGTTTTTTCAGGACAGTTGTAATGTTTGAATTTTTTAAAATTCCTCAGATCTTATAATTATCTGAAATTTTTATGAAAACATAACTGATGTGTAAGGAACCTACAATATTTTTTTAAAACTTTTCAACGTCGTTTGATCTATTTTTCGCTCGGTGCAATTTTGCCAAGATCTCGGCAAAACCGGCGAAATTTTGGTTTTCTCGGTAGAAAAAAATTCGGATTTGAATTTTTGTTTTTGTACTTCGTCCTAAATTTATCTGAAATTTTTAAATCTCGCTGAGATTTCGTTCTCCGGTAATTGACAAAATTTGAAGTGAAACCGAGATTTTGAACCTTGGTTGCTGGCACGTAGATGTATTTGTGTACGGGGAGCAAACTGGACCACGGATACCGAGGAGACACTGTTGTAACTGCCCTAAAGGCCTAAA
Source organism: Otatea glauca (assembly GCA_036346275.1). Classification (NCBI taxonomy): domain Eukaryota; kingdom Viridiplantae; phylum Streptophyta; class Magnoliopsida; order Poales; family Poaceae; genus Otatea; species Otatea glauca. The sequence continues at coordinate 42,351,253 of CM070712.1, read as the reverse complement.
CATTGAGTTTGTTGCAAGAGCCCTGTCGAGATTGGTTGTATTGGGCGACGTTATGGGCTCGGTCTATCAGAATTTCAGAAGTAGCGGTCTTGCACTACATGCTTTCTATGACCTGTTTGTTCGAACTTTTTTTAAGGATTAAAAACTAAGAAAATTAAGTCTAAATAAAGGGATATTTTTTAATTTGACTTTTTCAAAAGACATAAGACTTTGTATAACAAAAATCATTGGAGAGGTGCTTTTTGTCTTATTAAGGGTTGGTTTTAGATTAATATCACTAAAGTTATTGGATTTTGAGAATCTATAGTTCTATTGCCGAACTATGATTTGTTTTGTCGGTAGTGGCCCAAACGGCTACCAAGAGGGATGAGGTATAGTAGTGTTTACTAATTCTTTTATTAATTTGAATTGATTCTTAATTGATTCGATTTAGGAATTTAAAATTACGAGGCTAAGATGTTAGAAATCTTGATATGCAAAGGGCTCCTAAAAGGGCATTCGGTAAAATTACTCACTTTTACTGCATATAGAAGCGGACTGCTTTTAAAATATTTAAGCTAAAAAACTAACTTTAAGCTATAAACGTAAGACCAAGTAAACATGGCCTATAATGGATTGCCGCTGAATGGTTTAATGTGTAGGAGTACTGCTGGAGTGTCGGTATATTATTACTAGAGACTTTTTACTTTCTATGAAAGATGCCGAAATTTACATACTTACCGAGTTGGACCAGTACGTGATGGATTTGTTGCGAACCCCAGGCCCGTTCAGGACAGACATACTTTCCAGGTGTATCAGTTAGTCACCGCGCAAGTGTTCTGAAGCATTTCTGCATCGCAAGAACCATCATGCATACATCTAACCGAGACGCATATAGATTAGATGAACAACCTGCATGCTCCCCAGCATAAGAAAAACAATTGGTCTTCATACTCGGTCTATGTGCTGCACCTTCATTTGATACTCGGTCGAACTTGGTACATGTGCTGCACCTTCATTTGATTCGATGATGATCATCACCTAACATTTCCTTCTGTTGCCAGTGCCGGGTGGATTTCTGCCATGCAGTTCATACTTCAAACGTACTCGAAAGGGGAAATGGACTGTTCATGCTCTGTAATAAGGTTTTTTCCCCCTTCGTTTCTGACTTTCTGTAATTAATTGCCCATATGGGGGTGTATATATGTAACCACACTAGTGTAGTACGTACGAGGTACGACAGATGTTACATTAGTATACGATTTAATTCAAACCATTAGTGAATCGATCACTTTCATTAAAAGCCCAAACTACTACTATTTCATCGTGCATTCTCTTAATGAATGCAGCTACATGGTAATGAACTAATGATAGGATATACAGTAAACGCACCAAAGGGAATCAACTAAAAATTCCAGCGTCCAACTGCCAGTAAATTCGACTTACATTTAAAAAATAACATGCGTCTAGGTAATTAGCAAAACCGGGAAAGCAAAATAATGATATTACGCATCCTTTTTACCCCCGAAATAATAAAGAACCAAACAACGAAACATCAACGAAAGGTTACAAAGACGTGAGCTCCCATCTGTAAGCACAATCAACACAAGAATAAGTTCCATACAACACTAGGCAACAACAAACGGTCGGCCTGCTGAAGACAAAACGCTAAACAAGTGATCTGCAGACAAACAATTTGTTGACATCTTTCGCAACCATAATAAACCACACTTATCCTGTTATAGTCCTCTCGGTGGTACCACACCTGAGAGCGATCTACAGCCAACTATCGTCGTGGCTGCGGCTCCCCAGGCCGCGAAATCGCAGCAGCATCCATGGGCTCGGGCGCTCCCCGGAGCACATCACGCTACTCTTCTGGGCCGCGGACTCCTTATCGTGGTGGTGGTGGTGCTCGCCCCTCTCCGTGACCACCGAGGAGAACAACCACCGGCTGGACGACGAGACCTGGACCGACGACGGCGCCGACCACCGCCACGCCTTCCCGAGGGTGATCGGCCGGAAGATGCCGGCGATGAAGCCGATCTTGATCCGCTTGAGCCTGTACCACTTCTTGCTCTTTGCCTTGCTCTTCGGAGGACATGGGGCGGTGGTCACCTTGCTGCTGCCGTGCCTGAGCAGGTACGACGGTGGTGGGGTGATGGCCGGGAGAGCGCCGGCGGCCATCCGGGAGAGGTCGACCTTGGGCGTTCCGGGCTGCGACTCCCAGACGAACGGCACCGAGCCCGGCTCCGCCCAGTAGTACCGGAAGGAGGGGTTGGCCGCGGAGCTCTCCTTGGTGAGGAGACGCTCGTAGAACTTGCCGTCCTGCTTGATCCGGAGGGGGCTCTGCGGCAAGATGCTCCGGAGAGGGCTTTGAGGCCGCGCCAGCTCTGCGGCGCCGTTGGGGGGCATATCTCTATCTCTCTCTCTCTCTCTCTCTCTCTCTCTCTCTGATGACGAGCGGGATAGCTAGCTCGATCCTGTGTTGCAGACTTGCGGTGTATATTTTGCATATGTAGTTGGAAACGACGCAACGTCTTATATAACGGATCTTGCTTGTTGGTTGGCTGGCACTTTTCGTACTTAAGTTACGTACGCTTGCTAACGATCGAGCCGAGCGCGCGCTATGTTGAGCACTGCAGGATGGATCGATGTATGTACACACGTTCTCACCGAATGACACGACGGCACGAGCGGGGGAAACGCTAACGCACATGCATGGACCAATAATCGTCCGGTTCTCGAGTACCATACCCTTGATCACTTACGTACTACGAGTTATCCAAATAATCCTTTAATTGCAAAGATGCATGCTTAATTAAGCAAGTTTTGGTAGTGATTCTAACAATGCGAGCGGTCTTGATAGAAAGGAACTCTAGTGTTCCGGAACGAGACTAAGTGCATGTTTGTTTTTACTATGGATTGTGGACGAGATCAAGCAAGAGTGCGCTATGTGGGTGGATTGCGTGGTGCTGCTGCAGCATTACAGTGTATTTTTATTGAAATATGTTGTTTGTTTGTCGCCTTCTTAATAAAAAGGGGCACAAATCTTCTTGGCAAGGCGACATTTTGGGAGTCTCTGCTAAATTTAAAATTAGACTATAAGCTTAATAAAAGTTAATTACTAAAATAATTATTTGATATTATAGTTGTAGTACAATTTTGTCGGCGTTTCGAGCGCCGGCAAATAAATTTGTAAGTCTAAGGGGCTGCGCGTTCCCGCTCCCTGAATGGTTAGACCCTGGAGTCCAAGATGTATCTTGGTTCGGGCCAAGGTCCCTACTCCAGATCAGGCGTTGGTGTTGTATTCATCAAAAGTGCGGATGATCGCACCGAGTTTTTTTACAAGCGAGAGGTGGAGCCTCAACACTAGAATGATCTAAACTTAGCTCTCGAAGGAGAAGAAAAGGAAGAAGAGGAAGAAGAGGAAAAGCTCTCTTGTAGCTCTTACTCGCGCCTGTTAGGAGGTTCCCGCCTCCTTTATTCAAGACGGCGCAGGTTACATCGAGAATTGGCGAAGTGCGCCAGGCGAGCTACTTCTAGGGGCTTCGCTTTGCCCGCCGTCGCCAATCGCTCACCGATCGGTCGCTTGTTCGCCGATCGTCGCCGCTCTTGAGCCTATCTTTGGGTCGGTGGTCTAGCTGGTCAGAGCGGTTAGGTAATCCTCCGGGAAGTGGCGTAGCTGCTCTCTGTGATCCATGTGGGTGCTGACGTGGTCGCGTGTGACGTTGGAGTTGCCTCGGGAGAGAGCGTGTCCTTGCACTGTGGGTGGCTGGCTGATGGGACAGGAGACGTGGCTTCAGCAGCTATCAAATCGTCTTGGGAAGGGACCACCGGCCCTCGCTCAGTCACTTCGAATGACCGTTCGTGGGGCACGTGGCCTTAGGTTGACACGGACTCCGGCGCGCGACGCGCCCCTCGGCGGGATTATCATGGTTCGGTCGGGCCGGGATCCGTCTGCTGCGGGGTCGGAACCTCGCTGAAGTCGGAGTCGCGGGATCCCATCCGCCGCGGGGTCGGGAACCTCGCTGAGTCGGTCGGGGATCCGCCCCACCGCGGGTCGGGAACCTCTGAAGTCGGAGTCGGGGATCCGTCCCCGCCGCGGGGTCGGGAACCTCTTGAGTCGAGTCGGGACCGGTCGGGAATGGTCTCCTGAATGGTCTCGTAGGCATTTGGGTAGCGGTAGGGGCGGCTGCTTAGGCCGGGCCGTATTCGAGGCCGCCGCTTGCTTTCTGGGCTTTGCTTGTTGCAATTGGGCCGTTGGTGCACCTGCTTTATGAGTATTCGCCAAGAGTTTCGAACCTCCAATCGAGTTCGCGGACTCGGTTGGGGTTGAGCTTGATCGATCCGCTCAACTAGGTGGGCCAACGGGCCTACCGCTTTTGCCGGGCGTGCCTCAACGCATCCGACGCCCGCCGGATTACGTTCCTGAGGTATGCGAACCGCGGGAGCCTCTTAATTGCTTCGTTGTGCGCGCCGCGCACGGCTAGGTGTGTTTTTGCTCGTTCGTCTTCTTGACCGCTTCGGGTTCCGGTGGTGGGCGCTTCGTTTTCCTGCGCCGGCATTTATTCCTGAGTCGTTTGATCTTCCTTCGAATGGGTATATAAGGGCGCCACGGGTTGCTCGAGCGGCAGACTCTTAGACGAGAATCCTTTCCTTCTTGAAATGTGTTCAAGACACCCTTTAGTCTTCAGTTTCGGTGATGACATCGTGGTGGAAGAGGAAGACCCTTTGAACGAGCTTTGGGTTGAGTATGATCGGCGATAGCGAACTCCCAAAGAGAGAAGAAGTAGCTCGCGACGTTGTCGCCGCTGACGCGCTACTTGAGCGATCCGAGGCTTGGAGTGGCAAGGGGCCCTCCTAGAGGCAATGGCGCGAGGGCGCCGATTGCGAGGGCGCGGCCGCGTCGATGTCGGCAACAGCAGCGGCGGCATGCCATTCCGCTACTGTGGCTTCACCTTTGACGACGGGCAAGGGCCTACCAAAGAGTCATCTCCAACGACCTCAGTCCACCGACCCCAAAGTCCATCCGTCGGCGAGCAAGGGCCTACCGTCGGCGTTGTCGTAGGGAGTTTTAGAGTCCGGTGTAGATAGAGAGTCTTGCGTGTGCCTCATGTAAAGTGGTGTAAAGTTTTGAGCTCACGGCTTTTAATGAAATCCTTTTTTTCTCTCTATGAATGACTTCATGAAGGAGTTAGCTTTGCTTGTTCTCGCTTTGATCACTCGGCGCTAGAAAGTTCGCGATCGGTTTCGAGTGGTCGGACGTCGCGAACTCGCGGTTTGTTCCTCAAGAAATCTTCCTTTGCGCTCGCTTTGGCGCCAGTAGCTAGTCGGTGCCTTGGTCGGCAAGGATGAGCGGATGCCTTCGGAAGTTTTAGTGCCCGAGTGCCTTGGTCGGCAAGGACGACCGGATGCCTCCGCGAGGTTCCGGTGTCCGAGTGCTCGTTTAACGTCGTAGCTGGACGCTGCCTTAGTCGGCAGGGCGGCCGGATGCCTCCGCGAGGTTCCGATGTCCGAGTGCCTTGGTCGGCAAGGACGGCCGGATGCCTCCGCGAGGTTCCGATGTCCGAGTGCCTTGGTCGGCAGGGCGGCCGGATGCCTCCGCGAGGTTCCGGTGTCCGAGTGCCTTGGTCGGCAAGGACGACCGGATGCCTCCGCGAGGTTCCGGTGTCCGAGTGCCTTGTCGGCAAGGACGACCGGATGCCCCGCGAGGTTCCGGTGTCCGAGTGCTCGCTTAACGTCGTAGCTAGACGCGCCTTAGTCGGCAGGGACGACCGGATGCCTCTGCGAGGTTCCGTGTCCGAGTGCTCGTTTAACGTCGTAGCTAGACGCTGCCTTAGTCGGCAAGGACGACCGGATGCCTCCGCGAGGTTCCGATGTCCGAGTGCCTTGGTCGGCAAGGACGACCGGATGCCTCCGCGAGGTTCCGATGTCCGAGTGCCTTGGTCGGCAAGGACGACCGGATGCCCCCGCGAGGTTCCGGTGTCCGAGTGCTCGTTTAACGTCGTAGCTAGACGCTGTCTTAGTCGGCAAGGACGACCGGATGCCTCCGCGAGGTTCCGATGTCCGAGTGCCTTGGTCGGCAAGGACGACCGGATGCCCCCGCGAGGTTCCGGTGTCCGAGTGCTCGTTTAACGTCGTAGCTAGACGCCGTCTTAGTCGGCAAGGACGGCCGGATGCCTCCGCGAGGTTCCGGTGTCCGAGTGCCTTGGTCGGCAAGGACGACCGGATGCCCCGCGAGGTTCCGGTGTCCGAGTCTTGGTTTAACGTCGTAGCTAGACGCCGCCTTAGTCGGCAAGGGCGGCCGGATGCCTCCGCGAGGTTCCGGTGTCCGAGTGCCTTGGTCGGCAAGGACGGCCGGATGCCCCGCGAGGTTCCGGTGTCCGAGTGCTCGCTTAACGTCGTAGCTAGACGCCGCTTTAGTCGGCAAGGACGGCCGGATGCCTCCGCGAGGTTCCGGTGTCCGAGTGCCTTGGTCGGCAAGGACGGCCGGATGCCTCCGCGAGGTTCCGTGTCCGAGTGCTCGCTTAACGTCGTAGCTAGACGCCGCTTTAGTCGGCAAGGACGGCCGGATGCCTCCGCGAGGTTCCGATGTCCGAGTGCCTTGGTCGGCAAGGACGACCGGATGCCTCCGCGAGGTTCCGGTGTCCGAGTGCTCGTTTAACGTCGTAGCTAGACGCTGCCTTAGTCGGCAAGGACGACCGGATGCCTCCGCGAGGTTCCGGTGTCCGAGTGCCTTGGTCGGCAAGGACGACCGGATGCCCCGCGAGGTTCCGGTGTCCGAGTGCCTTGGTCGGCAGGACGGCCGGATGCCCCGCGAGGTTCCGGTGTCCGAGTGCTCGCTTAACGTCGTAGCTAGACGATGCCTTAGTCGGCAGGGACGGCACGGATGCCTCCGCGAGGTTCCGGTGTCCGAGTGCCTTGGTCGGCAAGGACGACCGGATGCCTCCGCGAGGTTCCGGTGTCCGAGTGCTCGTTTAACGTCGTAGCTAGACGCTGCCTTAGTCGGCAAGGACGACCGGATGCCTCCGCGAGGTTCCGGTGTCCGAGTGCTCGTTTAACGTCGTAGCTAGACGCTGCCTTAGTCGGCAAGGACGACCGGATGCCTCCGCGAGGTTCCGATGTCCGAGTGCCTTGGTCGGCAAGGACGACCGGATGCCTCCGCGAGGTTCCGATGTCCGAGTGCCTTGGTCGGCAAGGACGACCGGATGCCCCCGCGAGGTTCCGGTGTCCGAGTGCTCGTTTAACGTCGTAGCTGGACGCGGGGTATCCATCCCGAGTCCCCGTCCGGCGAGGGAAGCTGCGAGAGGAGTAGCTGCCGTCTATCCCACAAGTTTACCCCATCCGCAGGTGTGGGACCTGGAGGGGTGAGCGACGCGCGTTTACCTGCGTTGGTTTGAACGCCGTGCTCTTGGAGCTAGTAACGGGTAGTCCGAGTGGGTCCTGGGAGGTCCCGCCCAAGGGGGACCCTTCCGAGCGGACGGTCCCAGAGTAGGGTGTCCTGGCCCTGCTGTGGGGCGACCCATAAGAAACCTTTCTTTACTCAATCCCGTATGGACCCTGGGTCGTCAGCCGACCCAGAGCACAGCTGGCTGTCGCTCATCGATGAGCTCCCGGGAGAGTGTGAAGTATGGTCTCGGACGCGAGTAGAGGTGACTGGGTCGTCAGCCGACCCAACCGGGGACCCACCGTGGGGCTCACCTCGTACTTGCCCCTCGCTCAAGTTTCGCTGGGGCGGCCCTACGCCCATCCGGTGGGTTAGGCCTTTTGAACCCACAGCTTTCGGCTGGGCCCCTGGCGCAAGCCACAAAGCTTTTTGCCATCTTGGGACCGCAGCGGCCCAATGGGCCTCTCGCGCGCGCCCCGGAACAACCGTCCCGGCCAAAAGGCGGAGACCAAGAGGTAACGGACACGCTGTCGGGCGGCGTCTTTATGACTCGCAACCGACGCGACAGATTAAATGCGAGTGGAATTGGAAATCGGAGTTACGGGCCGGCGTGATGAGCGAGGCGGGCGCGACGATTCGCTCGAGGAGGCGTCCGTTCGGTCGGCGTCCCGCCGCCTCCTATAAGTACGTTGTTGGGGTGCCTCGGGTAGCCACGCTTTCGCCTTCTTCGTCTCCGTCCCTAAAGCAAGAAAAACGCCAGAGAGCCGAGAAGGAAACCTCACTCCTCTTCTTCTCACCTTCCGCCGCTTCCCGCGAAGATGTCGTGGACGGAGTGCTCGCGACAGAGAGTCGCGCGCTTCGGCCTAGTGAAGAAGGGCTTCCTCCGCGCAGGCACCTCTGGTGAGAGTGCCGACCGGGCCGTTATCCCGCGCCGCAGAGCGACGAGGTTGTGGTCCCGCCTCATTTTTTGAGCGGCCGCCTGCCGCTCCACCCTTTCGTCCGGGGCTTCTTTTCCATTACAAGGTGGAGGTGCACCACCTCAACCCTAACGGGTCCTTCACATCGCCATTTTCATTACCCCGCGCGAGGCCTTCTTAGGGATTGAGCCGCATTGGGCGCTGTGGCGGCACTTCTTCCAGCGAGGCTTTGGAAAGACAGTAGTCGACGCGACGGCGCCCATGGGCGGCTGGCCTCCACTGAGCGGCCGGAGCTCAGTACTGGACATCAAGCTGCCGTCCTCTAACAAGGGATGGCGCCCGAATGGATCTATGTCCGAACGTTGAAAACAGCGCCCAGTGCTTTTCGGCGAGCTCCTGTCGCAGCGGAGCAATGGACTGGGCGCCGAGAAGAGGAGAAGAACAAGGTGGCCCCGATCGTGGAGGAGATCGTGGCTCGAGGAAACGGGCCGACCGGGATGTTGTCGTGCACGCTTCATGAGGATGCGCGTCGACCCCTCGCGCTCGAGCCGCACCCCATGTTCCAAAGATGAGGGCCATCCGACCGGGCAAGGATGGAGGTGGCCGAGTTGGCCACGTCCGAGGTGGAGGCCCGGGTGGCGGCAGTTATCGAAGGAAGCGCCACGGTGGCGCGGCGCCACCCGGCCTTTCTCGTCGGCTCATCCCCAACCGTGAGTTTGTGGGATTTTTCTTTCGCTTCTTTCTTCTTCGCTCTTAGCGTCGACTGACGGTCGCTTTTGTATCCTCTAGGGGCTCGCAGGCATGTCCTCCCGGGCACCGCTCCCGGGGGAGAAAGAGGCGAGGGCGGCCTCTCGGGCGAAGACCGCCGAGGCCGATTCCCGCAAAAGGCAGAAGGAGGAGAGGAGGAAGAAGAAGCGAAGGAGCGCGCGGCAAGGCACGCGCGGCGAGGACGATGTCGAGTCCACCGCGGTGGGGCGACTTCTCGATAGTGGGGAGCTTCCCGACTACGGCGCATTCCTTCCCGACCCTCCGGTGAGTGGTGGTTCGAGAGTTGGCCCGACAATGAGCCCGCGCCGCGTCCCTCGAGCGAAGGGCGATCTGCGGCGCAGCTTGTCGACGCTACCGACCGGTGGTAGCCGGGAAGCGGCCACCGACCGCCTTTGGTGGGGGCCGACGAAGAGAGCGCGCAGCCGCGCGACTCGCCCCGCTCGATAAGTATTTCTTCCTTCTGCTGGAACATTTTTGTAGCAAAGCCGCCGGGCGACTTTTAAATATCGTGGCGTCGCGCGCCTACACGGCGTGACGGTGGGCGTGCGCACCACTTCTCAAGTGGCGGTCACGGCGGCTCGGTGGTACCGATCGGTCGGCGCCTATGGAGCACGCGATCAGGACGCGCCCTCCTTTGAGGAGGAGAGATCGAGGCCGGCGAAGAGCTCCGCGCCCGCCCGACGCCGCCGCCCGACGCGAGGGTCTTCGCAGAGAGGGGACGGCGACGCCGGCCAGCCATTGCGCTACCGGCGGAAGCGCGGGCGGAAGAGGTGGAGCGATCGCCGACTCCACGGCGGTGCCGGCCGAGATAGTGTTCGCCGGAGGTTCGGCGATGCCCAGCGGCGGCCGCGGCGGCCGGGCGCGCCGATGCCGAGGCGTCCACCCCCCCCAAGGGGCTCCGAGAGGCCGACTTCATCGCCCGCCATGGCGCTCGTCGGGCGCCGCTCCGAGCCGAGCAGACGGCGGTCTGCTGCCGGATGTGGCCCGTGGCCGGATCCATGGACCCGGCCGAGGCGAGAGTGGTCGCCCTTGGCGGGCGTCGGCTATGGAGGAGGAGATAGGGCTGATCCATAAGGGTCGACCCTAGCCTTAGAGTCTTCAAACAGGCGGAGGTGATGGTCGGGATTCAACCCGTAAGTTTGGTAAGTGAGCGAAGGAGTCGTGACTTTGTAACTCTCGATATGCTTCGCGATTTGACGAAATGTCGTGTTGTGCATTTGCGGGCCTGCCTCGAAGCGCCGTGTAGGGCTCCTTCGTCGCTCGGATGCTCGTGGCGGCGCGATGGAAGAAAGTGGTCATTGCGGCTTGAGTTTCGTCTTGCCCAAGAGGCTTTGAACATTGGGCGGACGGAGGCGAAAGAACTCCGCCTAGGGCTGGAGGAGGCCTCAAAGGCCCTTTACGACGAGCGCCTTGGGGCCGAGGCCTTGAGGGCAAGGGTGGTGGAGCTTGAATCCTCCCTGGCGGAGGTCACCGAGGCCAATGACGCCGCCACCACGGCGAGGGTGGCACAAGCGAGCGACCCATCTGCGGTCCGGAGCGGATCATGCCCGGAGGACGCCGAACAAGCTCGGTCCGAGCAGAGATCGCTCGGAAGGAGCCGGCTTCCTTGAGGACGCCCCAGAGTCTCGGAGGGAAGTCGGCACTGATCGACTCTGCGACTGGTAAGTATCTCAACTCCTCCATTGATTTCTTTGGTTGGGGTAACCCGTAGAGGAGACTCATCTGGAGACGCCGAAAACTCGCAGAGGTGCAGAAAAACCTGAGCGTCGCCATGGAGGCTCGGAATGCGGCGGCGGAGACCCGCGACGTGGCGATCGCGGCCGGGGGCGAGGCTCGCGGCGCTGAGGGTCTCCGAGGATGGTAGGGCCGAGATGGGCGCCGAATCGAAGCCCTTCGAGGGCCGGCCAGAGGTCTCGCGCCAAGTCTTGGGCACAGGGCAGCCCGAGCGCACTTGCCCTCGCTACCGCCCGAGCTGCCGGGCTTGTGGAGGCGGTGTGATTGCGGGCGCAAAGATCGGGAGCTTCGTCGCGCGACCGTCAACACCGCCTCGCACTATGACGGTATCGACCTCGCGATGGTGAGTAGCGGCATCGCCGGAACCGGACCGACGACGAGGTCGACAGTTCGAGCTCGTGTCGAGCCGCATGCTCGGAGATCGCCACCACGCCCCGCCCGAGGTCGCCTTCAAGATGCGAGTCCTCCTCCTCCGTCTTGGTCGGCCACCGTGAAGAAGAGGAAGAAAGAAGTTAGCCCCTTTTTTTTTTTTCTTTTCTTGCAAAGATCTGTTGTAAACGATCGTAAGTAATTGTAAGCTCGGTTTGCCTCTTTGCTCTCCTTTGCGTTTGGGTTTGACCGACCATAGCCTCAAGGACCACGGGTCGCTTATGCGTATGTCGGGTCAATTTGAGAGGGCCAAGAGGATAGGAGTCTTGTTTATGCGTAGTTACGCGCACTCATGGGGTTCGGAGTGTTCCCGATCGGCCAAGGGTTTTTCCACTCGGGCACTTCCTTCTTCCGCAAAGTGCTACTTAGCAACCATAGCCGGGCGAGGCCGTGGCGCCGGTCGAGAGGGTTACCGCTCGGGATAGACTCGTGACTAGTCGGGTCACCGACCCACATGAGTACGTGAGTTAGCCGAGTTCGTGTGGGGAAGATTGTTCCCAATCGACCGTAAGGTCATCCCACTCGGTGCTTCCTTCTTCCGCGAGTGCTCTTTGGCAACCATAGCCGGTGGGCGTGGCCGTAGCACTCGGGTCGAGAGGGTTACCGCCGATAGACCTCGTGGTCGGTGGGTCACCGACCGCACGACACCATCCGGAGCGGCTCAACGGGCGCCCGCGGGCACCCCCGAAGTCGTCACGTGGCGACCGTGTGCTCGGTTGGGAGAAAGGTAAAGACTTATACCAGAAAAAGAAAAGAGCTTAGGATAGAATCGCCTTAACTTTTCAATGTTCCAGCATTAGGAGGATGCGACCATCGGCGTCCTTGAGTCGAAGGTGCGGTCGGAGAACTTCCACGACGGTGAAAGGACCCTCCTGTGGGGCGCCGGCCAGTGCTTATCTTTGGTTGTCCGACCCGACGCAGAACCAAGTCGCCAATACAAGGATCGCCCTCGAACTTGGCGGTCGTGGTAGCGCGCAGGGCTTGTTGATATCCGCCGACCGCAGACGGCCACGCCGCGCCTCGCCGAAATGGTCGATGGCGCCTTGTTGCGGCGAGCCCCGAGCCTCATCGAAGGCTTGCAATCTCGGGAGCCGTATTCCGTGTCGATGGGCAAAATGGCTTCACCGAACACCATAAAGAAGGGTGTGAACCCGTCGCCGGTCGGCGTGGTCCGCAGACTCAGAGGACGGAGGGCAGCTCGGCTACCCAAATACCGCGAAATGCTTGAGCCGATCGAAGATCCGCGCTTGAGTCCTTGAAGGATCATGCCGTTAGTGCGCCGACCGGCGTTAGTCCGCGGATGGGCTATCGCGCCCAATCGACACGGATGTTGAAGTCGCCACGAACTCGAAAATTCCTTCCCGTGAATCGTGTTCCGTTGTCGGTGATGATGGAGTTTGGGACTCCAAACCTAAAAGCGATGTCGCGGAAGAAGATGGCCGCTTGTACCGACGTGGCGCCACGACCGCTTGGCCTCTATCCACTTGGTGAACTTATCTACCGCGACGAGCGGTGGGTGAAGCCCCGGCGCTTTCTGAAGGTCCGACCAAATCGAGTCCCAGCACGGCAAAAGGCCACGTGATGGGGATCGCTCAGAAGCTTGGCGGATCGTCTGCCACGAGCAAAGAATCGCATCCTTCGCAGTCGCGTCACGATATGCTCGGCGTCGACACACGGTTGGCGAGAGAAACCTTGTCGAAAGGCCTTTCCCACAAGAGATCGGGTGTCGCGTGGTGACCGCAGACTACCGTATATGTCGTCCAAAGAATTGCTTTCCTTGGTCGGTCAAGATACATTTTTGGAGGACCCCGGAGGGACTCCTTTTGTAGAGGTCTGGGCCGATCAGGACGAAAGATTTTGCCCGTCGGGCGAGGCGCCGGGCCTCGGTCGGGTCGGGGGGAAGTGACCCGTCCGTCAAACGGTCGATGTAGGGCCTCCTCCAGTCGGACTCAAGTGCTAGCACACCGCGGGCAGATCCGGCCAAGTCTACGCCCGACCGCGCGTCGGTCGGGGTGACCGTGCTGGATTGGTCGGGTGGCCGCCCAGCCGCCGAGTCCAGCTGGACAGTGGGCCGCAGGAGGTCGGAGACGAAGATCCCGGGCGGGACAGGCTCTCTGCTGGAGGCAAGATTGGCCAGGTGATCGGCCTCGCCATTGTAGCGTCGGTAGCTATGGTGAAGCTCGAAACCCTTGAACCGCTCCTCGAGCCGGCGCATTTCTCGACAATCTGACGCGGCCATGCGGGCGTCTCGGGCCCGCAGCCTTCATGACTTGGTCGACGACAAGCTTGGAGTCCCGTGGACGAGAGCCGGCGGCACCGAGGTCGGCAGCGATCCGGAGACCGTTGACGAGCCTCGTGCTCGGCAATGTTGTTGGTCGCGTCGAAGAGCAACCTAATGGCGATTGAAGCTGTTCCGAGCGGGAGATGATGATTTACTCCGCGCCGCGCCATTCTTGGTGTAAGACCCGTCAAGTACATTGTCCAAGCTCGGGTCTTCGACCACCGGTGGTGCTCGGCTTGGTCCACTCGGCGACGGTCGGCGAGCTCGCGACGATCGCCGTCCGAGGGCGTATATTATGCCATGGCCGCTAAGCTCGAGCGCCCATTTGGCTATCCTTCCCGAGGCATCGCGATTGTGGATGATCTCGCCTAGTGGGGACGTGGTCACCACGGTGATGGCGTCTTGTCGAAGTAGTGAACGAGTTTCCTCTTTGCGATGAGCACCGCGTGAGAGTAACTTCGCACTGTGGTACCGAGTCTTGGACTCGGAAAGTACCATCGATGAAGTAGACCGCCGCTGTACCTTGAGCTCACGGCCTTCTTCCGCCGCTCCACCACGAGGGCCGCGCGACGACTTGGGTAGTGGCAATGATGTAGAGGAGCAGCGTTCACCGTGCCGGGCGATCAGATCGAGGCGAGGACAGAAGGCCTTCAAGCGGGTGAGGGCCTCCCGAGCCTCGGTGTCCAATCAAGCGGTCGGATTTCTTGAGCACTGTAGAGCGGCATTCGCGTCACGAGGCGAGACACGAACGGCTCAAAGCCGCCAGCACCCGTCCACCTCTGACCCCTTTGAGGTTGCCGACCGGGCCCATCCTTGCGATCGCCGAGATCTTCTCCCGATTGGCCTCGATGCCTCGCTCGAGACGATGAAGCCTAAGAGCTTTCCTTTGGGGACCCCAAGACGCACTTCTGGGTTGAGCTTTATGCGAAACCGTCAAGGTTCGCGAAAGTCTCTTCTAGGTCGGCGATAAGGTCGTCGACCTTCCCGGTCTTTACGACAATATCGCCGACATACGCCTCAACGCTGCGGCCGATCCGGTCATTGAAGCACGCTTGCATACATCGCTGGTATGTAGCGCCCGCGTTCTTCAGCCGAAGGGCATTGTGACATAGCAGAACGAGCCGAACGGAGTGATGAAGAAAGTCGCGAGCTGGTCGGACTCCTTTAGCGCAATCTGGTGGTAGCCCGAGTAGGCATCCAGAAAGGAAAGAGACTCGCACCCAGCGGTGGAGTCGATGACTTAGTCGATGCGAGGTAAGGGGAATGGGTCCTTGGGACATGCTTTGTTGAGACTCGTATAGTCAACACACATTCTCCATTGCCTGCTCTTCTTTTTACAAGTACTGGGTTGGCTAGCCACTCGGGTGGCGCACCTCTTTACAAACCCCGCCGCCAAGAGTTTGGCGATCTCCTCCCTATAACCTGCGCCTTTCCTCGTCGAGCGGCGCGGCGTTGGGCGACCGGCTTTGAGCCCGGTCGGACGCTCAAGGAGTGCTCGGCGACCTCCTTTGAATGCCCGCATGTCGGAGGACCTCCATGCGAAGACATCTTTGTTAGTGCGGAGGAAGTCGACGAGCGCGCTTTCCTATTTGGCGGGGCGTGGGTTCGACCAAGACGGTCTTGGTCGGATCACGTGGATCGACCGTGACCTCCTTCGTGTCCTCGGCGGATTTGAAGGATCCCGCCGATTTCTTGGATTCGAGGACGGACTCGCGGCTTCCTCCCGAGCTTGTTGAGTTCCGCAGAGGCAACGATCGCTGAGGCGAGCTCGCACCGCCGCGCCGCAGATTGAAGGCAGCCGGAAAGACGATGCCGCGTAATGACTCCATGCGGTCCGCATCTTCACTTGAGGTAGGCGTAGGCGGGGATCGCCATGAACTTGGCGTAGCATGGCCTCCCAGATGGCGTGGTAGGCGCCGGAAATCCACGACCTCGGGTGAGGGTCTCGGTGCGGAAGTTTCGGCCCCGAAGGTGACGGGCGGTCGACCGCCCGAGCGGATGGGCTTGTTGGCCGGATGACGCCATGGAAAGGTGCCTTGCTTGGCCGGAGGCTTGAGCGCGGGACCCCATAGCGTCGAACGCCTCAACGTGAGGATGTTAAGGCCGCTGCCCCGCCCATCGCACCTTCGTGAGGCGCCGTTCCGACGACGGGTGACCACCGTGGGTACCTCCCTACCGGGACGCGATCGGGTGATCGGTCCGATCAAAGGTGATCGGAACTCCGACCACCAAGATATTGGGGACGCCGCGCGACGGTGTGGACTCGCAGATAGCGAGCTTGAGCCGACGCTTGTCGGCGTAGTGCCGGTCCTCCGAAGATCATGAGGCGGCCGCCGGGCTCGGGAACTCGTCGTCGCTTTCTTCTCCGCCGTCGCGGGCCGCGAGCTTCTTTCCTTTGCTTCGCGGCGTGGTGGGGACGCTAGAAAGATAGCGCCAGACTTCGCAGATCCGTGATTGTGCTTGACGGAGAACCCATGGTTCGCATGGGCCGCCCATCAATTTCTCGGCGGTGGTGGCGCGACGGCCGGCCGCGCCGCTTGCTTGGCGGCGGTCGACCGTGGCGACCACTTGGGTCTCACGGACTGCTTCCGCGCCGCCTGCTTGTCGGCGGTCGGAAGGAGACCGGCTTGACGCCGGCCTCTGCTGGCCTTTCTCCTTCGAAAATAGCCCCTACGGCCTCCTCGCCGAGGCGTGGTTGGTGGCGATGTCGAGGAGCTCCTTGGTGGTCTGGGCTTGAGGCGGCCCACCAGTGCACCAAGGCCTTGCGGAGGTGTCAGATGAAGGCTCCCACGACATCGGCGTCGGAGATGTCGGGAGCTCGTTACCGCGGAAAACCTCCGATGTAGTCCCGAGAGTCTCCCGGCCGCCGCTGCAGCCTTCGTGTCCCAGGAGTTACCAGGCGCTTATAAGTGCCTCGAAGTTACCGACGAAGAGATTCTTCAAGTCACCCGCCTCTGACGCTTTTGAGGCGGTACTCGAGCCGAGCTCGAGCCGAGTCCGCGAGGTAGATGGGGAGGTCTTGGATGATGAAGAGATCATCTGTCGCTTCTACGCCCGCCGACGCGAGCCGTAATCTTGAGCCGACACACGGGTTGGTGGCCCTGTACTTGGTAATGTTGGTAGGCGCCGGAATCGGGCGAAATCGCTGGCGGATCCTTGGCAAAAAGCCCGTGGTCCGGACCATCGTGGCTCGGGCTCTGATAGTGGCGCCACCATCCGCACACGTGAGTGGCGGCGTCCTCCGCCATCTTTCTTGGCGCCGAGGTGGCGCGGATGTCGAGGCATTACCGAGGCGCCGCGCACCGGGTGCGTGAGGCTGGGGTGGTTCATGGTGGGCGCGTCTTGGCCGCACCAACCGGCTCACAGCAAGCAGACGAGCCCGGTGGCGGAAGTAGCGCCGTGTGGTAGGAGCCGGAGGCTGCATAGTCTTGACGGCGCGCGCCTCCACCACCCGAAGGTTCCGTAGGTAGCTCGCCTCCGGTTTGCGGGCTCCGAAGGCCTCGAGCAAGATTGCGCCGCGACCCACGCTTTGGCTTGCGTGAGGAAAAAGCTGGGCGCGGATTCGCCCCAACTTGTGGTGCTTTTGGCGCGCGCGCGCGTCGCTGCCGCCAAAGACTTGCGCGGGCTCGGGCTCGCCTGCTCCTGTGTTGGCTCGAGCCGGCCGAGCTTCGACCTTCGCTCCTCCAGCTCTCCGCGTTGCGTTGGAGCTCGGCCGCGAGCTCGAAGGTTCAAGGCCTTCAGCCACACGGTATTCCCCCTCCGTGCCTCGGTCGCGCCAGACGGGGACCGTCGTAGCCGCGGTGGCTACGCCAATCGGTATGGCCCGCCACGTTGCACTCGCGAGTGCCGCTGCGGGCGGGATACTCCGTGTCGAGCAGAGCCGTGGTGGAAGAGTCTTCCAAAGAACTCGTGGATGGAGGTTGGCATGTAGCCACCATAGCTACAAGTCGTGGCGAGACGGAGGTGACGGATCTCTGCGCAGTTCGGAGGGCTTTCGCCAAAGGAGGTATAGCGCTCCTCGTGTTCCGGCTTTGGGGCCGCGGGCGCTCAAGCCGAGTGGGACGGCCGCCGAGATGGTGTCCAGTGCTCTCGCAGCGCCGCCCTCCGGCGCGCGGGGATGAGCGTGAGCTCTCCTCCGAGGTGACGGTGAAGCCGAGGGAGCCAAACGGATCCGCTCCCGAACACGCCATGTCGTCGTTGGAGAAGAATGCCATCAAGGAGACGAATGGGAATCCGGAGATGCTTTGCCAAGACGCGCAAGCCCCCTACCGGCGCTGCTAACCGCCGTTTGAGCGCCGTAAGTAAATTTGTAAGTCTAAGGGGCTGCGCGTTCCCGCTCCCTGAATGGTTAGACCCTGGAGTCCAAGATGTATACTGGTTCGGGCCGAAGGTCCCTACTCCAGTTCGTGCGTTGGTGTTGTATTCACTGGGGTGCGGATGACTGCACCGAGTTTTTTTACAAGCGAGAGGTGGAGCCTCAACACTAGAATGATCTAAACTTAGCTCTCAGAAGGAGAAGAAAAAGAAGAAGAGGAAGAAGAGGAAAAAGCTCTCTTGTAGCTCTTACTCGCCGCCCTGTTAGGAGGTTCCTGCCTCCTTTTATTCAAGACTGAAGGCGGGTTACATCGAGAATTGGCGGCGTGCGCGCGAGCTACTTCTAGGGCTTGATCTTGCCCGCCGTCGCTAATCGTTCGCCGATCGTCGCTTGCTCGCCGATCGGTCGCCTGCCGAGCCTATCTTTGGGTCGGTGGTCTAGCCGGGTCGAGCGGTTAGGTAATCCTCCGGAAGTGGCGTGCCTCTCGTGATCCATGTGGGTGCCGACGTAGTCGCGTGTGACGTTGGAGTTGCCTCGGGAGAGCGTGTCCTTGCACCGTGGGTGGTGGTGATGGGACAGAGACGGGCTTCAGCAGCTATCAAACCGTCTTGGGAGGGACCACCGCCTCGCCGATCACTTCGAATGACCGTTCGTGGGGCACGTGGCCTTAGGTTGACACGGACTCGGCGCGCGACGCGCCCTCGGCGGGATTATCATGGTTCGGTCGGAGCCGGGATCCGTCTGCTGCGGGGTCGGGAACCTCGCTGAGTCGGAGTCGCGGATCCCGCCCCGCTGCGGGGTCGGGAACCTGGCTGGTCGGAGTCGGGGATCCCGCCCCACAAGGGGTCGGGAACCTCCGCTGAGTCGGAGTCGGGGATCCTGCCCCGCCGGGGTCGGGAACCTCGCTGAGTCTGAGTCGGGACCGGCCGGGAATGGTCTCCTGAATGGTCTCAGAGGCATTTGGGTAGCGGTAGGAGACGGCTGCTTAGGCTGGGCCGATTCGAGGCCGCCGCTTGCCGCTCTGGCTTTGCTTGTTGCAATTGGGCCGTTGGTGCACCCCTGTTTTATGAGTATTCGTCAAATTTTTTCTTATGGTACAAAGGATTATGCAATACATCGCTCTAAAAAATAAATTTTATATATGACCTTTACTTGAAAATCACTATTTTTCTAGTATTATTTGAAACAGTAAAAAAATTAAAAAGAAAGAAAATAAAGAGAACAAAAGGTACCACTAGTTTTTATTCTTACTAATACAAAGATTAACTAGCAGTAATACAAAACTAAATAGAAAATGAGCCCCTTAATTTTAAGGGCTGCACCTTCCTCTCGTCCGTGCCTGCTCGGGTATTCTCGGAAAAAAGAACAAGTTTTGTCAATTGAACATGTCTGTTACTTTTCTGAATAGAATACTGGAAGAGAAGCTGGTGAGGATATGCCCGAAGCACGTACGTACGGCAACTTTGCAAGGGATAGTCACCGATGTAGCAGTTTACTTACTATTTGTCCTAGAAATAGATGAAACCGACAACCCAGCTGAACTATAGTAGGTTCTGCTTACAAAAACCCAAAGTAAGTACAACGATACAAGCTACAGTATTTGTTAATTTTGACGAGGCCTTTTGGCTAATTACATGGACGAAGGTTGTGTCGGCCAGTCAGTTCGGTTCATAAAATAGTTGTTGAAAGTGCGGCTGGGGATATCATTGTTTGATTTCCAGGTGATACAAATTAAATCGCACTGCAATAGTCAGACTACGCTAGAACTCCCCTTGCGTAAGTAGATATACTTGAAGCTGTCAACCTACCACGGATTGGAACAGTAATGCCTCACCCTCCTGCCACTATCACTCTCTTTGCTGCGCAATGGACCTGCTCGTTCAAGACGAATAATGTAATTGTCCATCATTACATGACAAGCTCTCGACAGATGGCACGCTGTGTGCCAAAAGGAAGCGAAAACAGCGGGTCAGGGCCTCAGGGGCTAACGTACAGGACTCGGTCCTTTTCTTGCCCACGCACACGGCGCTCAACAAACTTGAGCGGTTTCCAGTTCATTTTAGGCGAAGAAAGTTCCGTTCATAATCATACTTAGTTTGTGACAAGTCGTGTTGATCAATCAATCCTCAGCCCTGTCCACGTGATCCATGCATGTTGCGGATCATCCACCGTTGCTGCAGCATCGGGGATTCGGGCGTCGAAAAACGGAAGTGCGGTGTCCTTTTCCGATTCCTGACACTCTCTTCTGATCCACACAGACACAGGCTAACGTCCGGCCCAGTTACCATCACCAAATTACATCCCATCAATCCACCCAACGACTGGATCAAGCCTAGTGTCCGCTATCGTCCGTAGCCGGCCGCGCACCGTTCCCTCGTTGGCCGGCCGCGCGTGCTCGTCCCGCTGCGGCATGTGGAATTGTGCGTCTCTGCACGGCCCGCTCCCATCTTCCTTGCCCGCACCGCACCACCGTAAACCTCCCAGGCTTCCCACGAATTTTTTTTCTTTAATATTTTTTTAACCTTTTTTTCAAAAATAGACGACGGGTGAAAAAATTACAGATTTAGGCACATGTCGCCCCAATACTGGGCGACAGGCCCCACCCCTAACGGCCAGAATTGCCTCCCAGTCGCACCCAGCCACTTGTCGCTCGGTGCTAGGGCGACAGGGGCAGTATAAATGCGCTGCTCGCTCGACTGAAGTAGGCAGCCGAGACAAAAGAAAAGGAAGAAGAAGAGGAGAAGAAGAAGAAGAAAAGAAGAGAAAAAAGAAGAAGAAGAGGGGGAAAAAGCCGATTTGTCGAAAATGCCGAGGCGTGCAAGTGCAAAGTGAAAGAGGAAAGTAAAGGAAGAAACAAGTGCATGCCCGCACAATTTAGCGTACCAAGACCTCTTCCTTCCTCGTGGAACTGTAGCACCCATGTGTATGTGCGAAGATCCTTGCAGGCTTGTTCGCTCTTGGAAAATTCCAACTTGGAAGAGGAGGTATTGGAAGTGCCGCAACTACGCCTTCGATCCGCCGGAGAAGAGTATGAAGGATCGCCACATGGTAACAATCGTACGGGTTACGTAATATTTGTGAATGAAACTTTGCTAATTTACGTTTCATGCAGTCACCTCCGCCACTGTGTGAATTTGAGCAGTGGTTTGATACGGAGATCAACCCTGAGGACCAACGGCTTCTTGACCAAGCCAACCGGCAAGACGAGTTCACGCGACAGCTTCAAGAGCAGCGCGATGCTGCACGCGAGGAGACACGTAGGAAGGAAGCGGAGGAGAAGGAGATCAACAGAGAGAGGAAACGAGAGAGGGCGCGGCGTGCCAGAGATGCCTCACTGGAGGCATGGGCGAATGGGAAGTGGCCTCGAAGCACTAAGTAGACGTCTAGTTTTAACTTTCAAATTCCTTACTCGTGGTACTCCTTCCAGTTTTAAGCCATAATAAAGAGTGTGGCTTACCTTATTTTCCGCAGTAACCTACGATTCGACCTTCGTTATGATATTTCGCATGCTGCCTAAAAGGCTTAAGCGTTTCATTGTTGTCTCGACCATAATACTTTGGGTTATTGCACTGACAGGATTAATATGCAAAGCAAGGTGTAAATAAAATATTTTTCCGCCATATGGTACTGCATATATCGAAGAGCAAACCTAGACCGTTCTCCCTACAAATTACATTTGAATATGATATTTCGCGGGCTGCTGAAAAGGCTTGAGTGTGTGATGCAAGTGAGGCTACTTACAATAATTTGGTTTATTCAACTAAGCTCATTCCTAATTTTTTTTTCAAAAATGGGACACCTAACACCCTACGAACAAGACATATTTATTTCAGGATTTTTCAAGCCATGGTTCGTATAGTTTGTTCATAATACACTAAGTGGCATTTAAGTAAAATTGATTTATACAATTTAAATTTGCACGACACATCGTACTTTTCACAATGTAATGCAAACTTCTCCTAGTTGGACCTTCCTAGTAATGCGACGACATTTAATGCACGTCGGATGTAGTCGGCGCCATGTATATCACACGATCGATTTAGATAAAGGCTCGTTTCCAACTTCCTGCGAAAGATACGACTTCGAGTCACTTAAATATAACATATGTCAGTAAATCGATACTAACAGGTATCAATAATATAAAGATTAGTGCTTTCAACTTATGGTATATTTTGCTCAATGCATACAAAAAATTACAGTCAATCAATACTAACAGGTATCACGTACTTAAAGATCGGTATTTTCGTTAAAATTTATTTCTAATCAATACTAAGATGTGTTTAAAGATATGAAATATTAAAGTATATCAGAACTATGAAATATTAAAGGAAACGAATTTACGAATTAAAATTACAAAAAAAATATTCAGTCCTGTCGCCCAAGTATGGGGCGACAGGTTTCTGCCCGTTAGGGCTGGGGCCTGTCGTCCAGTGCTGGGACGACAGGTGCTCAAAACTGTAATTTTTTCACCTCGCCGCCTATTTTTGAAAAAAATATTAAAAAAATATTAAAGAAAAAAAATGCGGCTCCCCACCCACCCAACGCCGTTATGTTCGATCGGCTTCCACAGGGTCACACACCGAGGCCATGTCGCCCTTTACCGCGACCATGGTCGGCGTCGAGGGCGAGCCTCTTCACCACATGTAACGAAAATCCCCGTTTCTTGGTCATAGTATGCCTTGATGTGCACAATTTGTGAACCTGGTGTTAAACTAAGTTCTTACAATTGATCTTACTTCTCCCTGGTTGGGGAAAATGTATGGCTTCGTGAAAACAAATGATCTAGTGTGGATTTATATTTCGGTGATACTTAGGTTGGTTAATTGGTTTTCTCTTCTGGTTATCACACTGCTTCGCCTGCAAATGTATTAAAAAGATCAAAGATTAGATCAGATAGGAAGCACAAACCTCAACAAGCAACTATTATGGGCCTTTTCAGAACGCATGGAAATTTTACAGGAACCGGTGTATTTTCCCTAGGAACAAGAAAAAATTTCCGTATTTCAAACGGCCTAAATGGTTATTTTTTTATTCTTTGACGGTTATTTCTGGATGAATTGACAATTCTATAAACAAGCTGCATATATGACAAGGTGAAAGAAAGGACTGTATGTACTTGTTTGCACCAAAATTTGGCTAAGATCAAAATCAGCAAGATAAAGTCAACATATGGTAACCAACGGATGATTTGGAAGGATTTGAAGAGATTTGGTAACGGTAAAGATTTTAAGGAAAAACTATCCGGATTGAGGCCGATACGGATCAGACTTTGTAACGTGTTGTAATAGGACACGATCGGCCGACGGATATAAAAGGAGGATAAGGGCAAGCTGCAAAAGGAATCAACACAATCAAACCCACAAATTTATATAGTTCTCTTTTTCCTGTCGACTAGGAGTAGTTCTTGTAATTTAGTCTTTGTAATTCGATTTTGATCAATAAAGTTGCGCATCGCCGATTGTTGATCTCCTTCAATTACGCCTCAGGTTCGATTTATTCTGATTTTGCTGCGCATCGCCTTCTTCAGAATCAATCTACCTTTATCCTCTAATTAGTCTTAATCGGCTAATTAGACTTACCCTTTTTATCTTGATTTGATCAGCTTTGAGCTGATCGAATCTAGGCCGATTGATCTTCACGGTCGGCTTTGAGTGGATTTTATATTTCTACCTTGTCGATTACAGGTCAAATCAATTGGCACGCTCTGAACCAGATGTTTGTCTGGTGTGCTGCTGTTAGAAACCCTACTTCAAATTTTTGACGTCAACAGTACTACAAGTTTAAGTCGAACATATAATATATAATAGTTAAGTGCTCGTGCGTTGCTACGAAAATTCTCAAACACAACCTTATTAAGAAAAGTTTTTCAAAGCAATTTTCAAGTTGGTTGATGAGAAAGACATGTATGAAGCGAACTTGTTAGCTACTTAAGAGTGCTTCAAATTATCAGTTAATCATTCATGCTAGTATAATTTTAAAAGGCCTCAACATGATAGTACAACGGCAATTTTAAAGAATTTGATCTTTTTTATATTTTTTTTCTCCTCTCCTTTTGTCTCGAGTGCAGTCTTCTGCATCTTGTAACTTTAAATTTTGTTTTCTATCCTCATAATTTAATCACAGCTTCAGCTATCTTCAAAAAGAGAGAGAAGGAGCCATGGCCTCCTTCCATATTGTTTCTTGCGCCATCTTGAATCTTTTGTATTGCTTTTTTCTCACTTTCTCCTGTGTGTATGAGCCTTTCTCTCCTGTCTCTTCCTGCGTCTCTTTGTATGTCCTCTATGATGGAGATGAAGGTGGCCTTTTATAGGTGGAGGAGAGGACAACCAGGCGTGTGAGTGCTCAGCATCTATGATACGATGCCTTGTGATCTCCAGGATTAGCACGTGATTTGATTATGCAATTCTTGCCTTTTAATCTCTGCATTTCCATCCGAATAAGATACAATGAAATAGGATTTTCATGTTATGGGATATGGTGAGTATGTTATTCCATCCAAACGGGATACGATGAGGAAACTCTTTCATTTATAAGAGATATGAATAAAATCCTTCCATTTTAAAGAGATGTGATCAGTAATATTTTCATAAAATAGAGAGAATCTGGATCGGGTGGGGGACGGGTTGAGCGAACAGAAGGAAAGGGGGTGGGGACGGGCTGAGCGAATATAAGGAAAGAGAAGGTATGAAGAACGGACCGTCGCCACCAAGTCGTAATTAGAAGTAGTATATATATGTGTAAGACCCTGTAACTCTAATAGTGAAAAAGATAGGAACTCCTCGTATGGATGAAGTCACCGTGATTCAGATCCTGGGGAGACAGACTTTGCCGAACCACGTAAACACATCCTTGTGTCTTTTATTTCCTTCCTGTGATTGTTCTTTCACGCCAAAGGCTGTCGACGGTTCCAACACAAGCTTTGTTACCAGACAGGCTGGTTGGATGTGCTTGTTTGTCGTGATCCAGGTTGTAAAAATAACCCAGCTTATCTGAATCTCCTCATTCCTTGTTTAGCATAAACACTTTTAGACCACGTTGCACAGATACCTTCTTTTCCATTTCAGTACCTCCTTTGTTGCTAAGTTCATTCTGGCAATCATTATTTCTGCAAGAATGTTGTTGTACTGCGAGTGTTTTTGTTGATGCTGGTTGGGTGCATAACAAGGCATAGCTCCGTTGTTCAGATACAGAAGTAAGATTGAATAGAGATTACTCTTTGTGTAAGCCAATAAATGGACCTATAAGGCTATAAAACCCTCAGGCAAGCAGCAGTAAGTCCAACATAAACCTGATGCTATTTAGTATAATCTCGGATGTGCCAAAAATATACAGACTCAGGAGTTCTAAAAGTGAGAAAAGAGGTCACCGCACGGTACTACATATAAAATCTTCAGTACAATTCTGTAAGCGGCAGGACGTTACATTGTATAGACCGGGGTCAAGTGACACCGATGTTCTCCAACTTAATCCACATAGTTCATTTAGTATATAAGTATATGATAATCTTATTATAAGTTACATATTAGTGTTACGAGTTTGTATTAACCCCGATGATATCCTGTGCTAGATCCGCCCGTGGTAAGCGGCAACAACAACATGCGTGTGCACACTATTGGACAAGGCACAAGTGCTAGAATACGGCGACGAAATTAAGAACGACCTTTGCGGCGAGCGGGACGGCGACCAGCATCTCCACAATGGGGAGGATGTTGCTCAAGAACCCAACCCACGTCGCCGAGCTCTTGTCACGACGGGAGTTGCAGAGCGGCCCGGCCACTCGGCCCAAGCTGGACACGACGGCAGTGAGCAAGGTGAACACGAGGGCCTTCGTGTACATGTCGTACTCTGGCGTGCCACGCAGAGCCGCGTAAGCCGCCCCGAGCATCCCGAAGCCGAACGTCGCCACGACGACGGTCGGCAACATCTCCATCTTGTGGTCCGCACCATCGTGCTGGTCCTGCTCGGCCGTCTCGTCGGCGGACTGCAGGTTCACAGCATAATACATCGCAGCTACGGTGATCTCCGGGAAGAGAGCGAGCACGGCAACGCCACCAAGAAACTCCTGGCCAAGGGTCACCGCGGTGACGGCGAGCACGGACATGACGGCATCCTTCAGGTACTTCACAATGGACAGCACCTTGCCCCGTGCAGCCTCGGTCCTGAACCCAAGCGGCATGCAGGTAGCCACGACCAAGAACACACTGAGCGCCGACGCCAGGAAGGACACCGAAAGGTCGAACCGATACCTCAGAGCCTGTAAGCTGGAGTTCTTGCCGTAGGCGAAGACAAGCGTGGTCTGGACGGCGAAGGCCGTTGCAGCGGCGAAGAGGGCGACTTTGCGGCCGCCCTTGATCTGTGCCTCGAACGCCTCGTCGCGCATGCTGTCCTCCGTCGGCGTCGCGTGGTACGCGAGCATGCCGACGATGCCTTGAATGGGCAGCAGGTTAAGCGACAGCAAGCCATTCCCTTCGCTGATGAGTACTGAAAGCAGGGAGTTCGTTGCGATCAGCGCTGCGCCGCCGATCACACAGAGGATCTGGAGGGACCGGATGTGCCATCTGTGCAGCTGCCTATCCTGTGACAAGAACAATTTCAAGTAGACCAGCAGGAGAGCAGATAGATATGTGATGATCAGGAAGCAACCGCCGGCAGCCAGGACGTGCCGGTGCAGATTGACATCTTTGCCTGCTGAGAAAGCTGCCGTGAGGATGCCAGTTGCAATTGCAATGAAGGCTTGAGCTAGCGATATGACACTCTTCAACGTCTTCTTTGTTGCCAGCCTTTGCTTTTCCTCTTGGTCGTTCTGGGGAGAACAACATTCATTCACCAGTTAATCCCATATACTATTTCTCTTCAACAAAATTCCATGTAATGTGATGCCAAATTTTAAAGCTATTTCAGAATTAATGTCGATTAGGGAATTTGCTCTACAAGAAAGTTGATTCCTAAACTTTTGGCTATGTTCTTAACATATTGGCTATGCTAGTCTTAACACACTAGTAAAATATATGCCAGATATGTATCAAACAGAAATCAGTTATACTATAAGACAGAATGCTAATTAACAAACTTAATTAACTATTGGAAATCAGAACCATCCAGGTCAGGAATACCTAACACAAAGATTATATTGACATTTGACAAGAATTAAGTTTTTATTGTTTCCTTTTCTTTTCCCTGTTACAAGATCGTGTACCAACTTCATAATCCATCCGTATTATTGAATACTGACATGTCCAACTAACAAAATTTGGGAGAAATTTTACGGTGCATTATACTGGTAGTATATAGTGTGCAGTAGAAATCAGATCTAGCCGTTGATTTGTTAAGGGTAGTTCTACTACTCTACTATAAGTGGAAGTATAAATAAATCATAACTAATCTGATCTATTGGATTGAAAATAATGAACGATTCATATTGAATTTAATGTACGTAAAAAAGCTCAAATTTGGATCTAGATTGTCACATAGGCCATTTCCTATTGTTGAATTAGCAAATCAACTTCTTCAGCAGTTTTTTTTTCCTGGGAAGGGTTCGTAACATCAATTGATTCATTAATTTACAAATCTCATTAACGAAAGCAAGAACTCAAAAAAAAAAAAACTGGAGCTACTTCGACAGATCTGTTTATATAATTATAAAATTGGCTGAACTGAAGTGCCAATATACGGGTAAACAACGTAGCTTCTGCTGTTAACTTCAAAGGCACAGATGATTACATATTGTTTTTTACTACTATAAGCATAAACATGACGGCTAGACTTGCCTCAGGAAACAACTGTCATGAAACCATGGAATTATTTCATGAAATAAAACATGGAGTTTTATATGGGGAATACATCCCTAGCTCATAAGATATTATTTACCAAGATGCATGGGGGCATATTGAAACAGCTTGTTCAACTAAAATTTGTTGCAGATCTCACGGACCTAAACCAAGTTGCGAGATAATCTATTATGGTTTGACGACCTTCATAAAGGATCCCTCGCAGAGAAAAAAGGAAGAGCCAAAGAAATGGAATAGAAACCCTGGTGTAACACATGAAAATAAGATATTTCTTGTAGATACGCAAAGTTCCAGCAAAAGGTTGATCCTAACGAAGAATTCAAAGCAAGATATACGAAAGGATTTGCTTCTGTACCTCAAAAGGAGAGGAGCTTGTTGCCATGAGAATGATCTTCCGGATGATCCACGAGAAGCTCAAATCGATAGGATTTCTCACAAGAGGGGAACGGGAATTGGAGAGGACCAAGACTTGAGACTCTGTAGACTAGTCAATGAAAAAAAGTGTATTATTGCTGTAATTTCGTTGTAAGTATATATTCAGTCGCTGTCGATGGTCGTTAAACAGTATTACTAGTATCATATAGGAGTACATTGTTCTCAGCTTGCTTCCCAAGCCTCGTGTAAAAAAGTATTTTTCATGCACGGATGAATCAGTTCTAGGTGTCAAGACAATACAAGTGAAATAATTTGTAGACGACCACTTCTGCATTTTTGTTGGGACTGTTGATTTGTAAGTTGCTCGATTTTTCTTACCTATAAATCACAATTTTCTCATGGTCAGATTGCCTCATCCCATATATAGTCACCGCTGTCCACCAGCCTCCTTTGATCTTGCAACCTGCGAGACCTGTATGTAGTCAGGCCATGTTGAATCCGAACCTTAACCCATTTTCCCCCCTTAAAAATGGAGCATTTTTTAAAGTAATTATGATGGTATGAGATACAAACCTCGACACTAGCTTCGCATAGTTATCTATAGCACTATTAAAACATTGTTCAAAAATGAATTTCCATATTTATTTTGAAAATTAGAAGTTATCACGTTAATTGAAGAGAAAAGATATGCCCCATTTGTTTTGGTGGACCCAAATTATACAGTGCATGTTAGTCTGATCTAAGGTAAAAGTAGACATTAGAATTATATGACAAATACAACTCTACAGTAGTAAATATAGATACCCATATACAAGTATCTGCCCATACAATTGCGAGTGATTCGGTGCTAGTTGTTCTAACATGATAGTATAATGGTTTTCATGTCTAAGTACTAAACAGGTAGCCAACAAATAGGTTTATTTCAATTTTGGATTATCCAAACGCAAGGAATTTCAGATCTATTTGGATTGAAGTTAATTTTGTCATAACTAATCTTAAACAATTATGACTTGCCACACTTTTGTGTCAACAAAATTCAACGCCATAAGTGTAAAAGTTTGGTGAAAAACTCAGTCTATGACGTGTGCGATATGAGGCTAAGAAAGCATGGTAAGCCACGGTTATGGCAATGAACCAAACACGCGCCAAAGAATCTGTAGCACGTCTGAGTTTACACATGGTAAAGTTAGCCTCAAACTAAATAGGCACTCTCACGTATATGCTTGCTTCCAGTAGCATTTTTGGTCTCATTTTCATTTCAAAAATAGCAAGCCCTAGAAAAACTACAACTAAAAACAATCCATCATTAATTACTCTTCTTTAAAGGAACTAGTAGGTTGACCGGCGCATTTACGTGGCTAGATTTATTTCAAAGTTTGTATATATAAACACGCGATCTGTTATACATGCTCGATGTCCTCTTCTCTATGTCGGTCGCTCCTCTTCTTGGTATTGGCTAACTAAATGTTGTGGCTTACACTCACTAACCACGGCGGCCTCGCATCTTTACTAATGCCAACATGTCTACTTAGTTGTTGTCTAACGATATGGAGAATCTTCTCACCGTTTTTGATGATATCATGCCCCTCACCAACGATGGCGCACTCCTAGCTACCTGATGGTCCCATATCGTCTATAGCTCATCTTCAATGCAAAGCCTCATCTCTCCTCTGTTAGGGCTTCCCTATCATCAAACTTCATTGGCTATTAATTCTTTAACAACATCGACTCTCACCACTCGTCACCATAGCCCTTTGATTCCTACGACTCTTGCCTTTCTCTTTAACGGCTTTGATGAGTGGATGCTATTGTCCTTGTAGAATGGTTAAGGTGAGCAACACAATATTATCCTCATCTCTGTCACCACTTTGACTCTTCATTTCCCCGTGGGTCAATGTCTTCTAAGAGGATAGATCGACCCCATTGGACTTTTTTGTGGCCTCCTTTGATACCGCTATCCTCACTATAAATTTTATTTTTATTATTCAAAATTATATATGATCAGAATTCATATACAAAATCCGATTTCTATTTATTCCGAATTACAGTTATTCAGTTATTTTACTTGGAATTTGTATTGAAATCAAAATTCTAATTTTATAATTTTATTTTTTGGAACTAGGGAAAATTGAACCGTTGGGTCTCCAAGCACTTTTTAGAAAATATGTCAAATGGTTAGTTTTTGAATGGAGAGGCTATATATGTGAATCATGGGCGTTCAAGACATAACCTTTGAGATTCCAATATTGTGGCTTGCAGATTGATGAGTTCAAAGGCACTCAAGAGCTTCAAGTTGAGAATTTTGAGAGTGTGTGAGTGTAATTTAGGCTTTAGTGTGCATCACTTCTAATTTCTTGACCTTGATGGGTTCAAGTTGCATTTTTGGGTTTATTACTCTTGGAATTCAATGACTTTAGACGGTATGGTAGGCTCTTTGTGACCTTCAAAGGAAAAGCTTGTGGAAGGCACCGAGAGTATTGTGAAGGTTCAGAGTTCATCTATCCGGAGAGGAAAAGGACTATCATGAGTTGATTATTTGAATACTTGCTCGGGTTCAAGTAGGAGCTAGTCTCTTTGTGAGGGTGCTCCAACAAGAACTACCAGACATCGCCCAATCTCCGAGACCTCAATAACAAATTTAGTTGTCTATTATCTCTTTTACGTTTTCCGTATTTACTTTCATGTCTTTCAATTCCTAGATCACTAGACTTTAGGATTGAAACTTAGGTTACAAAAACTTCACTAGACAAGTGTAGGAGTTGATTGACTATACTAGAAACCTTAAGCATGTAAGTTGGGCCAGAAAATGTTAGAAAATCTCAAAACCCTTCATCTTGGCATCCGATCCACTCCAGTGACTTGTCATCTTCAGTGATGCCGACATCAATGATTTAAATCATGATTATCGTAGTAAAAAAAGCTACAACAAATAGCGGAAGCTATCGCGGAGGCAATGCTACATCACTGTACTAACGAAAAGATGCTAATTCTATTTCTTTCCATGTTAGGTAGAATATAATATGAATAGGGGAAAATTATAACAAGAATGTCAATCAAAGTGAGCCCAAAAAGTTGCAAATTTACAACACTTTCATGACATATCCAACATAAAATCTAAAAATATAAATAAATTATTTTTTTCAAAAATATAAAACATTTTACTTGATTTATTATCTTAAATAAAAATAATTTTGAAGCTTAAAAATTTTAAAAGTTGAAATCAATGTATAAATTGTTTTTTTAACACTAGAAAGTAAGGTCATTGCTTCAATGATTTCCCTTCCAATTGAAGTTGCACAATCTTGCAACAAGCGAAGGAGCAAGTAATCACCATCTACCCTTCATTCATATTTTAATATTTGTGCAGATGTTAAAAGAAAAAGCATGGAAGCACCTCTCAGAAAGTAATTCTCATTTCTTGAAGTAGAATATAAAATGTAAAAGTATCTAAAAATTTATGCTAGAAATCAATTACAAATATTCAAACTCAAATGATCCCAAGATCAAGTTATCTTTTGTAGATTTTCAAATGAAATTCTTTGGTTAAAAGCCGTATTGATTTTTTTTACTATTTTTGAACATATGAAATGCCTTGTTTTCAATTCTTTGTGTTAAAAACTAATTTTAGTTAACTAAAAACTCTAACTATACATTAACGTACTAAATAATTGTTCACAAGCCTAAATAATTACAAAACGAAGCATAGCAGCTGCTATTTCCGCTATCCGTGCAACGCTATTACCGCTACCACGATCATAGATGTAATATCGATATGAAATTATTTTTTATGACCAATCTAGTGATCTCATTTTTACATGATAAATCCAAATACTTTTGGCATAGATTTTGAAAAGTTGACACCACACATTCTAAAACAATGTCTAAAAAAGAACAGAGGGAGTAGTTATTTTGGGATTTTACTTTCGACTTCATTTCGAAATCAAATTGCTAATTTTATGCAATTTTTATCTCAAAATCATGTTATTTTTTTGTTGGAATTTGTATAGAAATCCAATTGCTAATTTTGTTTAATTTTTATTTTGAATTATATATTTTTGGGATTTTACTTAAAAATTTGTATGGAAACGAAATTACTAATTTTTAACTAGTTTTTTATTTATTTTTTGTTTGAATTCGTGTACAAATCCAATTGCTATTTTTTTAAAAAAATATTCTAAATTATATTTATTGAGGGATTTTACTTAGGAATTCATATGGAAATCAAATTGCTAATTTTATTTTTTTTTATTTAGATTTTTTTTTTGGAATTCTTATACAAAACAAATCGCTTATTTTTTTATTCTGATTTATGTTTAGTTAGTGATTTTAGATAGGAATTCGAATGGAAATCAAATTTCTAATTTTATTTTATTGCGAATTTAATTTGTTTTTGGATTTTACTTGATATGAGCTTTGTCTTTTAATTATATTTATTTAGTTTTTTATTTAGAAATTTGTTTGGAAATTAATTTTCTAATTTTATTTTATTTTTTATTCTGAATTTTAGTTATGTTTGAATTGTACTTGACGTGGACTCTTTTTTTAAATCTAGATCATTATAATCTGGACCTACCACGATTAACCGTTTAGATATTTCGTTTTTTCCTCCAATTAACATGAGACCTTATGAATAAATGTGATGACTTATGTTTCTT
Organism: Otatea glauca; assembly: GCA_036346275.1. NCBI lineage: Eukaryota > Viridiplantae > Streptophyta > Magnoliopsida > Poales > Poaceae > Otatea > Otatea glauca. Next base: position 42,318,625 of record CM070712.1, on the reverse strand, counting down.
CGGCTTTAATAAGTTAATAATAATAGGTAGAAGATTGATCGATAGGTTATAGTCAAGGTTAACAAGCCTTGAAGTGCTTTCGTTTTTACTCGTTGTGGACCGTCACAAGCACAACATCTAGAACAATCGGTACTCAATTAGTGCCGACACCTTGGTCAAGTAGTCCTTGTTCCTCTGGAGTTGAAGCAGGCATTAGAAAAGAATCCCGCACATCATTTGTGGCTATGCGGTAGAGACAAGAAGAGGCGACCGACGCTCAAGACTTGGAAAGTGAGGAGCAGATAGATCCGTTTTGCCTTCTAACACGAAACCTAAAAAGATAGTTTTGCCTTGTAATAGTAAGCTTCTTGCGCGTTTCTGCTTGCGTGGGGCCCCTTTTTTTTAGCTTTTCCTCCGATTTACATCCAAAAAGCTTGGTGCTCGCTAGTTTTTCCATCTCCCAGTCCAACAAATCAAAGCGGCCAATGGGCAAGTCTAGCTATGCTTGGAATTCGTGAAGATCTGAACCGTTAAATAGCCATATGTGACAAAATTTGAGCTGTTTGGGAATTCAGCTGCTCCATCAATCTATGACCATATCTGGATCTAGGCAGTGGTACTGTTGATACAAGAATACCAAAAATGGAGCCGGCCTGTTTGAGAGGGTTATCATTCTTTTCAGATTATTATTGTTCTTATCTCACTTCATGTTGCATCTACGGTAGGTGCTTCTTTTGGTTTACAGACATCAACACGATGATGGAGATTGTGAGTGATCCTTCACTTGCCAATTCCCAGCTTCTAAAAGCTGTCATGAACAGTTCTCAAAAAATTCTTCAAAAAAAGTCTGTACTGAGCCGCCCCTCGGCTATGGTGTTTGCCTGCTGTCAGTTGTCTGTAGTTCCGATGAAGACACTGGTAAATGATGAGGAGAAGAATTCCCTTTCATAGTAAGCTGCAAAATACATTCAACCCTACTTTTAGCTTTTGCTAGTTACATGTGACTTTTAGCTTAGGTCAAAAACCGATTAAAAGCTGGCTTGGGTGGCCTTCAAAAGTGAGGTTTCAAGATGCGGAACAAATAAATATTCGAGCCACAGATCGCGTGTGCTCATTTCCTGCATCCCATGCTATCTAGACTACATATCTTTCCTGATGACGTTTTGGACTGCATGGGCGCCGTTACGCTCTAAGATCTTTCTTTAGCTAGCGCTGCAGAATAGGATATGAACGGCGCAGCGATTGCAGCTTAGGGGATGGCCAAACCAATATTTCTGTCAAATGTGCAATCGAAGCTTGAAAACGGCCTTGCACCTGTTTGTTGACTGCCCTCAAGTTCAGATGCTCTAGTCGTCCATCGCGCAATGGGTCCGCATTTCCACACTACATCCAGACCGATGGGACATGGCAACAAACCTTGAGCAATGGAGCCTGCAACGCATTAACTGCCATCCGAGCCTCCGGAAAGGTGTAAAAACACTGATCATCCTGTCTTGCTGGGAATGGTGGAAAGAGTGAAACAAAAGAGTCTTTCAACGGGGTTAGGCGTCTCACGACCAAATCCTCCAGTCGATAAAAGATGAGGCTGTCAGTTGGACTCTAGATGGAGCTTCGCACCTTAGGATTCTGATTGATCGCCAGTTGTAAAGAGTTTAGTTTTTTTTCTCCTTTTTTGTTTTTCTTCTCCCTGCTTTTCCGCTTGGTTCGCGACCTCCGCGGCCGTCTTTCGGGTGCTCCCTTCTGCACCATGTTCTTTTTTCCTAAACTTTGTATTCGGATTTTCTTCTCCTCTAATCAAATCTAATCACAGCGTTTGCTGTTTCAAAAAAAAAAAGCTTAGTGTACAGCATACATGGCCATGGGAAGACCAGGGACAAAGAATGGTAATGCTAGCTCCTTAAACACTCAAAAACTAAGGATTGAGGTAGAGGTCGAGGAAGACCTTGAGCACCAACGGACAAGCAAGCAAAAGCGCGAGCCACGGTTGCAACGCCTACTTCGAGACCTCCTCCCATGTCATTGGCAGGCAAGTGAAACAGGATCGCCTGATGGCTCAGGCTTGACACAACTGCTAGCAGGAGCACGAACATGGCGGCCTTCAGGTACAAGTGTAGTGGTCAGTGCAGAGGAAACAGCCCGGTCATGAGTGTGAATCCAACGGTGGAGACCATACGGAAGACAAAGTCGAACAATGGCCGGTTCCCGCCTTCTCGGGGCTGGCGTGCCGATCAGAATTCCACGCCGTAGTACAGGACCAACGCAATGGCCTCCGGCAGAAAGAGAGCACGACGAAACCGTCCAAGAACTCGACGGAGACGACCAGCGCCATCAGCTCTAGAGAGGCAAGCAGGACGTGCCTGAGCTTCTCGACGATTCCAACCAGAACCTTCAGCATTTCGCCGGGGAGAAGCGCCAGCGGCATGGCACAAACCATCACCACGATCAGGCAGACCGTGGAGGTGGCGTAGCACACGGCGAGGTCCAGCGGCGGGTCACGTTTGCCCTTCTTGTCTGGAGTTTTCAGGTAGCCGAAGGCGATGGTCCCCTGCAGAGCAAAGGCAGCCATTGTACCAACGGTGGCCAGATCGAAGTTGCTCTTCGTCGCCGTATCATACTCGCTGCCCTGCGTCGGAATGGTGTGCTGCTCCATCCATGCTCCGGCGCGCGCGGCCACGCCAACTAGCAGCAGCACCGGCACGAGAAGAACCCAGAGCACCGCTTTTCCCCTGTTCGTGATGACGGCCAGGACCGTGTCAGTAGCAATTAGCATCGTGCCGGTGATTGCGACGAGGACAGTGAGATCCCTGTACCTGCCACGGCCTCGCTGCTCGTGGTGGTAGGCATATAATTCGAACATCATCAAGACAACGGCGCATATGAAGGTGACGATCATGCAGAGCCCCCCGGCGACTAGGAGGTTGCTGAGGTGAACTTTCTTGTGGTTTGTGGTCGAGTAGAGCGGCTCCATATCCTTGTAGCCTGACAGAGCCGCCATGATGAACACGACGATGGCCGAAAGGACCGTCTGGTAGAAGGTTTTTGTCCGCTCTGGCTCGGATTTCGCCAGGTTCAGTGCTGGGTTCTCTGCTGGTGAGGCATTTCCATGGTGTGACGAGACGACACCTCTCCTCGGCCTGAATGTGATTGCGGCAAAGAGCGCGGGCGGTAACGCACGGAAGGTCAGCACTTGGTCAAAGGGGAAGAATCCCTCAGACTAACTTTACTATGGGGACTAGAGAATTGAGAAGATGGGCCTCAAAGGAAAAAAAAAAGAAGAATTGAGACGCTGTGCAGTGCAAGTGTGCAACAAATCGACAGGCTGATCCAAAAATTAAGATATTCATCATCCTTAGATGCAACGGCAAAATCATGTTCCCCACCAAATTATACACACCAGCAGAAATTGTAAAAACTAGCATAACCTGTGCAATCGCAGAGATAGCATTTACCGAAATTTTGCTATGTACTAGATAATATGCTAAAAATAACCCATGAAACCCTAAGTGCATAACGAAGACAAAACATTTACACATAGAGATTAACAGCATGTCAGTATCCTTTAAAGAAATTTAGAACTCCATGACATAGCCCAGACTGACATCCCCCGGTGGAACGACAAGAATGGGACTTAAAGAGAGATCAAGGTAATTACCCGCAGCGGCTCTTCCATTTCGACATCCCTGCTCATGTCGCAGGTAAAGATAGATGTTGCTCGTAGCTGCCAGCGAGAAGGTGGGGGTGAACTGGACAGAATCGTTTTTAGGAACTGAGCGGGAGCTATTAAGACATGAATCCATTTTTACCGTAGTATATTGGCCTATTTTGCGGAGACTTTGAAGTCTTCTCTGAAACCAGAAAAGCTTCGTCTCTTCATTAACCAACCACGGGAAATTGGAATTTTCTGTTGGCCTGCTTCACATGGGTGTCTAGTTGCTTGATAGCGGTATTATGAATTTGAAAATTTGGCCGTTGTTTGTATTTCTCCAAGGAGAAGAGGTAAGAGCAGTACCTTGGCTACATAGAAAGTTACAACTGCAAATAGTGTAACCCATTTATCAGATGTTAAATTACTTCAAAAGCTGGTGTAATTTCAATCACTCGTGTAATTCAGGGTTAACAAAATCGAAAACTCGAACTATTTGTGATTTTCGAAAATTGGTCGAAATCGAAGAAGTTTAAATTCAAATTTTTTGGACTCGACGGTCAAACAATGGCTAAAAAAACGAAAATCGAGTGATTTCACCGATTTTCGAGCAATTTTTATTTTATTTTCAACACACCGAAGGAAAATTTATTTTTTTAAAAAAAAATCCAATTAATCTATAAAACACCTAAGAGAAATTTAAACAATTTTTGAAATTATTTAGTGCTTCTAAAAAATCAAAAATAGCAATTAATGAAAAGGAACAAAGACACTTTTAGATTTTTTATAAAAATTTACAAGATTTATTATATTCTAAAATTTTAATGTAACCATAATTAGTTCCAAAGGATCATGTACTAAAATTTTCAAAAATATTAGACTTCATTTAGTACCCATATAAAATCAAAAACAGAAGAGCATGTACAATAATAGTAGCACTTTCATAATTTTAAAAAAATACACATGTTTGATCGTAATCTGAAAATTTTACAAAAGCATTAGAATAACGTTAGAACATCACACAAAAAGTTTAAGAAATATTAGATTTCATTTTATACCCCTAAAAAATAAAAAATTCAAGAGCATATATTTTGACAGTATTACTGTCAGAATTTCTTAAAAATACACAGGTCTGCTAATCATCTAGAAATTTATAGCATCATTAGCATTGCCTCAGGACCTCACACAAAAATTTTCAAAAAAAAATTAACACTTTTTGCTAAATTTCTTCAAAAATTTTAAATTTGCAATTGAACTCCACGGTTTACTGAGTGGTTTTTATTGCCGAGCCGGCTCGATACAAAATCGTGATTTTGTGAACCTGCGTGTAATCATATAGATGCGGTTGCTACAGAATACCAATGACATGACCTCTAACTGAAGCCTCTAGTCCATGACAGCTACGAATGAGTTGACGACTAATCAGTGAGGTTCCTAAGAAATACGAAGACATTCCAATCATCAATAACTTCTACAACTATAGTGCTAGTCCATGGTTATTTTCTTTCAAAATTTTGGATTGATATCCAGAGGAACTTTCTTGTATGTTCCAAAATTGAAGTACATGGCACTTCTGTAGTACATACAGGCATATAGCTTTACAATTCCAGAAGAATTAGAAACAGACAAAGAAAGCAGTAAAAAAAGAAATGCAACTGCGAATTATGGGTGACAAGAACATCAGAATTACCATCGGGCTGTTAAAACTAGCTCTTCAGGTGGTGTGGAGGGATTGGCGGTTGCAACTGGTCATGCGGTTCTTGTGGTGGCAAGGGTGGTTCATACATGTCCTGCGGCTCTTGTCGTGGCAATGATGGTTGCAACTGATCCTGTGGCTGCTGCGGTGGCAACGGTGACTGCTGCTGATCTCCTTGCCACACCCAAACAATATCCTTGAGTGCTGGCCTTATTTCCTCTTTCACCAGCTTTTGATACTCCATAGTGTCCCCATTAGTCTTTTTCAACTCAACTAAGAGGAAAGAAGGAGCAACCTCAAAAATCTCTGCATCAAGCTCAAGAAAACCCTTCTTTCCTTCCTTCGGTGCTGCCAACTTCAAGACTCCATTTTCTTTCTTCTTAACTTTTAGTTTCAAGCGTTTGCCCAGTTCCTTCAGTTTTGCCAGTACTGTTGTTACAGGCTGCCTGGTGGTAAATCGTTCTTCCCTGCGACCATACTTATCCTCAAAAAAACTAGATAGATTGAACCCTTTTGAGAGAGATATAATGTCAAATGCATTCAGGTTTGGAAGGCTTAATGACCCTTGATTTCCCTCAGAAGTGCTGCATTCTGTCGAGCCTGAGGTTGTAGCTTCACCTGAAAAGGTGCTGTCTGTTGTTTCAGCCTCATTTTTCTTTGTATTTACCTCAACCGGTCTTCTGTACCAAGCACTTCTCTTTATCCTTGAGATCGAAATCCTAGCACTTGGATCTGGATTGAGGATTTTAAGTAGAAGCTCCTTCAGCTCAGCAGAAAAATACCGAGGGCATCTAAAGTCTGCTTTGGAAATCTTTCTATACATCTCTATCAGATTCGTGTCATGGAAAGGAAGGTAACCTGCCACAAGCACAAATAGAATTACTCCACAAGACCATATATCTGTCTTTGCGCCATCATAGCCTTTCCTGCTAAGCACTTCAGGCGCAACATAAGCTGGGGTGCCACATGTGGTATGCAGGAGACCATCTTGCCTCTTGGACTCAGCCAGGGCACTCAAACCAAAATCTGAGACTTTAAGGTTTTCATTCTCATCCAGGAGTAGGTTTTCAGGCTTCAAGTCACGGTGGTAAACACCTCGACTGTGGCAATAGTCAACAGCACTGATCAATTGGTGGAAATACCTCCTTGCAGCATCCTCACTAAGCTTCCCCCCCTTTGATATTTTGTTGAAAAGTTCACCACCTTTGGCATATTCCAAAACAAAATAAATCTTGCTCTTGCTAGCCATGACCTCAAAAAGCTGCAGGACATTTGGATGCTTCACCAATCTCATTATTGAAATCTCCCTCTTTATCTGCTCCATAAGCCCAACCTTCATGACCTTGTCCTTGTTGATCATCTTTATAGCAACAGCTTGGCCGTTTATAAGATTACGGGCATAATACACCTTTGCAAAGGTTCCTTGTCCCAACTGTTTCCCAATTTCATAACGGCCCATTAAGATAGTCCTCCTCCCATCCATCATATCAAGCTATGTGAGCGGAGTATAACGAACAAACACCACAGACCACTTATATAACAGTATATGCAGAGTAAACCTAATGAATGCAGAAGATGTTAACCGTCGTCACCGAGGTGGTGGTGTACAAATATAGAGTCCCTCGATCTAGTGTGCTTTAAAACACGGAAAGGAGCAACGCTATCAGTATGCAGCACATTCTCGTGAGAGCCCCACAATATGAGCTTGAAGGAAGCTCGGATCTTGTTTGCACGAAATAATAGCTTGTTGTTGTGCAAGCACATCTTTCTGCATTCCCAAGTCTTCTGCCGATCAATAACTGTCAGCCGGGAGAACAAACTGGATTAGAACATATACCTGTAATGCAGAAGTAGATTAAGAGCTCAAATGAAAAACATAAATTCAGTAGCCTTGGAGAACATTAGTTAAACATCTTAGGTAATCAAACTAATTCTATCAGATTAAGTGCCCCAATGTTATCGATCAAACTAGGCTAGTATGAGGTACACAAGTACAGCCAACACATCAAGGCAATCAGAGTAACCATGTTTGATGATTGGGTTAAGACAAATGCTCTCTTTTGAATTCTGAAAAACAATAACAGCAAAATCTAACTCGTGCCTACACAGAGCTAGGTCCTGACAGATCATTAATAGCCAACAACAATTCCTACAAGATACATCCTAAAGCGCATAAACTCTACCCAAACGCTGAAATCGACGACTACGCGCAAACAGATCTCTTCAAGTAAGAAGAGCGGTACCTGATCAAGAACTGGCCGAAGAAGAGCAGAGAATCCCAAACAGCGCCATGCGAATCGATTGGACTCTTATCTCGCGAAGCAAATGGAGGCCGATTTGGTCCCTGCTTGACCCCCTGGGAGCTTGTTCTTCTCTGCTTTCTGGAATTTCTGGGCTCCGGAGGCCGCGTCGTCAGATTTCTCCCTCTCGAGTAGCGCCGAACTTTTGTGCTTTGATCCCTCCGAATCTTCTAATTTCGCTCTTGGCGCAAGTTTACACGGCGGCGCGCTCCCCCGGTACGAAGGGAGGGAGTGCAATGCATAGTGGGCGGCCGTTTAAGCTGTCACGTTGAGGTAACGGGGGCTCTCTCTGCCTCTGCTTGAGTTTTTGCCCCTAATGTTGTCGGATTCCACGGGATTAGAGAGGTTGTTGCCTTGGATGGGTGTTTAGACAGGTGAATTACGCTGGCTTCCAGGCCCATGGGCCAGTTGTGTACTTGCGGCTGGGCTTACCCAACACTATTTGTGAAGGACAGAAGGAAGGCTCCAAGACGGGAGAAGAAAGGAAAGGGGAAAATCAAATCAAAACTGCGGCTTTTGTATATGGCAACTCCAGGACTATTTAACGCCTTCCTTTTTCTATCCCCAGGAGTTATTTCTCTCGATGAACTTTTTTAATATAAGTGTTGGAAATCATGTGGCCCACAAAGATCTACGATGGCTCCTTAACTAAAACTTAGACGACTACTATATAAGGAGGAGGAGAGTTCCCCATTGTACAGACAATTGAAAAGCAATAAAGAGTTCTCTCGCCGTTCCTCCCTAATTCTGTGTCTTTCTTGTCTCTCTGTTCTCCACATATATTAGATTATTGGGAATTCTGGACTATTCGATAGCGAGATTCCCAATACGTTATCAGCTCGAAGCTCTACCCGGTGAACAGATTGAAAGGTGGGTTTTCAGCGATTAAATCTAATCACTTGTGGTTTCTATACATGCATCTAACCTACGCATCAGTTCTTCGTTCGTCGCGTGGCATGAAGCTACAGGCGGTACAATGATACAGTACACGCAGTTACTGTTCATCCATCACAGAAAAAAAAATTGGCGCTGCGCCCGTAGCGTTTTCGCCGCCGACGCATGCGCTCGAAGTCGCCGCCGCCGTGCAATCGGAAGCAGTAGTTTTAGGCATGCAATCAATCGGAAGCAGTAGTTTTAGGCTACATCTAATTGTGTATCTTGGTTGGATTATGCATGCAATCGGAAGAAGTAGTTTTAGGCGTACTTGATATTAGATTGATCTTTGATGTCCTAATAAAGAGGCAAATCCGGATGATTAAAAGCCTCAAGCAAAATAGATCAATCTAGATAGTTTCGTTTTGGGTTGAATCAAGTGGGGGGTGGCAAATATCAAATTAAGAAACTGCTGCGCCGGTCGGCCTGAAGCCGCTCCATGCGCCGTGCGCTCGAAGCGTATCCATGCCGCCGTCACCGACACTCGCTCCATGGCTCCCGCACCTGAAGTGTGCCCCGGCTCTTGCGCTTGAAGCGTCGCCGCTGCCTCGGCCTCTCCGCTGCTGCCGACCCTTCGGGTTCTCGCGCCCGCAGCGTTGTCGCTTGGTCTCCACGCACGAAGTGCTGACCTGCATGGGCCACCGCGCGCCGATGCCGGTCCTGCCGCACCACTCTGCCCGATCCGTCCATCGCCGAGGAAGCCGAAGCGGCGGGTGTTGCGGAGCGCGACGGGGAAGCCGAAGTGGCGGCAGACGTCTCGCAGCGCGAGGAAGAAGAAGGGTCGCAGGGTGCGGCGTGGGCAGAGCGTCAGCAAGGAAAGGCGCGGCGCGGCGCGTGCGAAGAAGAACGCGAAAAATTGCCAGAAAATCCAGAAAAAATATTTGGCTCTGTTTTTAATTTTTTCAGCATTATTCTTTGCATTTATGAATATCCTTTATGAATCTTGAATTCATTGCTTTATTTAGTATATTGGAAATGCATGGCAATTTATTTTCTGTATTTTATGATTTTTGCAACCATTTTCTATTAATTACACGCAGTAATCTAATGAGGGAATTTCGAAATCATGCAGATGTCCAGCATCGTGAACCGTGAGTTTGAAGAACTGGCCCCGTACAGTCAAAACTACCTCACTTGGGCATCGGACGTGAAGATCGTACTTGGGGGCAAGAAGCTCCGTGCTGCAATCGGTCTAGGGTCCTCGAAGGACGTGCAACCTACCGCCGAGCAGAACGATCAAGCATTGCACTTCCTCAGACATCACCTCTCAGCCACTTTGAAGAATGAATACATGGATGAGGAGAGTGCACTTCAGCTTTGGACTGCACTTCAGAAGCGGTTCGAGAAGCTCAAGTACACCATCTTGCCCCAAGCACAGCAAGATTGGGTCCGCCTGAGGTTTGCGGACTACGAGCGATGGCGAGAACAATTACGCATTGCATGAATTTGTACCAATCTCTCCTTATGTGGCAAGAAGATCACTGACGACGAGGAGAAGATTGAGAAGACTCTCTTCACTTTTCACCCAAATGCTATCCAGAGTGCCCACAGCCAGGGTTCCAAAATTCGGCAAAATTTCGGATTTCAGACCACCCCGAATTCTAAAGTACCTGCCGGGAAAAAAAATAAAAAAAAATTGAATTTGCTACAGTAACTCGAAATTTCGGTTTTTTGGTGAAATTTCGTATTTTTTAGCTGGTTTTGAAACTTTTAGGGGGCGAATTTGGTCCAATAAACCTTAGGAAAGTCATCCCCTATGAAAATTTGTTGAAAAACAGAATTTTTTAAATATTTTAAAATTTTGGCAGAAACACTGTCAGATTTTTATAAAATTGTAAAAGCTTGATAATAATCTGAAAAATTTATGGTATTATCCTTAGTATATTAGTATCATACATAAAAAATTTCAAAATAATTTAAATTCATTTGTTTTCTTTGAAAAATCAAAAACAGAATGAACATAATTGGGACAGTTATATTGTCAGAATTTTATAAATTTTCTTGAGTGTGATTATGATCTAATTTTTTTTGAGAGATTAATAATTGAATCAGTACCATTATGTAAATTTAAAAAAAAAATCAAATTTTTTTGTTTGGTCAATCAAATCTATGTAAGCATTAAACTTCGTTTGTTGTATTATATTTCAAAAATAAAAAAGAAAAGAACATAAATGGTACTGTGCCTTGTAAGAATTTTATAAATTCACTGGAGTGTGATCATGAATCACAATTTTTATGGGATATTAATAACTTCCTTATCACCATTCTGTAAAATTTTCAAAAAATTTATGGTTTACATAATTTTTCATTTTGTTCAAGTTTGCCGGTAAGCCTTTTAACAGGGCACTAGTACTGTTCGAATTTTTCAAAATTAATACAGTTTTATAATCATCTAAAAATTTCATGAGAGAATTATAGATACATAATAACCATGCAAAAAAAAATTCAACAGTTTCTAACTTCATATGTACCATTTTCCATTCGGATCAAACTTGTTAGTTAGTGTTCTATCAGAACAGTGCCACTCTCCGAATTTTTAAAAATTCCTCACATGTGATAATCAGATGAAATTTTTGTGAGAACATTATTTATGGATAATAACCATGAAAAAAAATTCAACAGTTTATAACTTGATTTGTACAATTTTCCATTCGGATCAAACTTGTCGGTCAGTGTTTTATTAGGACAGTACTACTCTCCGAATTTTTAAAAATTCCTCAGATGTGATAATCATCTTAATTTTTTGTGAGAACATCAGAAATGTGTCAGAAACCTCCAAAAAAAATTTAAAAATTTTTTATAACTTTTAGACCACTTTTCAGCCAGTGCAAAAAACCCGAAATTTTGGATTTTTTCGCCGAATTTCGGATTTTTATTTCCGGAATGGACCAGATTTGAATTTTCAAATTCAAATTTCGTTCGACTTATTTCCGAAATTTCTTTATCCGGTCAGGGACAAAATTTATTCCGAAACCGAAATTTGAAACCTTGCCTACATCTATCGTCAGGACGCATACAAGGAGTATAGCGAACTGATTGATGTCATGCAAGTTGCGGAGTCACAAGACGATGTTCTACGCAAGAATTTCGTCTCACAGCCACCTGGAAGGGGCATTGGCACAGAAGTCAATACCAATAGCTATAAGGTGAAAAAGCCCACTCATAAAAAGAAGTGCAAGCAAGGTGGAAAAGAGAAGTACCAGGCCAAGGAAAGTCCAAAGCCTCAGTGAAGAAGAATGACAAGACACACGCCAAGCCGTATGGACAGCAGAACCAAACGTGCTTCAGGTGTAGTACTTGGGGACACTGGTCAAAAATATGCCAGGAATCCAAAAAAGTGATCAACGCATATCAGACCAAGAAGAAGGCAAAAGAAAACGCCCCAGCAGAGGTGCACTTCGCCAAGATTGGTGATAATGATGCTATGGATATGGATACCCTACTTTGCCTCATCCTCACAGACTAGCCTGGACATCGATGCTGCAACCAAGTTTATGGCAAATGAAGAGAAAACTTCTGTCGATGATATAGAAGCAGAAATCAATGCATATTTTACAAATTCCGTTTAATGCATGAATCGCATTTTTTTAGATTGTGGTTGTTAGCGAATTTCTTTTGAATAATGAATTGTAAACTCTAGAAGAGCATACTTTTCTCATGAATAAATATGCAATTTATTCTTTATTCCAGTATTCTTTAATTTGCAAGCAATGTTTGAATTATTTTGCCACTGTCTGATTGGAATTATATTTCTTTTATCTAGAAATCGTGTAGCGTCCAAATGAAAGAGATATGCATTGTTGATAGTGACACAACAAATACCATCTTAAGAGAGTCCAAATACTTCCAGTCGATCACGAAGAACGCTGGAAAGATTACTACGATCGCATGAAGCGATTCCTATATAATAGGCTCCGGAAGAGCCACAATTATATTGCCAATGGGTACAACTTTGGTAATTGAAGAAGCCCTTTTATACACTGTATGGGCTAAAATAGTCAAGAAAAATGTGGTACAATCGCTTGTGCAACTTTCTCTACAAGAAATGCTACACGAACAGCGAAGATTGTCCATGCGTGTTTATACAGCGATCCCCGAATGGATTTTGTATAATCTTCGTCTATGTAGATGACTTGAACATCATTGGGACGGATGAAGAAATTGAAGAAGCTTGCTCATACTTTGAAGTCTGAGTTTGAAATGAAGGACTTGGGTAAAACCAAGTTTTGTTTAGGCTTGTAGCTTGAGCATGTCCAAGGAGGAATATTGGTACACCAATCATCCTAAACGCAGAAAGTGTTGGAAAGATTTGGTTTTGAATAGGCATATCCTGCAAAGACTCCAATGATCGGAAGGTCACTCCAAGTAGACCTAGACCCATACAGGCCTAGAGAAGAGGGGAGGAAGTCCGCGGAGCGGAATTCCCCTATCTGAGTACAGTTGGAGCGCTCATGTACCTTGCGAATAGCACCATGCCGGACATTGCGTTCGTCGTAAATTTGCTAGCGCGGTACAGTGCAAAACCCACCAAAAGGCATTGGAAAGGGATCAAAGACATCTTCCGTTACCTCCAAGGAAGCAAAGATCTCAGCTTGTTCTACAAAAGAAACAATAAACTGAATTTGGTTTGCTACGCCGATGCTGGGTACTTATCAACCCGCATTCTGACAAGTCCCAAACTACGTATGTTTTCCTATGTGGAGGAACAGCAGTTTCCTGGAAGTCGTCTAAACAGACTCTTGTCTCAACGTCGACAAACCACTCGAAAATCATTGCTTTCTATGAAGCCTCCCGTGAATGTGCATGGCTCCGAAGAATGGTTCACCACATCCAGAAGTCATGTGGCTTGAACATTGAGCAAACTCCCACGATCATTTATGAAGATAATGCATCTTGTGTTGCTCAAGTGCAGATGGGTTATGTGAAGAGCAATCTCACGAAGCATATCAACCCCAAGTTCTTCTATGCTCATGAATTGCATAAGATGAACGAGATCAAGATACTGCATACTAAGTCGTGTGAAAATCTTGCAGACTTGTTCACTAAATCACTACCAGCATCTATCTTTGAAAGGTGCGTTAAAGGGATTGGGATGATGAGACTTAGAGAAGTGCAGATTTCAGAGGAAGATATTTCACATACTCCCACATAAACCTTGAACATGAGGTTTGAGTACACAACATGAATCTTGAAGATTAGCAATTGAAGTTTAGGTGAATTGTACTCTTTTTCCTTAGCAAGTTTTTCATGAAGTTTTCTTGCATAAGGTTTTAATGAGGCAATTCGTGCAACGCAGTAAGCGTATGCTATGTACTCTTTCTCCAAGTATTTTTCCCACTGGGTTTTTCTGGAGTTTTAATGAGGCATATGCATCTCGCGGCAAAGGGCCCAAGGGGGAGTGTTGGGAAACCATGTGGCCCACGAAGGCCCACGATGAGCCCTTAGCCAAAACCTAGGTGACTACTATATAAGAAGGAGGGGGGTTCCCCATTGTACAAACAATTGAAAAGTAATAAAGAGTTCTCTCGCCGTTCCTTTCTAATTCTGTGTCTCTCTTGTCTCTCTGTTCTCCACATATATTAGATTATTGGGAATTCCGGACTATTCGATAGCGAAATTCCCAATAATAAGAGCATCTCCAATAGTCTATTTATGTCATTCTGTTATTCGCACAAAATTTACTTACCTGGATGACTGAGGGAGGAGAGGAAGGCAGGCTTGAAGAGTACAAGGGTGAGGGAACAACGAAACACTTTGTTGAGGGAGATCCATCCTTTTGTGATATGGTTTTTTGGGGTTGGTGTGGACGTAGTGGTGTGATCGAGATGGTAACGAATACCGTTGGTTTGACTATGACCTTTTTCAGTGATACCCGATGACTTTGGAGTTGGAGAAGGCTAGATGCGGAAGCCCAAGCTCGGATCTAGCTAGATATGCATGACAACAGCTTGGTTTGTTTGGATCTAAACTATGGCCACCAGATCTAGCCTCCTGCAACAACGGAGGTGAAGTAGGATGAGTGGTATGGTAAATGGTAGGCAGAGGCAGTTTGGTCAACTAAGGGGGAGTGAGAGAGAGAGGGCAACGGCCACCGATAGTGAGATGCTGGGGAGCAGCGAGGGAGAGGAGATGGTGTGGACTAGGAGGATGGTGGGAGGAGGAAAAAGAAAAGTGGATGACTAGCATTAATAGGAGGAAGGAGGGCAAAAGTGGTAGGATATATTGAAAAATCTGACAGCTGCACACAGTATGAATAATAAATTGAAAAAATAGATGAATTGACTAATCTTCAGAGACAATACATTGGAATGGTTGTTTCTAATACTATTTCTAAATGACATAGAGATAAGATCTAAGTAGTGTATAGCTGATTGATTCCTGTGTGACGGATATCTTGTAGTAGGCACTATATCCTTGTAGCGTATTCTAAGTAATAGTGGTAATTTTGAATTTTACATGTATATTTAAATTACGTCTTGTATCAAACTAACATAGAATAGATACTACGTACCAAATTACGAGCAAAGAGAGCATATCAATTTCAAGAAATCCGTATATACAACTCGAAACATTGCTAAAAACACTATATCGATTGCCATAGCCGCTATATCTCATGCTACCACAACAATAGTGCCAGCTATATTTGCTATAGTGATCATTATATTCTAATCCATTATTTTGAACTGCTACACTACCACAATAGCACTTATTAGCACTTAGACCCACTACCACCCACTACCGCAACAACGCTGCTATTGTGGACACCACGTCCACTATTTTAGTACAGTGAGTGTGCAGAGGTGACGTGAAGAAGCTAGAGTCAGCGTCGTGGCGGATGCTCTTACGCTGGAACATCTCTATACCAGTTCTAAACACATTTGGGATATTTTGTACAAATTCAATCAATCTCTAAACACACAAGCTAAATTGCAAAGTGCTTATATAAAGGTGGAAGGTTTTCCGTGCTCTCGCCGCGCCCATGTCGGCTTCGGAGCGATGTGGGCATGTGCCCTCACGCATGTGAATAGCACACCGCTCACCGTGCGTACGGTTGGCTCAGCATTGAGCCACGTCACCCACGTGGCTAATTCGGTTCTTCGGCTTAAGTAAATATTCTGTTGCCTTATACGCCAAGTGATGCATAGTGCAGCGGTAAAGCTCGTAGCCCGCGCTGGCCAGGTCAAGGGTTCGAGCCTCGCTTCCGCGCGCGCGCCAACTGGCGGATTTTATCGGAGCAACGCGTGGTAGGCGCGCGTAGTAGGGATCCGGGCGACGCGTGGCCATGTTTTTTTTGCGAAAAAGATCCTAAGTGTTTTCAAAATTATGTATTAGCCCATTTTTTATATGGAGACCCCTGAAGCTACCGAAATTATTATTCTTTTGCGTACAAACCCTCCAAAAATTATGATGGGCTTTTTGAAAATACGTTTTAGTCCATATGTTTTACTCGGTCCCCAGTACTTTCGAAATTTTATTTTTTCACCGTGGATATCCCCTACAAAATTACAAGAGAAAACTCATATCTGTCTATTTTTTACAGAGTCCACAAAAATACGAGGCGCTTTCCAAAATTACATATTAGCTTTTTTACAAGGAGACCCCTGAGAAGATATTTTTTTTTGCAAAAAAAACCTGAAAGATCCGAAAACACGTGGAATTTTCCTGTCAGTCGGGCGACTGGCGCGGCGTGCGCCGCGCTCGCGCATCTAGTAATGTCTATAGACGATACATTGGAATGGTTATCTCTGATACTGTTTCTAAATAGTGTAGAATTACAATGATCAACGCTCACGGATGCCCTTGTACTGGAACCAGGTTCCAAAAATCGTTTATCAATGCAGTACGATATCCAAAATCGGTCAATAAATCAGTCTAATTTTTTTTTAAAAAAACTATGACATGGAAACCGGATGGAAATCGTTCAAAAATCGCTTGCTAGAAAATTTCGATTGCTTGGCCACGAAATCGATCAATTTTCTAAAATTTTTTTGACCACCGAGTTCAAAGTGTTTGACTTCGGCATTCATGCGATTTCTAGCGATTTTCGACGATTTTCGGTACCGAGCTAGTAGCAATTTTTGTATTGAAATCGATTTTGTAAACCCTGATTAGAACGTCTACATGCCAGCTCTAAACATATATGAGAATATGGGATAGATGGGAGATTTTCTAGGTTATGCTTAGAAGGAAGCACTAGGTTGTGCTATATTTCGTACCAGTTTAATCTGGCACACCATTTTTTTCCGATTAGCACAGTATTTCAGATAAACTTAGCAAACTTGCATTTTACCGGGCCAGCCAGAGCTCAAATGCGAAGAGCTCATTCTATATACTTCTCGTGCTCACCGAAACACGTAAAACGGCTTCTTTTTAAAAAAACACACACACACAAACACACAACTTGCACATTTGCCACTGGGCATCACCCAAACAGGCCCCAAAAGCCCAATGGCATCCATGCAATTCTTCCAAAACACACAGGCAAAAAAGCAAAGTGGTACTTAACGACTGCGGGCTGGTTCGACGGTGGGAGCTAGTAGCCGTAGGAGAAAACGGAAAGTAAAAGGGAAAACTGAAGCGTGAGACGGGAGGACGACCGTGGAAGGCTGTGCGAGCTGTATCCTGTTAGTGCCCTCCACGCCGCCCAGACGAGGCGAGGCCGTGAGCACTTTCTTGTGAACCGCGACCGCGAGCCGTATTATTGCGAAATTTTGTTCGACGACCGTACCTACGTCGTGCTGGACCAGCCAGAGGCCAGCGTGTGCCGACGCCGGCGCGGCGTTCACGAGCGCCACGTCTATTCGGAGTTGGACTCGGAGATGGCCACGTGTGCTGTTTGGGTGGTAAAACGGCACCTCCCCTTTCGGAAAGAAAATTTATACCGTGTCAGATGTACAAATTCTCCCTCCTGTTCACGAAAATTTGTCGGTCTCAGATACGTGCTGTTAAAATTTTGAAACTTTAGCTATCAATATCTTTTTAAATATTTAGATTGGATGTATGAAAATCATATGTATAGATTTGTCTCGAAACGAAATTTTATAATTTTATTGAATTTTTTAAATATATTATAATAGAAATTAGTAGTCAAAGTTGAGTTTTAGGGATCGTATCAATATCTAAAATGATAACTATTTGTGATCGGATGAAGTATTTATTATGTATCTTGCTTTTAGAAAAGATACTGTAAAGTTACTGGGTGCCATACAAATTTTTCCCCTCTCTGCAAAGGCGAAACTAGTGGGGAATTTTGAGAACATAAGTGTTCGGACCCGAGTTATGCGGACTGAAGAAACATATGAGAGTTTGAAATTTGTAGTCAGCAGCAAAGTCGGCAATGAACATAACGGGTGACCGATTACAGTTAAAGTAGATTAATGGTTGAGATCAAAACACAAATATGACTTAAGTGAGATCCGACGTCCCAGAACGAGAGTAGTAATTACTGTTATCTGTAATGTCGGTGCTACTGTTCAGAGTCATGTAATCAGCAGAGTTAATTTTCATGTTCGTTTTACTGCTCTTTTTCATCTTTGTAAAAAACAGAAGGCTTTAAAGCCTGTTTTGGTTGGAAGAAAATGAATCATGATTGATTCGTAAAGCTTTAACCTAAGTAGAGTAAAGTACCTAGCACAGAAACTTATTTTCCCAATTCGTTTTCCGCTCTCAAATCCTGATTTTTTTTTGTTGAAATCCATCTAGCATTAAGACGGATCTGACAGCAAACTACCCAGACGAGCGGCGAGGGCGTATCAGGCGGGTCAAGCGAGCGGCGTAGTGGTTCTGGTTGGTGACAACGGCGAGTAGCTCTGGCGGGCGTCAACGCAGCAGGCAACGCGGGGGCGAGGAGAGCGGCGCGGCAGGCAACGTGGGGGCGGGGCGAGCGACGAGGCAAATGGCTCAGGCAGCGCGGCATGCGCCTCGGGCAGGTTGCAGCTCGGCGTGAAGGGAACGAGTGAGCCATGCGAGCGGCGTGACAAGTGACTCGAGTGGGCGACAACCAGCCAGCGGCTTGGGTGGCGATGGCGCAGCAAGCGGCAAGCAGTTCGGGCGAGCGGCGATGGGATGCAGCTCGTCTTGGCTTTGGGTGTATCTCCACCGAACCACGCTGCCTGCCATCTTTTGGCTGGATAGTTGCAACATTTGTGGTCGTGTGAACCACTGACTTATTCGGTATGGCTAAAGGCTAATGTGTCACATGCTCCCTAGTTAGGTCATATCTAGGCCGATCTGGATGGCCTGGAGAAACGGGTTCAAGCGGGAGGCCTCCAGGGCAGAGCAACCCCAAAGTCAATCTTGCACTCCACGACAGGCTACAGGCCGAAAATGCAAGGCCGTCTTGTTCGTAAACCGCACCGAACACCATGATTTGAACCCAACAAATAGACCTGATGACCAGGCAATTTGGTGCGGCTAATATTATGGGCTTCAGCACATGAAGGCCTCTTGCCAATTTTCACCCAGTCCGGTGGACTGCCAGGGTCGGGTTGTTCAAATGAACTAGCGTCAGCACTTGCTTAACTAGAAACCTTTTTCTCTGTTTTTTTCTCGTTTTCCGAACGCAGATGCGAATAGCATTGCACATTAACACACCGAGGGACTAGTAAGCAGTAATACATGTACGTTTAATAACGCACCTTACAAAACAAATAGAACTGTTCCATGCTGCAACACGCAGCAACACATACCATACATATCATGAAGATCGTGACATCCCAAAATTTTGTGGCATTTCAATTCCAAATTTCTAGACCGAACAGAAGAGAAGAAGAAGAAAAAAACATATCAACAGATTATCTGGACACGTGCAGGAGCGGGAAGCAGCTGGTTTCCTCCTCGCCTCCCTCCCAGCACAAGCCGTACAATCCCCCTAATCCCCCTGCCTGCCCTTGAGAATTTTTTTCTCTTTAATATTTCTTTTTAATCTTTTTTTCAAAACTAGGCGTTAGGTTTTAGAAATTGCAAAACTAAACGTCGGTCGTTCGTATATGGGGCTATCGCCCCATATACGGGCGATATGCCCCTCGGGTAACGGCCTAGCTAACTAGAGTAACAGCAAGGCCACCTATCGCCTCTTACACGGGCGATCGCCCTATGTAGAGGCGACGAATGGCTTTTTAAGCTCAGCCAGAGCCTTATTTAAGCGAGCCAAGCACAGAGAAATTAACATTACAAAAAAAATTGCTATGGCCCCTGTATTGGGAGATTTTTGCCCTGCCGTTACTTCGGTTAACTGAGCCGTTAGCAGAAGCACATATCGCCCGTATATGGGGCGATCGCCCCATATACGGGCGACCGGCGTCTATTTTTGCAAATTCAGAATTCTAATGTCTAGTTTTGAAAAAAAATTAAAAATAAATATTAAATAAAAAAATTCCCTGCCTTGACGCCTCGTGGTAGGGCCGTGCAAATTCCAGCGGCACGGAGAGAAGGCACGCGCAGGCACAGAGCCCTGCCACAGCCCAGTAGGCCACCACCACGCGCGCCCTGCTGCTCCACCCATCCGCCCGGCGACAACTACGGCACTGTCATCGAGCCACCCGGCCCGGAGCAATAATGGGGCCAGCCGTTAACGCAAGACGCGACCGGTGCTTCGTTAGCTCACCGCCGCGCTCGGTCGGTGCGCTCACCACCGCGGGTCTGCCTCCTTCCTTCCTTCCTCGCGTGGTTCACGGGTCAAGAACAAGAAGCAGGCATTATTTCACCCTGCCTCACGGCATATAAAGCCGGTTGCCGCACTTGCACCGCCACGCCTCCGGGTAGTACTCGGTGGTGACCGGCACGCCCGGCGGCACGGCCACGTGCACCGGGTAGCACGGGCTGCAGTCGCCGCACTTGGACGTGCACCGCGGCGGGTACGACCCCGGCCCCTCCGCCAGCAGCCGCCGCCATTGCCCGCCTGATCTCGAGCACTCCTCCTGCAGTTATGAACCACGAATCGATGAGGATGGGTATGGGTTTACGATGCATACGTATCGGTGTCGCGCGCGGTGTTACGTTACGCTGTATGGATCGGCGGCAGCGACGTATGGTCAAAAGGCAATGGGCCCCGCCGGCGTTAAAGAGCTGTCAGAGGAGGGGCGTAGCTGGCATGGCTGTGCCTGTGCGAGCAAGCTAGTGTGGATTGCAGCGTGCACCTGCCATGGCGGGCCCTGTGTGGTTGCGTTGTGTTCTATGTGGATTTCGACTTGTGATGGCGCATCAAGGATTCAAGACGAATGCATGACAGATTAACAACAGCATGTCCCGTCGTTTTGATCATTTCGCAGTAGCACTGCAGTGGTCTTTAACATGCCCTGTGGCCAAGCAGCGGTAATCTGCACGAACCGTCGGAAACATTGTGCATTCCGGCGTTATGCAGCCGCAACGTACTAACACAATAACACTACGGCATTTCTCAGAGACCCACCGTTCTGTGTATCTTGAGAGGAAAATAAGCATAGGGAAGGGGATGCAAACACACCTGATTACCGCAAGATGCTGATGTTCGTCTCCCGAAATCTGTAGAAGAAAGTAGAGCACGGAAGTTATTACACAGTGATTAAAACTTCAACCGGCATGGTCTAAAAGACGATAACGCAGTGTAACAAGGATCAAATTTTTTTTTTTTGGTGTGTCTTCAAGCCTGCAGTCAACTTGAACATTCCAGTTGCAGGAAGAAAGAACTCACATCAGTATGCAACAGAGTATATATGAACCTCGACGAGAACATAGAGTGATGAGTGGTGACACACCAACTAGTACTAGCCAGGGCTAGTCACTGAAACTCAAGTTTACCAAAATGAAGAAAACAAGTGCACAAAAGAGTATAGCTCGCTTAATTCATTACCTAAACGGAGCAGCGCATTACTCCCCCTGCAGCCGCTGCCACTGCAAGCCCAGGAGCAAACGCAGCACAGAGAGATGGCCACAGCGAAGCACAAGACCGCCAACTTCAGCATGGATCTGCCCCTCCATCTCCACCTCTCCCGGGAGCTCTCCATGGGCGCTTCCCAAAACCGCTCCTTTTAAGCCCTGAAGCCGCAGGAAGCTGACCAAGCGACCAGATTTAGGAAGCTGCGGAAGCAGAGGCCGGCACGGAGGGACGTGCGCCTCACTGTCTTGTAGCCCTCCCACTCGCCACTGTAGCCGCGTCAGATCTCTCGGAATCCAGCCCGGCTCCTTGGACAAGACTACTACTAGATCGATCGATCGATCGAATTTAATACTACATCAGCAAGAAAGAGCAGTACACACACACAAAAGAACACGCAGCAGGTACAGTGGCAACGTATCCTCCGCTATTGTAGCTTTGCATCCTCCTCGCCTCACTCGTCACTTCACTTCTAGTTGTGCATGATTGCTCAGTGCCTGCTAGAGATCGACGTCAGTTGGTCTCGCCAAAATACCAAATATTCTCACCCATGGGGAAATAGAGGACAATGGAGGAGCAGCAGCTTGCATGTGCGCCCCGGAATGCTGTGGTACTTGGCAGAAGTTAAACACACCAAGGGAGGGGTCCAAGGCGAGCTGGTGCCTGGTGGTCTAAGGGTGAGGTGCAGATATGGGGCAGTGACTAGTGAGTAGTGACTATCTAGGAGCTCTGGAGCAGGTCTTTCTTGGGTCTAGTGTGATAGGAGCACATGAGCATGCAGTATTAGATTCGACTATGGGTGTGCAGTGTCAGTGTTGATCCACGATCCGTTTCTTTTAGCCATGGAGGACGCGCGCGCACATCATCGTATTCGTACAGATGCATCATGCACATCTCACACACGACTAGACAGTCCTGTAGACCGGAGGATAAATCCACGATCTAACAAAATTCTTGTCAAAATACACTCACGTACGAGTGATATGTGGGAATCAGGTAACCAACGTTTGACTGCACGTTACGGACATAACTAATCTTGCTCGAAATTTATCTTTCTGCTCTCCGGCATAGTCTCGGCCAAAAGAAGTCTATTTGCACTGGAATTATGTGTCGACAGGATCTTGGAAGAATATATTTTTTATTTAACGTGGCTCGTGTAATTTATCGTAATAATTCTAATAATGAGTGATCTAGCGTGATAATTATTGGACTAAAAGATTTGGAATTATGGGTTTAAATAGCCTCGTCTCTCCCTTCTTAACAATGATTAATTGTGGGTTATAGCACTGGTGTATTGCTTAAAGGTCGGATCTAGATCCTCGAAATCTTCTTTTTTAGATGATACTGTGTACTCTTCATTCTGGGCTAGGGTGTCAGGTGTGCGGCCAGGGGTGTGCACCGCCACCTTTAAAATTTGTAAAATCTACTGAATAGTAGCTCTCTCCATTACACTAAAATTGGAGAGACTAGCTAAGACTGTCAGTTTTACAGGTGCACATGGTGGTGAGTTACGGGAAGGAATAATCACAAATCACATTCATTCTTTTCTCCACCTCCTCCCCCTCCCTCCCCCTCTATTGATTTAGGATTTAACAGTGAAATGCGGTTACAATGCTAAATCAGTACACAGAGCACGTTTTTCATTTTCTTTCTCACGTTCAGATAGTATGCAAGTTTTTACTAAATTGATTACTACGGTGATGATATATGAAAAGATGCTAATAGACCATACAATGCTTCTCAAAACAAAAAAAAATCAGATGATGAATTTTATGAAGAAAAGTAGGAAATCGCTCGGCAACGCATGGTTTGAACTAATCGTACTAGACGTTGCTTTATGTGTGCATCCCCAACGTTGAATTCTTAGCTCCGCTTACTCATGGATGGTGATGTACGGGCCTAATGATCGTGTGCAGTGCTGGACACAGATCTAAATCACAGAAGGTGCTCATCCGCCTGCAGCTTGTCGCGTCAAAGCCCCCTCTGTCCTCGACTAGTCGCCCTTCTACTCACAGAGGGTAGAGTATGCCTTAGTCCCCTTGATCCCTGGTAGGTCCGCCATGGATCATGTGTCAACGTTGGCGTATCCAGTATATGGTCATGGGTGTACAGCTGTACACCCAATTTTTTTTGCAAAGTATTGATTATATAATAGGTGTCTTAGCTATATATATGTATGTATATATGTATATAGGACTAAATTAGCATATATGTTCATCATCAACTAATTTTAGTCCCGCGCCTCCCCTCTCAGCCAACCAGTCCAACCCATTAATGAGAAGCCCGTACCTCTCAACTAAGCAAGGCATATTGTACGACACAACGAACCATAGGTAAAATCCCCCATTTTTTGCATCTCATGCTCTCTGCCCCCCTCCCTCTCTCCCTCGCTCACCCTCGGGACGGCGACCGATGGCGCACTTCGACAAGCAAGCAACGGCGGAAGGTGGGGGCGGCCAGTTAGTGACTATCGACCAGAGCTTAGAGGTATTCATATTTTTTTTCTTAATTATTTTGTAGTGTTATAATTTATTTTCTTAATTATTTTGTAGTGTTATAATTTATTGTGCCATGTTTGCTCTAATTTGAACAATTTGCACTTTAATTTTCGCTATTGTAGAGCTTAAACTTTTGTATTGAATAATATTTTGTTAACTCTGTACACTCATATGAAAATTTGTAGATCCGCTGCTACGTGTCAACTAACAAAAAAAAAGTTAATGGTCCTAGGTGCAGTCCCGCTGCACGTAAGCTTTCTCTAAGGAAAGGCGTTAAGTTGGCGTACCAAAGTATGAAACACATGTTTGGCTATTATCCTAAAAAATGTAACTAGTTTCGAAAGCCTGGTAAATAACAGGAGAAACCAGGGGTCAGTGGGTCACATCGTGTGGTCTGCTATCCCATGAACAAACATCTCTCACATGTTCCATCCAACCACGTACCTGATCTGAATATCTGGTAAATCCGGCCCTTTTCATGGCACCTCCGTGGGCAAATACCAGTAACTAGATGCACAGTGGACCCTCTTGTTGCTGCAAGTAAAAAGAATCGTTGGAATAGGTAGAAATTTTAACAGAGAGTAGACTTTTTTTGAGAATATCTTCCAAAAGAGGGAAACAAGCGCCGATCTTTTTTGGAAAATATTTCTTCGGGTTTTTTTTAAATATTCCTTTAAAAGGTTACAAAAATTACAGAAATCTAATTTTTTGTACGGCAGCTCAGGCATGCTCTCATGACCCTTTTTACAAATTCTCTAAAATTTACAAATTTAGTAGCCCAATTAAATCAGTGAAGTTGCTTTAAATGCATTAGTAGCACTGTCAGATTTTTTAAAATTCGCATAAGTTTGATCATGATTTGAAATTTTTACGGTAGCGTAGGCATGCTCTTAGGTACCTTCTCAAATTTTTCAAGAATTTGCAAATTTAGTAGCTTAGTTAAAGCAGCAAAGTTGCTTTAAATGCATTAGCAGTATTTCCAGTATTTTTAAAATCGTAAAAGTTTTATCATGATTTGATTTTTTATGGTAGGCTAGACATGCTTAAGGACCCTTCTCAAAAAGTTTAAAAAAATTACAACATGATTTAGTAGTTCAATCAAATGATTAAACCAATAAAGCCGCTTCAAATGTATCAATAGTATTGTCAATTTTTTAAAAAAATGCAAAATTTGATCATGACCCGGATTTTTTATGGTAGGTTAGTAAAACTCTGAGGACCCTCCTCAAAAAGTTCCAAAAATTTACAATATGATTTAGCAGCTCAATTAAATCGGGGAATTTGATGCAAAAAAAACAGGGAGAATCGCTTTCAATGGGTTTTGAACCCCAAATATCACAATGCCACAGCGAGACTTCTCCCACCTGAGCTACATTCGGCTAGTGAAATGGGATGCGCGACAAATCTTTGAGCTTACGTGGCACTTCACTGTAGAAACTCTAGGGTTTGGGGACGACGTGGCGACGCGCGCTAACGGCTCTCGTACATCTCTGAGAATATATGTATATATATATATATATGTATATATATATATGTATATATATGAAGCTTCTTTTCTACTCCTGGGAGTAGTTACTTCCTATGTCGTATCTCACAATGTAAGGAGTATATCACGAAACGAAGGGTATGTACGTATAGTATATAAAACTATCTATGTGGTATGTACTTTTTTCAGAGGTGGTATGTACATTTTTTTTGGACATACTCTTTTTTATATGCATATGTGAAGGTATTTACAAAATACACTAAAAACTATGGACTTGCTTGTAATTTTTTCATGTAGCTCATATTGAAGTATCTTATAATTAATTTATGAGTGTAACTAAAGTGATAAAGGAGTATTTCAAGTTTATTTAGGTGGTATATTAGATGTGGGAGTAACTACTCTTGGGAGTAGAAAGTATTTTTCATATATATATATATATATTATAATTACTTGGGACATCGATCTAAAAGGGATATTTTTACTATGTATTTTCATGCGAAATTTTTTAAAATTTTTAGGATGCTGAGTTTAACCAGTTTACTAACTAGTTCAAACAAGTTTAAACTGAAATTCAAACTATAGTTTCTCTTTTTGATAATAGTTTGGTTGTAGGTATATGCTGATTTTATATATAAATCAGTAAAATATGTACTCCAAACTCGTTCAAAATCTTTGAATTCGAGTATATTTTTTCAAAGGTACATGTTTCATTTGAATTGTTATAGATAGGTATATACCCTAAAACTGAAATTTTTGAAAATTATACTCAAATATGGCTTGAATTTACGCATTTGAAATCATGGTGCCCAGGCACCGGGTGCCCCCATTTCGGATATATATATATATATATCCAAACTCCAAAAGGAAGAACAAGTTCAAGCTTGCGTGAGGAAATGCAAGGACACGCATTGGTTAGTGGGCTCTGTATTCTGTAGTCAGGCTCAGGCATCCCAAGACAGTTTTGTCTCCTCAACTGTCATCACTCCTTTCTTACCTCTCAGGCTCTCACCGCTGCCTTTCAACGGCTTGCTTTTTTAGTTTTTACAGCTCCCTCTTTATACATTCAGACTATTAAAGAACTAGGAGTGCAAGTATGCAACAGGCACGTACGCGGTCCATCCATACAGTGATAAAGCTATTGGAAATTTTGATATATATATACCGCTGTTTATCGTGTGTTTTAGAGATACATAACTTTTTAGTTGCTTTTTTGAAATGTCACCGTCAAGTGAAGTTGTTTTAAGAAATACTATTGACAAATTATGACGTTTCGTGTGACTCAGCACCTGTGACTTGTACCAGTAGTGCATCGGAGATTTACTACCAAAACAGGAGTATACATGCAATTTATCGTCACTCTTTCGACAGTTCTCCATGTTAGTCTCTCACCGCTACCATTAACCTCTAAGTTCAAGGGCCGAAAGATTCCATCAGTCATTATCTTACGATCGATTGGCATTTCTTGCTCACTTTACCCGTTGGCCATAATTTCTCTCACCCTATGGCCACTCGTCGGTGATTGTGTTTGAAGTTGATTAATTGGAATTTCTTGTGGTCATTTCTATTAGTTTTAAGTATCCATCAAACTCTTGCCATTACAATATTAGATCACAAAGATAACAGACTAGCAGACTTGCTGTTGCTCGCTGTCTTCTTAATGATGAGATTTGAAACACACCGAGGATCGTAGAGTTTGGAGATAGATGAAGCACAAGCGGTGGTGGAGGGCTTGACAAGAATTGAATGGGGAAAGCCTCCAGTCCACTGGCTGGTTTTTTAGTAACAGACTATTCGTCCAATAAATGTGAAGCCCTCGGAAGCAATTGTACAGCTATGCCTCTTGTTAATTAACAGTTAAATGTAGTGGTGTTAACACCTCCAGCACCTCTACATGGACCGAACCTACTATTACGGAGAATTACAGTGTATTTTACACAAATACGCCCCATATTTCAGTATAGACCAAAATACCCTCATCTAATCGCTGCATCAAATCGACTCGACCGAAACAGCTACTCCGTACTCTGCATCTGACCCGTTCCATTTGAGCTCACCCCCTTTCTTCCTCATGGGAAGAATAGATAATTTGCTCTTATTTATTTGTACTATCGATCATTTATTTTGTGATGTGATATCTCTTTGATATATAGATCCTGAAACTATATGTTTTTAAAATAAACGAGACAAATGATTAATTACAACGGGAAAATGATCGATTCTCCCTTCAGGACATAGACTGGCACCTCCATGGTCTGACGTCGGCCAGGCCCCCAACCCCGCCGCCGCCGCCGCCTACGACCAAACTCTCACCGTCGCCAGCCATCTGGAGCACCACCACCTCTCGAGCAATCAGCTGCCTCCCTCATGGCGATGCGGAGGCGACAAGTGCAAGAACAACATTCCAGTAACATCTGTGATTTCAATTGGTTTGCCATTTTTGTACCTTAATTCTATGAATTATTCACGCACAATGATGCTCAGTGGTCTTTCTTCAAGCGGGTGAAGGATTATGAGCAATTTCTGCGAGAAATAGGCGCATTAGGATGGGGAATCAAGTTGTTAATGTGCAGCATTTTACCGCAGAAATAGGTTGGTTGACTGGTGTTGTATGCCAACTTCAAGAACAAAATGTACAACTGATTCAGGTTTTGTCAGAAATGAAGGAGCAGAAGTACCAGTTGCCTGAAGTTGCGAGTGAAATGAAGAAGCAGAGTACAAATGGTTGGTGCTTTGAGTGAAATCAATGAACAGAAGGATCCTGAATTCCTGATGATAACCTAGTAGCAATAGGTGCTTGCATTGCAATATGCATGCATGCTTTGCTTGTAGCTATTTTTTGCAAGTAAATTGTTGTCAGAAATGCAGCCCAGAAATATATATGTTTTTGGCAAGTTGTATCCTTGAAATGTATGGTTTGTGCCAAGTGAATGTAGTTCAGAATGTGCATTGTTGTGAACTAAGCATCCACCGGGTTCAGCTCTTAACATTACATAACCAGGTTGAACAATTAGCATTACAACTACGTGCAGCACACTTCAAATTGCCATAAGTCCCGAGCAGATCACAAAGCACAAAAGATTACAAATGTTCTATAATTAATAAAGCATAGGTAGAAGCAAAATATTTTTGTGCTAAATAAGCAAGTCTGACAGTGTTTGCACCAAAATTTGGTAAACTTGGTCAAAATCGGCAATAAAGTCAGAGATGCTGAATTAACGGACAGGATGGAAAGGTTTGGAGATATTTTGGTAACTGCCATATTTTAAAACAACCGTCCGAGATAAGGCCGATACGAAACGGACTTGAAGCGTGTTGTATTAGGACACGATCGGCCGCGGGTATAAAAGAAGGACCAAAGCGAACTGCAAAAAAAGGAATCAACACAATACAATCAACTAGTCTTTACTTTTTCGCTTTTCGCTTCATCGACTAGGAGTAGCTTCGTAATTTAGCCTTCGTGTCGATTTTGATCAATAAAGTTGCGATCGCCGATTGTTGATCTTCGCCGCCATTACACCCTGTGTTTGATTTGTTACGATTTTGTTGCGCATCGCCTTCTTAATCGACCGCTTTTATCCTCTCGATTAGCCTTAATCGGCTAGTTAGACTTATCCTGTTACCTTGATCTTGATCGGCTTCAAGTCGATTAGATCTAAGCCGATTGATCGTCACGATCGGCTTTGTGTGGATTTTATATTTTCTACCTTGTCGATTCTGAGTCAAATCGACCGCACGCTCAACCCGGTGTTAAATGCGGTGTCTTCTTTGTCGAAACCCTACATCAAGTTTTTGACGCCAACACACTCTTGGCACGCTGGTGGGACATGTCTACGCTGGGAAATCGATTCCGCTTCTGATCTCAACACAGAAGCTATAATCGTCCCAACAATGGACGATTTAACCGCAGAACAACGCCAAGAGATTGAAGATCGGAAAGCCGCGTTAGAAGAGATGATGCTAAATTGCTACCAAAAGACTAGACGTGGCGTTACGTAAATCCGCCTGCCGACGGTCAATACCTCAGGAGACACAGTGCAGCGAAACGGTAAGTCGATATCTACCCGCCAGCCGAATTATCGGCTATGATTAACCAATCATGCACCATGCTTTAATAAACCAATCATCGGCTCGTAACGACTCTTAAGCCGATGATAGCAAATAGCGTTAAATCTATAGCCCAGAGTTAGCCTCGTCAGAAGCTTTGCATGACCCACTACAAGCTCGCCAAATTATCCTGCTTTTTCAAGATCACAAAACACGCAGAGCACACCACCGATCCTAAACCATCGGCTATGACTTCACCTCCCACGATGATGCCCACACAACCTACGGTTATATTGCCTAGGATCCTCGGTCAAGTGGGGTGAGCCATTACCACGCCTATACCGACGCCGCTAAGTATGATCCATCCATCGCCTACCACCGTCGGCTCCTTTCACGCTTTTCCCAATCGGTTTCACGGTAGATTGGCTCGAGAGATATCCCAAGAGTCTACCCTGCTTAGAAACCCAGGTCCACACAGGGTAGTAACATACTCTGAGCCATTTGTCCCAGTACTGGAAACTCAACCCAGGCACAATCAAGACGACCACCGGTCGTGGGCGACAAAGACAAAGATAATTGGCAACCCGAGCTTGCACTCGGGGGGCAGAATGCCGATTATGACCGACATTATCTAGGGCCTGCTATACCAATAGCCGATAATGTTAACTGGGCTGACGAGATCTCCGCCGTTTTGAGGGACCAATTCGGCATACAACCAAAAGGGAAGGTTATCGGCTATAGGAAGCCGTATCCCGATTACATAGATCGCATGCCCTACCCTCATAATTACAGAGTACCGGACTTTGCTAAATTCTCGGGGGATGATTCCATCACCACCCTAGAGCATGTCGGACGCTTTATCGCGCAATGCGGTGAAGCGGCTCAGTCCGACGGGTTGAAAATTAGATTATTTCCGTTGTCTTTGTCCGGGGTAGCGTTTACTTGGTTCACTTGCTTGCCTCCGAATTCGGTCCATTTATGGAACGATTTGGAAAGCCGATTCCATGAATATTTCTTCTCAGGCAGTTTGGAGCTCAGGATTTCAGATCTGAGTTCCGTGCGACAAAAGTTTGGGGAATCGGTAACGGATTATATTAAGAGATTTAGAGAAATCAGGAATCGGTGTTTTAGTGTTACATTGCCTGACAATCAACTCGCTGATTTAGCATTTCAAGGTTTAATTCCTCCCCTTAGGGAGAAATTCGGTGGGCAAGAATTTACCGACCTTAGCCACTTATTGCATCGCGTATCGGTTCAAGAAAGCCGATTCACTGATAATAAAGTGTTTAAAGATAGATTCAAAAATAGCAATAACAAAGAGAGAGACAAAGCTAAGGTTAATATGGTTGAGTATTGTCCTAGTGATTCGTCGGAAGACGAGGAAGCGGAAATAAATGTAGCCGAATGGGTAAAAGGATCCAAGAAATCCTTAGTCTGTTCCTGGCTCAAGCCGACTAGGAATAAGTCGGAAATTAAGTACTCTTTTGATGTTTCCAAGTGCGATCGTATTTTTGATTTACTTATGCAAGAAAAGATAATACGATTGCCAGAGGGACATGCGATACCATCGCCCGATGAGATCAAAAAACGCAGGTATTGCAAGTGGCATCATTCTTATTCACATAACACTAATGACTGCAATATCTTCCGTCAACAGATTCAATCTGCTATTGAAGATGGTCGGTTGAAGTTTGCCGATGAGCCGACCATGCAAGTTGATGTTGATCCGTTCCCTATCAATATGGTGCAGTGTTCGGCTAAAGGAAAAGAGCCGATGCAAGACGAAGGCAGAAAAGGGCCGACAGGTCGACATACAATCAAACTCGGTCGGCGGTCAAACACTGAAGATTACCATCGGTTCCTTACAAATAGAAGCCGATCAAGAAGGAAAAAATTCAAGAATCATTAAACCCAAAGGGAATCCCCAAGTAGGTAAATGGTACAAAGCGGAGAAATCTCCACCAAGGCATCCGGTAAAAAGGTCAGGTCCAACGTTCTCCCAATTAATGGAGAAATACGAAAGGATGAATAGCCGACCACGGAGTAATACCCGCCGGTCGGATAATTTGTACCATACAAAGAATGTGGAGAGGGCGCATAGAAGGTGTCCCTTTTGGCAGTTTTGCTGGGAAAGAAGAGTAGCGTTACCATCACCGTTCACCTGCCCGATGGAACATTATCCCCAAGACGATTGGCCAAGGCAATCGGTCAGAGATAGGCTATCTGGGCCAATCAGAGAGCAGAACAGAAGTCACAGAAGGCCGGTCCACGAAAGAACATCTAAGCCAAATCAAGAACCGAGCCAAGACAAGACGCACGAGACCAGTTCTAATCAAGAAGATTTGGTTGGTCAAATACGGAAGCCGGTGGAACCTAAACCCAGGTGGTGTCCATCTGGCCTGAGTCGATCGCAACGACGACGGCTTCAGAGGCTAAGGACGCAAGAGATTCGCGAAGCCGACGCAGAGAGAGAGAGACGAAGTGTTTAACGAACTTCGCCCAGTTAAATGCGTCAAAAAAGAGTGGAGAAGAAAAGAACAAGCCGAAGAAGATCTCGAATCGGCTGATGATTTGGATTCTCCCATGATTCGGGATGACACGCCTCCAATGGATATTAACATGGTATTCACATTGCCGGCTGAGTTCAATGTCAGAACTGAATCGGCCAAAGAGGCAGTTGCTCAGTTATGCTCCGGAGTGCAGAGCGCCATCTTTGAGAAACCCAAAGACGATCACCGGCATCTGAAACCTCTGTACCTGAAAGGATATATAAATGGCAAGCCGATATCAAGGATGTTGGTAGACGGAGGCGCCACAGTGAATCTAATGCCATACACCACATGTAAAAAACTGGGTAAGTCTGATGAAGACTTAATCAAAACTAACATAGTTTTGAATGACTTCACAGGCGACCCTACAGAAGCAAAAGGTGTCATGGTCACAGAACTAACTGTCGGTAGTAAGACCTTGCCAACAGCGTTCTTTGTAATTGATGCCAAAGGAAACTACAGCAGTCGCTTGGACGAGATTGGATTCATGCAAATTGTCAGTATCCCATCGACCATGTATCAATCACTTGTTCAATGGAACGGAGAAGAAGTTGAAGTCATCACAGCCGATACATCGGCCCATATTGCCATGGCTAGCTCCGATGCGAATTGGCAACACGAAGAAGTGGTCAGATATCGGGCAAGGTGCCGGACGATCGCGATTTCATATGCGTAAGCAAAATCGACTTATGCCGATCGGTGTCAAGCTGCACCTTTGATCGGGCAAATGAAGTGTTGCGAGATGGGGACAAGAAAAACATTGAAGGCGCTACAGGACAAAATGCAAAGCTATCGGCAAACAACGGATAGCCACGAAGCCATAGAAGACTTCGAAGAAATCGAAAAGTTAGGTCAATGGTTCACATCCACCGATTTGCTTGAAGAAGTCGATATAGGAAGCGGTGATAGAAAAAGGCCAACTTTTGTTAGTGCAAATCTAGATATGAAATACAAAGAAAAGCTAATAAAAATACTTAGAAATTACAAGGATTGTTTTGCTTGGGAATATCACGAAATGCCTGGATTAAGCCGTCAGCTTGTGGAACATCGGTTACCTATAAAATTGGGTTATCGGCCGTTTAAACAGTATCCTAGACGTTTTAATCCAGCCTTGTACCAAGTCATAAAAGAGGAGATAGAACGATTGTTGGAAGCAAAGTTTATCAGGCCTTGCCGATACGCTGAATGGGTTTCCAACATCGTTCCGGTAATGAAGAAAAATGGAAAACTTCGTGTCGGCCGACTTCAGAGATTTGAACAAGGCGACGCCAAAAGACGAATACCCCATGCCAATAGCCGATATGCTTATCGATGCTGCATCAGGAAACAAGATCATAAGCTTTCTGGATGGTAATGCCGGGTATAACCAGATACTCATGGCAGAAGCCGATATACCAAAGACAACCTTCAGATGTCCCGGTGCAATAGGGCTATTCGAGTGGACTGTAATGACTTTCGGCTTGAAAAATGCTGGAGCAACCTACCAGCGAGCAATGAATCTGATCTTCCACGAATTAATCGGCCACATTGTTGAAATTTATATAGATGATGTAGTGGTAAAATCTGCAGAAGATTTCCAACATCTGGCCGACTTAGAGAGGGTTTTTAAAAACATAAGATCGCACGGACTAAAAATGAATCCTTTCAAGTGCGCGTTTGGCGTGTCGTTTACCGGATGCTTTTAGGCTTCATGGTGCACGAAAGAGGGATTGAAGTCAGCCAAACGAGGGTTAAAGCAATAGCCAATACTAAGCCACCAACATGCAAAAACGAATTACAAAAGTTGATCGGCAAAATTAACTACCTCCGTCGGTTCATCTCGAACCTCTCGGTAGGATTCGTGCTTTTACTCCATTACCGGGTTAAAAGACGATGAAGAATTTATATGGAGAACCGATCGGAGAAAGCATTTGACGAAGTAAAAGGTATTTATCCAACCCTCCATCCCGGCCGCACCTCAAAAGGAATTTTCTTCCAGTTATGCGTCTACCAAGAAGATACCATTGAGCTGTTTTGGCACAAGAGGTACATGGTAAAGAGAGGGTTATCTTTTATTTAAGCCGACGGTTGCTAGACGCAGGTCGTATCCTTTATCGAAAAATTATGTTTATCATTATACTTCTCATGCACAAAGCTAAGGCACTACATACGCATCGACTTGTAAAGTCATCTGTAAAACCGATGTTATAAAATATTTATTGTCAGCTCCAATTTTGCGAGGTCGACTTGGCAAATGGGCTTACGCCTTGGTCGAGTTCGACTTATCATATGAATCGCCAAAGCAATCAAAGGACAAGTCCTAGCCGATTTTATAACGAGACATGACACGCGGCAAATTTAGTCTTGGTCGCACCATGGCAATTGTTCTTTGATGGATCGGTATGCGAGGAAGGATATGGTATCGGTATTGTACTCACTTCACCTAGAGGACAAAACTTTGAATTTGCATTCCGGCTAAATAGCCGATGCTCAAACAACCAGGCCGAGTACGAAGCATTACTCAAAGGCTTACAGTTGTTGGAAAATATTGGAGTGAGTGCTATTGAGGCATATGGTGATTCACTATTAGTAGTACAGCAAATAAAAGGAGAATACCAATGTCGAGATGAAGTGTTAGTGAATTACTTAGAACAGTGCTTAGAAATCATCGGCTCTTTTACATCATTTTCTATCGGTCATGTTCCTCGAGAATTGAACGATAGAGCTAACGCTTTGGCCCAACAAGCATCAGGGTATAAAGATGTTGGCCGAAGTCAGGAAACTGAACTGGTAGATAAAGCAATAATGTGCACGGATATTGCCGACTGGAGAACGCAGATTAAAGATTATCTAGTCGACCCATCTAAGCCGACGGAACGAAGGATACGGCAACAAGCATTGAAGTATGTTGTTATGGATGATATACTATATTATCGGACTATGGAGGGCTTGTTGTTAAGATGTCTCGAAGCTGAAGAAGCTCGAGTGGCGATGGGTGAAGTGCATGAAAGCATCTGTGGTTCTCATCAATCGGCACACAAGATGAAATGGATACTCAGACGGACAGGTTATTTTTGGCCGACGATGCTAGAGGATTGTTTCAAGTACTATAAAGGATGTCAAACATGTCAAAAATTTGGTAACGTACAACTAGCACCAGCATCGGCTTTACATCCAATTATTAAACCTTGGCCGTTCAGGGGTTGGGGGATAGATATAATCGGCCAGATATTTCCTGCTTCGAGTAAAGGCCATAAATTTATTTTGGCGAATCGATTATTTCTCAAAGTGGGTCAAGCTATACCACTTAAGAAAGTAACCAAAGGTTGAAGCGATTAGTTTTGTGAATGAACATATCGTCCATCGGTTTGGAATACCGCAAACAATTACGACCGATCAAGGTACGGTATTTATGTCTAACGAATTTCAAGGTTACGCAATGAGTCTAGGTATCAAATTGTTAAACTCTTCACCATATTACGCTCAGGCTAATGGACAGGCCGAGTCATCTAATAAAACGTTAATCAAATTAATCAAAAGAAAAATTGATGAGAAGCCGAGGAATTGGCATTCGACTCTATCGGAGTCACTTTGGGCTTATCGGCTATCTTATCACGGAGCGACAAAACTTTCACCTTACCAATTGGTGTATGGACAAGAAGCCGTTCTACCTGTGGAGATCAATATTGAGTCGATACGAATAGCCAGACAAAATGGTTTGTCGGCTCAAAATTACAATGATTTAATGGTCGACAGCTTGGATGAGTTAGCGGAGTTACGTTTGGCAACGCTTGATCGGCTTAAGAATAATAAGATCAGAGTTGCAAGAGCATATAATAAAAAAGTCGTGCCTAAATCTTTTGATCTAGCCGATTTGGTATGGAAAACAATCGCCCATTGGCTCGAAAGATAACCGATTTGGAAAATGGTCGCCACGTGGAAGGGCCATACAAAATTAATCGGCTAATCGGTGGAAATTGTGATTTGCGGAAACACTCGAGGGTCTGTGCTACAAAAGCTATTAATGGCAAGTATTTGAAGAAATACTACCCTAGTGTTTGGGTGAGCCTAGCCGATTAAAGGTTTTGTTCAAAGCGAAATTAACACGATCTTTGTTAATCGGTTGAAAGGATTGCAAACTCTAAACATAAAATATGAATCGGTTATACGACCCGATTACAAACATAACAAGTTACAAAACATTGAATAAACATTCGAACAAATGTTTTCAAAACAACCAAGAAAATTACATTTCGAGACTTAATATCGGATGCGAAATCGGAAGAGTTGCGCCTAGAGCCGACAAAGCACCTGCGCCTTTGCAATAATTTCTTGATTTCATCAAGCGGCGATCATCATCTTTTGCATTTAAGACGCGGCTTGACTTTGGCGATTGCTTCGTCACATTGTCGACGGCTTCTGCAATGCTCAGTTTTTGCTCTTTCAGCTCTGACGCAGTTATTTCCAAGCTTTGTTGACCTTCTCCGATTTGTTTTTCCAATTTGGCCAGTTCTTCCAGGAGAAGTCTCTTCGTTTTTCTAACTTGGAGAGGACTCTTTCGTCGACTTAAGTTCTTTGAAAGCACCGTATCGAACTTACGCTTTTTGGCTCTAGCATCGACAACCAATTCATTCGAAGTTTCGATCGGCTTCTTGGGCTTGACGACGAATCCTTGCTTGAGCCGCCTCCACATCGGACTTCCTTTCGTCCAAATGGCACACGCTAAGAGAGCGACCATCGCTCGGAGGTAGGTCGGCCGGCGATACCGCCATGGCATCACGGATGGGTTGGCTATTGGTCAGGATCTCCGATTGTGGCCTTGTAACCAGATCAAAAAGCTTGTTGAGTTTCTCTCTCATACCAGGCTCAGAAGTCACCACAGCCGATGCTTCTTTCGAAACTTGCAGAATCTTCCTGATCTCGACATCGTAGTCATCAGTAGCCATGATCTCTGGGTCATCGAGATCGGATAAAGAAAATCCTAGCAAATTTGTTGGATCTGATGACTCTGGTAGATCTGCAGTTGGAGCAATTGGGGTCGGTTGTGATACAGGGGTCGGCGCAGTTGATATGTTTGGAAGATCGGCTAGGATCTTCGCGATTTGGGAGGACTGCTGACGAATACTCATAAAACAGGGGTGCACCAACGGCCCAATTGCAACAAGCAAAGCCCAGGCGACAAGCGGCGGCCTCGAATCTGGCCCACCTAAACAGCCGTCCCCTACTGCTACCCAAATGCCTCTGAGACCATTCAGGAGACCATTCCCGACCGGTCCCGACTTCGAGACTTCAGCGAGGTTCCCGACCCCCGCGGGGCGGGATCCCCGACTCCGACTTCAGCGGGTTCCCGACCCCGCAAGTGGGGCGGATCCCCGACTCGACTTCAGCAGGTTCCCGACCCCGCAGCGGGGCGGATCCCCGGCTCCGGCCGAACCATGATAATCCCGCGAGGGCGCGCGTGCGCATCGGAGTCCGTGTCAACCTAAGGCCACGTGCCCCACGAGCGGTCATTCGGTGGTGGCGAGGCGGTGGTCCTTCCCAAGACGGTTTGATAGCTGCTGAAGCCACGTCTCTGTCCCATCACCACCACCCACAAAGGCAAGGACACGCTCTCCCGAGGCAACTCCAACGTCACACGCGACTCGTCAACACCCACATGGATCACGAGAGCAGCTCGCCACTTCCGGAGGATTACCTAACCGATCGACCAGCTAGACCACCGACCAAAGATAGGCTCGAAAGGGCGACCGGTCGGAGCAAGCGACCGATCGGCGAACGATTGGCGAGACGGCGGGCAAGACTGAAGCCCTAGAAGTAGCTCGCCTGCACTTCGCCAATTCTCGATGTAACCTCGCCTTCAGACTAAAAAAAGGAGGCGGGAACCTCCTAACAGGCGTGAGTAAGAGTTACAAGAGAGCTTTTTCCTCTTCTTCTTTTCTTCTCCTTCCGAGAGCTAAGTTTAGATCATTCTAGTGTTGAGGCTCCACCTCTCGCTTGTAAAAAACTTCGGTGCGATCATCCGCACCCGATGAATACAACACCAACGCCTGAATCGGAGTAGGGACCTTCGCCCAACCAAGATACATCTTGACTCGTGGTCTAACCATTGAGAGCGGAACGCGCAGCCCCTTAGACTTACAAATTTACTTGCCGCGCTCGAACGCCGGCGGTTGGCAGCGCCGGTAGGGGCTTCGCGCGTCTTGGCGATCTCTCGATTCCCATTCGTCTCCTTGATGGCATTCTTCTCCAACGACGGCATGATGTGTTCGGGAGCGGATCCGCCGGCTCCTCGGCCACCGTCACCTCGGAGGAGAGCTCACGCTCATCCTCACGCCGCCGAGGGCGGCGCTGCGGGAGCTGGACACCATCTCCGGCAGCCGTCCCCACTCCGGCTTGAGCGCCTCGCGGCCCCAAAGCCGAACACGAGGAGCGCTTATACCTCCTTGGCGAAGCCCTCCGGGCTGCGCAGAGATCCGTCACCTCCCGCTGCCACGACTTGTAGCTATGGCGGCTACATGCCAACCTCCGTCCACGAGTTCTTTGGAAGACTCTTCCACCACGGCTCCGGCCCGACACGGAGTATCCGCGCCGCAGCGGCACTCTCGCGAGTGCAACGTGGCGGGCATGGCCGACGGCCGTAGCCACCGCTGCTACGACGGTCCCGTCCGCCGCGACCGAGGCACGGAGGGGAATACCGGCGAAGGCTGAACCTTCGCCAGCTCGCTGGCGAGCTCCAACGGCAACGCGAGAGCCGGAGGAGCGAAGGTCGAGCTCGACCGGCTCTGTGCCAACTGAGCAGACGAGCCCGAGCCCGCGCAAGTCTTTGGCGGCGCGCGCGCGCTAGCGCCAAGAGCACCACAAGTCGAGGGCGAATCCGGCGCCCCAGTTTTCCCTCACGCAAGCCAAAACGTGGCTGCGGCCGCAATCTTGCTCCGAGGCCTTCCGAGCCCGCAAACCGGAGGCGAGCTACCTACGAGAACCTTCGTGGTGGAGCCTTGGCGCCGCAACGACATGCAGCCTCGGCTCCTACCACACCGGCGCTTACTTCCGCCCACGGCCCGTCATCGCATGGAGCCGGTGGGTGCGGCCAAGACCGCACCCCACCATGAACCACCCGGGCCTCACGCACCCGGTGCGCGGCGCCTCGGTAATGCCTCGACATCCGCGCCACCCTCGGCGCGTAGAAAGATGGCGGAGGACGCCGCCACTCACGTGTTGCGGATGGTGGCGCCACTATCGCGGCCCGAGCCCCGATGGTCCCGGACCACGGGCTTTTGCCAAGGATCCGCCAGGTGATTTCCCGCCCGATTCCGGCGCCTACCAACATTGCCAAGTACACCGGGCTACCAACCGGTGTCGGCTCAAGATTACGGCTCGCGTCTTGCGGGGAGCGACAGATGATCTCTTCATCATCCAAGACTCCCCATCTACCTCGCGGACTCGGCTCGAGCACGGCTCGAGTACCGCCTCAAAAGCTGTCAGAATCGGGCCGACTTGAAGAATCTCTTCGTCGGTAACTTCCGTGGCACTTATAAGCGCCTGTAACTCCTGGGACTCGAAGGTCTGCAAGCGGCGGCAGGGAGACTCTCGGGACTACATCCGAGAGTTTTCCCGCCAAGGTAACGAGCTCCCGACATCTCCGACGCCGATGTCGTGGGAGCCTTCATCTGGCACCTCCCGCAAGGCCTTGGTGCACAAGTGGGTCCGCCTCAAGCCCGGGACCACCAAGGAGCTCTCGACATCGCCACTCAACCACGCCTCGAGGAGGCCGTAGGGGCTATTTTCGAAGGAGGAAAGGCCAGCGAGGGCCGGCGTTCAAACGGGTCTCCTCCGGCCGCCCGACAAGCGGCGCGCGCACGGAAGCGCATCCGTGAGACCCAAGTGGTCGCCACGGTCGACCGCCCGCCAGCGGCGGCGCGCCGGCCGTCGCGCCCGACCACCGAGAAATTGATGGACGGCCCATGCCCGAACCATGGGTTCTCCGTCAAGCACAAGTCTGGGGCTGCGAAGTCTGAGCCGCTATCTTTCTAGCGTCCCCACCACGCCGCGAAGCAAAGGAAAGAAGCTCGCGCGCCCCGCGAACAGCGGAGAAGAAGGCGACGACGAGTTCCCGAGCCCGACGGCCGCCTCATGATTTTCGGAGGATCGCACTACGCCGACAAGCGTCGGCTCAAGCTCGCTTCTGCGAGTCCACACCGTCGCGGCGGGCGTCCCCAATATCTTCGGTGGTGGAGTTCCCGATCACCTTTGATCGACCGATCACCCGATCGCGTCCCCGGTAGGAGGTACCGGCGGTGGTCGCCCGTCGTCGAACGGCGCCTCACGAAGGTGCCGATGGGCGGGGCGCGACCTTAACATCCTCGTTGAGGCGTTCGACGCTATGGGGTCCCGCGCTCAAGCCTCGGCCAAGCAAGGAACCTTTCCATGGCGTCATCCCGGCGACAAGCCCATCCGCTCGGCGGTCGACCGCCGTCACCTTCGAGGCCGAAACTTCCGCGACCGAGACCCTCACCTTCGAGGTCGTGGATTTCCCGGCGCCTACCACGCCATCTGGGAGGCCATGCTCGCCAAGTTCATGGCGATCCCCGCCACGCCTACCTCAAAAGTGAAGATGCGGACCGCATGGAGTCATTACCGCGGCATCGTCTTTCCAAATTGCCTTCAATCTGAGCGCGGCGGTTGCGAGCTCGCCTCGGCGATCGTTGCCTCTGCGGAACTCAACAAGCTCGGGAGGAAGCGCGAGTCTCGTCCTCGAATCCAACCGTCGGCGGGATCCTTCAAATCCGCCGAGGACACGAAGGAGGTCACGGTCGATCCACGTGATCCGACCAAGACCGTCTTGGTCGAGCCACGCCCCGCCAAATAGGAAGCGCGCTCGTCGACTTCCTCCGCACTAACAAAGATGTCTTCGCATGGAGGTCCTCCGACATGCGGGCATTCAAAGGAGGTCGCCGAGCACTCCTTGAGCGTCCGACCGGGCTCAAAGCCGGCCGCCCAACGCCGCGCCGCTCGACGAGGAAAGGCGCGAGGTTATAGGAGGAGATCGCCAAACTCTTGGCGGCGGGGTTTGTAAAAGAGGTGCGCCACCACGAGTGGCTAGCCAACCTCAGACTTGTAAAAAGAAGAGCAGGCAATGGAGAATGTGTGTTGACTATCACGAGTCTCAACAAAGCATGTCCCAGGACCCATTCCCTTACCTCGCATCGACCAAGTCATCGACTCCACGGCGGGTGCGAGTCTCTTTCCTTCTCGATGCCTACTCGGGCTACCACCGATTGCGCTAAAGGAGTCCGACCACTCGCGACTTCCTTCATCAC
This sequence comes from Otatea glauca, assembly GCA_036346275.1. NCBI lineage: Eukaryota > Viridiplantae > Streptophyta > Magnoliopsida > Poales > Poaceae > Otatea > Otatea glauca. Next base: position 42,277,348 of record CM070712.1, on the reverse strand, counting down.
TCCGTTCGGCTCGCTTACGCTATGTCACAATGCCCTTCGGCTGAAGAACGCGGGCGCTACATACCAACGATGTATGCAAGCGTGCTTCAATGACCGGATCGGCCGCAGCGTTGAGGCGTATGTCGGCGATATTGTCGTAAAGACCGGGAAGGTCGACGACCTTATCGCCGACCTAGAAGAGACTTTCGCGAACCTTCGACGGTTTCGCATAAAGCTCAACCTGCAGAAGTGCGTCTTGGGGTCCCCAAAGGAAAGCTCTTAGGCTTCATCGTCTCGAGCGAGGCATCGAGGCCAATCAGAGAAGATCTCGGCGATCGCAAGGATGGGCCCGGTCGGCAACCTCAAAGGGGTCGGAGGCCGACCGGTGCCCGCGGCTTTGAGCCGTTCGTGTCTCGCCTCGTGAACGCGAATGCCGCTCTGTTGCTCAAGAAATCCGACCGCTTGATTGGACACACGAGGCTCGGGAGGCCCTCACCCGCTTGAAGGCCTTCTGTCCTCGCCTCGATCTGATCGCCCGGCACGGGTGAACCGCTGCTCCTCTACATCGCTGCCACTACCCAAGTCGTCAGCGCGGCCCTCGTGGTGGAGCGAGCGGAAGAAGGCCGTGAGCTCAAGGTACAACGGCGGTCTACTTCATCGATGAGTACTTTCCGAGTCCAAGACTCGGTACCACAGTCGCGAAGTTACTCTACGCGTGCTCATCGCAAAGAGGAAACTCGTTCACTACTTGATCGTACGCCATCACCGTGGTGACCACGTCCCCACTCAGGCGAGATCATCCACAATCGCGATGCCTCAGGAAGGATAGCCAAATGGGCGCTCGAGCTTAGCGGCCATGGCATAATATACGTCCCTCGGACGGCGATCAAGTCGCGAGCTCGCCGACCGTCGCCGAGTGGACCAAGCCTGTGCACCGCCGATGGTCGAAGACCCCGAGTCTTGGACAATGTACTTGACGGGTCTTACACCAAGAATGGCGCCCGCGCGAGTCGTCATCATCTCCCGCTCGAACAGAGCTGTCGCCATTAGGATGCTCTTGGACGCGACCAACAACATTGCCGTCACGAGGCTCGTCAGCGGTCTCGGATCGCCGCCGACCTCGGTGCCCGCGGCTCGTCCACGGGACTCCAAGCTTGTCGTCGACCAAGTCATGAAGGCTGCGGAGCCCCGAGGCGCCCGCATGGCCGCGTCTTCGTCGAGAAATCACGGCTCGAGGAGCGTTCAAGGGTTTCGAGCTTCACCATAGCTACCGACGCTACAATGGCGAGGCCGATCACCGCCAATCTTGCCTCCAGTGAGAGCCCGTCCCGCCGGGATCTTCGTCTCCGACCTCTTATGCCATTGTCCGGTGGACTCGGCGGTGGCGCGCCACCGACCAATCCAAAGACGGTCACCCCGACCGACGCGCGGTCGGGCGTAGACTTGGCCGGATCTGCCCGCGGTGTGCTAGCACTTGAGTCCGACTGGAGGAGGCCCTACATCGACCGTTTGACGGACGGGTCACTTCCCCCCGACCCGACCGAGGCCCGGCGCCTCGCCCGGCGGGCAAAATCTTTCGTCCTGATCGGCCCAGACCTCTACAAAAGGAGTCCCTCCGGGGTCCTCCAAAAATGTATCTTGACCGACCAAGGAAAACAGCTGCTGGACGACATACACAGCGGAGTCTGCGGTCACCACGCAGCACCCCGATCTCTTGTGGGAAAGGCCTTTCGACAAGGTTTCTACTGGCCAACCGCTGTGTCAGACGCCGAGCATATCGTACGCACCTGCGAAGGATGCCAGTTCTTTGCTCGTGACGCATCTGCCGACCCTGCTTTACTGAGCGATCCCCATCACGTGGCCTTTTGCCGTCTGGGGACTCGATTTGGTCGAACCTTCGGAAAGCGCCGGGGCTTCACCCACTGCCGTCGCGGTAGATAAGTTCACCAAGTGGATAGAGGCCAAGCGGTCGTGGCGTCACGTCGGTACAAGCGGCCATCTTCTTCGCGACATCGTTTTTAGGTTTGGAGTCCCAAACTCCATCATCACCGACAACGCGGAACACAGTTCACGGGAAGGAATTTCTCGAGTTCTGTGGCGACTTCAACATCCGTGTCGATTGGCGCGATAGCCCATCCGCGGACTAACGGCGGTCGAGCGCACTAACGGCATGATCCTTCAGGACTCAAGCCGCGGATCTTCGATCGGCTCAAGCATTTCGCGGTATTGGGGTAGCCGAGCCGCCTCCGCCCTCTGAGTCTGCGGACCACGCCGACCGGCGGCGGGTTCACACCCTTCTTTATGGTGTTCGCACCGAAGCCATTTTGCCCATCGACACGAATCGGCTCCCGAGATTGCAAGCCTTCGATGAGGCTCGGGGCTCGCCTGCAACAAGACGCCATCGACCACCGGCGAGGCGCGCGGCGTGGCCGTCTGCGGATCGGCGGATATCAACAAGCCTGCGCGCTACCACAGCCGCCAAGTTCGAGGGCGATCCTTGGCGGTGGCGACTTGGTTCTGCGTCGTCCGGACAACCAAAGATAAGCACAAGGTGGCGCCCCACAGGAGGTCCTTTCACCGTCGTGGAAGTTCTCCGACCGCACCTTCGACTCAAGGGCGCCGATGGTCGCATCCTCCTAATGCCCGGAACATTGAAAAGTTAAGGCGATTCTATCCCTAAGCTCTTTTCTTTTTCTGGTATAAGTCTTTACCTTTCTCCCAACCGAGCACACAGGTCGCCACGTGACGACTCGGGGCGCCCGTCGCGCCCCATTCAGTGCTCGGATGGTGTGCAGTGCGGTCGGTGACCCGGCCGACCACGAGTCTATCGGCGGTAACCCTCTCGACCCGAGTGCTCGGCCTCGCCCGGTAGGCTATGGTTGCCCAATAGCACTCCGCGGAAGAAGGAAGCACTGAGTGGGATGACCTTACGGTCGATTGGAACAATCTTCCCCACACGAACTCGGCTAACTCACGTACTCATGTGGGTCGGTGACCCGACTAGTCACGAGTCTATCGGCGGTAACCCTCTCGACCGGCGCTCGGCCTCGCCCGGCTATGGTTGCTAAGTAGCACTGCGGAAGAAGGAAGTGCCCGAGTGGAAAAAACCCTTGGCGATCGGGAACACTCCGAACCCCCATGAGTGCGCGTAACTACCGATAAACAAGACTCCTATCCTCTTGGCCCTCTCAAATTGACCCGACCTCGCGCCAAGCGACCCGTGATCCTTGAGGCTATGGTCGGTCAAACTAAACATAAAGGAGAGCAAAGAGGCAAACCGGAGCTTACAATTACTTACGATCGTTTACACAGCAGTCTTTGCAAGAAAAAAAAAAAAAAAGGGGCTAACTTCTTTCTTCCTCTTCTTCACGGTGGCGGCCAAGCACGGAGGAGGAGGACTCGCATCTTAGGCGACCTCGGGCGGGGCGTGGTGGCGATCTCGAGCATGCGGCTCGACTGGAGCTCGAACACATGCCGACCTCGTCGTCGGTCCGGTTCCGCGATGCCGCTTACTCACCATCGCGAGTCGATACCGTCATAGTGCGAGACGGTGTTGACCGGTCTGAATGGCTCGATCTTTGCGCCCGCAATCACAGCCGCCTCCACAAGCCCGGCACTCGGGCGGTAGCGAGAGCAAGTGCGCTCGGGCTGCCTGCATGCCCAAGACTTGGCGCAGACCTCTGGCCGCCCCTCGAAGGCTTCGATTCGGCGCCCATCTCGGCCCTACCATCCTCGGAGACCCTCGGCGCGCGAGCCTCGTCCTCGCGCGATCGCCACGTCGCGGTCTCCGCCGCCGATTCCGAGCCTCCATGGCGGCCTTCGAGGCGAGCGGCGCCGACCGACGCGGACGCCTCCTCGAGCGAATCGTCGCGTCCGCCTCGTCTGTCACGCCCGGCTGGTAACTCCGATTTCCAATTCCACTCGCATTTAATCCTGTCGCGTCGGGTTGCGAGTCATAAAGCGCCGCCCGAGCAGCGTGTCTCGTTACCTCTTGGTCTCCGCCTTTTGGCGGGGCGGTTGTTCGGCGCGCGAAGGCCCATTGGGCCGCGGTCCCAAGATGGCAAAAAGCTTTGTGGCTTGCGCCGAGGCCCAAAAAAGTCAGGTTCAAAAGGCCTAACCCACCGGATGGGCGTAGGGCGCCCAAAAAAAACTTGCGAGGGGCAAGTGCGAGTGAGCCCCGGTGGGTCCCGGTTGGGTCGGTGACGACCCGTCCACCTCTACTCGCGTCAGAGACCATACTTCACACTCTCCGGGAGCTCATCGATGGCGGCGGCCAGTGTGCTCTGGGTCGGTGACGACCCGAGTCCATCTGGATTGAGTAAAGAAAGGTTTCTTATGGGTCGCTCCACAGCAGGGCCAGGACACCCTACTCTGGGACCGTCCGCTCGGAAGGGTCCCCCTTGGGCGGGACCTCCCAGGACCCACTCGGACTACCCGTTACTAGCTCCAAGAGCACGGCGTTCAAACCAACGCGAGTAAACGCGTCGCTCACCCTCCGGGTCCCACACTGCGGATGGGGTAAACTTGTGGGATAGACGGCGGCTACTCCTCTCGCGGCTTCCCTCGCGGGGCGGGACTCGGGATGGATACCCCGCGTCCAGCTACGACGTTAAACGAGCACTCGGACACCGGAACCTCGCGGAGGCATCCGGTCGTCCTTGCCGACCAAGACACTCGGACACCGGAACCTCGCGGAGGCATCCGGTCGTCCTTGCCGACTAAGGCAGCGTCTAGCTACGACGTTAAACAAGCACTCGGACACCGGAACCTCGCGGAGGCATCCGGTCGTCCTTGCCGACCAAGGCACTCGGACATCGGAACCTCGCGGAGGCATCCGGCCGTCCTTGCCGACTAAAGCGGCGTCTAGCTCGACGTTAAGCGAGCACTCGGACACCGAAACCTCGCGGAGGCATCCGGTGCGTCCTTGCCGACCAAGACACTCGGACACCGGAACCCGCGGAGGCATCCGGCCGTCCTTGCCGACTAAAGCGGCGTCTAGCTACGACGTTAAGCGAGCACTTTCGGACACGGAACCTCGCGGAGGCATCCGGTCGTCCTTGCCGACCAAGGCACTCGGACACCGGAACCTCGCGGAGGCATCCGGTCGTCCTTGCCGACAAAGGCACTCGGACACCGGAACCTCGCGGAGGCATCCGGTCGTCCTTGCCGACCAAGGCACTCGGACACCGGAACCTCGCGGAGGCATCCGGTCGTCCTTGCCGACTAAGGCAGCGTCCAGCTACGACGTTAAACGAGCACTCGGACACGGGAACCTCGCGGAGGCATCCGGTCGTCCTTGCCGACCAAGGCACTCGGACACCGGAACCTCGCGGAGGCATCCGGTCGTCCTGCCGACCAAGGCACTCGGACACCGGAACCTCGCGGAGGCATCCGGTCGTCCTTGCCGACCAAGGCACTCGGACACCGGAACCTCGCGGAGGCATCCGGTCGTCCTTGCCGACTAAGGCAGCGTCTAGCTACGACGTTAAACGAGCACTCGGACACCGGAACCTCGCGGAGGCATCCGGTCGTCCTTGCCGACCAAGGCACTCGGACATCGGAACCTCACGGAGGCATCCGGCCGTCCTTGCCGACTAAGGCGGCGTCTAGCTCTGACGTTAAGCGAGCACTCGGACACCGGAACCTCGCGGAGGCATCCGGTGCGTCCTTGCCGACCAAGGCACTTTCGGACACCGGAACCTCGCGGAGGCATCCGGTCGTCCTTGCCGACTAAGGCAGCGTCTAGCTACGACGTTAAACGAGCACTCGGACACCGGAACCTCGCGGAGGCATCCGGTCGTCCTTGCCGACCAAGGCACTCGGACACGGAACCTCGCGGAGGCATCCGGTCGTCCTTGCCGACCAAGGCACTTTCGGACGCCGGAACCTCGCGGAGGCATCCGGTCGTCCTTGCCGACCAAGGCACTCGGACGCCGGAACCTCGCGAGGCATCCGGTCGTCCTTGCCGACTAAGGCAGCGTCCAGCTACGACGTTAAACGAGCACTCGGACATCGGAACCTCGCGGAGGCATCCGGTCGTCCTTGCCGACCAAGGCACTCGGACACCGGAACCTCGCGGAGGCATCCGGTCGTCCTTGCCGACCAAGGCACTCGGACACCGGAACCTCGCGGAGGCATCCGGTCGTCCTTGCCGACCAAGGCACTCGGACATCGGAACCTCGCGGAGGCATCCGGTCGTCCTTGCCGACCAAGGCACTCGGACACCGGAACCTCGCGGAGGCATCCGTGCGTCCTTGCCGACTAAGGCGGCGTCCGCCTCTGACGTTAAGCGAGCACTCGGACACCGGAACCTCGCGGAGGCATCCGGTCGTCCTTGCCGACCAAGGCACTCGGGCACTAAAACTTCCGGTTGCATCCGCTCATCCTTGCCACCAAGGCACCGACTAGCTCTGGCGGCAAACAGCGCAAAGGAAGATTTCTTGAGGAACAAACCACGAGTTCGCACGTCCGACCACTCGAAACCGATCGCGAACTTTCTAGCGCCGGTGATCAAAGCGTAACAAGCAAAGCTAACTCCTTCATGAAGTCATTCATAGAGAAAAAAAGGATTTCATTAAAAGCGGCGGGCTCAAAACTTTACACCACTTTACATGAGGCACACGCAAGACTCTCTATCTACACCTGACTCCTAAAACTCCCTACGACAACGCCGACGGTAGGCCCTTGCACAGCCGACGGGACGAGACAGGGTCGGTGGACTGAGTCGTTGGAGATGACTTCTTTAGTAGGCCCTTGCCCGGCCGTCAAAGGTGAAGCCACGGTAGCGGAATGGCATCTGCTGCTGCCGTTCAGCGACACCGACGCGGCGCGCCTCTTATCGTCGGCGCCCTCGCGCCATTGCCTCTAGGAGGCCCCTTGCCACTCCAAGCCTCGGATTGCTGAAGTAGCGCGTCAGCGGCGACAACGTCGCGAGCTACTTCTTCTCTCTTTGGGAGTTCGGCTATCGCTGATCATACTCAACCCAAAGCTCGTTCAAAGGGTCTTCCTCTTCCACCACGATGTCATCACGGCGAAGACTAAAGGGTGTCTTGAACACATTTCAAGAAGGAAAGGATTCTCGTCTAAGAGTCTGCCGCTCGAGCAACCCGTGGCGCCCTTATATACCCATTCGAAGGAAGATCAAGCGACTCGGGAATAAATGCTGCGCGAGAAAGCGGCGCCCGTCACCGAACCCGGCGGTCAAGAAGGCGAGCGAGCAAAAACACACCTAGCCGTGCGTGCGCGCTAGCACAAAGCAATTAAGAGGCTCCGGCGGTTCGCATACCTCGAGAGCGTAATCCGGGCGGGCGTCGGATGCGTTGAGAGGCACGCCCGGCAAAAGCGGTAGGCCCCGTTGGCCCACCTAGTTGAGCGGATCGATCAAGCTCAACCCCCAACCGAGTGCGCGAACTCGATTGGAGGTTCGAGACTCTTGGCGAATACTCATAAAGCAGGGTGCACCAGCGGCCCAATTGCAACAAGCAAAGCCCAGGCGGCAAGCGGCGGCCTCGAATCGGCCCGGCCTAAGCAGGCCGTCCCCGCCTGCTACCCAAATGCCTCTGAGACCATTCGGAGACCATTCCGGCCGGTCCCGACTCAGGCTCAGCGAGGTTCCCGACCCCGCGGCGGGGCGGGATCCCCGACTCCGACTTCAGCGGGGTTCCGACCCCGCGGCGGGGCGGGACCCGCGACTCCGACTTCAGCGAGGTTCCCGACCCCGCGGCGAGGCGGATCCCGGCTCCGACCGAACCATGATAATCCCGCAGGGGTCGCGCGTGCGCGCGCGGAGTCCGTGTCAACCTAAGGCCACGTGCCCCGAGCGGTCATTGAAGTGGCGGCGAGGCGGTGGTCCCTTCCAAGACGGTTTGATAGGCTGCTGAAGCCCGTCTCTGTCCCATCACCCGGCCACCCACGGTGCAAGGACACGCTCTCTCCGAGGCAACTCCAGCGTCACACGCGACTACGTCGGCACCCACATGGATCACGAGAGCGGCTCGCCACTTCGGAGGATTACCTAACCGCTCGACCAGCTAGACCACCGACCCAAAGATAGGCTCGTGAGGCGACCGGTCAGCGAGCAAGCGACCGATTGGCGGAGCGATTGGCGAGACGGCGGGCAAGATCAAGCCCTAAAGTAGCTCGCACGCACTTCGCCAATTCGATGTAACTGCCCCTTCTTGAATAAAAGGCGGGAACCTCCTAACAGGCGGCGAGTAAGAGCTACAAGAGAGCTTTTCCTCTTCTTCCTCTTCTTCTTTTTCTTCTCCTTACGAGAGCTAAGTTTAGATCATTCTAGTGTTGAGGCTCCACCTCTCGCTTGTAAAAAACTTCGGTGCGATCATCCGCACCCCTGAATACAACACCAACGCCTGACGACCGGGTAGGGACCTTGGCCCAACCGGTATACATCTTGGACTCGGTCTAACCATTCAGGGGCGCGGAGCGCGCAGCCCCTTAGACTTACAAATTTACTTGCCGCGCTCGAAGCGCCGCAAGCTGCGTTAGCTAAAAAGAAAAATATGGAGTGAGCCAACACGTTTAAAACTTTCAAAGATTTACATTCATTACGAAAAGTGCGATCACCTACCGCTCCGTAGCGATGTTGTCGGATAACTCTCCCACTCTGCTCAAGAGGTTTAGGGACCTTTTGGCGTGACCTTAGTATACTTCGTTTCTTCTCTGAAAATTTGTCGAGCAAATGACTTGGTTAACTAAGGAATAATTCTATATAAAAGCCGACAATAAAGAAACTTCTGGGTTGTTTTGCTTCTCCAAATCCGACAAAGATGGGCTTTGTATGCCCAAGGATCTGACGCATAACCGTAATGCAATGACTTGTGATTGTCTTTTGGGTTGCTTATCATCCGATGAAGCCAAAGTGCTTGTTTTCTACAAAGGTAAAAACCAAGTTAGATACTGAAATTAAATTCGAGCAAGTCGAATTGAAGTTATGGAAAATTTGGATTCTAAGCCGATACCTCACTAAGAACAACTATATTCGTGTTAGTATAGCCTGATGATGAAGTATCACTGCTAGAGTTGACATTAGATACTAGCGTCGGCTCAGGAGATTCGGGAAAACTTCGGCAATGATATTGAGACGGAGATTTTGACCGATATAAAGCATTTGCAATAACAGACCACCACTGTATATAACCTCCGCTCGTCGGTATTTAGAAAGAAGTGCGGCGAGTTTGAATTTGTAGGTCATCGGCTACCTCAAGAACAATTTAGTGAGTGGTATCTGCGAACTCGGCTCGGCTCAAGCGATCAAGGAGTTGAGACTTGGAATTATTTGACCAAAACCAAGTTGCCTCGCATAAATTGATGGATGATAAAACTCGTAAGATGGTGAAAAGTCCGATTCCTTGTATGAAGACCAGCATGAAGAACACAAGGGAAATAAAGATTTTATATAGGTCAAGAGTCTCAGGGCATAGCGAGCTATCGGCTTCTAGTTGAAGAAATGAAGGCCATGGAAAATCACCACCTTCTTTGTAGCTAAAAAGTCTCTTTGTCTCGGATCTGTATCACTCAAATTTAGAAAAAGGACAAGTATTTCCTTGAATCGGCCTTTGTGATTTTGGTTTCATTGCTGAGCACATGATGAATCGTTAAGCCAAGCGATCGGCTGCTTTCGACATCGAGGAATGGCGTTTTCTTCGTTGTCATCTCTCGGGAAGGTGTGTCTTGGTGGGCTCCAAATCAAATGGTCATTGAAAAAGCAATATAGCGGACTTGTATAAACCACAACGCCCGCCTACATTCCCCACGATAAAATCGAAGCGGCCGTGTATAATCGACTCGATGACATGCATCATTTGATACACCGCTCCTAGAAAAGTTTTCCTAAAGCCACCACGGCCTTCCACGATCCTTGACAATTGTTTGATATACTTGGGTTGGCCCTAGTGAAGCACCGCAGAATAAAAATCGGTCTAGCCAAAGATTAAGAAAAGCGACATGCTCTTCGTCAGATACTAGACCATTTATCTTGTTATTATTGGCTATATATTTAGACCATCCTCACCCTTAGCTTTGAATCAATTTGTACTTGGGTTTGCATGAAGGCGATACTTGTTCCCGTCGGCCTCAAGCGCAAATCGAGCAACATCTAACAAAGTCGGACCAACCATGCCAATCTGAAACATGAAGGCATTAAAAAATCCGACCGAAATAACAAGCCGTGGCCACTAAGGGCTCATTGGCCTCTGGATCGGCTAAATTTAAGGGGATGCATTCCGCTATTCCCATCCTCTCCCAAGACTCCTTTTTGGGTGCTACTGTCTATACCAACTCTTCCATCCTTTGAGTGCGATCGGCCAAGCTCTAAAACTCTTACTCCAACCCTCAATATTATATCCTCTAGCCGATAAGGGAGGCGAGTTACTTCTTGATCAACAATTGTGGCTGCATTTAAATTCCCTAATGGTCAGGAAAAAGCGATCGGCGCTGCGGAATAGGAATAATTACTCGTGAGGATCCATTCACCGATCTTGAGTCACAAGCGATTGAAGCGAGGATAGTTGGGCTAACAGAGGGCAAAAAGAACAAAAGCCGATTATGAGTATAGCGATAGCTTGTGCGCGTGAAGAATGACAGAGATGGGTCGCATTTTATAGCACGGTGAAAATTTGAAGAGCGGGAAGTGAATCTCAAAAGCGCGGCGATTAAAACGCACTACCCGCATGTCAAAAATTACGGCGAGTAAAAGCAACGATTAATGGGTGAAGTTCAAGCGTTAGCCAATTGAAAAAGCCGATTATTGATATTTTGAAAGATGACATGTCATCTCTCAAAAATAGGGGCATATGTTTGCACCAAAATTTGGTAAACTTGGTCAAAATCGGCAATAAAGTCGAGAATCTTGAATTAACGGACGAGGATGGAAAGGTTTGGAGATATTTTGGTAATCGCCATATTTTAAAACAACCGTCAGAGATAAGGCCGATCTGAAACGGACTTGAAGCGTGTTGTATTAGGACACGATCGTGCGGGTATAAAAGAAGGACCAAAGCGAATCGCAAAAAGGAATCAACACAATACAATCAACTAGTCTTTACTTTTTCTACTTTTCCGTCGACTAGGGTAAGCTTCGTAATTTAGCCTTCGAATCGATTTTGATCAATAAAGTTGCGCATCGCCGATTGTTGATCTTCGCCAATTACACCCGTGTTTGATTTGTTACGATTTTGTTGCGCATCGCCTTCTTGAAATCGATCGCCTTTATCCTCGATTAGCCTTAATCGGCTAGTTAGACTTATCCTGTTACCTTGATCTTGATCGGCTTCAAGCTGATTAGATCTAAGCCGATTGATCGTCACGATCGGCTTTGTGTGGATTTTATATTTTCTACCTTATCGATTCTGAGTCAAATCGGTACCGCACGCTCGAACCGGTGTTAAATGCGGTGTCTTCTTTGTCGAAACCCTACATCAAGTTTTTGACGTCAACAGACAGTTTCGTAGTTTTTTTTTCTTGCCATTCCTGTGTACGTTGGAGAGGTAGCCACGACCTTATATTTTGAATTCCTTCCTTTGGTTGTTGTAGACAGGGGACGGTGACTCCATATTGCCTCTTAGTTGCCGCCGCCACCACGGGATCCAATGGTGTTAGCATCTTCCTTGCCGCAATCTCGCTGTGGAGGTCGCCACCCTCGTTGCCATGGAGATCACCGCCCGGGGCCCTCTCTACCAAGCATCCATGGTGGCCGCCACCTAGTGTTCCGTGGGGATCTGGTGGGAGGCAACAATTTGGGAGTGAGTGCTACCGCCCTCTCGTCTTGGAGATCGCCGGCGTCAGACCATGGCGGCGCAGGTCTAGGTCTTGAAGGAGAGCTTGAATGGAATGGGTCAGATGCGAGCAGCTCGTTAGCTTGAACCTATTTGATGCAGCCACGTGGTGTTTTGGTCCATATGGAAATACAGGGGTTATAAGTGGGGTGTATTTCCGGAAAATAGGTTGTAATCTTTCGTAATGGTATTTTACAAAAGATCGTTACTACCGAACCCTATACTGTTAGAATTGATTCCAATGATATAGCAGGTTTCACAGGTTTTAGAGGTTTCACCGGCGACAAAAATGGTATACCGTACATTAGTTTTGTGTTTACAAAAACAACTTCATTTGGCAGTGGCTTATTTCTAAAGCACTGGTATATTCCAATTTTTCCCTAATGCTATATATGTCAGCCGAGCTCAATTCGCACCCAAACCCAAGGTTGCGACTTGCAAAGCGCTCAAAAACGTTGGAGCAGAAATTTGTAAGCTGCCGTGAATCAATACTTGCATTCGTTTTCTTTAGGGAAAAATGGGGCCATAACAAAAACAGTGCAGAGCTGCAGATCGTGCGCACAATTACATCACCCGTACTATATGCCAAACTGACAAGGCACCTTATCAATCGTGTGCTCTCACGTTAAATTAGGAGCTGGCTTTGTCGCGTCACACGTCGTTATTCCTTTGGTTCCCCGATTCGATCATTCGGACGTTGTACCCGTGCCCTATTCGTTCGCCGTCCTATCACGCTCGGGGCGCATGCGGACGCAGGTCGACCGCACCAGGGAACAGGGGGCGGCGACGCCTGGTCGGCTCGGGCGTACCCCGCCGCACGGACGCCAGCGTGCAAGATCTGGCACGCGAGCACGGTGACAACTCCGACGTCCGTGTACATGCGCGGCATTGACCCGTCCTCTCCGGCCGGCCGTCCGAACGTGAGGCCACCAACCAGCCACCCCCACCCACCGCGGTGGGTACATCATCCGCGGAAAGAGAAGCGACGGAACCTCCAGGTTGGCATCCCATCAGACTAGCTAGCTATCTCGGGTCCTCTTCGGCAATTGGGCAGGAGAGGGAAGGCATCTCGTTTCGTTTCGACTGCCTACTGGCCCGAGGCCCCAGGCCATGTGGTACAACAGTAGAGTGCAGATTAGAGATGTCAGTTTTACTCGTTGTTTTAGGTACCCATGTGTACTTAACCCGGTAAGAGCGGATACGGGTAGCACTTTAGACTGATGAATTTTCGGGTTTAGATACCTGATATGCCTATAGGATAGACGTGAGTGTCAATTTGTACCTATAATTACTCAATAGGTATCCTATAACATGTGGGCTCACTTTTTAGAGATATATTAGAAAAACAAACTCATTGACTATTAGGCTAGTCGGCTCCTCCCTGATTCCCCTTACCCCCATCGCCTCCCTCCCCTTGTCCTCATCGCCTGATTGCCTCTGCCTCCCTCGGCGCTGGCTCCTCCCATTGCCTCCCTCCACCTAGCGCGCACAATGCTCAAAAGAAGAGAGAGGAAGGAGAGGCGAGAAGGAGATAGAGGGAAAGGTGAACCCTACTCACTCGGAACGCACTGCCCCCAAGGAGCGCGTGCCGGGACCGCCTCGCCGCCCACCCGTACCCCCGAGGTCTAGGGTTCCGACAGGGCGAGCCATGGCGAGCCCGCGGCTGATCGGAAGCGGCGGCGTCGCGGGGACGAGGCAATATGGAGGAAGCTCCGCGAGGCCGGCTTTGACGAGGAGTCCGTTAGGCACCATGACAAGGTGACGCCGCGACGCTCATCACCTACATCACCCTATTCGAGTCCGAGGTACCTCTCTCTCCCTCCCCTCGCTCCTGTGGTGCGGTCGATGCGTCGGGTTTTTGTTTCTTGATTCGATGGTTTGCTATTCTTGGTATGTCGGAGTAGTTCTTGGTGGGTTTTTTTCGACGAGGAGAGAAGGAACAATAGGAGAAAAGAATTGGTCGGTCGTCATTGAAGAATCATCCCCTGCATTGCCGGTGTCGCCGCCTCCTCCACCATGACCGCCACCCTCGGCCTCCGGTGTCCGCGAGGGGAGCATGCGACGGCCGTGGCGCCCCCACCTCTCCGCCTTCGTCCTTCAGTGCTCGCGTACAGATCTGTGCCTGTGGGTACCCATTAGGAATCGGGTACTCATTGGATTCGGAGTTGGGCATAGATCTATACCCGTAAGATTTAGTGGGTTCGGATAGACGAGACTTTGTTCGAATTCTAGTTTAACACAGTGGTAGCCGGAGGTACGTACCCGATTACATACAGACGGCTACGTACGCTGCTCCTGGTCTATGGCTCGATGCAAGTGTCCCTACCGAAGATGGTTGTTCTTCATTTCTAGTACCCAGGATTTAACATTGGCCAACAGACCCAACGCGAGTAAAAGTGATGTAACAACTCGAATAAACCGTACCGGCTACGTGCGTCGCGTGAAGTACGGAGTCACGGAGGAGAACAAAATGTTCGCACGTGTACAAATGTATGCGGAGCATGTAGTCATGTACCCTGTCCGTTCCGGCGCATTCATTGCCTTGCCCTATGGATCACTTGATATCACGGAGTAAGGCGATTGTGAGTTCGTCGAAGCCAGTCGAATGTAACGCTCCTAGGATCTACCACCAAAGGTAAAAATTCAGCAGCAGTCGTCGTCATGTACAGCAGTATGTGGGCACGGTTCACGTGCACCGGACCTCGGAAGGTCAAGAGCAAGGGTGCAGACCGATAGCTGGCCATTGCAGAAGCTTCATGACATTGTTCAAGTTCAAAGGGGCAGATTTTCCCTATGAAAATGACCTAAGCCCTGAAAGGTTCCTATCGTACAAAACGTGAACGTATCATCCGTGGTTGCGAAAGTCATGTGTATCCTCGGCTCATGATCGTTTTGCCTAAACTAGACCGTTCACCAGTCTGGCTAGTTAGCTCAACTCCAAATATGTCAATGTTGCCTGATAGTTGCGCGATAGAACGTTGGGAACTGCTGTCGTTACTGGGTGCAAGATTTGCAAAGCAGCATTATTTTTCCTTGGGCTAAGCTTGCATGCGTTGCCGGAACGACTACCTGTATTATTGCAGCCTATCCGGGATCGTACGCACGGACTTGAATTGCTAGCAGAAACAGGCTTACAGGCCGCCATTACTATAGCTGCATCAGCTATAGCGTTGCTAGTACTGCTGGAGCTCAAGGGCTGTGCGAGAAATTTACTGTCGATGGCAGGACAGATTCAGCGTACGCCTGTACGGTACACGATGATGATCAGAGGTCTCAAAAGCTACACGTCCGAGTGGTAACCACTAGCCACCCCAAATTGGCCACGCTTGATGAGGTTTACCACGATTCATGAGTTTAGACCGGGGAGGGCGTGCGGCCTCGTGCGCGCGGGAAGGCTCAGCGGTGCATATGTTTTGTGGGATTTGGCACGCACGGCATGGCGGAGCAGAACCGCAGAGGGGCACCGTATAGAAGCGACGGCCAGAGCGAAAGGGAGTGGCGAGCTGTGGCCTGTGGGACAGTGGTGCGGGCATGGTGGACGGACATGCCGGCAGGCGACGGTGGCATGTCGGTGACCACGTGCTTCGCCGCCGCTGGGAGATGGGCCGGTAGGGACGGTTTAGACGTATGGACGTACGGTAGATGGAAAGTAGTCAGGCCCGATCAAACTGACTTGTGTGATGAGATTTGGGCTGTCCAGAACGGGATGATAAAAAGAAAACAAGACCAACCTCTTTAGCGTCAGCCTTGCTACAATATTTAGGCCTCACCAGAAATGCCTACAAGGCGTCTTTTTTACCTTATACGAAAAGCGTTAGACCGCTTTCTGCAGGCCGGAAAGTCTTTTCTGGAGATGCTGGTTTCCACGAACCGTTCGCTGTAGTAGCCTCTTGGGGGTTTTATTTTCCCCAAAACTAGTCTCTATGTGATAATTTTAAAAAATTAGTTCTCTCTTCCGCCACAAAAGACCTAAAAAGTGACACCGACACATATTACTTGCCACGATAGGATAGCGCGGGAGGCGACTCGCTCCGCGGCAACCTGGATGAGCGCGGGAACCAGCCGGATCCATCAGGCTTCTACGGCCAGGGAGCACGGAAGCAAGCTTTCCCGGCCGGATACAGCGGCAGCTAAAGGCTAATTCTCAGAAAGAAGAAGGCAACCGCTCCGCACTTATTCAATTCGTCCACCAATTTGCTTGTCAGACTTTGGATGTCCAACTCATCTTTGAAATCTCGAGCGTTTCTTTCTCTCCAAACGAACAAAATCACTAGAGAATCAAAGCCCCGCAGCTGCTCCTTGGGTGAAAATTTTCTCAAGCAGTTCCACCAGTCAATTAGCTAACTGCCCATCCTAGGTGCCTGCCCAGCCAAAGCTGACGAACCCACGGGCAATGCACGAGCAAATGGTCGATCGTTTCTGGTTCCTGGTCGCACAGTTTGCAAACCGTGTGTGCGGAGATCCCTCGACGCTGGAGCCAACTGCATTAGTGGTTTAATGATAGAATTTGACCCAAACATGGCCGCGTGTTGCCACGGTACCCGGCCAGGGAAGCTTGCTTCCGCTCTCCTCAACCGCGAAAGCCTGGTGGGCCCAGCTGATTCCCACGCTGACCCAGGTTGTCATAGAGCGAGCCTCCCCCTACACTATTAGACTGCGACAATAGATGTATATCGCTTGCTAGATTTTTCGCGGTAGAGGAGGGGACTAATTCTACAAATATTTTCATATAGGTTAGTTTTAGAAAAAAAAATCCAAAGGGTTAGTACAGTGAACAGTTCTGTTTTCACCCATACTCGGTACTGTTTTGATGAGCTGTTTCCTCGTTAAGTCTCAACTGGAGGGTGGAGGCCCCGACTAGGGGTGAAAACGGATCGGATACGAACGGATAATAGCTCTACCATATTTGTTTTCATATTTTTTCTCGGATGCGGATACGGATACGGATAGTCCGGATACAAATACGAATACGGATAATATCGAATACAGATACGGATCGAATATGAATCGAATCGGATACGGTTTCGAATATTTTATCGGAACATGATAACCCCTTAGATTGTATATAAAAAGTCAACGAAAACACATAACTAGTTGATTTGATGAAAATGTTATTGAAAATTGAACAAATATAAGCATTTTCATTCACTTAGACAATAAGTAGATACCATGTCGCAAATAAAATTATATAAGACTTAGTTTATCACACACATACAATTAGTTAATTATATATAAGACTTAGTTTATCACACACATACAATTAGTTCATTATACCGTAGATCAAAACACAAAAATGAAGGTAATCTTTACTCAAAGATACAAATGGAGGCAAACACATAACACACTAAAAGTTTGATAATACTTAAATATCACGTCTCTAGAAAAAGTATATAACACTTATATGTAATGATCCAAGATTTATATTCTTCGTTGAATTATGTTAAAAATAATAAATTATGTATTTATGAGTTTTTATTATTTTTAGCTACTTATTTAAATATTTTCCTATTGAGAATAGGAATATTTGAATTTTTGAGAAAATTTAAAATCTGATAAAATCTTGAAAATAATTTTTAAAATGTTAGATTATTTCTGGAACTTTATCAAAAAAAAATTGTAATTTTTGGAGTTGGTTTTCTAATTTTAATAATTGAAACTTACTTTATGGATTAATTAAATTAGAAAACAATTCTGAAATTAAGAAATATTTCTGGGCCAGAAGAGTAGTTTTGGCCCAGCCCATATATATCCGGATATCCGATCCATCAATATCCGGATTATCCGAATCCGTATCCGTATCCGACGGATAGTGAGCTACCGAATCCGTATCCGTATCCGACAAAAAAAAATCCGTATCCATATCCGATCCGATACTATCCGACAAATATCCGATCCGACAGAATCCGTATCCGAAAATATCCGGATCGGTCGGAAACTATCCGATCCGTTTTCATCCCTAGCCCCGACGACTATCTTCACATCCTCTCGTCATGCTCTAATGGCCGCACACGGAGAGCTGGGGAATAGCATTAGACCAGCACAGTAACTTATGCGTCGGCCCATGAGGTTCCACGAACTTTTCCAAAATTCATCAGCTGAGAACCTTTCATCATAACAGGTAACACCGACAGCACTGAACTCTGAGCGACGCAGCATCAACGCATGAGTGCCAGCGTGCGCCGTGCGCGCATATTAATCAGCCCTTGAAGCACTGCTCAAGAGATTGTTAGCGTCAGAATTTGACAAGACATGACTAATTTGTCAGACAAAGAATAAAAGTGGGCATTTCTGGCCGATATCGGGTAAAAAGGAAAAGAGATAAGTTAAAGATAGAATTATGATCGATATTGATTTAAAAAAAGAATTTTATCTGTATAGAGGCTGGTACGGATCATGTTTAATAACATATTGGAAAAGGATACGATCGGTCGATGCACTATAAAAAGGAACGAATGGCGAGCGAAAAACAACAACAACCAATCAAACAAATTGCACCTACTTTTTATTTACTTTCCTGTCAACTAGGAGTAGCTTTGTAACTTTGAATCTCCTTTGTAATCTGATTTCAATCAATAGGTTTGCGCATCGCCGATTGTTGATCTTCTTCGATTACGTCAGGTTTGGTTTTCTCTAATCTTGTTGCGCATCGCCTTTGTCGGAAAAATCTACCTTTTTACCATCTAACCAGCCCTAATCGGCTGTTTAGACTTATTGTTACCTTTGATTTAATCGGCTTCTGGTAACTGTTTAGATCTTTGCTGATTATCACATTAGATCGGTTTTGAGAGTATATTTTCTATCTATCTTGCCGATTACAGAATCAAATCAACTGGCACGCCACGAACCAATCTGAACCCGGTGTTCTTGTGTGTTTGAGCCGATCAATCATTCGTCACATTTTTTGGCGCAACACACTTTTGACATGTCCGATGGGACAGGATGTCTTCTTCTGGGAAATCGATTCTGCTGTCCGATCTCAACACTGAAACTATAATCGTCCCAACATTGGACAATTTGACACCAGAACAATGCTAAGAGATCGAAGATCGGAACACCGCACTTGAGGAGATGATGTTAAGCTGTTATCAAAAAACCGTTTTTCCGACAATCAACCCTCTCGACGATGCAGGAATTACTGACGCATCGGTGAGTCAATACATGCCTGCACAAACTGAATTATTTGTCATAATTAACCAATCTGTGCACCATACTTTGATTAATCAATCATTGGCTTTAGTTACAACCCTTAACTTAAATTTGCGAGAGGCACCCCTCCAAAAGAACCTAGATCTAATAGTATCCATGTTATGATGCACCCCTTTATAAATATTATAAAAGCCCATCATATAAATTGGAAGATTTGTTAAGCTAGCATTAGTCAAAATCAATTTACCCCTGAAGACATAAACTTTTCTTTCCAAGGATCTAATATTTTCCTCATCTTAGAACACAAACCGTCAAAATCATGCATCCCCATAATATGATCACTTACAAGGCTTCCTAGATAAGACATTGGCAACTTTCCCAATTTGCAGTAAAACATATTTCCGTCCATTGAAATAATTTCCTCTTTCCCCATTAATATCGATGTAAACTTTACTCCCTTTGACTGTTTGCAAAACCCAAGCAATCTATAAAATTCTTCTTTATCGACACTTCCTCTAGAAAATCCTAGTTAACACTATCATATGCTTTCTCAAAGTCTAACTTGAGCACAATACCTTTCTAATTTTTTTGATGTATCTCATGTAGAACCTAATGAAGAAAGACCACCCCTTCCAAAATATTCCTGCCTTTAACAAAAACTGATCAGGATTTATTCAGAATCTTGTCTGCTAAAGGTGACAGCATATTTGCTAGAAGTTTACAAAAAACTTTGAAGCGCACATTTAATAGGCAGATAGGCCAATATTGTTTGATGGTATTAACATATTTATCATTGGTATCACCCCAAAATTCAGCCTTTTAATGTCCAAAACACCCTATAGAAGTCATGAATCATATCCATAAAATCTTCCTTAATAACAATCCAGAATTTCTCGTAGAAAACTACTAAGAACCCATCTGGACCAGGAGTAGAATCACCTTTCAATTGTTTAATCACTTCTTCTACTTCCTTTATAGTAAATGGTAGCACTAATCTTTCATTATCGTCTGTATCAACTCTCAGTTGATTTTGCCACATATTTTCAGACAAATACACCCCTTTCTTTTCTTTAGGACTAAAAAGGTTCTTATAATATATATATATATATGAACTTTAATGTCCTCAGGATTAGCGAGAGTCCCCTCCTCACTATCAATGGACATAATCAGCCTTTTCCTTCTCTTACCATTAACACAACAGTGATTTTTTTGTATTAGAATCCCCTTGCAAAGCCCATTTTTTAGTGCTTCTTTGCTGATAATTGTAAAAATTTGTGGAATAATTGTGTGTCCCATTGGATCCTTACACTCTTTATTTATAGCGTCAATCATAATCGAATTACATCCAAACTTCATCTCGAATTTATCTCTAACTTGAATCCTATCACACGACTCGGACTCTACTCTCCAACACTCCCCCTTAAGATGGGTATGAGATACAACCATGATCATCTTATTACATAATGCAATACTCTCTCTCAAGACATCTACTTCTACCGAATTGCCAACACGATGATGAATACCACCTCTGTGACGCCCACCTCTGACTTCCAAAGCTACCTCGAATGCTATGATCAACACCACCTCCAAAACCATCCTTGTTGTTCGCACCACCATCTTTATGTCCAACATTATCACACAAACGTAACCTCCAAATGCCTTCACCTGCTCTACCATTGACCATAATAACCACCATGATCATTAATTACCTCAACCATACCTCAACCAACATCAAGTCATTCTCCTTCTTTGTCACAACCATAGTCTTAGTCTCCTCCACTTCTATCCACTCGCTTCAAGCCTTGGTCTCCACCGTCTCCTCCTCTAGCCCGCGGCAACCCTAGCCTCCACCATGTCTCCCAACATATCCTCAACCATCTTGGTTAAGCCTTGGTCTCCATCGTTTCCTCCTCTAGCCCTCGACCACCCTGGCATCCACCTTCTACGTTACCGATATTTGTACCTCTCCACCAACACTGCCTCTTGTACCAGCACCAACACCTTGATAGCTACCACCTTGGATACCTCTTGTAGCAACACCAACACCTCGATAACCAACACCGACACCATAACCATAGCCATAGTGTTGGTGGAATACTTAACACCTCTCTTGAAGACTATGCCTCTAACCCTAATACCAAGGGGTTGGCACGCATGCTCTACGCCTCCAGCAACCTCATGCAGGTGGCGGGAGGCTTATCATCAAATGTCAAAGCCATCAGAGTGTGTGTCCATCCCTGGTGGGTTCCACAAAATAAGTGGGCCCCGTCAACCAAAAATATATGTTAATGGACATGGGGGCCACTCGTCATATGGTCCGGCATATACAGCTCAACTGGCAACTGACTATATAATATACATATCAAAGAATTACAATTATGCCTAGAAAAGACAAAAATACCCCTCACATATAGATTAGCTATCTTCATGAGGGGTATTTCGATCATTTGTACAAACCCAAAAACCTATAAATACCCCCATGTATCTCTCATTTGTAACTTGAGCTCTCTTGAGTAATAAAAAAGCACATTCAAATTGGTAAGCCCTCGAAGACTTGCTCCCCAGAGGCAACCCCCTGTTGGCTCACCGATAGGAGTAGGGTGGTCCTTTCGATCCCTCAAACATGTATAAATCCCCGTGTCATTTTTACTCTCATGGACGATAGCCCGTTAGACGACCGACGTCCACTCCCACACTTGTGTTTGGGTTTCACACCTACAATACATAGCCTCTACTCCTTAACCTCCATCGGGGCTACCACCAGCTCCTACTCCAGCTATCAATACTATCATCGGCACACGCCCAACAACACCTCTAGGCTTGCCACCAACATCAGCAATATTCTCCATCTTGAGCAACATACTCCCTCCTATTTTAGGCAACATCTTGAGCAATCCTCTTCCCTTGTTTTAGGACCTCTCTACCTTACCCTGAAACCTCTATCTTTACCATCATCCATATAGCTCTAGTTACACCAGATCCTCCTAGATCTTAGAACATCTTGGGTACACCTCCTTGTGCACCTAGCCAAGTAGCCACACCTCTCATACACCTACTTGTTTACCTAGCCAAGCAACCCAAAAATACTTCCCGATCTTTCTCCCCCTATAGATCACACGTAGCCTCACAACAAATAACGATCAACCCAAAACTCTACCTTCTGCTCTTCCCTCTTTCGAAGAAAGCAAGAGCAAAACAACAACCACACAATCTAAAACTGAAGCAAAATGTATATTGACTTCTTTCTTCTCCTAACTTCTTCCCTTCTCTCCTTGCAGTAGACAGCAGCAACTCCAAACTCCACCTCAGTTTTCAACATATCTTCCAACTGTCTCACTACTCACTAGCAGTAAGCAACTCACGACCTACTTCAATGCCTAGCCCTACAAATTGACTCAGTTGAACAACAACAACAAACTTCACCTTCTCCTATCTCTCCCTATGCATGCAACAACATATCATGCACTAGGGGTGCAATCAGTTAGGATAGTTTTCATCCGATCGACCGATCGGATGTATTCAGATAGTCATTTCGGATAATTGTCGGATTCGAATTCGGTTTTGAATATTTTTTTGGATTCGAATTCAGGAGATTACTATCCATCGGATCGGCGTATTCCGAGATGGTTTTCGGATATATCTGGAAAAAATTACTCAGATATCTGAATCATCTGGCCCATCCTTCCTTCGACCATTTAGTGGCTTGGCCCAATAGACTAACTCTATTTCCTTCGGTCCCCACTGACGCTGGGCGGCTGAGCCCCGTCGCCCTCTGACCCTCCCGCCGCTGCTCTTCGCCAGTGTTGCCGCCGCCCTCTAGCCCCTTGGCGCTGCCCTCTACCCTTCCCGGCATGCCACCGTTCCTTAGATTAACCCTTCTCCCCACAACCAAATCCACCAACATAATGCAGCAAAAAAGGTAGAAATTTAAGAGTTACCGCAACAACAACAAAAGGGGTAATAATACCAAGAAGGAAATACACCATCTAAGCTAAGCATGTTTGTCGAAGATCTGAGCAAACCAATTTCCCCAGGGCCGAAAGATCAGCAAAAATTGAGAGGCCAATTTGTAAGAAACACTGGATATACCATGCAACAAACAGATCCAAATAAATCGACTGGAGAGAGATAAAGCTAAAGAGAGGAAAGGAAGGGAATGGGAGGGGTTTTGCCTAAGGAGGTGGTGGGAGTGGGCGCCGTAGAGGTCCCAAAGCTCCTAGACCTGGCCAACCAGTTGCCGTAGGGCCGCCACCTCCCACATCTCTGGCCGCCTCCACCGGCATCGTCGTGGCGGTGCCCCTCTTCTCCCCCCTATGCCACGGTGGCTGCTTGGTTCTCCCCTCTTCTTTCTTTTCTTGGGTTGGTTCGGCTCGATTCGGCTTGCTCCTTTCTGCCTCCGTAAAAATGCTCGGCGCTTACGGTACACGTGCCGCGTGCATGACTGTGTGTGTGTCGCTCGCTATGTGCCGTGTTAAACATGGTTGCCATGAAGAAATGCTGAAGTCGTGGCTTTTTGTTTAGCAAGTGGTATGGGGTGATGCTGGGAAACAGGTGAATTAAATGGTAGTTATGTCATTGTTTGCACCAAAATTTGGCAGGTAAGGTCAGAATCGACAAGTTCAAGATACGACCAAGATACGGATTGAAGATGTTTGGAAACAGATCAGGTCGTTAAGGAAAGCACCCTCCAAATAGAGGTCGATACGGATTCTATTCCTAACGTGTTGTACCAGGACTCTATCGGACGATGGGTATAAAAGAAGTCGGGAGGTGATCAGAAAAGAGGCCCAGAGCCAACCAACCAATTCGCGTCTACTTTTCATCTACTTTTCCGTCGACTAGGAGTAGTTTCTGTAATTTAGATTCTTGTAACTCAGTTTCGATCAATAAAGTTGCGCATCGCCGATTGTTGATCATCCTCAGTTACACCCCAGGTTTGATTTATTCTGATCTTGTTGCGCATCGCCTTCTTCAGAATCGATCTACCTTTATCCTCTGATTAGCCTTAATCGGCTAGTTAGATTTACCCTTTTTTATCTTGATTTAATCGGCTTTGAGCTGATTGAATCTAAGTCGATTGATCTTCACGATCGGCTAGTTAGACTTATCCTGTTACTTTGATTTAATCGGCTTCAAGTTGATTGAGTCTAAGCCGATCGATCGTCACGATCGGCTTTGAGTGAATTTCATATTTTTACCTTGTCGATTATAGGTCAAATCGACTGGCACGCTCTGAACCCGGTGTTCGTCTCGTGTGCTGCTGTCAGAAACCCTACATCAAGTTTTTGACGCCAACAGTCGTATTAAACATGTGAATTAAATGATTGTTATGTGTACCGTTGAAATTGAATGTACTTTGGTAAATTTATTGGACTTCCTGATAAAATGACTAGTTAAATTGTGATAATTCTGTTGCATTCAAACTCATACGGTTGATCAATCAGTGCTATACATGTGCTTTATGTGGTATCTATTTTCATACCATATCCTACAAATATTATCCGGTACTGTATCGATTTCGCTCTGTATTTGATTCGAATTCGTGACTGATATTAGCCGCACCAAATTCATATCCGGTACTATCCGTATCTGACTCCGAATCCGACAAAAAATATGGTTTAGGAAACGAAAAAAGTGATATCTGACTGAAACCGAGCCGATTGCACCCCTATCGTGCACACACATTTTTTTCCTCTTCCTTCGATCCACTCTTTTCTGCCCACACAACAACAATAGGAAGCCATACCACGCACATAAAATCTCCAATATTCTCTTTTCTTCTCCCATCTGAAGCAACACTCTTTCTCTCTTTTGTGCACACCAACTCCTCTCCCTTTGCCTCTCTAACCCAGTAGAAACAATCTGTCGGGGATCGACCACCCTGACACGTGGCCCCCCCAGGGGGGGCTTTGAGCAGCCCTCCTCTAAGATCGGGGGACTGTTCCCTAACTCGGGCGGAGACGTTCCCGAACCGCCAGTCCGGAGCACCAATCGGACTGTTCCGAGCCAGGCTCCGACCAAAGGTCCCGCAAGGCCATAAAAGAGCTCTTTCCCGACCTAGCCGACCGCCCTGAGCTCTTTCCCGACCTAGCAGGGCGTTCGACCTTCGTCACGGACCGGGCTCCCGACCTCCGACCACCCGATCCGGTCTCCGCCAAGGGTCGAAATCGGCCCTCCATCGACCATTAACCACGTGTCCAACAATCGCGACCGCTGGCGACCGCACGACGGTGGCTCCTTCCCGAGGCAGCACGAAGGTCGCCAAAGTCAAAGCCTCAGTCCCATCATCCAGTCGCGTACAGCATGGGAGTCCACTCACCCCAGGCAGCGCTGGGGCCACGCATGGCAACGTCATCATCTGACAAAACCACAGAGAGTGGGTGCGCTGTTTCCCGAAGAAGCAGCGACCTGCTTTGCTCGGAGAGTCTACTAACCCGGCGTGGGCAAGGCCAGACAAGACTACTCACCAAGACAAGGGCTTTCTGGCATGGGTCCCTTCATCCTCTCGGCTCCCAATCCCCAATGTAACCTACCCCTTTCGGCCGTATAAGGGAGGGCAGGGTCCTCTGGAAGGGGGCTTCTTCTTTCTCACTACACCTCCACGAACTAGGCTCCGGCACTCTCATATTGGAACCCCTAGCTCTCATTTGTAAAGGCCGTGCAACCATCGGCATTGAGGGCAACACAGTACCATCATCCGAACTGGAGTAGGGACGTTCGGCCCGAACCAGTATAAATCTCGTGTCCCCTGTTTGATTGTGCTGACCCCCCTGTTCAGTACGCCCGCCGAGGGTACCTCCCGGACGAGTGAAATTCTGGGCCTCGCCCTCCGTACTACCCTTCACCCTTTTTCTTTGCGGTCGACGGTCTCGATAGTCGACACAATCTTCCCCTCTCTGTCTCTTCCCATCTAGATTGAACTCTCCAAGTAGCAATCTTCCTCTTCTCCCTTTTTTCTTTTCTTTTTCTCTCCCTCCTTTTTGCTTCCCACTTCTTTTTTTCTTTTCTGTCTCCTCCCATTTTCTTTTTTCTTCTTTTCTTTATCGGCTGGCCAACCGACTTCCTTCTCTTCCTCTCCTCTTAACCTCATGCCTAAGCGAGCCATCCTTGGCCTTCGCCTTCATCTCCTCTCTGCACGCCGGTCATCTTCTTCCTCTCCTTCCTGGTCGACAATGAACCCGAGGGATCCCCAGCCTCCACTGCTTCTCCATAATGGCGGCTCCACCCCTCACTCGCCTCCAGCACTGCGGCGCCAGTCCTACCCCATTTGGAGAGGACACTGAGGAGGCCACGGTGTCGAAGGTGGTTGCGCTCTTCCACCGAAGTCTATAGCAGGAGAGATCCAAGGCAATGGCCTCTCAGTTGGCTTCTTCTTCCTCCCTTAGTGATCCCTTTTCCTTTTCCTCATGGTGAGGAACCTAAGCGAGAGGCACCCCTAAGCCTAAGAAATCGACGATGGCCCAAGCGATGGTACCCCCAAGTGGATCCCAAGCACTGGCGCCCCTAGTGGCAATGTGGCGACGGCCTACGGTCGCCCACAAGTGGATCCCCAATGGTAGCAGCCCGACCTAACAACCCTGAGCGATGATGGTGCCTTGGACACGAGTGATGACACGAGCATGCCACTCGAGGCTAGGCGGCACCGGTGGCCAGCCCGCCCGGGTGGGGTGGTGCTGGCGACGTGGTACTCCCAAGGTGAATCGTGGCGAATTGTGGCAACGGATCGGAACAAATATGGATTGAGGGCAGAACCAAAAGCAGTGGCGGCTTAGTGGTAAGTTCTAGGGTTTGGCTCTGATACCATGTAGAAATTTACAGAATAATTGTGTATTCATGTGTGTCCCATCGGATCCCCACACCCTTTATTTATTGCATCAATCACAACCGAATTACATCCAAACTCTATTCGAATTTATGTCTAACTTGAATTTTATCCCTAATATGACTCCTAGTCGCACACGACTCGGACTCTACTCTCCAACACTCCCTCTTAAGATGGTCATGAGGTAAAACCATGGTCATCTTTTTACATAATGCAATACTCCCTCTCAATACATCTACTTTTATCAAACCACCAACACGATGACGAATACCACCACCATAACGTCCACCTCTGACGTCCAAAGCTACCTCCAATGCCATGATCGACACCACCTCTAAAACCGTTATTCTTGCTGTTCACACCACTAACTTTGTGTCCAACACCGTCACACGGACACAATTTCTCCAATTCTACACCAATATATCTCTTCTGCGTTCATTACTCTTTCCGGTTCTTGTTCTATCCTACATCTCTGATCCCATTCTGCTGATAGTAAATCCCTACTCTCTACCAGATCATCCCATTCTCCATATATGTTAGCACCCCAACCTTTAAGAAATTTCCTCAATAAGGCCAAATATCTGTGCCATTTATCCAAGGAATACACCACAGGAGGAGCTTTGTTTAGCCAAGTCCCATCTCTGTTGAACTAACTGAGGGAAATTATCTTGCAATATCCATTGTTTCTCAAAATGAAACTGCTTTTTTCTAACAATCCGAGAATCCTCTGTATGAAGAATAATAGGAGCATGGTCAGAACCCACTCTGGTCAGAGTTTGAACATAACAAAAAGGGAATTTACTTATCCATTCTGGAGAAACTAGGATTCAGTCCAAATTGACTCTGATTGGATTATCCTGCTTGTTCGTCCAAGTATATGTTGAACCACCCCTCTGTAATTCCAATAATTGATGCTGGTCTATAAATCAATCAATGAATAATTCAAATTATCTGAACTCTTATCTTCTGTCGTTTTATGAGATTGAAGTCACCCAAAAAACCAATGGTAAGATAGAGTTCTGGCATTTCAAGGACCACTCATTCAAGATACCATTAGAGAATTGATGTTGAGTTGTACCATACGCAACTATTAACTCCCATCTGAAGTTAGTTATCCTGTGTCTCAAAACCATGGTAGCAAAATACCGACCTTCATCACACCCCTCTACTTCCACAAAATCTTCCTTCACCCCCCATTAAATGCCACCAGAATGACCAGTAGTAGCAATCTAATGCCATTTGAACTGCACACCCCTGCAATACTCTGAAGTCCTTTCTCAGTAAAGGAAACTTCAATAGTTTCCTGCACCCCGATAGCATCTAACTTCTCTTCAAGAATAAACTCTCTCAATTGTCTCTTCCTCTCAGGCTTACCCAAACCTCTGATGTTCCAAAACAATATCTTCATTTCTTTTTATGATGTAAAGACTTCTTCACACTTTTGGTGCATTTCTTCTTATTTCTGATCGGTTTCACCCCACTAAAACCCCTAGAAGAATTGGAAATGCCTTCCAGACTCAATTCTTCCAGATCTAAATCTTTTTGAGGAGTCTCCATTTCCTCTTATCCATTTCCTGAATCTGTTTAAATTCAGCTTCAGCAAAAAGCTGCCATTGCAATTTCTTGAGCTTTCATAACTGAAATCTGCATAGATGCACCCCCTCCCTCAACAGGAAAAGAAATGTGAAGTGGTGACTTTTCTAGTTTCCCTTAAATCGTTTTTTTCTTCCAAATCTAACCTCCTCCCGAGATGAATTGCAAATCTAGCCTCCTCCACTATGCTCCTAGGCTCCTGTGAGGATAAGAGAGGAATCGAATGGAACCCTATCCGAGAGACTCCCGGGTACATATCTTAGGTTGCAGGTACCGTCTGCACTTTCTTCTACAAATTTTGAGACTTTTTGTCACTTATGTGAGTTAACAAACTATACATTAAACTAGTACTAAAAGGTATCAAAATTAAAAGGATAGAAGTACTAAAAAGTACAAAGGTGGTACCTTCGTGGTACCTCCAAAACACTCAATAGTTAAATTTGTCAGATTTTTTACTATCCTTAGGATGTACCATGAGGTACTACCAAATTACGTTTAAGCTCTTGGTAGCTCTTGCTACTTCAGCTTTTGTATCTCTTGAGATAGCTCAATGAATAGTTTGGTAATAGTAAAAAGTTTACTATTACATTTTGAATAAACTCACAAATGCGATGTTTTCTTCTCGGGATCAAATAAGTTTTAGCACACATAATTAAGAGAGATTATGTAGCTAATAAATGACTCCAACTGAGACTTGATTTCGCTTATCACTTGGATTTCCCAGTCTGACATTACAAGGAGCAAAATCATGTCAGTCCCCTGCGCTGGGCGCTTTAGGAAGAGATGGACCTGCATGCGACGTGCATGCGAGGTTGGTGGTACGTCGCCGATGGAATGATCGAAAGTGTTCCCTCCTCCCAGCTAGGGATGATAATCGGGCGCCACGGGCACGGGTAGTACTCTCCCATATCCATACCCGCTAGCTAAAATCTCGCCTGCGGACATACCCGCGAAGGGTGACAGGTGAAGAACCTCCCCCATACCCGTCGCCCGTGGGTACCCGATACCCGCGGACATACCCATTTACCCGCCACACAAATAGCCAAAAGGCCACATAATTCTGCAGCCAGCATCAAGAACATCCCCAATTAAAAGGCAATTGATTGGAAACCAGACATCACACCCCAAATGACCCAAGAAATGCACGTATTTTAACATATGAAACAAAGAAAACAAACAATTAAAAAAGGATAGAAGAATTCTTCCCCCTTATAACAGCAGAACAAAACTAAGGTTCTTCTGCCATTGTGGGACTCCATGACAAATGCTCATGGAAGCTTCTTGGCCTCAAGAACACCCGAGAATTAATTCTGCAAATAACAAACAAAGAACCTGAACTTCTACACCTTTACTGATCCATGCCAACAAAATCAAAACCCACACATTTAAGAGGACACAACAACAACTTGAGCCAGCATGAACTGAAGATATATACCTGGCACAGAGGATGACAGCATCCTGGTTGAGCCCACTTGTCATTGTTAGGTCACGGGTAAATGGGTATAACGGGTATGGGTAAAGCTTACCCATACCCGTACCTGTTTACCCAGTGGGCGAAGAATTGCTCCCATTTATCTACCCGTGGGCAAAGAAAGACTCCCATATCCGCCTCTATTAGGGTATTTACCCGCGGGCACGCGGGTAATCGGGCTCAATTGCCATCCCTACTCCCAGCTCCGGACCCAACTCAAATTCCTTCAAGTGCGCTGCAAAAGCAATCGATCGGACTGTTGATCTTTCACAATCAGCTCATTTGGATTTGGACCGGAACCAAGTTACCCTCTTTCTCAATCCGAGCACCATTTATAGGCCTACCAGGGACATGAGACCTAATTCCCTAATGATAATTTGTTGACGTCTCTGTCAGCTGTCGCAAGCTAACCATGTCATTACAAGGGACATGCAATGCAAGAGGGTGTTAACTTAATTAACGCATGCCTTCTAGAAGCACCGATGTGATTTGTAACTCAAGCATTATATATGTGTGATGTGATCACTGATCAAACCTTGTTCTTGTTCTGCTGTCCGTTGCAGTTACGTGCTAACTACATTGGCAAAAATACAAAGGTAGATTGGTTTTTGGTTGGTCCTGCTAAACCAACCTGTTAGTGAGTAAGCCATTTAGATTTAGGGTAACAGATTGTCCCCTCTCAAACATGAAACTTTTTTTTTTCTCGAGAGGCTCTACACATGAAACTATAATTGAGAAGTACCAAAATATACATTAAACTGGCATCACAAGAGGTGTCAACAGTTTACCATAAAAACTTTGTTCTCGTTTGTGTGTACGCATGCATGCATGGTTGGGTTGCTCCAGCTCGGACTGAACGCACCCTTCATTAGGCGGGGCCCCATGCTGACACCCAGATTACAAAAAGCGAGGCGATCGGGGCCCACGAAAACCAATCTGCTAGCCCCAGATATGTGCCCCTTTCCCTTCCCTGACATGTTAGGCCAGGCATGCACTTAAAAGCTTAACGGCTCCACTGCACTGCCACTGACGAGCTCGACCAAGTGAGCCGGAGGCCATCGTCGTGGTGGACGCCTCGTGCTTGCTGCTTCTTCGGTTCGATTAGGGCGTGCGCGGCCCACGCTTGAGCCCGTGCAGCCACAAGTGCGCGTCGGGATTGACGGTGTGGGGAGGGCTGGGAGGAGGCCATTGAGGAGGACTCCGAGGGGAGGCGCGCGCACGCGGTGGTGGCGCCACACGGGTGGGTTGGCCGAGTGGACGGAGGCGTCGCGGTCTAGAACAGGTTGGCATCGTCCTTCGCGTGCCCCTGTTCACTCACGCTCTTACAACAGCCGCCTAAACTTCCTTGGAGTGGACGCCGGTGGCGGTGTGGAGAGGAATTAGGGGTCACCGGAATTGAGAAGTTGAGGAAAGAGAGGGGCAAAGTTGTCTTTGCACATATGATTTTGGCAATAAAAAAATAGAAAATACTGGAATATATGGAGAGTGACAAATCTCAGCTATTTTGGTCTTTGGAGAGGCAGTTAACTAAGAAAAATCCTTTCAATGACAAATCCTCAATCAGTAATAGTTAGGGCATTCCCACAATCTACTCTGGACCATTTATTAAGGTGTCCAGGTAGGAAGGAGAAAAATTAAAGAGAGAGACGATAGATATTTCTTTCTAGAGATATAGCCTCGGCACAAAATCCAAACAAGAAGAAACAATCAAATCCCATATTGGGGAGAACAGGGGTTGTTTCTTGTTGTAAACCGAACAACTGTGTCACCATCTAGTCTCAACGCCGAGTTGCCACTCGACTATGCTCGTCGTTGCATCCGCCCACCTACACGTAACTCGTCGTCACCATAATTGGGAACCTCAACTACCGCTTGCCTGCCTCCGACTCAGATCCGGATGGCAGGGGTGACGAAAGAGGGGGCGGCCCTTTGAGGACGTGAGTGGAGGACGGGGACTAGAGGCGGCGCACAAGGACGAGATAGGGGAGTAGGGGTGAAAACGGTATCGGTAAATCCCGGAATTCCGGAAACCGTTTCCGGAATTTTTCGATCGGACGTGTCGGTATCGGTAATGTTCGGAATCGGAATCGGAATTTTTTGTCGGAAACA
This sequence comes from Otatea glauca, assembly GCA_036346275.1. Taxonomy (NCBI): domain Eukaryota; kingdom Viridiplantae; phylum Streptophyta; class Magnoliopsida; order Poales; family Poaceae; genus Otatea; species Otatea glauca. The sequence continues at coordinate 42,245,436 of CM070712.1, read as the reverse complement.
ATAACGATAACGGTTTTGACAAGTTCCGACCGTTTCCTTCGGTTTTCAGAAAAAATCGGTAAATTCCATCGGTAATTACCGGAATCGCTCAGCCCACAGATCACACTCCTTCAGCTACTAAAATGCCCATAACTTTTTACTCCGAACTCCGATTTAGGTGATTTTGGACTCTATGCGAAGCTTATCACGAGGGCTACAATCTCCATGCATTTTTATGATTTAAGTAACCATAGATATTTTTAAATATGATAAAAATAAAACTCTAATGTAGTTATTCAAGTCTAAAATCTGATTTTTCGAAATCCCTCACATAGACTTGATCAAGAGCATGACTACAAGCTCGAAAGAGTCAATAAGATCAAATATTGAGCCATGTGATGATCAAAACAATTTTGCAAAACATATTTGCAAATTCTAATCGCATGCTCCAATATCAAATTAAGCACACCTCATTTGCAACATATATTTGCAAATAAACCAAGAACTTATGAGATCAATCCTTTCATGCCCGTCACTCGTTTAGAAGTTTATGCCTTCTATGCCCATCATTCGTTTTCATTGGTCGATTCACGATGATGATGAGTGATAATAACTACTCTGCCAAGATATCACATTTTTTTTTTTCGTATCTCCAATGCTTCATTATCGATTTATCGCCGTGATTATCTATGTGCTCCGAGCTCCGATTATCTATGTACATGTCTTTGTATGTCATATTTCCGGTTTGGCGCCGCAAGGGTCTGGTCGGTCTAGTAGCAAGTGACTAATAAATTTCAATCCTCGTGTGGAGAGATGTATTATTTGATATGAGATATTGAGACTATCTTATACTATGTGATGTAAAGACTCGTGTAGAGACTATCTTATGCTATGTATGCTTGTATGGAATGTGTGATATCGTCAACTGTAAATGCTTATAAGGTATTGCTTTTAAGTGCTATGCGAATCTGTTGCTTAATGCTTTAATGTATGCCTGTATGTAAGTGCTATGTGATGTTGCTTAATGCTTATGCCGTTATGCGTTATAAGATATTGATTTTCTAGACTAGTTATGCTATTGTATACATTTACATTGGTAATGTATGTTCATCGTAAATTTGTGAATATTTATTTATTACTAATTTCTATGTGGATGTACGATTTGTGTGAATTTTTTGAAGTCAATTGGTGGTACATGTCGTTACGACGTTATCGGTCTCTTTTTCGGATTCCGATCGTTACCGATATATATTTTGTGTCGAATTTTCATTTTCGATATTTTCGAATTACCGATGCCGTTTTCGTTTCCGTAGTTATCGATTCCGGTATCGTTTCCGAGGAAAAATATGAAAACAAAAATGGTTTCGGTGTTTTCCGACCGTTTCCGACCGTTTTCACCCCTATAGGGGAGGCGAATCTCAGGGGTGGGCGGCAAAACGGCTTTGGCCGGTGGTAAGAAAGAATGCGGGGAGGGGAGGTAGCCAGCATGGTCATTGTGCTTGCCGTGGCCACGTCGTGCTCGCCATGTGCCAACCACCATGCTCATTGGTTAGTGTTAGCTGAATATACGTGAGAATATTCTCCCGTCTAGCATCTACGTGAGGATATTCTCCCGTCTAGCATCTCTTTCCTTGCATGCAGCGATACGTTACATATATGCTTTGTATTCCATGTATATCCTCTCATGTATCTCTATATAAGAGACACTCGATCAATGGAATAATCATTGCGTTGAATTATCTTCGCTTTCATGGTATCAGAGCGTGTCGCTCCTGCGTGACCCTCTCTCGCTTCCGCATCTACCCGGCGCGCGTAGACATACGTCGCCGTCCACCCAACCCCAGTCGCCTCCTCACACACAGCCATCGCCGGCGATGCCACGGAGATCGAGCGTCTTCGCCAAGAGATAGCCGCTCTCCGCCACGAAGCTGACCAGCGTGCCCAAGAGGAACGGCGACACACCGAGGATGAACAACGACGCACTGCTGAACTCGCTGCTACCGACCGGCGCCGCGAAGAAGCTGCTCGCAAAGAAGAAGACCGCCGCCGCCAGGCTGCCGAGTCTAACGCTCTCCTCGTCACCAACCTTCACGCCCAGGCCGTCGCGGTCATGAACATACGGACCTTGGTCTCTATCGTTCTTGAGCTCGGCTCCACAAACTACCCAAAGTGGCGCGGCCTTCATCTCATCACCCTCGGCAAGTATGCCCTCACCGACCATGTCCTCTCTGATGCTGTTTTCCCCAACGACGCGCCCTAGCATCGCATGGACTGTGTCGTGATCTCTTGGCTTTTTGGCTCCATCTCTGCCAATCTATTCAAGAGCGTCATGACCCCCAGCACCACCAGTCGACGCGTCTGGCTCGCTCTCGAAGACATGTTCGTCGGCAACAAAGAAACCCACGCCATGATCCTCGACACGGAGTTTCGTACTTTCGTTCAAGGTGACCTTAATATTTCTGATTATTGTCGCAAATTAAAAATCATGGCAGATCAGCTCGCAAACTTGGGGGAACCCATGCTCGATCGCACCCTCGTCCGTGCCACCCTTCGTGGCCTGAACGAGCGGTTCACCCATATGGCGGCCCTCCTCAAGCGTCAGAAGCCGTTCCTGTCTTTCGACAAAGTCTGTAACGATCTTCTCCTTGAAGAGATCACCATCATCGACAAAGCTTCGACGCCCACGATCGCCTCTTCTCCACCGCGGCGCAGCTGGCTCGTAGCTACGGGGTCTCTCCAAAGACGCCGCTCGACAATGATCGTATGGCACCTCTGGAGGCTATCGTGCAGCCAAGGGCACGTTCGCCCAGCAGGGCAACGCCGGCGGCTACACCCAAGGTGGCAATCGCCAGAACAATCGCCGTCGTCGTTCAAACAAATCCAATAGCGGCGGCGACGGTGACGGGCAGACCGGCGCTCAAGGCTCCCGGGGCGGCGCCTCCCATGGCGACGGTTGGCCGCCTTCATTCTTCAACCTCGACCGGATGGTCAGTCCGCCAACCGCACGCCCACACGCACTGCGGTGGCGGTGTGCGAAGAAGCGCCGACGCCTCTGTCTTTGTTCGTAGCACCTGGCGTCATCAACCTCCCGTACGGAGTACCCAACCGACAGTACGGTATTCCGTACCCGACGCCGATCCAGCAACAGCCTCTCGCGCCAGGTGGACACGGTGTCTGGGATCAGGCAGCCCTCGCCAATGCTTTCAGCACCGTGTCGCTCACGCCCCCCCGGACGAATGACTGGATTATGGACTCTGGCGCAAGTAATCACATGACTTCAGACGCTGGCATCTTTTCCATTGCTCATGCACCATCATCCACTTCTCCTTCATCTATTGTTGTTGGTAATGGGTCCATACTTCCTATTCACTCCATTGGGTCCACTCACATTCCGGTCACAAATCGTTCTTTTTTTCTTTGGAACGTTTTAGTCACTCCACATATTATCAAAAATCTTGTTTCAATTCGTCGTTTTACAACTGATAATAAATGTTCCATTGAATTTGATCTATATGGCCTCTCTGTGAAGGACCTTCAGACCAGGAACGTGATCGCCAGGTGCAATAGCTCTGGAGACCTCTACACCATATTTCTAGCCACCAGCTCTGCCATGATCGCCACCACCCCCGTTCTTTGGCATCGACGTCTCGGTCACCTCGGTGGCGAAGCCCTTCATCACTTAGCTAGCTCCTCCGCTATTTCATGTAATAATGGCACTACTACTCCCCTCTGTCACGCATGTCAACTGGGTCGGCACATCCGCTTACCTTTTTCTACTTCTAATTCACGTGCCAATGCAAATTTTGATTTAATACATTGTGACCTTTGGACCTCCCCTGTTGCTAGCGTCACCGGTTACAAGTATTACTTAGTTGTCCTTGATGACTGTTCTCATTATTTTTGGACTTTCCCGTTACGCTTAAAGTCGGATACGTTTTCCACTCTATCCCACTTGCGTATGTTCACAACCAGTTCGGATCCACCGTTAAAAGTGTCCAATGTGATAATGGTCGCGAGTTTGATAACTCCTCCGCCCGCTCGTTCTTTCTCACCCATGGCATCCAGTTGCGTATGTCCTGTCCCTATACATCTCAACAAAATAGGAAAGACGAGCGTGCTATTCATAGCATTAACAACATCATTTGCACGTTGTTGTTTCAGGCTAGCTTGCCTCCTGGTTACTGGGTTAAGGCCCTCCATACTACCACATACCTCCTCAATCGTCGTCCCACCAAAACATTAGCCTTTTCCACCCCTTATCAAGCCCTTCACCGCACCCCCCATCCTACGATCATCTTCGCGTTTTTGGATGTCAGTGCTATCCTAACCTTTCTGCCACGACTGCTCACAAACTCGCTCCACGTTCCAGTTTGTGTGTCTTTCTTGGCTATTCTTCCGAGCACAAAGGTCATCAGTGTCTTGATTTGGATACTCGCTGGATTATTATATCTCAGCATGTGACGTTCGACGAGGATGTTTTTCCTTTTGCTGGTTCCGAAGCTTCAACTACTAATGATTTTGAGTTTTTATTCGACATGGACACCTCTCCACTACCCATAGGGTCGCGGTTCATTGCAGGTACAATGTTCGGCCCTGTTGCCCCCGCTCATCAGGATGTTGCCGGTAGGGCCGATCCTTCAGCTGCTTCTTCTGCGGCCGATGCGACCTCCGGCGCCACGTCTGGTAGTGCGTCGCCCGGTCGCGACACCTCCTTGTGGGAGCCTACGCCTCCAACGCACGTGGCGCCTCCTACGACGACTGGGCTCGTGTGTATACGCGCACCGGAGGACGCCACGGCCGCTCGCATCACCGAATCGTCCCCGAGTACTGCACGCATCGACGACTCCTTCCCGAGCTCATCCGCTCCTGCACCCGACCCCACGTTTGCACGCATCTCTACGTCAGGTGCGGCGCCTAGACACGTGCCCGCGTCGCTCCCGGACACGTCCGCTGCTGGGGTAGCTCCCAGCGCGCCCATGTCCGGCGCTGCCCCTGCTTCGATGGTCCCGTCGGCCCCCACGCTGGAACTAGCTGCCACCAGTCGATCCGGTGCGCCACCTCGGGTCACTCCAGTATCTCCTGTGGCGAACGCTCATCGCATGACCACGCGAGGAAAGAAGGGCTTTCACCTCCCGACGGATCGCCTGAATCTTCATGTGTCTGCCCTATCTCCACTGCCGAAGACATATCGGGGCGCTCTTGCTGATCCTCACTGGTGAGATGCAATGACTGAGGAATTTAATGCTTTGCTTGCCAATGCCACTTGGGACCTCGTCCTTCGTCCATCGGGTGTCAACGTTGTGACTGGCAAATGGATTTTTTGGCATAAACTTCATCCAGATGGGTCTCTTGATCACTATAAGGCTCATTGGGTTCTTCGTGGCTTCACTTAGTGGCCAGGTATTGATTTTGATGAGACTTTCAGTCCAGTGGTGAAGTCGGCTACATTCGCACTGTTCTGACCCTGTTATCTCGTGACTGTCCCCTTCATTAGCTCAATGTGAAGAATGCTTTTCTACATGGCACTCTCTCTGAGATACTTCCCTGTTTATTTTTTGTCATGGTGATGACACTGCATACCTGCTCCTCTATGTGGATGACATCGTGCTTACAGGCTACAGCCTCCTCAGATGGTCTTCTTCGTCGGATCATTTCAGCATTGCAGCAGGAGTTTTCCATGAAGGATCTGGGACCGCTACAACATTTTCTGGGATTATCAGTGACCAGGCATCGTGACACTTTACATTTGTCTCAGAGTCACTATGTTTTGGAGATTCTTGAGCGTGCCGGTATGACGAACTGCAAACCATGCAGCACTCATGTGGACACCCAGTCAAAGCTTTCTAGTGACGACCCACCGATTGATGATGCTACTCACTACCGCAGTTTGGTTGGTGCCCTGCAGTATTTGACTTTTACTCGTCCAGATATTGCCTATGTAGTTCAGCACGCTTGCTTATTCATGTATGATCCTCGCGAGCCTCATCTCGCGTTGATCAAACGCATTCTTCGCTACCTTCGTGGAACTGCTGACTATGGCTTACTCCTGCATCGCACCTCCCTACCGAGTGACTATATACACCGACGCCGATTGGGGTCGTCGGATACCAAATCTACCTTAGGATATGCTGTGTTTCTCGGTGGCAATCTCATCTCCTGGTCATCCAAGCGGCATCATACTGTTTCTCGGTCTAGTGTAGAGGCAGAATATCGGGTCGTTGCTCATGGTGTTGCTGAAGGAACCTGGCTGCGATATCTCCTCGCCGAGCTTCATACTCCTCTTCGTCGGGCCACGTTGGTTTACTGTGACAACGTCAGGCCGTGTATCTCTCCACCAACCCAGTCCAACATCAGCGCACCAAACACGTGGAGATCGATCTCCATTTTGTTCGTGAATGTGTTGCCCTTAGCGAGGTTCGTGTTCTTCATGTGCCGACAACTTCTCTGTTCGCGGACATCTTCACGAAGGGACTGCCAATCTCCGTCTTCAAGGATTTTCGGACCAGTCTCAACATCCGCCATCCTCCCGTTTCGACTGCGGGGGAGTGTTAGCTAAATATACGTGAGAATATTCTCCCGTCTAGCATCTACATGAGGATATTATCCCGTCTAGCATCTCTTTTCTTGCATGCAGCGATACGTTCCATATATGCTTTGTATTCCATGTATATCCTTTCCTGTATCTCTATATAAGAGACACTCGATCAATGGAATAATCATTGCATTGAATTATCTTCGCTTTCAGTTAGGCTGCTACAGCTCAAATCTAACCGGATCTGGTCTCATCGGCTTCTATCTGACGGTAAGGGGAGGAAGGATAGTGGAAGCGTGGAGCTTGGGATGGCTGGTAGCAGGAGAGCAAGGAGGGCGGCGGCCTGGAGCTTATGGTAGAGGTGAGTAGGGAGCACCGTGGAGCTAGCTTGGGCCGGTTTTCGCAGCTCGGTAGGGAGAGATTTGTGAGGGTGAGGAAGAGAACAAAGGAAACAAAAAAATGAAGAGAAGATGAGAAAGAGCAGAAAATATTTAATATTTAGACCCACAGATTGATACTATATAGGAGGGACAAATACTCAATTTTCCCCGTAAAAACGGTCACATTCGGAAAATCTCAGCAGCCATCACCTAACAGAACAACTACCCACTAAACTTGCTACTGCATGTATGTCATTAACTAGTATAGTGCCAGTGCTAACGCTACGATGGCAGTACATCTGCTTATCAATTAAATAAAAGATAAGTATGAATATAATACTTAATAATAAATAATCTTGTGATCACATTGTACGTACTACATATTTAGAAGGAGAGCGAATCAAACAAGAAAATAAACATGGAGGATCTGCATGCAAGGAAACCAGACTTGAATTGCCAAAACTGTATGTACTACATATTTGGAAGGAGAGCGAATCAAACAAGGAAATAAACAGGGAGGATCCGCATGCCCGAAGGTGTTGCCCTTGATCTCCTCCACGTACCGCACTCGCCAGCATCGCCTCCGCGAGTGCGGCGTCGTCAGCTTCCGCCACCTCCCGCTCCGCGCAAAGGTACGCGTCCATCTGCGGCAGGTTGATCGTGCGGCGCAAGCCCCTGGTGTAGTCGGCGCCGGGCGGGTCGAACGTCGCACGGGCAGCAGTATGTCATCCTGGAAAGCTGGACCAATAATGGCTTCCCTAATTGTCATCCAAATATGAATGCTAACATATAGCACCATTTGTGCGTCCTGATTGAGGCTAATTATTATCAGAATATCTCATACTTCCATAGTGTATTTAGGAATAAGTCCTAAAATGAACTTATTCCTTATATTTATCACACGATAATTGCATTTCATACACACATTCCTTATATAATATTTTTCGCTAAATAATATTATGGCGCGATGCGTGAGCGCCTTGTATAGGATGTGGTGCACATGCATGAATGGAAGAAAATTAAGCGCGCGATTCATGGTACTGACTGGTATGGTAAATATTGAATCTAAATCAAATGGGTTTAGATTTGCAACATAAATTCCATATATATAGTTCAATTGAAATATATATGTGCGGACTCTCCTGTTGTGGGCCACATGAATGAATGAGTTAGACACATTAAACAACAGCCATCGGATGTGGGTGAGTAAAACTGAGGAAAGATCTGAGACGTTTATTTTGATGAATGCAAGTTTCTGGGGACGTTTTCTTTGGGTGCATGAACATTGGACCATCTCTAATGAGGTGCATTATTTAGGGTGGACGTAGAAAAATTGCTTAGGTGCATTATAAAGGGTATAGATGCACATGCATGAATGGAAGAAAATTAAGCGCGATTCATGGTAATTGATCGGTATGGTAAATATTGAATCGAAATCAAATGGGTTTAGATTTGCAACATAAATTCCATATATATAGTTCAATTGAAATATATATGTGCGGGCTCTCCTGTTGTGGGCCACATGAATGAATGAGTTAGACACATTAAACAACAGCCATCGGATGTGGGTGAGTAAAACTGAGGAAAGATCTGAGACGCTCATTTTGATGAATGCAAGTTTCTAGGGACGTTTTGCTGGGTGCACGAACATTGGGCCATCTCTAATGAGGTGCATTATTTAGGATGGACGTAGGAAAAATTGCTTAGGTGCATTATAAAGGGGTATAGATGAGTGGTGAGTCCATAGTCAGATAAGTATCACTGTTATGAATTAGTTATAGCTTTGTAAAGTTCATCGTCAAAGACTGTTGCCTACAGCTGTTTGCAGTGCTGGCCTTAGAACGAGGCCGGCCGTGCCATAGCCTGTTTAAATTGATGAGGAATGTCAGGTCAAATGGAGCATGGTTTAGGCTAATGCAAAGTAGGAGGAGTACTCTGCATGTCTCGTTATATAAACCCAAAGCCATGTATATACAGATCAAGGAAATAAATATAAAAAATATATTAATATTATTAGAACATACTGTTGACGTCAAAAATTTGAAGTAGAGTTTCTGACAATAGCACACCAGACGAACACCTGATTCAGAGCGTGCCAGTCGATTTGACCTGTAATCGACAAGGTAAAAATATGAAATTCACTTAAAGCCGGTCGTGAAGATCAATCGGCTTAGATTCAATCAGCTTGAAGCCGATTAAATCAAAATAAAAGGGTAAGTCTAACTAGCCGATTAAGGCTAATCAGAGGATAAAGGTTGATCGATTCTGAAGAAGACGATGTGCAACAAAATCAGAATAAATCAAACCTGAGGCGTAATTTGAAGAAGATCAACAATCGGCGATGCGCAACTTTATTGATCAAGATCGAATTACAAAGTCTAAATTAGAAGAACTACTCCTAGTCGACAGGAAAAAGTAATATAGATTGGTGTTTGATTGTGTTGGATCCTTTTCGCAGCTCGCTCTTGCCCTTCTTTTATACCCGTCGGCCGATCGTGTCCTATTACAACACGTTACAAATCCTGATCCATATCGGCCTTATTTCGGATAGCTTTCCCTCAGATCTTTGCCGTTGCCAAATATCTTCAAATCTTTCTAAATCGCTTGTTAGTTACCGCATGTTGACTTTCTTGCCGATTTTGACTATCCTTGCCAAATTCTGATGTAAACACATACATATCCCTGTTTCTATGATTTTCACAATACATTTATTATGGGACGTCACTTCCAACTGGAAGAGGCATATATATTGCGGAAGGGAAGTAGTACTAATGGCATGTATAGCGGTATAGACATCAACTGTCTGTAATACATTTCTATATTATTTACAGACAACGCTAAAAATAATTCATACGATAGATCGTCTATATAATTGTTTGTAATAGTCTCTCATCTAATTAACAAAATGTCTATACAATGGTACATAAAATATAAAACCGTATGTTAAATAGTAGATAACAATTTTCTCTCTCCTATTCTCTCTCCTCCACATCATCTAAAATTTTAGGTAGCGTATTCTTTCTGGCCACTTCAACATTATCGTGCGCAGGAGCCTTCATTGCGACCGGCGAAAAGTTTTGGCCACGGTGGCAAGCGGTTACTTCCTTGGCGCGGTGCTTAACTGCTTAGTAGAAAAATCAGGCAAAAAGCAGTCGCGCCCGCCGTTTGATGAAAATAACGCGCACGTGAAGCGAGTTGCGGAATTGACCTAACCCTGTTCGCTGCACTTGCGCAAAACCTTGTTAATTCTTGCATCCACTTCTCATTTTTTACGCGGATGATCAGTGTAGCTGGCGTCTCCAGGGTGCGCGCAGGCCATCGTTTGCCGTCTACACGAACACGTTGCCACTTTGCTAGTTGCAGTTTGCCGAACTGCCAGATCGAGTGTCAAAAGCCTTCGTCCGGCCGGCAGGACGTCGGCCGTGGCCTGTTCCATATGGCATCGAGCACTTGGAATCTGATGGAGTCAAATGGCAATTACTTTCTCCATATCGCAATGTCCTCCGTAGATCGTTGTTACCTGGGAATTACGTACTTTCCTGTTTTACAGACCCAGTAGACCTCGTCAGATCTGCTTGTTTTTTTTTTTTTGAACTGAAACGTCAGACCTGCTTGTAACTTTCGAAGGCTGTTCTGTAAAATCTTGACCGCATGCCATCTTATTGTAAGCATGATTGATGCACATAAAACGAGTAAATTGTTAACTATCACTAGTTTAGAAAATGTGTGGATAATCTGCGATTGGCTTACATGTGTGTCGGTTGGACAAATTCAAGCTGCTAACGGTTGACCTGATACTACGATAGCATGGTTCAACTCTGGCAAAAGTTTGGTTTTATTGGATCCAGTAAGTAGTGCTACTGTTCAATGCGGAAGCACGTTGTGTGTTGGAATTCATGACGAGGTCGCATCCCCAGGTTGCCCTTATCAACAAAACACTGAGAAATTTCATTCGTGCTCTCAGAATTCCAATCATTTCAGACATTTACCTTGATCATTGTTTTTGTTTTTAAATTTTTGAAACCAACCAACCTGGTCTTGAGACTATTACCGTCTTTTCCTTATATGCTGCCGGATGCTTTTCTCTGTACATATTTCTTTCTTGCGTGAAATAGAATTTTATTAATTAAACAGAGATTTCATCTATATACAATATTCCCTTATAGATCCTACCGGTGGAGAGCGTATAAGCACCTCTTGGTTTATCTTGTCATGGTTACGGGGCTAAATAGTAACAGTTAAGGCCTTTGGTGAGTCTCCAAGGAGGCTTAGCCAAAGCCTAAAGGATGAGAGACGAGTAAAAAGAGGCTTGTATATATAGTATTTAGTTACAAATGTTCTAATTGCCTGAAATGGTGCTACAATACTAGAGACAATACTAGAGGCTTGAGAGTTCTTTCGCCTCGACAGCGTTCACATGTCGCTCCCGTGCCCGTTCTTGTCGGATGTCCCTTGCGTGCTCCCTCCATGAGCACAGTCCACTCTTTCATTTAACCAAGCCTGATCCTTCGGGGGTGGGTGCTGGAAGGCTAGATCCAACAGCTTTCCGATAATGTTCCTTTGCTCCTTGACTATATGACCGAAATATCAGACGGTGGAGACCGCTTCCACAACAAACTTTTGATAGATAATGCTAGAAAAAATGCGAAGGAAATATATAGCCATACTTAAGATACCATTTTTCTGCTCTTTTAAAACGAAAACCATAGGTTTTTTTTGAAGAAATTATATCGTTTTGTACACTATTCCTTTTCAAATGTCTATTCCCGAAAAAAATCCTATTCAGGGGTCTAAAAAGTAAACAAAAATGATAACATCGCGGGCTTGGAGCCATCCTTGGATTCTCGCGAGCTCCGGCTTGTGCTCCCATCGAAGCCAATGTCAATCTCGTGTGCTCAGCTCACCCCTTACTGTCGGCCGTCAACGCACGGTTTCTAACTCTTACCCAGCCGCCGCCCGATGCGATCCGATCACAAATCAGAGCTGAGTCATCATCAATCATCCAAGTAAATCCATCCAACCCGGTGTTCCCATCCCTGCCGTCCACAGCGCCTCATCCAAAGGCCGGCAGATCACGACTCTGCGCTTCCAGCATCTTCCCCCGATACATAAACTAGAGTATCATCATCGTCATTAAACTAAGCACATGAGGCATACCAATCACAATTGATAAACCGGAAAGCACACTCCTTCCAGCTCTCAACCAACTCGCCACGCCTCCTCCATCGTTTATAAACCCCTCTCTGCCCCGCTCTGCCGGCCTGCGTATACCACCATTTCCGTTGTGTGACTTGAGTCGTTCCACTAAACCAGACTTCTTCTTTAGGTTAGGTTGCTGCGCCAATGGCTAATCCGAGAGCGGTGGTGGCCTCCGCGCCATCGTCCTCCGGGTATTCTTCCTCGGCGTTCCTGCCGCCTCCGTCGCCGTCCGACAGGGAGCTGCTCCGGTCGCTGCACCGCCTGGCGCGCGATCTGTCCGTTGTCGAGACGCCCGCGCCGTTCGTGCGCGCCGCGTTCGCGTCCATCTCCAGGAGGTCGAAGCTCCTCGCCGCCGCGTTCGACGACCTGCTGCTGTGCGCTGCCTCGGCGGGGGACCTACCGCGGTCGGCGTCGCTGTGCCTGCGGGAGGTGCTCCTGGTGCTGCAGCGGTTCAAGGCGGTCGTGGCCGACTGCTCCGCGAGGAGCCGGATGCGGCTGCTGCTGCAGTCGGGCGAGATGGACGAGGAGCTGCGGGAGCTGCACCACGACCTGGCCACGCTGCTCGACCTCCTGCCCGTCGTCGAGCTGGGGCTCGCTGAGGACGTGATGGACCTCCTCGCCCTCGCGTCGCGCCAGTGCAGGCGCTGCTCGCCGGCCGCGGAGGCGGAGCAGGCGCTCAAGGCGAGCGTGTTGTCGCTGATACAAGAAATCGAGCGGGAGATCGTGCCGGAGCGGGAGAGGCTCGAGGAGATCCTGCAGGATTTGGGCATCAACGGCCCGGCGAGCTGCAGCCACGAGATCGAGAGCCTGGAACGGGAAATCGGTGACCGCGCCTCGGAGAGATGGACGCCTGCCATGATCGCCCTCGTCGGGCTCCTCCGCTACGCCAAGTGCGTCCTGTTCACCGCCACACCCCGGCCAACAGATTCCAAGGCGGACATCGAGGTCAAAGACGGTGAGCCGCCGGCGCCGCCTCCGGACTTTCGGTGCCCCATTTCTCTCGATCTAATGCGCGACCCCGTTGTGGTCACTAGCGGTCAGACCTACGACCGCGAATCCATCGACCATTGGTTCGGTTCCGGCAAGTCAACGTGCCCCAAGACAGCGCAGATCTTGGCCAATTTGGAGCTCGTACCGAACAAGGCTCTCAAGAACCTCATCTCCAAGTGGTGCCGGGAGAACGGTGTGTCCATGGAAAGATGCGAGGCCAGCAAGAGCCAGCCGGCCCAGGCGGTGGCCGCGAACAAGGCCGCGCTCGAGGCGGCGCGCATGACGGCGTCGTTTCTCGTGAAGAAGCTCTCCGTCTCCTCCTCCTCTGACGCGGCCAACCGCGTCGTGCACGAGATCCGGCTGCTCTCCAAGTCCGGCTCAGAAAACCGCGCGTTCGTCGGAGAGGCCGGAGCCGTGCCTTTGCTTGTGCCCCTGCTCTACTCCGAGGACGCCGGGCTGCAGCTCAACGCCGTCACGGCGCTGCTCAACCTCTCTATTCTCGAGGCCAACAAAAAGCGCATCATGCACGCCCAGGGCGCGGTCGAGGCAGTCGCCCACATCATGAACTCCGGCGCGACGTGGCGCGCGAAGGAGAACGCCGCTGCCGCCGTGCTCAGCTTGGCGTCCGTTCATTCGTATCGCCGCAGGCTCGGCAGGAGCCCATCTGTCGTGGAAAAATTAGTGCATTTGGTGCGCAGCGGCCCGACGAGCACAAAGAAGGACGCATTGGCCGCGCTGCTGTCACTGGCCGGCGAGAGGGAGAACGTCGGGAAGCTCGTGGATGCAGGCGTCGCTGAGGTGGCGTTGTCTGCGATTAGCGAGGAGGAGACTGCCGCGGCGGTACTAGCAGCATTGGCCAAGCGCGGAGGTGCGGAGGCGATCGTTAGCATCGACAGCGCCGTGGCACGTCTCGTGGCCGAAATGCGGCGCGGCACGGAGTGGGCCAGGGAAAACGCCACTGCCGCTCTTGTGCTGCTGTGCCGGCGCCTGGGAGCGCAGGCCGTGACCCAGGTCATGGCTGTGCCCGGCGTCGAGTGGGCGATATGGGAGCTGATGGGCACCGGCACAGAGCGCGCCCGGCGCAAGGCCGCGTCGCTCGGCAGGATATGCCGGCGGTGGGCGGCCGCTTCTGCCGCCGACGTTGAGCGAGGCAATGGGTGCCCCGCCGCCAGCGTGGTGCCTCCGGCCATGATGGCATCATAGGATACGCTCAGAAAAGATTTTCCCCCCCTCTTCTTGTACAAAGTTTGTTTACGCTGTCACGATTCTTTGATTGAGAGATAATGGTGAAAGGTTGATCAACTGTGTATAGCGAGCTCTGGTCCAATGTATCCGTCCATTCCAATCAAAATTTACACTTAGTTGGCTCAAAAAATACAAAGAAAAAAAGGATTCGTTTGCGCCTGCATTTGCTCGTTTCTGGATTGCAACCTTTGCCACGGGACAAACAGAATTCCTTATCTTTCTGACGTCTGAGCTACTGTTTGGTTTCGGATCGAAAGCAGCGCATTTGTTCTGAATTACTTACTGATGGGCCCCGTGTCTGCGACCACTCCATGATCCAACGTAACAGAAACAAGCAACTGGGATGCATTGGCGCTTTTTAGTTTTTGCTATCATGGGTGGTTGATGGGTCCGTCCAAGCAAGCAGCCCTACACGAGTGATTGCGATGATTGGGACCAGCTGCCAGCCTTTCCTCTGCATTCTGCTGGCCAAAAAAATGATTTGCGAAACAGAGAGAGAGAGAGAGAGAGACGGAGGGTGCATTGCACGGTAACGCCTAGCGGCCGCAGGCAGGTGGTGGAAATGTTTGATGGGTGGGTACTGGGTAGAGAGCGGAGTAAATGCCAAATGTCCGTTCGGTTCAACCGATGCGCAGGCGAAGCCCCGTGCGGCGCCGTCTTTTGGGCAGGAAGGCGTTGTGCCGCCGCTTGCCGACCAGCTCGCGGTTTTTGGCTTCGGCAGAATGGCAGCTTCTTGGATCACGCGGTGTATTTTGTGTGCATGCGCGCTTGTGTCCCTTTTGGAGAAAGTAAAGATCAAGTTGCGGCGCTTTTGGGATATAAGAAATAGTACAAGGTTTATAGTTTAAATAATTTTATTCAGAAAGATAATACTTGTACCTATATTTAATAAGGTTTTTTTTTACTATATCCCTATTCATTCTTTTTCAACTACATGCATTTATTCATTATCACCACACACAAACTATTATCTCTTATCTTTCGAGACAATTAAGTGGAGTATCTGAGTCATTTTCACCCATAACTTTCACAATTTTATTCTAACCTTAATTTTTATGCAAAGTCAAAATATATTTTATATTCTGAACGAAGATACTAACCAAGAAGGAAGCATGCACCCTCGCTTCCCCCCGTGAAAAGCTGAGGATGGTGTTCCATGTCATGCTGCGTTCGAAGCATCGCTGCTTTTTCTAACCGGTGCGGCTCTCTCCTGGCCGTGTTTTGCATCTGGTCTCCCAGTCCAACTCAAATTGCTTCCCTGACAGCAACGATGGATACGAGTCAGTCGATTTTAAAACGATCTGTAACTTCGATTCTGGAACAAGTTCCCCTGTTGGAACATTTCTAAACAACACAACTCACAGTAATATCTAGTTGACCTGTGCATTCAACTTGAGTTCCCTATTGACTTGGCTGCTATTTGGCATTAAGGTTGTGCTCACCGTGAGAGGTTCAAGAGCTGACGAAGATATGCAGAACGGAACAAAAACAAGTCGCAGTAGGAAAGGAACAGGAACTGAAAAGGGCAGAAGAGAAGTGGAATCACGCACGGAACCGCTGGTACTAGTCTCAATAGATATCTATCCCGTCAAAGCGTCGGGTCAAACGTCACGAAGCGACTAGAGAATAGTATAACTACAGGTTTTATATAGTTTCGGTAAATTATAAGAGAATGCTTCAAAAATTTCATGCTTAGGTGAGCTTGGTGTCTTTCTATAAATTTCTAGAAAATTCTTAATCTAAAGCTTCAACGAGTTTTAAACTAAAGTTTCATTAAATTTCAACTGATAGCTTCTCAACAAGTTTAAGCAAATTTTAACTAAAAGTTTCAAAGAAGTTTCGCCAACTTGAGCCGACCAACGTTGTCCACCGCCGAATCCATGCTCGAGCTCCGTGCCGAGCGTTCATCTCTCTCTCTCCCGACTCAGGCATGAGCTTTGTGCCACGTCGTCATCGGATCCGTGCGTCCTAAGTCGCACTGTTGCCTCCCATCGCTAGATCTGGAGTTGGAGGTGTATCACCGTGTCACCGCCTACTCTAAATATGGAGCCAGAGGTAAAGGAGGAGGGGGAGGGTAGTGCTAGAATTTAAGAAGGGGTTGGGGGAGTGCCACGTGAGACTACGGCTACTCTACCGCATTGCTCTCACCGGAGTTGGAGGAGGAGGTGGAGCCCGACGCACTCGCCAAGCGCAAAAGCATATGCCGTGTGCGCTTCACCACTCTCGCTCGCTAGCGTAACCGCTGCAACGAGTGCTCGCATCGTCGCCATGCGGTGGTGTTTTATCTGCGACGACTGGATGCAAGGATGTGAATCAGCTGCCATTGTCCAGCCTCAGCTTCCTCGATAAGCTACCTTACAATCGTTGAGAGAGAGATGTCATATATGTGGATAAGCTTTTAGTGATGGAGACAATCTATTGGATAACTTAGAGAGACCACGAGAATAAATAAAACAGATGTGATCATAGGTGTCTATTGTAAAACGATGGGATGGCTACGATAGTATCTATTAGTCTGTGATAGAACGGTATACTATTGCATAGTTCTTCTCAATCAAGTAAAGAGAAAAAGGTAGAAAGAACGATGTGATACATGTACGCGGTACATATGTTTGATATTTACTGGGAGTCTGGGACAGTTTGGTCAGTATCACTACCAATCCTAGCGCTGATGAGAATGGACACACGCTGCGCCGCGCCGCGCCGCGAACCCCCGGCCCCGGTACATGGGTGGGCGAGCGCTCTGCAGCGTGGGCAAGTTTTCACCCAAACCTGCGTGCGTCCACAGAAATGGCAATGTTGATTTTACGCAAATTGGAATTTCCTGGTTGTCTCTCATTCAGACTTTCAGTCAGTTTCATGTGTTCCTCGATGGTTATCGCGCCGGCTTGCCCAGCTCTGAAGGCGGAGTGCTGACATATCGCTGAATAGCTACATCAGACAAGTTGGAACACAGAATGCTCTGGAGTCTGTAGTATGGGCTTCAGTACTGAATCTGATCGTCTCAATTTTGCATAAGAGGCAACGGAGTAGAATAAAGTGGATTTTTTCACTGGGCTTTGTTGTAATAAAAGACTGTACATGGCGAAGAAGAAAAAAGTAAGTACTAGTATTAGTAACAGACTAACAGCGCCCTGCATTCACTTTCGGTTCATCATTTAGAAGGGCCCACCGTCAGATACCATTAAATAAGTGTAAGGCTCGTTAGCAGCGTTTCAATTCTTACCGAATCTCGGCGAAATTTCGGATTTCAGACCATCCCGAAATCTATACTACCGTCCGAAAAAAATTTAAAAGAAGTTTGAAATTGCTACAGTAAACTAAAATTTTGGTTTTCTCGGCGAAATTTCATGTTTTTTGGCCGGTTTTGAAACTTTTAGGGCCGTATTTAACAGGATTTGGTCCAATAACCCTTGTGAAAGTCATCTCCTATGAAAATTTGTTGAAAAACAGAATTTTTGAGACATTTTAAAATTTTGGCAGAAACACTGTCAGATTTTTATAAAATTGTACAAGCTTGATAATGAGGTGAAAATTTTATGGTACTATATATAGTAGTTTATAATCATACATAAAAAATTTAAAAATAATTTAACTTCATTTGTTATCCTTAAAAAATCAAAAACAGAATGAACATAATTGGGACAGTTATATTGTCAGAATTTTATAAATTTTCTTGAGTGTGATTATGATCTAAAATTTTTATGAGAGATTAATAATTGACTCAGTACCATTATATAAAATTTTCAAAAATTTTAAAGTTTTTTTTTGGTCAATCAAATCTATGTAAGCATTGAACTTCGTTTGTTATATTATATTTCAAAAATCAAAAAGAGAAAGAACATAAATGGTATTGTGCCTTGTAAGAATTTTATAAATTTACTGAAGTGTGATCATGATTCAAAATTTTTGAAATATATTAAACATTTCTTTATCACCCTTATGTAAAATTTTCAAAAATTTTAAACCTTTTTTTATTGCTAAAGCAAATCTATGTATTGATCATCAGGCTTTTATCAGGATATAGCACTGTATGAATTTTTAAAAATTATTTAAGAATGATCATTATCTAAAAATTTTAAAGAAACACTAATGTTACATCAGGATCATCCACAAAAAATTTTAACGTGGTTTATATAATTTTTCATTTTGTTCAAGTTTGCCGGTAAGCCTTTTAACAGGGCAGTAGTACTGTTCGAATTTTTAAAAATTTATGAAGCTTGATCATCGTCTAAAAATTTTATGAGATGCATCATAACCATGCAAAAAAATTTAAAAGTTTTATAACATGGTTTGAACCATTTTACATTCGGTTCAAAATTACGAGTCAGCGTTTTATCAGGACAGTAGCAATGTTTGAATTTTTAAAAATTCCAAAACTTCAGAATAATCTGAAATTTTTATGGAAATATCATAAATGTGTCAGGACTCTCAAAAAAAATTCAAGATTTTTCAACATCGTTTGACCCACTTTTTTCTGTTGCAAAAAGACCGAAATTTCGAGTATTTCGCTATTTTTCGGCAAATTTCGTTTTTCCTCGGTAGAAAACGAACCTGATTTGAATTTTGGTTTTTGAATTTCGGAAGAGATTTGTCCGAAATACCCGAATTTCACCGAAATTTCGGATTCCGGTCCCGGGCGGTATTTTATCTGAAAATGAAATTTGAATCATTGCTCGTTAGGTCAGGATGTGAATATAATTTGGCTAGGATAGATCGAGCGGGCTGAAGCTTGAATGTGATTTTGGCGTGCCGAGCCAAACAGGGGCTGTCTAGCGATCCGTAGTTTTTTTAAAAGCTATTTTTTAATTTTTCAAGTTAAAAAACGGCTATAATTTTTTTTATAAGAAATCACTTGACAAATAGTTAAATTTTTTTAAATAAGTTGTAAAAGTAGGTATAGTCCAACTTTTAACTTTTGCTAATTATATATAACTTCTAGTTTACACTAAAAACTGTTTAAAAACTGAGATATTTAAAAGGTTTACTGACTTTTTAAAAATTGAATTGACTTAAAGCCACACCAAACAAAACCCTAGTCGTAATTGTTTTACCACCTTTGGTTGGTCCCGCCCAATCCTTATCAATTCATCATCTTGCCCGGTTTTGTCATTATCCAAAATGGTAATTTAAAGAGCTCCCAGGGTCTTCATGTTGATCGTTAATTGTGGATAAAATCGAATTTGTCAACTTGCGTCTCAGTCGACGAAAGCTGAGATGAATGTCACCATCTTATCCCCCAAGAGATCAGTACGAGCCTCTGCCTCATCTCCGGGAAAAAGGGTGCTTCAGTCCCTCCACTTCTACAGTTGCAGATGAGTGACGATTTGTAACTTGAGGAGTGAGGAATGCTAGTGAACTGCTACTAATGAGTTAGGTCTGACTTCAAATACATGAATCATGTCATTCAGGATGATGCATCAGTGGGGAGGTTGATTTGTGCGGTGCCAAACGTAGGCCGGCCCTATAGTTTCAGAGAACAGATCTACACTCTATAGGCTAATTCTCACTTATAAATATGCTACTTAAATCAACATGTTCTTAAGAACCAAGGAAGACCAAAAAAGCAATACAAACACTAAAAGGAGCGTGAAAAAATATGTCTTCACTACGAAATAAGCTTAAAAAACAAGTGCACCAACAGAGACAACAAGAGTAGCCATCAGTCAATGACATTTATAATCATAAAAAACAACTCATTCGAACATTTCTCGATGCAAAATCATTAGGGGCAATATCAAGATCAACATTGTCTAACATATTCTTCTCAATACATAACATGGCCAAACCATTCAATCTTTCTTGTGACATAGATGACCTCAAATAATTTTTTAATAATTTTAACTTAGAGAAACTTCTTTCAGCTGACACAATGATCACATGTATAGTTAAGAGGATCCGGTAGGCAATTGAAACATTTGGATATCAATCTACAGCTCTAATGAACTCAAGAATCTCAATTGCTGACATCAACGCATTTTCCATTTGGCAAAGTCACTCGCAAAACTTTTAATTCAGAAAAAAAAATCATCTAACTCAACATCAGATGAGTTATCATGAGAAAAAGTTTTTGCAAAATTAGTGCAGCATGTTCTTAGATCATTATTATCTAAGGACTTCAAATTTTTTGAGTTGAATAAGAAACCAAACTTGATTTCAAATGACTTTAGTTGCTCAAATCTACCAATGTATACTAATGAAGAAAAAGATGTGCAAGGTTTGAACCCCTCTGGGTCCTAGGCCCTCACACTTCTCGCCCTGGCCAAACAGATCCTGAGCATATGATCTCTAGTTCTAAAAAAATCTGATTGTCTGACCTTTTTATTTTTAAAGACATTTTGGGCTTCGCAGTTACTTATAACAAGCAGGTTTGGCCTATACGCAACCAATACATGATGTATTGTTAAAACTAAATTGTCAGCCATCCACATGCGTCACTTGATTGACAGCAAATTAACGAAATTTCAAACAAAAGTGACATCAAAAGAATATTTGATCAATGGCCAGGAGAAATGGATTAGTTAAGACTAAATGAAGATTAGATGCTGTAATCAGCCTAAGGATTCTAATAATAACAATTTTGTGGGCTGGCTTGAGGCAATCACCTGACGGTTATCTCCTATTGCATGAATCATGACTGTGCATCGCTGACAAAATGGTCGGTTGGTCGAATTCCTAGAACAGGCCTATACAAGAAAAAGTGCAACCTTGGTAATTTCATTGGTGAAGAACCTCGGTACAGTGTTGGGTCTATCCGACGAGCACCGTGCAGCAGGTTGGCACGGCACGGCGAGGTGGGCTGGTGACTAGTGTTGGGTCTGGGTCTCTGGGAGCGGGAGACGGGTCCGGCCTGGCGCCAGTCGCGGCTCCACGGCACCGTTTGCCCACATGCGATGGAGAGAGGCCGCGAGGGCCGGTAAGGTGGAACGCAGGGACACGTATTGCATACTTTTCTCGTCTGTAGCACGAGCCGTGCTGTCGTTTTGTGATCTGGACCGGGGAAACGACCTAGGGTCTGTTTGGTAACGTAGAAAAGCTGTCTTTTATTTTTCTCAACTAAAAAATTGCTGTAGTTTTTTCAAGTAACCGTTTGATAAATAGCTAATTTTTCTTAACACTAAGTTATAAATGTTGGGATACCATGTGACCCAATGAAAAGCCCACGATAGTCCCTTAGCCGAAACCCTAGGAGAGCGCTATATAAGGAGGAGGGGGTCCCTCCTATGTACAAGAATCAGAAAGCAATAAAGAATTATGTCGTCGCTCCCCATATACTTGTGTCTCTCTCTGTTCTCCAATTTAGATCTGTTCGGGAACCCCGGACTATTTGATAGCGAGGTTCCTTTACACGTTATCAGCACGAAGCTCTACCGACGAACAGATTGAAAAGAAATCGTGTAGCGCCCAAATGGAAGAGATATGCATTGTTGATAGCGGCACAACAAATACCATCTTAAGAGAGTCTAAATACTTCCAGTCGATCACGAAGAACGCTGAAAAGATTACTACGATCGCAGGAAGCGATTCATATGTAATAGGCTCAGGAAGAGCCACTATTATATTGCCTATGGGTACAACTTTGATAATCAAAGAAGCCCTTTTGTACCCTGAATCAACGCGCACTCTCTTAAACTTCAAAGACATCCGCGCCAATGGTTTTCACGTAAAAACCAATGAAGAAAATGGCAAAGAATACTTGTGCATTGTGAAGCACGCGGTATGTGGAAAAATAGTATTAGAAAAATGTCCCTCATATGAATCTGGGTTGTACTACACGAATATTCATGCACCCGAAGTGTATACTTCTTTGAATACTGTTTTTAGAAGCTCTGAGTTATTTTCTTTATGGCATGGTAGATTAGGTCATTCTGGTCTTAGAATGATGAGAAATATAGTGAACAACTCACAAGGTCATGGTATTAATGTTAAAAATTTCCTGAATTATGAAGATTTTGTGTGCCCTGCATGTGCCACCGGAAAATTAATAACTAGACCCTCTGTCATGAAAGTGCAAAGTGGAATCCCTGCATTCCTGGAACGCATCCAGGGGGATATTTGCGGCCCGATTCAGCCCTTGTCAGGGCCGTTTCGATACTTTATGGTGCTCATCGATACTTCCTCGAAATGGTCGCATGTATGCTTATTGTCAACAAGAAACTATGCTTTTGCAAAGCTGATCTCGCAGATCATAAGAATTAAGAATGCTTTCCTATCCTGAACTTGGATTCGGAGATATACATGAAAGTACCGGAAGGAATTCCTATCCTGAACCAAGACGGAGCAAATAGAAACCTGTACAGTGTGAAATTGGAGAAATCACCGTATGGGTTTGAGCGATCGGGAAGAATGTGGTACAATCGCTAAGTGACTTTCTCTGCAAGAAAGGCTACACAAACAAATAAGATTGTCCATGTGTGTTTATACAATGATCCCGAATGGATTCTCAGATAATCTCCGTCTATGTAGATGACTTGAACATCATTGAGACGGATGAAGAAATTGAAGAAGCATGCTCATACTTGAAGTCTGAGTTTGAAATGAAGGATTTGGGTAAAACCAAGTTTTGCTTAGGCTTGCAGCTTGAACATGTCTAAGGAGGAATCTTGGTACACCAATCAACCTACACGCAGAAAGTGTTGGAAATGTTTGGATTTGAAAAAGCATATCCTGCGAAGACTCCAATGGTCGGAAGGTCACTCCAAGCAGACCTAGACCCATACAGACCTAGAGAAGAGGGGGAGGAAGTCCTGGGAGCAGAATTCCCATATCTGAGTGCAGTTGGAGCGCTCATGTACCTTGCGAATAGCACTAGGCCGGACATTGCGTTCGCCGTAAATTTGCTAGCCCTGATCTGAGAACCCACCAAAAGGCATTGGAAAGGGATCAAGGACATCTTCCGTTACCTCTAAGGAAGCAAAGATCTTGGTTTGTTTTTCAGAAGAAACAATGAATTGAATTTGGTTGGCTACGCCGATGCTGGGTACTTATCAGACCCGCATACTGGCAAGTCCCAAACTGGCTATGTTTTCCTATGTGGAGGAACAACAATTTCTTGGAAGTCATCTAAGCAGACTCTTGTCTCGACGTCGACAAACCACTCGGAAATCATCGTTTTGTATGAAGCATCTCGTGAATGTGCATGGCTCAGAAGAATGGTTCACCACATCCAGAAGTCATGTGGCTTGAACATTGAGCAAACTCCCACGATAATCTATGAAGATAATGCAGCTTGTGTTGCCCAAGCACAAATGGGTTATGTGAAGAGCAACCTCACGAAGCATATCAACCCTAAGTTCTTCTATGCTCATGAATTGCATAAGATGAACGAGATCAAGATATTGCATACTAAGTCATGTGAAAATCTTGCAGATTTGTTCACTAAATCACTCCCAGCATCTACCTTTGAAAGGTGCATAAAAGGAATTGGAATGATGAGACTTAGAGAAGTGCAGATTTCAGGAGGAGATATTTCACATACTCCCACATAAATCTCGAAGATGAATTATGAATACCCAACATGAATCTCGAAGATTAGCAATTGAAGTTTGGGTAAATTGTACTCTTTTTCCTTAGCAAGTTTTTCATGAAGTTTTCTTGCATAAGGTTTTAATGAGGCAATTCGTGCAACATATAAGCGTATGCTATGTACTCTTTCTCCAAGTATTTTTCCTACTGGGTTTTCTGGAGTTTTAATGAGGCATATGCATCTCGCGGCAAAGGGCCCAAGGGGGAGTGTTGGGATACCACGTGACCCAATGAAAAGCCCACGATGGTCTCTTAGCCGAAACACTAGGAGAGCGCTATATAAGGAGGAGGAGGGTCCCCCCTATGTACAAGAATCAGAAAGCAATAAAGAATTCTGTCGTCGCTCCCCATATACTTGTGTCTCTTTCTCTTCTCCAATTTAGATCTGTTCGGGAACCCCGGACTATTTGATAGCGAGGTTCCTTAACAGTAAAAAGTATGTTTCAGCTTTTATCTTTTGTTAATTATATATAGCTTCTAGCTTATGTCAAAAGTCACTTAAAAACTGAAACTATTTCAAAACCTCTAAATAAGGCCTTAGTTTTCTGAAATGAGGAGGGGGAAAACCAGTGGCTTTTTGTCCGCACCGCAACACTTACAAGACTGTTAGGTCGGCCCATGGCTTGTGCATTTGGAGTACTTGTCAGGGCCGAACTTTGGTTATGTTTACCCGTTGAGCTTGCAGCTGGGCTGCCATTATTTTCGAACTCAAATATCTGTAGACAGTCGCTTCCGAAAAAAGATTCTGTTATGGACTGCTGCACATACAGATCAGCCAAACGCCCCGCCCTATACGATCACTTCGTTGATCGAAAGAGGGGAGAGAAATTAAGGGAAAATAGAGCATAATCTCTATTCCAATTGTGCACGTAAGCGAAACAAAATTTTCAATAGCGAAACAGAACATAATTTGCTCTAATACATACCTACGAGCCAAATTGACCGCACGCACGCAGATGACAATATAGCCGCGTGTGCACCCGGACGGCAGCGCATGCACATACCCGTGCACCGCACAGCACGTCTCTGCACCCGCCCGATCACCTCAAAACGGCCGCGCGCGGCTGACACCATCGCATCGCGTCGAAGATGTCTCTCCACGAGACAACAACGCCGGCCCGGCACAATGGGCATGTAGACTTCCTCTCGAGCCACGGGCCGATGCACTCCGGGTGGTAGACGTGCCCGCAAGCTCGCAGACGCCGGCACTGGCCCCCGTCCGCAAGCCGCGCCTTGCAGATCGCGCAAAGCGGCTCATCGCCCTTCGGCTCCGCTGTCTGACCGCCGGGGACGTCGACCACGACCTCTTTGTTCAGCAACACATCGCGCTTCCCGCTGCCGTCGGTGACTTCCTTTGCCTCGGTGCGGCGCCGGCCCATGGCGCAACGCACAGCCCAGAAGATCGCAAATATTATCGCAAGGAGAGCGACCGCGCCGAGGAATATCTCGAGGCTGGTGAACTCAACCATCGGTGGGACTTAGACGGGCTCGCGTTGCTAAGCTTTGTGGCACGTATTAGATCGTTGCATGCGAGCGGGGGTCGTACGCTTCAATATATGAGTGATGAGAGTTTGGGGTGCTCCGAGTTTGTTGGTTGGTTTCCGATACTAATTACCTTCGAATAAGTTTAATCGGGAAAGGAATTAGACTCCATAAGTGTATTGCGATTTCATTTCAGTTCCAGATGGCGTTTCGATAAGAAAACAAATTCATTCTTGATTCTTTTGCCGACATAACTGCGAGAGAAAATCAGAGCGTATCTCATGGGGAATTCGCTGACACGTCGACCCAAAAATTCGAAAGAATAGCTCACGTTGCTCACTTGCTTTTTTCCTGTTGATGATTGTGACTTAGGGGCTCTTTAGTTTCTGTCCGTACTAGTCTTACCAAATATTGATCCTGATTCCTGACCAAAACCATAGCATCACCAAAATTTTGGTAACGTACAAGTGTTTGGATCGGGATTCGGGACCGTGCTAAACTTTTGTCGAAAGCCAAAACAAGAGACAAAGTTTGGTTTGCTACCGATGATTACTAATACTTACCTTATCAATTTTCATAGCGTTGACTAAATTTGGTAAACATTTAGTTTACTACCAAATTTTGTCAACATTCCGGCTCTCTAGTTCATTGTCTTGCTAATCTTTGATCAAAATATTGATAACAATTTGATGACTAATTTAGTAATGATAAATTTTGGCAAAGTTTAGCGAGGCAAATTTTTCATCGAACTAAACAGCAAGGTTTTGGTGTTATTTATATTGGCTTTACCAAAATACTATGGGTAACGCCAAATCTATCTATTATTAAATGCTCATGAGAGTTGCTGAGAAAAAAAGAGAAAGATGCTAGAAATTCTCACAAAAAAATAAATTAAACATCTAACTCTTAATCTGGTGAACCCTAACTAAGTTGAACTATATAGCCATTAGATGTTATTTTTTTTAAAAAAAATATCTAACCATCTATCTAGCGCATCTGAGTTACAACGGTTTAGATTAAAAGAAAGAATCCATGCCAAGTACAATAAAAAAAAACAAAAATTCAGAATAAAAACTAATAAGAAATTAGACATTTGATTATCATATGAACTCCAAATTAAAACCGTACATAGCTCAAATTCAAAATAAAAATTAGCAATTGGATTTGTATACAAATTCTAACCTAAAACCGACATGAGAAATTAAAAAAACAACAATAAAATTAACATAACTTCGGAATGAATAACAAAATAAAATTAGCCATTTGATTTTAACTCTAAATTAAAACCTAAAATTCGAAATTAGATAAAAAAATAACAACAAAAATAGCAGAAGAATAAAAATAAAAGTAAATTAAGGATTGTTCTTAATTCCATACTAAGTGAAAATATAAATTTTGGTTTTATTCAGAATTAAAATTCCAAAGTACGCTAATTTGAGAAGAAATAAAATAAGGTAAGGAAATATATATATAACTATTATGTAATAAAAGTCGATGATAGAATTTTTACGGCCGCTAAGAGAATATAGAATAAGACAAAATTCCTCAAAGAAAAGAGAAAACATTATGATCCTTTTTTTTGGTGGACCTCCATGGAATGAAGAGATTAAGACAATGATACATCGACATGTGTTCACTCGGCTATACCGGTACAAAAAATGCAATGTGCACTAAAAGAAGTACCGAAAGAAAAGATAAGCATTGCAATAATGAAATTAAGAGATGATGATATCAATGAAAAATGTTATGTTGTGCTATATTTACTATTTTGCTATGCAAGTATTTGGGAAAGAAAGTTTCGATCACATGTGACAAGTATTGCGAAACGGAATGAGTATATTTTCTCTTATAATATATAATATCAAAATATCACAAAGTGGAGTTCTGCAACAATCTATTTTTAAAAAACAAAATCACATATGTTGTCAGGTTATTTAAATATACTTTAAGGATGATGCACGTGCAAAGTGCGCGGATCACTTTACTAGTTTTGGTAACAACTAGGACATACAAAAAAGAGCTCCTATTTTACGGTTACCGTGAGAACTGCTTCGCACGATCACATAAAAGTTGCGCCACGTGGTTGCTACCAGCAACGCTCTTGTGGTGGTCTTCCCCTCATTGGCGAGGGCTCCCTCTTGCCCTCTCTCCAATCCATCTTCCCTCACAAAACTGTCAAATTGAATGTTTTTAAATTCGAAACTTTCAAATCGAGAGCATTCAAATCCAAAAACTTTCAAATAAAAATTTCGAATAAAATCGGATAGGAAAAAAATAAAAAAATAGCGGCTCGACGGAGCTCGATCGGCTTGTGATCGCGGACGACGATGGCCTAACGGTGGCTCGGTGAAGCTCACGGACGTCGGTGACTACGGCGATCGGACGGCGGCCCTTAAAGGCGGCACGCGGCAAGCGGATGTCAGCTCTCGAGTTGGCTGGCACTATAGCTCGGATGAGACGGAGATAAAGAGAGCTGAGAGGAGGATGATGACCACATGGATGCAGGCCAAGCGAGGGGATAAGGCTTTGGGAGGAGATGGGGGACCATAGATTGTAGAGAATGGCTAGGGAAGTTCCATGAGACGGGCACTGGCCACTGGTGCATTGGCGGGCTACTTCGTACGAACAGTAAACAGGCTACATGTCATGTGCCGCGTTCTGAAAGGTGTCCGCGAGACGGTTAATGTGCTTGCGACCTCAAATTAGTTAAACCGACACCATAATTTAGTATGATGGTGAGGGCTTCAATCCAAACAACCCCCCAGTCTCAACATAAGCATGAAGGAGTGGCATGACATGCAAGCATGCGCTAGCTCGCAACATAATTAATTCGAGTGGTTAATCACGAGTATTTGCATTGTTAGATTTACACATAGACCATGCATGTATGTCATTACTTTATCTCAAATTGTGAGGTGTTCAGCAAGAACTTTGGTATATACTTTAAAGTGTAAGCACCTTTTGGGTTGTTTATTGCACAACCATGCACATCTGTTTGTGTAATTCATGATCTTGTCTCTAGACCAAGTATGGGGTGAGGACAACAAATTGAGTCGATCAAGAAAAATATTAATTTATTATCCAAGATTTACATTTCAGTCTACAAAAGATAAGACTTTGAATGGCACCGAACACCTATTATTTTTTCAGAGAGCACTGAAGACTGAACACCTATGCAAGCATTGTACCTCTCCCAAAATCAATTTTCACCAACCGAAAAACTTTTCTTTATTGCAACGTGACAGCCCCTTTGAATATTCCCCTTCTATCCTCATGGTAAGATCTGGAATAGAAGGCCAGAAGTCAGATCTGCAGTTACAGAGTCCAAATTAAAGAGACCAGCAGTCACAGTCTCAGAGACAACCAAGGAGGTTCCAAGCAGCGAGCGAGGTTAGGGTTTCCCAAGCCCGTTTCCTTTGGTCAGCCGCATTTCTCAAAATCCTTAGCGTCTGGGGATTACAAAAGAAATCCACCCAAGTGGTTCCCACTCCCCTTCTCGATCCACCACCCCTTTTCTTGTTCGAATCCATTGGAGCCCACGAGGTCTTTGCCTCCCAAAACCTTCTATCTACCTGTCTGCTCCCACTGACCCCGTCACTTGGATTCTCGAAGATTCTGCACGATCTCACTCTCGCTGCAACTTTAATTTGCACGCTTTTCGCTTCTTGGATCCGTGCAGGGGTGCAAGAATGGCCGTCGTTCTTGGAGCTTCCGGAGCCGGCCATTGAAAGGTACTTAACGAGTATATGATTGTAGTCTTGTTTTGATTCTTTTTTCCCCTGGTTGGCTATTTGTTAAACCCAAAACCTTTATCGTGTTATTGGCATTTATCTGATCGAATTCAATCTCTTAGAAAGTCGTAATCTTTCTTCTTGGAATCCATGCGTGTTTGAATTCTTGTCTCAAACAACAGCCTGACGAACTCTGGGGGGTTCGGAAGCTGCCCTGTCTCGTCTTACACGACGGAATCTTGGAATGGAGCCGGCGACGGGGAAGGTGAAGAGGACGCCTTCCGGTCTGCTTTCGCGCATCTCGGATATCTGCAAGGTGCATTCCGTCGGCGTCGCGCCAGCCGTCCGCGAGAAGCCGAAGGCCGACAGCAACGTCACCGCGGAGAGCAGTGAAGACGGTGCACACCTGAAGGTCCACCCGCATCAATTATCTGACCATGAGAGCCTCTCCGAAAGTTCCTCTGGCCGTTGTGCGGAAGCAGTTGTGCGGAAGCTTCTCGACGCCATTTCTGATCTTAAATTAGCTTATGTCAAGGTTCAGCAAGCGCATGTGCCATATGATCCTGAAGAGATTATGATGGCCGATGAGAGTTTTGCGTCGGAGCTTGAACAGACTGCTGAGTTAAAGGATGTGTATGTTAATGTGAACAAATGGAATAACTCAATGTACCAGTGTTATCTGAGCTCTAGAATTCAGGAGCATCAGAAGTTGGCAGTGGAGTTGCAGGCTGCCATTTGCAAGAAAGACTCTGGAATTGTTTGGTTGCGAGCAGAGTTGGACGAGCTGGAAAGGAAAAACATGAAACTGAAGGAGAAGATTGGTGCGAAGGTGTTGCACAGTGAAGGTTGTTTCACAATCAGGGGGGAGGTATCAATGGATATGTTCATGGAACTGTTTGAGCTTTCATCAAAGTCTATCCATGATTTTGCTAAACTCATCATCGGTTGGATGAAAGTTTCTCGATGGAACCTCGACCTCTTGACATGTTCAATCGATAATTCTGTTGTATATGAGAAAAGGGCTCACAAGAAGTATGCTGTTGAGGCGTATTTTGCTTGCATAATGTTTATGGGGGACAAATGGGACTATTTTTCTGTGGATTGTTTTGATTATATTATGGGTTTCAAGGACCCATTTGATGCTCTTTTGGAAGCCCCAGATTCTAATTTTGGGAGATTTTGTCGAGCAAAGTATCTAGTCGCTGTGCCTCAGAGTATGGAGAATTCATTATTTGGAAATTTGGACCATAGAGTATTTGTCAAGAGTGGTGGTCATCCAAGGACACCATTTGACGAGGCATTTGTGAGAATGTCAAGATATGTATGGGCATTGCTCACTGTTGCTCGTTCTTCAAATCCCAGAGCTGAAATGTTCTATGCCAAAAGTGGTGTTGAATTTCGAAAGAAACACATGGAAAGTATACCCGCCAAGATGACCACTGAAGAAGAGAAGATCAGTGTTGGGTTTACAGTAATGCCGGGGTTTAAGATTGGATGCACTGTCATCAGAAGCAAGGTCTATCTGTCCATGGTTAACTCACGGGACTTCTAAACACATCATTTAACAACAGAATTAGGTAAACAAAATCAGCTAGCTCTATATTAGCTCTGGCGATTTGAGTTTCTGTCGAGCTCCTTCTGTATTTGGACTAGGAGCATAAGCTAATAGATAGCTCGAGAGTGTTAACTTTTTGTAAATTATTGTGCTGATATGTAATAACATGTTCAGTTGTTCGTTCAGACCTTTATTAAATCATGCCTTTGTTCATGAGCTACTTTACTTGATTGAAGAAATTGATTTATGGAATGTGCACACGCTCCTTAAATGCCATTTCATATGGAAAATTGAACACATAATATCGTTATAATCCTTTTTGGCTACAACACCGTCTATGTATCTATCTACCCATGAGTGAAACAATGTTTTTTGATGGTACAATAAAAGTTCATCTGACGAATAGTTTAGAAAAGAAGTTGGTCGATTTTGAGTTCTCCAAGCATGTCACATGCACATATCTTCCTAGTTTGTCAACCTTCCTCCTTCTTGCAAACTTTGCAGGTCTTGTCCACCCAACCTTCCTCCACGTATTGCCCTTCAACTGCATTCAGAACCAATTTGGCTGATCGTTAACATGATTTACATTCTTTTGCTCAAAAAAGAATGATTAGGAAAACTTTGTTTGAGAGAATCTTTTAAGCAATATAATATATGTATATTATTGTGACAACTTATTCAGTCTTGCAGTATTATGTGGTATCTGAGAAGTGTATAAAACATGCAGCTAGCTATCCACATATTTTTTTGAGGGCAAGCTATCCACATATTGATATTTTACATTTAGTTATTGTAATGGGGGAATGTGCAGATCAGGTTCAGGTACCATCAACATATGAATTGAAGAAATCCTTGTAGGTGCCACCAATCTTCCTCCGAAGCGCTCCATATTTCATTGCAAATCCAACCAAACGTTTATCAACATTAGGAAAATATCAGATTACTGGTATTAACATTATTGATCCACACTGGTTGTGCATCAGTGTCTAAATAAATACCTGTTCCCTTGTCATCTTTCCTTCAGCTTTGATGGAGTCCCTGGCTTCATATAGCAGCTCTGCATCTTTCTCTGACCGGACCTGCGAGAATTCTAGCGCCTCTGTGATGCTTCCAAACAAGGATTGCTTGTTACCTTTCTCCTCATTTGCTTTTGCATAGGCCTTAACTGATATGGGGCTGCCACTGCTAGGCTTAAAGGATGATAAGTTTTTGTGAAGTCCATACGAGGAGCTTTGAGAGGGGGACGGTGGAAGAGCCCTCATGGCCATGGTTGCAGGTAGGTTGTTGTTATCCACAAGTAAAAAACTTGGCAAGTGATCAATCCCTTATATATGATGGGACATTTGGTTTACATGTCATGCAATGCAGTTTTGCGGGGGTCACAAGGCTACGTGTTGCAAGGCAAGCCTGCTGAAACGGAGAGGGAAATACCGGTCCACTGCGACGAAAGTGTTCAAACGAGAGGACGATGTTGAGCGTTGCCTTGCGCCTCCCGCGCTGTGTCTAGCGGTCTGGCCTGGAAGGATTGCGGCAGCGTGGCTGGCTTAGTTGGTGCGTACATGAAGGAATATTTGTGGAGGACTGTTCTCGTGATGGAAATTGGGAAGTCAGAAGTCAAAGGAAAACAAGGGAATTGCTAATTTAAAGCTATTCTCACTAAATCTTTAGTAAGGACATATTCTCCTCGTGACAAGTAGTAGAACCCCAATATAAAGGACTCTCACTTTGTGACAAGTGGCGTTACCTTCTTTCTTCCTCCACTTTCCTTCTCTCAAAGACTTCCTTGTTACAAATAGTATCACCCAGGGTTTGAATTATTATCGATAATCGCCTAATTATCGTGATAATCGATCTTACCGGTCCGGTACGGTATTGCATACCGGTCAGCATACTGGTCACTTTCAAATTTAAATTCAAAAAATGTGCGGAAATTTTTTCTAAAAATTCCTAAAATTAGTATTAATGCATGTGTGAATTATGAGGTAAAAATGAGTTGAAAATACAAATTTTTGAGACATTTTTGAGGCAAAATCGAATTGAATGAATGGAAAAGGGTTAAAAAAAAGAAATACCAGCCCATTAATTTGGTGAAGCTAAAAACTGCAACCAACACCTCCTTCGGACACAATCAATACCATTCCGACATACTCAAAGTCTGCTCTTCCCGTCGCAAGCGACTCCGCCCAGATCCGCACGCCGCCTCACGTCTTATCGCCGTCGGAGCTCCACAATCACAGAGAACGACTACTGCAGGCAAGGGAAGGAGGCATCATCCATATAGGCATGACGCACCGTAGGATAGCTCCAGCTCGTTCAGCGTCCCTGAGACACAAAGGAGTTATGGCTCATATGTTCAATATGACTACTCTATCCCGGATGTTCATGCACAACCTCTCACACAATGGGTATATGAGTGGCAAGACTCAGAATTTTATGCTATATTATACCAACAGTGAGAAACAACTAGCCCGTGGACGCGACAAAGCTGGCATGAATATAGGACGGAGTTGCTAGCTACACGAGGTTTACTGATGATGTCCACAGAAGAGTACAACATGATCAACCAAGTGTACAACCAACAATACTACTCGTAGCCTCAAAGGTAATATTTCATTTGTATGTTTGATTTTATTACAACTCGATTTTTTTACTAACATACCGTTCATGTAGGTTCAACGTGGCATATGTGACAATGGAAGGATAACGACGCTATGCCAACTGCGAACATTCATTTTCGGTGAGAAATATTGCTTGCAAATGTCATATGCCATGCTATTCAAATTAATGTTATTGAAATGTGGACTTGTCGGATTGATTTGCAAATTTTATTGAGATGAAATGGTATTTGTTGATATATTATTGCCAAATGTCTACTTCACAATATCTAAAATATAGCAAAGATCATGCCGAAATTTTCTCATATTTTTTTTTCATATATAGTTGTTCTATTATTGCAAAATATAGCAAAGGTCATACCAGAATTTTGTATTATTATTTTTCCATATTTTCATATATATTTTTAATGTTTTCCCTGATTTTTTGGGCCTTTATCGGCTTTTTACAAATTTTTCACCATTTTCCCCAAATTTTTTTACCCATTTTCCAAATGGTAGTGATTTCCCTTACTTACCACTCGAAAATCGATCCTTATCGACCGATTATCGACGCTTACCGGTCGGTAACCTCGATTTTTTTGCCTGGGTTTGACCGTCCTGTTCAAATCGGTTTGATCTCGGCAACCATTCGATTTTTCACGATTATCGCAACCGCTGATAGCTCGATGTTACGTTAGTAAACGATAATTCAAACCTTGGCATCACCTCCTTATCCCTCTTTTTTCCTCCATTTCCTTCCCCTCAAACCCAAAATAGCTTTTGTATTTCAAATTTTCCTCTCAAGTTTTTGAAAACAAGTATTTTTAACCACTTTTGAAAGTTTTTTAAGTAAACTTTTCGAACCGAAATTTTGTTATAGAAACTTTTCACTCCAGAAGTTTTTGAATTGAATGTTTTCGAAGCCGAAACTTTTCGATTTGAAATTTTCGAGTTGAAACTTTCTGATTTGAAATTTGTTGATTGAAAATTTTTCGAGTTGAATTTTAAATCAATACTTTTCGAATCAAGATTTTTTTGAATCAAAACTTTTTGAACCGGAAGCTTTTGAATTGAAGTTTTCTGAGTTGAAACTTTTTAATTTGGATTTTTTGATTTAAAACTTTTCGTGTTGAAGCTTTCTGAGTTGAAACTTTTCGAGTTGAAACTTTCTAATCTGAAACTTTTCAACTTTATGATTTGAAATTTTTTGATTACTTTTTTTCGAGTTTTAAATTTTGAGTTGATTTTTTTCGAATTGAAACTTCCTATTTAAAATTTTCAAAGTTTAAATGTTCTGCTTTTAAATTTTTGTATTAGAGTGGGAAGAAGGGGTTGGGGGAGAAGTGAGTTGGGAAAAGAGAAGGGGGAGGTGGATTGGGAAGTTGCATGACACATGACATCCTAAAAAGGTGTCATTAAATTTGTTAGTTTGAGATTAACCTCAAAATAATCATACCCGGAAAATAATTGTTGAATACTCACACTAAGTAGAACATATCTCAGGTTCTACTCATAAATCATATTTGGTTGAGCCAGATTTGAAGATTTTCAAAATATAACTTATGTTGTTTATATATAGCTTGAAATTGTTGCTTCTTAATTGTTTATTTCAATATTGTAAGATTGGAAGCATTAGTCTTCCTGCCGACTCTCATTTTTAATATGGGTTATTCCTCTTGAGCTCCATTATGCTTTTCTGCTGTCCTGCTTGGATGACCCAATCTGAAGAAGTAGCTGAATTCCAGGTTGAGCTTTGGCCACGGCCTCACCCTCGCTTGGAAAGTCCAAGTCGTGTGCACAACAGTAATTATAGACATGGTAGTTTAATCTTCTTGCTTGACCTGACTTCCGCTAAGTACAACACATAGAGCCCCGAGAAGACCTGAATTTAACTCGGACTGGGGTGAATTATGCTCTAGGAAGCAAAATCTGCCATGATCTATGGCTTATTCTAATGCTAGAATAACCAATTATCTGTGCACAATACCGTCTTTTTCGGATGCTGGGCACTACTGATAGTACAATGCTGTGCACAATATGTTCCTCTATCTCCCCTCATAATAAATCCTCACTGGATCCAGTTGCTGTCAGTTAGAGTTTAAATGGGACAATGCGAGTGTGCAATTGACATTGGTTAAGTGACTTGATGACTTCAGATTAAACCTTGATGGTACTCCTTGAAAAGAGAGAGAACATTTGGCAGAGAGGAAATTGGGCCGACCACTGAACATGCTCTCACACTGCCACCATAAATACGAGCTGAACTAAATGGATTCATCCAACAAGGCAACAACCATTGTGGACCTCAGGTGCCGCAATCTCCATGATGATGGCCTCATAGCAATGCAGCTTTATTCCCCATCAAATTGTAGCATCAATGCTGAAATAATCATGGCGCCATGACATGCACCTTTTGTAGGGCTCTTGTGACAAAAAACCAAAAGCTATAAGATGCAACATGTCCAATCCTTTTCTGTCATCATCACTTCATCAGGGTTTGGGATAAATTAGAAGTACTAGCACTAGCTCAGTGACAATGCAGCAGTACGCAAAAATGGAGCACCAGTAAGCCAGTAAAGCTAACATAGATATTAATGATAATTGACAAGAGGTCGAGAATCTTTTTAAGGACTAACCTACCTACAGTACGCCTCAATGGTCGCGACCAAGAAGAATGCAGTCTAATATAGAATGGACCACTGGGCACTGGCATCATGAGCTGGGCTCCAAGAGAAGGAGAAAAAAAAATTAACGGGAGCTTAGGCTTAGGGGTTTCGCTGCGGCGTCCTTGTCACTGAATAGCCTGATCCCGAGTCGATCTATGCGGTCCTCAGCTCGTCTCCTCCCTCCCTCTCTCTACGGCCTTGGCAACTTCCCAGTCTTCCACTTGCTTTTATGAGCCTCGCACGTGTATTGTCACGTCAGGCGGTCAAGGTCTCAAAACAGGGCTTGTCCTCGCCTAAGCGAATGGCAAACTACTAATTCTAGTACATTTTAGTACACAAGTATACATCTGTGCAGTGTGCTACTGTACTGTTGAAATTAGCACATATCGTAAAAGGGTGGATTGTATATCTTTTCATACCTGCTGTAGTCAGAATCAGCTGTTGATGGAAAGGGATTATCTTCGTTGTACCAAAAATATTTGTACTACTATTTGTTCTGCTCCCTAGACAATACGATAGGAAAAACAAAATACAAAAAGAACCATTGGAACCAGGTTTTGTGTGTGGGTGACAATCTTTCTTCCTCCTTTCTCTATTATAAGTTTCATTATGGTATATCATAGCACAAAACTCCCATGAGATGAAGACCACAAGTTTTTCGTCCTCGGTAACGCAGGTTCTACCAGCATCGACTCTGGCTCTACCATGACCGGCCTACTTCTGTCCCCATCCTCTGGGCATCTTATTAATATGAATCTCTCCAACGACAACTACCTCTTGTGACGAGCGCACTTCATGCCCTATCTTTGCAACCAACAATTGTGTTTGCACCAAGATTTGATAGGTATGATTAAAATCGGCAGATTTGAGTCAACAGAATATAGCCGATGTTTAACTCGGAAAGATTTAAGGATATTTGGTAACTGCAAATATTTAAGGAAAGACCGACAAAATTGAGGCTAATACGAATCGTATTCTGCAACGTGTTGTAATAGGACTCGATCGGCCGATAAGTATAAAAGGTATATGCGGGCAGGCTAAAAAAAAACAATCAATCAACTCGCATCTACTTTTCTGTCGACTAGGAGTAGTTTTGTAATCTAGATTCTCCTGTAACTCGATTTGATCAGTAAAGTTGTGCATCGTCGATCATTGATCATCTTTTGTTACACCAATCAGGTTCGATTTTCTCTGATCTTGTTGCGCATCGCCTTCATCAGAGTCGATCTGCCTTTATCCTCTGATTAGCCTTAATCGGCTAATTAGATTTACCCTTACTTATGATTTAATCGGCTTTCAGCTGGTTAGGTCCAAGCCGATTGATACTGTTGGAGAAAACATACTAACTCCCGAAGGAAAGACCTCATTCCCACAAGCATGCCTCCATGGGCGCTTACGGGAGGCTCCCTCATACCCCCGCGAGCTTGCTACGGGGGGTTCCCTCATACTCCCGCGGGGGTGCTACAGGAGGCTCCCTCATGTCATGGGAGGCACCCTCCTACCCCGTGGGCATACCCCACGGGCACTCCTTACGGGAGGCTCCCTCATGCCCCCGCGGGCGTGTTACGGGAGGCTCCCTCATGCCACGGAAAGCACCCTCCTACCCCCGCGGGCATCTATGAGAGGCTCCCTCCTACCCCGTGGGCATACCCTGTGGGTGCTCCTTACGGGATGCTCCCTCATGCCCCCGCGGGCGTGTCATGGGAGGCTCCCTTATGCCCCCTCGGGCGTGTCACGGGAGGCTCCCTCATGTCCCCGCGGGCGTGCTATGGGAGGCTCTCTCATGCCACGGGAGGCACCCTCCTACCCCCGCAGGCATCTACGAGAGGCACCCTCTTACCCCCGCGGGCATCTACGGGAGACCCCCTCCTACCTCGTGGGCATACCCAGCGGGCGCTCCTTACAGGAGGCTCCCTCATGCCCCGCGGGCGTGCTACGAGACGCTCCCTCATACCACGGGAGGCACCCTTCTACACCCATGGGCATACCCCGCGGGCGCTACTTACGAGAGGCTCCCTCATGCCCCTGCGAGCATACTACGGGAGGCTCCCTCATGCCACGAGATGCACCCTCGTACTCCGCGGGCATCTACGAGAGGCACCCTCCTACCCCCGCGGGCGTCTACGGTAGGCTTCCTCCTACCTCGTGGGCATACCCTGCGGGCTCTCCTTACAGGAGGCTCTCTCATGCCTCGCGGGCGTGCTACGGGACGCTCCCTCATGCCATGGGAGGCACCCTCCTACCCCCGTGGGCATACCCTGCGGGCGCTCCTTACGGGAGACACCCTCCTACCCTCACAGAATCTCTAGAGGAAATGCTCGGGGGCCTCACCTCGCCCTCTGACCACAGGGCGCTTGGCAAGGGCTGTGGCCACAGGGCGCTTGGTAAGACCCTGACCACAGGACGCTTGGCAAGGGCCATGGCCACAGGGCGTTTTTGCAAGGGCCGCTGGCCACAGGGCACTTGGCAAAGGGCCCTGACCGCGAGGCACTTGGCAAGGCAAGGGCCCCTAGCCACAGGGCACTTGGAAAGCGCCCTGGCCACAGGGCACTTGGAAACACCCCCGTGGTCACATGGCACTTGGAAAGACCCCTGGTCACAGGGTACTTGGCAAGACTCCCGGTTCAAGAGGGCACCCTCAAACACCCATGGAGATGGGCGGGCACCCTCAAGCCATTGGGGACTAACCGCCTAGCGGGGTCCCAAAGTCCCCTATGGCCCCCCAGAATCAGAGGCCTATCCCTACGGGACGATGACGTGGGATCCACTACCTCTTTGCCAGAAAGACCAAGATGCCCCCACTTGAGCCGCACCAGTAGGGGTAGGATGGTAGTTTGTGTAACAGGCTGGGTGCCTATAAAAGCCCACTGTAACCCATGCTTGTAACCTGAGCTCATTGAATACAAAATCAACTCATCGGTGTGTCCTCGGAGCCGGACCAGAGCCCTCCCTACTCCCCCCGGGGAACACACCGACAGGAGTAGGACTCTTGCTTAAGCGCCTGAACCTGTATAAACCCTTGTGTCCACTCTTTCTCTCTCGGACGTAGGCCCGTAAGACGGCCCGCGTCCACTCCCTCTTGTGTCACGTTTCTAAACATACTACAGATACGTAGAATCGGCTTTGTGCGTACTTCATATTTTTCCTTACCGATTGCAGGATCAAATTGGTTGGCACGCCACGAACCAACTTGAACCCGGTGTTCGTCTGGTGTGTTATGGTCAATAAACCCTACATCAAGTTTTTGGCACCAACAAATTGCTAGGGTATGTTGATGGGACCATTGTTGCACCTGAGAAGCTGACTCCCTACACGATAGTCTGGTGCCATGCTGTCATATCAAGCACGACTGCAAGTCATGCTGGCATATCAAGCATGATAGAGTCCTTAGTGCCTTGTTGTCCTCCCTGCGCGAGGAGGTCCTGACATGCGTTCTCCTTCTCATGCCCAAGAACGCATGTTTTTTTCCCTGGGATCACGTCTAAGAATCATGCAAATTCAACACAGCTGGCAAATGTGCGCAAGGAGGATGAATTTGTTGGCGACTACTTCAACAAAGTAAAAAGTCTCACCGACACTCTGGCATCGATCAGGAAACCTCTCCTTGATGAAGAACCGATCTCCTACATGCTTGCTAGCCTGGATACAGATTATGACTCTTTGATCACTTTTGTTAGTACCAAATCTGACAACCTCTCCCTCAACAAGCTGTATGCACACATGGTTAGCAATGAGATGTGTATCGACTACAACAATATTTCCTTTGAAACCACTGGCGGATCGGCAAACCTTGCAGCATGAGATAGCAAGGGGAACAGTCGAACTATTGTGGTTGTGGATGGGGTCACAGCCATGAAGGACCACTGCGCACTGGCGGCCAAGGAGAAGGCAATAGGAAACGCTCCAATGAAGGGGTGCCTGTTTGCCAGGTATGTGAGAAGGCAGAGCATGTCAGTATCAAATGCTACCACAAATTTGACCATTCTTATCAAACCGAAGAGGGTTATGTTGTTGCATATATGTGTCCTACTCTATCGATACTAGCTAGTATGCTGATTCAAGAGCAACCGATTACATCATTAGTGAATTAGACAAGCTGAGCGTCAAGGAGCAATACCATGGAAAGGACAAGATCCAGCGATACTATGGCAAGGACAAGATCCAAAGTGCCTGTGGTTCTGGTATGGCTATTCAACATGTTGGTCATTCTTTATTCCACACTTGTACTTATTCTTTGCATTTAAACAATGTCCTTCATGTTCCGCAAGCCAGTAGAAACCTTGTCTTTGTTCAAAAGCTTGCTTATATAACAATATTTTCTTTGAATTTCACCCAAGTTTCTTTCTTGCAAAGGATCATACCACGAGGAAAGTTCTCCTTAGGGGCAAGAGCTAGGACGACTATACCCTCTGTGATCCAACCACGCTCCTTCCGGAAAGGTTGTCCTTTCTAGCGTCAAGCTCACACCCGAGAGATGGCATTCACGCCTTGGCCGTTCATCTCTCTCCACAGTCCTTCGAGTTATCGAGTCCAATAATCTTTCACGTTCAGCAGAGTCGAATGAAAATGTTTGTAACACTTGTCAACAAGCAAAGAGTCATCAGTTGACTTTTCAATCTTCCAATAATATTACTATAGCTCCTCTTAAACTTGTATATTAAGATGTTTGCGACCCTACTCGTACATCAGTTAGTGGCTATAAATATTATGTAAGTTTCATACATTACAATAAATTTACTTGGCTATATCTTTTGAAGAGCAAATCCAAACACTTTCATCCAATTTTAATCCCATGTAGAAAGATTGCTCAACAAGAAAATAATAATATTCAAATAGACTAGGACAGAGAGTATAAAGAACTTAATACCTTTTTCTTCAGAAAATTGGTATATCTCATTAGGTGTCTTGCCCCCTACACACATCAATAAAACAAATTAGCAAAACGAAAGAACCAGCATCTTGTAGAAAATGGGCTTTCTCTTCTTGCACATGCCACTATTCTTCTTTGTTTCTGGGATGAAGCTTTCCAATCAGCTTGCTTCTTGGTTAACCGGCTTCCTAGTAGAGTCATTAGCAATGACACTCCTTTTGAACGTCTTTTAGGTTCTAAGCCTAACCTTTGACCCTACAATAACCACAAACTTCAATTTCATTCCCAATGGTGTGTGTTCATTGGTTATAGCAATTTACACAATGGCTACAAGTGTCTAAATCCTTCCACAAGACTGAGTTTACACCTCTTGCGATGTTGTCTTTGGTGAGAATGCTTTTATTTTTTCTGAAAATAACCACACCTAGCCATCCTCTCAGTCTTTCACTCAGTCCTCAATTCTCCTACCATCACCACTTCCTGTTCATGACCAACTGTTGGATAGTTGTACTCCTTTTGTGCAATATGATCTCTCCAATGCAGGTATACCTCAGCAAGGTAGGGAATTCGATCATGTTGCTGCTGTGCCATTATTTGTTGATGATGGCGTGCCCGTCGTACCTCCTCCTATTGTGGTTATTGTAGACCAATTGATGCTGCCATGGCAAACCCTTTGACAGAGGATGGTGACGGTGCTGATGATGATGACATCGTCATGGCTGCGGCACCTGTGGCACCGACGCATGCCATAAGGACCAGATTGCATGACTAAACAACATACGGATGGTACAGTTTCCTACAACACTGGATGGCAACGACGTGCGTTGGTGAGCTACATTGATGAAGGTATAGAACCTACAAATAATCTTGATGAAGTTAAAAAGCAAGGGTGAAAATATGCTATAGATGCTAAATATGGGGCGTTAATCAAGAATAAAACTTGGAGGTTGGTGCCACCAAAACAAGAAGCAAATGTGATCGATTGCAAGTGGGCATACAAGATAAAAAGAAAAGTGGATGGCATCATTGATCGTTACAAAGCCCGTCTTGTTGCAAAGAGGTTTAACCAATGATATGGTCTTGACTATAAAGATACTTTTAGTCTAGTTGTGAAGTTAGCCACTATATGACTTGTCCTTTCAATTGTCATGTCAAGAGGATGGGTGCTTAAACAATTGGACATTCAGAATACCTTCTTGCATGGTTATCTAGAAGAGGAGGTATACATGAGGCAACTTCCTAGGTATGAAGATGACAGTCGTCCTAGTTAAACAAGCACCTCAAACCTGGTACTCAAGGCTTAGTCAGAAGCTTCAGGAGTTGGGTTTCTCTCTGTCCAAAACGAACACATCACTTTTCATATTCAATCAACCTGACATCACCCCATATATGCTAATTAATATGGATGATATAATTGTGGCAAGCTCCTCCTCACATGCTACGAGCTCCCTACTAAATTGGTTAAGGTAAGAGTTTGTAGCAAAGGATCTTGGTGATCTCAATTTCTTTCTTGGCATTAAGGTAATCCAATGACAAGATGGAATAGTTTTGACATAAAGAAAGTATGTGCAAGAGTTGCTTCGAAGGGTCTACATGGAGAACTACAAGATAGTCTCCACACCCATAGCTGCATCTAAACGTTTGTCCGAGGAAGAAGGAGAACAATCGACTGATGATGAGGCTTGAAAGTAGGAGTATGGTACGAGCTTTACAGTATCCGACCCTTACTAGACCAGATATCTCTTACTTGGTTAATAGGGTTTGTTAGTTCTTGTCTGCACCAACTGACTCCCAGTGGACTACTACCAAGAGGATATTAAGGTATCTAAAGCTCAGCGCATCAACTAGCTTGGAAAATTTAGAAGTCAAGTTCAACATTGCTCAGCGCATTTTCTGATGTCGATTGGGCAAGATGTCCTGATGACAGATGATTAACGGAAGTATATGTTGTGTTTTTCAGTTCCAACCAGGTTCAATCACGGAGGCAGAGTGTAAGTCCTTAGAAAATGCTACAATAGACTTGTTTAGGTTCAGTCATTGCTAAAGGAAATTGGTATGTTTCAGTCACGACCACCCAACTTATGGTATGACAACCTGGGAGCAACCTACCTTTTGGCAAATCCGATTTTCCATACACGAATGAAGCGCATCGATATTCTATTCACTACTACAGAATGATACAACACTATCTCTTCAACTGGGTCGGTTCCTAACTTTTCAATAAAAAAATCAAGAGTGATATATGATTCAGCGTGTGTGAGAAATATAGTGCAAAACATCACTATCGGTCTGACCACAGAACCGATAGTGATGCGCCGATAGTGATAACCATCGTCATCACTATCGGTTCTGATGTGAGAACCGATAGTGATGTTACATGTATCACTATCGATTCTGACATCAGAACCGATAGTGATTACATCAGAACCGATAGTGATTATGGTTATCATGGTCGGTTTTTTATGTTAGAACTGATCGTGATAGTAATACCAAATACTTTTTTGCGCTTGACCTCTCGGCTTCCCCTCCTGATGCATTCTGAAAGATCGAAAAAGGCGACTAGAGGGGGGTGAATAGGAGCCAAATAAAATTTTCGAATAAACTCTCCCCCTAAAATTCAAACCACCAAAAGACCAGAAAGAAACTGCACTGGTCGGGTATTTCTGGACGGATGAACAGTACCCCCGACCTACAGAGGTAGGATGAACAGTACTCCCGACCTGAAGTGGTCGGGTGAATAGTACTCGGGTGAATAGTGTTCGGGTGAACAGTACCCCCGACCAGATGAATAGTACCCCCAACCTGCGGAGGTCGAATGAACAGTACTTGGGTGAATAGTGTTTGGGTGAACAGTAAAACCAGCGCGATCTCAAAACACACAAATCAATGTAGCTTTTGATCGGCTGATCCAAAAACAGTGAAAATTGGTGTGCACCTCCCAAAGGATGTCAGGAACCTATTTCAATCAACAATCGAAGGAATTAATACCAAGGTTCCGTCCTTTTTAGTTTAACAAATGCAACACCAAAAACAGAGTCACGAACACAGACTTCACCCTAACTTGTCGTGGGAGTTGATGGTCGAAATCCTTAGATGACTCTCCACAAATCATAGCAAGTAAGTACACGAAGAAACAACCCTTCAAACAAATAGAAACACTATCTGAAAACTAGGCACAGAAATTGGTTTCTTGCAAAACTGAATAGAAGAGGTTGTAGATTGCCTAGATGATTGGAAAATGATCTATAGAAGATTCATCCAAAGAATCTTTCATCCTTGGCAACAAGAACCGAAGCCAATCAAGACTAAAGAACGCAAGTCACACGCTTACGCACTTTAAGAACACACGATTTACTAACTTGCAACAAGAATGCAAGGATTGCCTAGATGATTGAAAGCACCAAGTCCGAGAAGAGTTCATCAATCATGAATTTCAACAAAGACTCAATAGCATGTCGAAGGAGATGAGGCAAATCCAAATTACGTAAAGTAAATTGCAAGTAAGTAAATGCGAATTTAGATAATGAAATTCAAGTGCGTAATGTAAATACGTAAGAGAAATGAAACAAGAATATAAATGAAGAACATTTCATTTCGGAAGGGAGGTTTACAAAGCCTCACAACAAAGTGGGCAAAGCTCAAATGAGCAAAAAACCTCGAGAACCTTCAAAGAGGGAGGCTGCCCTACCCTCTATTTATAGTGACTGGATCAATTCCCACCTTTGGATGTCCCGCTTCAATCCTAAGCTAACATCCAAGAGCCGATTTGATCCTTACACCGCCACTCTCAACAACTCTCAACTACTCACGTAGACTTTCCTCACCGCTCACC
Source organism: Otatea glauca (assembly GCA_036346275.1). NCBI lineage: Eukaryota > Viridiplantae > Streptophyta > Magnoliopsida > Poales > Poaceae > Otatea > Otatea glauca. The sequence continues at coordinate 42,200,856 of CM070712.1, read as the reverse complement.
CCAAGGAGACACCCCTCTCCTGTCTATTCATAGCAGCTTGGAACACTTACCACCCTTGGATGAGCCTCTAAACCCTAGAGCACTCCATCAAGGGCTGAGATTTTACCCTCACAAAGCTATGCATGGGCTCACCCGAAACCCAACAACACAACGGGTTTTGCACGCTAACTCACACTAACTTGACCCGCTACTCTATCTTCCTGACCGTGATCCAACGGTCCTCCTAGATCAGAGCAGCTCCAAGTTAGCATCTCATCCATTCCTTTGTCTTCTCGGCTTGCGGCTACTCCCGCCTCGGTCATCTTTGGCGACACCTTGATCATCCGGACCTCGGCTCTCCCACCTAGTCCCGATCCCCTTCGCCTCACCATGACCTAGCTCCAAAGTCCTGCAACCATCATAGACAAGGAAACCACATCACATAGCAATGTTCAACAACACATATCCATCTCAACAGAAAGATATACACTATGCTGACCAGCAAAAACCCCGACCACACGTGGTCCGACCATCGGTCTCCATCCCGACCAACCATGGTCCGACCACTAGTCTCCATCCCGACCACTCAAGGTCTGGACGACCCAACCACTGGGTCGGACGACCGGTCTCCACCACCACGGCCCGCACCTCTCAGGTCGGACAACCGGTCTCCGACCAACCAAAGACCGACCACTGGTCGGACAACCGGTCTCCGACCAGCCACACCTGAACTCTGGTCGGACAACCGTCTCCGACCAACCAAAGACTGACCACTGGGTCGGACAACCGGTCTCCGACCACCACACCCTGCACCTCTCGGTCGGACAACCGGTCTCCGACCAACCAAAGACCGACCACTGGGGTCGGACGACCGTCTCCGACCACCAAAGCCTGCACTCTCAGTCGGACGACCCGACCACTCGGGTCGGACGACCGGTCTCCGACCACCAAAGCCTGCACTCTCGGTCGGACGACCCGACCACTCGGTCTGACGACGGTCTCCAACCACCAAAGCCCGACCACTCGGTCGGACGACCCGACATCTCGGGGTCGGACGACCGACCACTGGGTCGGACGACCGTCTCCAACTACCAAAGCCCGACCACTTAGGTCGGACGACCCGACCACTCGGGTCGGACGACCGGTCTCCAACCAAGAACTCAAATTGCTCTAGCTCGAAAAACAATCCAAATCAAACTCAAACTTGAGCACACCTTGCTCAAATAAAGTCAAATACTCATCACAAACATGGATGGACCTCCACATGGTCCTTCAAACTCCCCCTTGATGAGTATATTGACAAACCACACAAAAGGCATAAATTTGAGTTTGAATGAGAGAAGAAGAAAGCAATTTGATTGCAAAGCCAAACTTGGTCCAGAGAGAAAGATATAAAATTATGACCAAGTTGGCGTAAAGAATTTAGAGCAAGACCATGAAAAGAGCAAGTTTTCAACAAAAGCTCTAAAACCAATCATAAGTGTCAAATGTGATTATGATTCATAAGAGATAGCAAAGATTTACAAAATCATAAGAACCAATAAGCTTTCACAATTCTATCTCCTCCTTTTCTACATTTTAAATGATGCCTTTTCTACATTTTCTCCCCTTTGGCAATATAGGCATCAAAATAGAATTTTCTCCCTATTTTATGTATGCATGAAATGCAACCTAAAGGAGCTTTGAAGATTATCCAAATGATCATAATGACAAGATATGACACCAAGCTTATTAATCTCAGATTATGACCAAACTAAGACATGTCCAAGTGCAAATAACAAATTTTGCTCATAAGCGAAGTTTTGAAAATGTATCATTTTTAGCAAGATTTGACAAGTGCAAAACTTAGCAAAGTTTCAAAACTAGAAGCAAAACCACTCAGGGATCAAATGAAAACCTAGAGTTCAACCTACTCAACACTTTGGGGAATTTTGAAGTGCATATAAGGTCCTTCGAGCCCATTTTTCAATTTATGCAAATTTTCTTTAAGACTTCGAAAAACATAGCGGGGTGCAAATGTTTGACATTATTTGCATTCTTTACCCACTTATGTGTTTGATATTTGCAATTTTTTTTGTTGATTGACTCAAGCCATTTTCGATCATCTCAAGAGTAACTCTTAAGAGAATGATCTTGGTCATACACAATATATTCCAAGTTCATCCCAAATGCAATGGGAGGCAGTCTCGAGAATATAAAGTGCTGAGATCAATTTTGCACAAAAGAGTCATTTTTTTTTAATTTTCAGTTTAGCACATATAAGCAATTCTGAAGGACTCAAATATGGATCAAGCAAATTTCACCCAAGTTGCTATAGGGACTCTAGAGAATTCCAAAATTTCACAATTCATGGTAAAAGCTCTTAGAGAAGAAACTTAGTAAGTAAAAGCAACATGTTTCATCAAGTTTTCATTTAAAGATTTTAAGTTTTTCAGATTTCAATGAACATTAGCTTGATAAAAGAACTTGGACATATCTAAGCTAGTGATTTTCTTCGAAAGATATAGCATGATGTATTTCACGAAGATTGAGTCAAATGCATAATAGACAAAGCTCATAGAACGGAAAATACAGTCTAAATGCAATGCATGAACAGATTCCCAAACTCCCCCTCAACAAAAGAATCAATTTTAAGCTCAAATCTGGTTAAAGTTGAGTTATTATCAAGGTTAGACATAAAGAAAACCCGAATGAACTCAATAATAACTAAAAAATGTAATGAGGAGAAGAAGTCGAGAAACCGCAAAACTGGATGGCTATAGAGCATAGAAAAGATATAAGAAACTCACTACACTTAGACTCGCTCTTCCCAAATGATCGACATAGGGAAGTCGACTCTAGATCCCAACTAAGGAGTGCACATGCACTGCCTACCAGGAGGTCCAAAACTCGCTAGACTTAAAAGACGTGAGGGAACTCAACCTAGAGAGAAGAGAGAACAGCTAATCACGCATGATAGCAACCTAAAGCACAAGATAAGAGGTCCATGCGAGGCATGCCAGAAGTCTAAGTGAGTGAACTCAACTTAAGAAAACAAGTCCAAAGTCATCCAGAAGAAGAAAGGAAATGCTGGAAGAAAATATATAGTACATAATATACAAACCAGCTCCCCCTCAAGATAAGCTATATGAGCTCATAAACCCAAGCTCAAATCCCCCTGAACACACTCTAAAACTCTCTCCTCACAAGAGATAGGTAGAAAGCTAGAGGAAAAGAGATAAGATCGAAAACCACATGGTCTCTAAGGAGCAAGACGGCTCAAGGTAAAAAGCAACCTAATTATGCTACAAGTCCAACCAAAAGACTCTAGACAAAAAGGACACAAGCTCTACCTACAAAAGAACCACAACCTCCTAAGAGATCCATCATTATCATCAACATTTTCAGAGGTACTTACCTACTGCAGTGTAGAACAAGTAGTGGCAAAGGACCTGAAGTGGATCCTAAAAGCAGAGGAAGAGATATTCCTAGGATGATGGTCTCTCACCGAAAGCCTACACACATGCATCCAACAAATCTATGCTTTCAAATCAAGTTAGCGGATCCAGTTTCCTAAGCACGAATGGACAAGATACATGAAAAGTGTGGCAAATGATCATCTAGAGCATGAACATGATGCAGAAGGTAATGTAAGATCATGTTCACAACTGCTAAAGATAGCATCAAGATCCATATATCCATAGACAACAAAGAAAACATATCCACATGATAAACAACAAGAAGGTGCATCATAGCACCGCATGTCAAGTGAGAAGAAGCTAAGCAAGGTGCATCACAAAGAACTAAATGCTAGTAGGGATCATGTGCAAGCCTAGAAATACATGGATCAAGATACTACCCTAAACATGGCAATGAGCATGTAAATGAGGAAATACCACAAAGAAGCACAACAACATGCTACTAGATATAACATGAGCAAGATGAATGAAGACAACCAAAGAGGATCATGCGTAAAACAAACCAATTAGCAACATCAAGATCCATTTATCCATAGTCTCAATAACAATATTTACATGTTTGCGAAAAGGCCCACAAAAGAAGACCAAATAAAAGGTCATGAGGACACAGACAGCATGAAAGTAAATGGTGACCATGGACACAAAGATGAGAAGCTACTTATGGCAACACTATATGCATGATGATGAATACATGCCATGAATGAAGAACACAAGCTTATGCAAAATAGGTATGAAGCATATAAGCATGAAGGACAATAAAAGGTGATCATGAACAATATAAGTCATACAGCGACAGCTAGATCATATAACCTTAATCTCATGAAAGGCACTCACATGTAGCACAAAGTCTGACAAACAAAGTCTAAACAAGGCTAATCATGGATGTAATAGAAAATCAGGGTCATATAACCTAGATACTACTCATGACAAAATAAAGTAAATGATATATAGCACGTGCCCATAGTTAATACAAATGCTCATACCAAATGAACAATATCATGGACAAGATAAAAACAAAAAATCACATGTTTGGGAAAGAGCTCATGAATTTAGGATATAATACATGAAGCACAAAGATGGTTGGGGAAAACATGCTATGGCACAAAATAAGACAGACAAAAACTAACAAGACCTAGCAAAGTACATATAATACACATGGGAGCAAGAGCAATCATAACATGTCATGGAAATGATGATCACAAATATAACCGACATGAGGGTATGAGATAGCTCACCATGGAAGTGAAAGTCCCCAATGCTGTTATCATGAAGCTCAACACTTGTGGAGCGAAACACGAGGCAAACAAAGTTGAAAGTGCATGCAGGTTAGCATGATGCTCATGATGGTCATGCAGGAAGATCCAATCCTCTAGAGACAAGCCGCAAAGGCCAACTCGGAATTCACATCGAGTGCCAACATTGAAAAGCGACAAAACAATCCTAGATGAGATTAGTAAGGATCAACATGACCAACATACTTACCTGCAACTCTTGCCGTGAGTGGGCACCTCGAGGAAAAACGAGGTCCACTACTTATGCACGGCGAAGATGATGCCTCAGGACAACTCATGGATTAAGAATCGAACTAAGAAAGGACAAGTCCACAAGATGACCCAAATCCACTCCACTAGGCAGTGATCATATCCTCAAGCTAGCCTCAAGCGACTCATGCCATGAAAAAGGCAAAAGGCACTTAAAAGCATTATTGCATAGACATGACACAAGGAATTGACACAAGAGGAAAGATGACTCAAGATCTTGGGATAGAGAGAAGATCTGGGAAACCAATCTCGAGCCACACGACGCCTCAGTACCAATCACGAAAGAAGATCGACTCGAGTGTCTCTCGACGCCAACTCTCACACGATCGAGAGCAACTCGTAGATAATCTAGGAGTCAAAGCGGGTTGGCACGCTGTGGTGCAAAAGCCGACCATCCCAAGAAGGTCGCTGGATCTCCTACCGAAAACACCTCACACCGCCGATATCTACCTCGATGGGAAAACGAGGAATATCAAGAGGACGGCGGAAAGATCGACTACGAACAGCTCCAGGACTAAAACTCAAGAACTAGCATGAAAACCAAGTCCTCGACGCCGCCCAAAAGCAGCGACTCTCTAACTGTCTAGAAGCGGTGTGTGCCTTAGGAGCACTCAAAGTTTGGGGATGACCTCAATACCCCTAAGAGCAAGAACACGCCACGCCGAGTGATCTTGGCGTGCTCAAGCGTAAATCTACTAGGTGACCATCCTTCTTACAGAAGGTGCATGTGTACTTCCTTGCTAGAGACATAGCAACAGAGTAACACCCTTCTGGTCAGAAGTCCTATGGACAACCCCAGCAGACCTAAACTTGGTGGCGCTCACTCTGGGAGCTACCACAATCTCACCACCCTTGGAGCCGCGACAATGGTAGGAGGATGCGCCCGGCGTGCTCAAGGATCAAATCCTAGACCTTGATTGAATCTACTAATCTTGGATTGGTCTAGAATAAGATTGAGCTTCTTCTTGCCTCCAACAAACTTCTCAAGAGTGCTCATAAGATACTGGCAATCTCGAAAGAAAGAGGCACAAGAAGAGCAGGGGGAAGAAGAAGAAGAAGAACCAGAAAGATGAGCTCTCTCAACACGTGCATTTTTCTCCTCAAAGACGGCCGCCTCAATCTTGAGGGCCTCACAAGAAACACAAGACGCATTTCTAATTCTATGGGCTTGGTCTTCTAATTTCTTCCTAAGCTCGACATGGATTTTATCCAAGTCCCCCTCAATCACAGAACATCGCAAGCAACTTTTTGTGACTTATCTAGTAAGTCCTTACCAAGTTTAGCACACTTGACATTTAAGGATTCATTGTCAAGTTTTAGTTGCCTCTGACCCTCACATGAGTGATGGTTCCTTAGAAGCATGCATTTCAAGTTCATCGTTTCTAGAAGAAAGCTTCCTAAGGTGATCGCCATGGCATCAATTTCGCAAGCAAATTAGGGCAATTAGCACAAGAAGGAGTAGAGTGAGCATGAAGAAAACTAGCATCTACAGAATGAGTATCAACAGATTTATTGCTAGCATTCTTCAACCTAAGACTATCTAGTTCAGACAACACACTATCATGCATAGTCCTTAGGTTCTCTAACTCCACAAGCAAAGAATCACACAAAGTACACCATCGGTGACTCGGGAGGAGAAGATCTAAGTGAAGCTAACTCCCGAGTCAAGGTACCTACTTCCTTTTCTAACTCAGAACACCTCGACCTAGCCTTAGCATGAAACTTGCCTAATTTACAGAAGGCAGCATTTAATTCGTCGTAGGTGGGTACCTCGTCCGAGTCGCTGTACAACTCGGAGTCGCTTACTTCAATGGCGCCTGCCATGAAGCACATGCCGGAGAAGTCATCTTTGCCCTTCACCTTCTCTTGCTGATCGTCCTCGCTTGCATCACTCCAGCCTCGTGTCGAGAACTCGATGTCGCCCGATCTGGCGAGGACCCGGTGAAAGAGCTTCTTATTCTTGGCAAAGTTGCGGTACTTCTTCTTCGCCGGCTCACGAGCTGGGGCCTTCTTGTTGCGGTTCTTGTCGGTGTGGTCGTTCTTGCCCGAACCGCCTTGTTCGTTTTTGCCCTTCTCCAGCTTGGGACAGTTTGCTCGAATGTGGTTGGGGCCACCACACTCGAAACAGGTGATCATCCCACCTCTCTTCCTCTCTCTCACTCTCTTGTATGCATATGAAAATTTACGAGCAAGAAGGGCAAGCTCATTTTCTGGAAATTTTTCCGATTGGTCATCGCTAGCTCGCAAAGGGCGAGAGAGAGAAACCAATAGAAGAATCAGAAAGAGAGGATCCAATGGGATCGGTGACCAAAGCCATCGACTGAGATTTCGTCTTCCGCGAGACGACGTCGATCTCATGAGTCTTGAGGCGAGAATAAAGCCCGTCAAGAGTCAAGGTCGACAGGTCGGTGGTGTCCTTGATGGTGGTCACCTTCATCTCCCAAACACGAAGATCGAGCGCGGTCAAGAAATGTCGAGCATTATCCGAGTCAGGGTATATGCAACCGACTGCTCGGAGGTTGCTCAAAATCTTCGTAAACCGACCAAAGCACTCGTCAAGACTCTCACCAGCGTGTTGTTCAAACTTGTTGAACTCACGCTTGAATTGGTCCTGTCGAACCGTCTTGATTTGGGTAGTGCCCTCATGGTAAGCATTGAGGGTCACCCAAATCTCATGAGCAGAACGAAGGTGAGAAATCCTATCGTACTCACTTCGACTAAGGCCCTGATGAGGATGTTCCTTGCCTTAGCATTTGCCTCAACATCAGCCATATTGCCGGCCGTGACGTTCTCATCGGCAGGAACCTCAAACGGGAGCTTCACCTTCTGCCATATCAGGAAACCCTGGGCAGTGATGTACGACTCCATCCGAGATTTCCAAAAAGGAAAATCAACTCCAGAGAAAATAGGAGGCTTGGTGGAATACTTGTCCATCGCCATGGCTCTTGAGACCGGTCAAGATCTAGAAAGAGCGAACCGCTCTCGATACCAATTGAAAGATCGAAAAGGCGACTAGAGGGGGTGAATAGGAGCCAAATAAAATTTTCGAATAAACTCTCCCTAAAATTCAAACCACCAAAAGACTAGAAAGAAACTGCACTGGTCGGGTATTTCTGGACGGATGAACAGTACCCCCGACCTACAGAGGTAGGATGAACAGTACTCCCGACCTGAAGTGGTTGGATGAACAATGACTCGGGTGAACAATGACTCGACTGATGAATAGCAGTACCCCGACCATGGAGGTCGAATGAACAGTACTTGGGTGAATAGTGTTCGGGTGAACAGTAAAACTAGCGCGATCTCAAAAACAGAAATCAATGTAGCTTTTGATCGGCTGATCCAAAAACAGTGAAAATTGGTGTGCACCTCTCAAAGGATGTCAGGAACCTATTTCAATCAACAATCGAAGGAATTAATACCAAGGTTCCGTCCTTTTTAGTTTAACAAATGCAACACCAAAAACAGAGTCACGAACACAGACTTCACCCCTAACTTGCTGGTGGGAGTTGATGGTCAGAAATCCTTAGATGACTCTCCACAAATCATAGCAAGTAAGTACACGAAGAAACAACCCTTCAAACAAATAGAAACACTATCTGAAAACTAGGCACAGAAATTGGTTTCTTGCAAAACTGAATAGAAGAGGTTGTAGATTGCCTAGATGATTGGAAAATGATCTATAGAAGATTCATCCAGCAATCTTTCATCCTTGGCAACAAGAACCAGAAGCCAATCAAGACTAAAGAACTGCAAGTCACACGTTTACGCACTTTAAGAACACACAGATTTACTAACTTGCAACAAGAATGCAAGGATTGCCTAGATGATTGAAAGCACCAAGTCCAGAGAAGAGTTCATCAATCATGAATTTCAACAAAGACTCAATAGCATGTCGAAGGAGATGAGGCAAATCCAAATTACGTAAAGTAAATTGCAAGTAAGTAAATGCGGAATTTAGATAACAGAATTCAAGTGCGTAATGTAAATACGTAAGAGAAATGAAACAAGAATATAAATGAAGAACATTTCATTTCGGAAGGGAGGTTTACAAAGCCTCACAACAAAGTGGGCAAAGCTCAAATGAGCAAAAAAACCTCGAACCTTCAAAGAGGGAGGCTGCCCCTACCCTCTATTTATAGTGACTGGATCAATTCCCACCTTTGGATGTCCCGCTTCAATCCTAAGCTAACATCCAAGAGCCAGGATTTGATCCTTACACATCACTCTCAACAACTCTCAACTACTCACGAGACTTTCCTCACCGCCACCCCCAAGGAGACACCCCTCTCCTGTCTATTCATAGCAGCTTGGAACACCTACCACCCTTGGATGAGCCTCTAAACCCTAGAGCACTCCATCAAGGGTGAGATTTTACCCTCACAAAGCTATGCATGGGCTCACCCAAACCCAACAACACAACGGGTTTTGCACGCTAACTCACACTAACTTGACCCGCTTCTCTATCTTCCCGACCGTGATCCAACGGTCCTCCTAGATCGAGCAGCTCCAAGTTAGCATCTCATCCATTCCTTTGTCTTCTCGGCTTGCGCCTACTCCACCTCGGTCATCTTTGGCGACACCTTGATCATCCGGACCTCAGCTCTCCCAGCCTAGTCCTGATCCCCTTCGCCTCACCATGACCTAGCTCCAAAGTCCTGCAACCATCATAGACAAGGAAACCACATCACATAGCAATGTTCAACAACACATATCCATCTCAACAAAAGATATACACTATGTCGACCAAGAAAACCCCGACCACACGTGGTCCGACCATCGGTCTCCATCCCGACCAACCATGGTCGACCATCGGTCTCCATCCCGACCACTCAAGGTCGGACGACCCAACCACTCGGGGTCGGACGACTGGTCTCCGACCACCACACCCCTGACCTCTCTGGGTCGGACAACTGGTCTCCGACCAACCAAAGACCGACCACTCGGGTCGGACAATCGGTCTCCGACCACCACACCAGCCTCTGGGTCGGACAACCGTCTCCGACCAACCAAAGACCGACCACTGGGGTCGGACAACCGGTCTCCGACCACCACACCCTGCACCTCTGGGGTCGAACAACCGTCTCCGACCAACCAAAGACTGACCACTGGGGAGTCGGACGACCGTCTCCGACCACCAAAGCCCGACCTCTCAGTCGGACGACCCACCACTGGGGTCGGACGACTGGTCTCCGACCAGCCAAAGCCCAGACCTCTCAGGTCGGACGACCCAACCACTCGGGGTCGGACGACTGGTCTCCAACCAGCCAAAGCCCCGACTACTCAGGTCGGACGACCCGACATCTCGGGGTCGGACGACCGACCACTCAGGCCGGACGACCGGTCTCCAACCACCAAAGCCCCGACCACTTAGGTCGGACGACCCGACACTTTCGGTCGGACGACCGGTCTCCAACCAAGAACTCAAATTGCTCTAGCTCGAAAAACAATCCAAATCAAACTCAAACTTGAGCACACCTTGCTCAAATAAAGTCAAATACTCATCACAAACATGGATGGACCTCCACATGGTCCTTCACATTCAAATACCAAAAGCCGAGGTGCCACTTCACGCTTGACCTCTCAGCATCCTCTCCATTCTATAAAAAAGGAGTTCTCTCCTAACTTGCGTCGCGCCCCTCCGCCTCTTCTCGCCCACGTCATGCCCCTCGGCCCCCTCGGCTCTTGTGGCGCACCCCTAGCTCAGCCTCTCCCGCGTCACCCCTCGCGGCCTCCCTGGCTCCACAGTGCTTGTGTCGCCCCTCCGCTTCTCTAGCTCCGTTACGGCAAGATTGCTGCCGATGTATGCTCAATGATACTATGGGTCTATTGATGAACTAAAAAAAATTAAAGTAGCGAATATGGCCTTGAACTATTGAGTTGCTTCCTGTTATTGCTAGAAAGTATTTCTTTTATTTCACTGTCTTTGAGCTTGATCATCATATTCAGTATATAGTTTGATACTCGTTTGATTATTGCTGAATATACTGACTATGATTGCTTAGCTTGCTCTGTTCATAGCCTCTATTTAGTCAGTTGTTGATTATACCTACTTGGCCAAACTGTTCATAATCTGATTTTAATTATTTCAATAGTGAAATTGACTTTAAATACTTTATACCCGCTTGACCGAACTGTGCATAATTTAGGAAGGTAAGAGTTCAAGACCTTTATGCTTACTTAATTATCTAGTTCAATTTTGATTATTTGACCCTAGTGTAGTGGAGGTAAGAGATTAGTCTCTAGCATCTCTACACCTTGTGGTGAGGTTGAAGGTCTAATTTTTAGTAGTTCGACACCTGAGAGCACTCTATCATACAATTATTCATCATATATTTATTTTTATTCTAGTGACTACAAATTGCACACATATATAAAATGAACCCTACAAACAAGATAAACGACATGAAAAAGTTGTTGGATGCTAAACAAAAACTTGAGGTGGAGATAGAACAATTGAAGAGAAAGTCTGAGTTAACAGAAAAGATGTATGAAATGAAACAAAAACTGAAAGACATTGTTGACAAATCGTAATATATTAATTCTCTTAACCATGTACTCATTAGTAAGGAGCACAGGGCGAATATAGAGTTGGAAGAAACCAAAGCTGAGCTTATAGAGTAAATATAAAGGTTTCTAGTATTTAATTTGATGTGGCAACTGATAATATACTAAGACAGCCTACTTTCACAACAAAATGATCGCTTTTGTAGGGATTAAGAGATATAAATGGAACTCAATTAGTTATTGGTGTCAAACACATGGGCACTATGTCAGAGTTGTGGAACTACAAGGAGAATCGAAAAGCCTCTGTTGCGGAAGCTGTGGCACATATGATGGTAGACATGGAAAAGCCCTAATGTCTCTCCTTGTTTTGATCTATTAAATAATGTTGTTTCTCAATGTATTGTCATCTGAAATTATTTTAACTGGTTTATTGTATCCTTGTAACTTTACAGAAAATACTTCAGACAAAAGTTGGCTATAAAAACAACTGCTCTTGTGCCAAGAAATATGTGCCTTATAGCAGTGGACAATCTCTGTGGTATTCTAGATGCAATTGCTTGGGGGCAAAGAGCCTTCTACTGGGACGTCAGGGCTACTTGAGGTGAGTTACGTTAGAAGTTTGTGTACTGATTTCTGTATTAAGTATGTATCCTGAGGAGAGTTACGTTAGAGAATTGTGCTACTGATATCTGCATTGACTATGTATCCATAAATTAACACTGTCAACAATTTTGTTAATGTGAATATAGTGTGAATTTGTTAATATGTGAGTATACTGTGAATGTGAATATACTATGAATTTGTCAATTGTGCATATACTGTCAATCTGTGAATATATTGTGAATTTATCTGACGAATACTAATAAAAAGGATACCCCAACAGCCCGAAGCGACGAGCCAGCGGCCTCAAGCATATCTCCACTTCAACAGTCGCGCCGCCGCCGCCACGACCGAATCGATCGCGAGATCGCGCAAGGCATCCGCTCCCGACCGCCAGGGAAGCGAATCCGACCAGACAGCGCCCCGACCCCTCTCGGCGGGCGGATCTCCGACTCAACCAAACCAAGGTGACGAACGCCGAGTGCCGCGTGTCGTCCTCATCGCCTACCGCCACGCACTTCCGAATAAGGTCAATCGAGCGACTATACAAGGGCAAGTGGCTCCTTCCCAAGAAGATCCGTGATCGCAGAAGACAAAGCTTCCACCCCATCAACCGACCACGTCTAAAGACGAGCGCACGCTCCCTCCCGAGGCAGCACCAACGTCACGCACCTCGACGTCAGCATTCGCAAGGGTCACAGAGGGCAAGTACGCTATTTCCCGGGGAATACCTAACCTCCCTGACCACCAAGGCTACCAACCCAGCATGGGCAAGACGGGTGGCGACCAGTCCACAGGACGAAGGACCGGAGCTCCTAGCATAGGTCACCTCGCTCTTCCTCCTAACTCTCGATGTAACCTGCCCCTTCCTTCTGTATAAAAGGAGGCAGGGCTATACGATTCAAGGAGGCGAGAACGAGAGAGGGAGAGAGCGCTATCAAACCCATCTCGCTAAGCCATTGGCATTCTCGCTTGTAAAACTTTGTGCAGTCATCTGTACCAAGAGTAATACAACACCACCACACGAACTAGAGTAGGGACCTTCAGCCCGAACCAGTATACATCTTGGACTCACGAGTCTAACCATTCAGGGAGTGGAACGCGCGACCCCCTAGACTTACAAATTTACTTGCCGGCGCTCTCGAAAACGCCGACATTATCAATCTGTGAGTATACTGTGAATGTGAATATACTGTGAATCTGTGAATTCCTGGTGTTGTTCTAAGAAAATAGCCTAGGATTTATCTCAATTGGTTCCACATTCAGAATCGATAGTGACGTGTAATCTCTATCAGTTTCGAGCGTGGAACTGATAGAGATAATACACGAATCTCTATCGGTTCAATGCTAATAACCGATAGAGATCAGGAGGACGTCTCTATCGGTTCTGAGCGTGGAACCGATAGGATTCATGTATTATCTCTATCGGTTTCACGCTTGAAACCGATAGAGATAATTTGTTTTCTCGGTTTGTTTCGAGCTCCGAACCGACTCAGATGATGCTATATCTCTATCGGGCCAAAACCGACTGTGATAGCCGCTCCTTATCACTGTCTAAGGACTTTGTATCACCACCAAAACTGACCCAGGTAACAAAAAAGAACTAATCCAGATGACCATTTCTATAGTAGTGATAGACTTTCACTTTGTGTGTGAAAGGGTTGCTCAAAGGATGCTTGAGACCAAGCTCATAACTTCAGGGGATAGGCGGCCGATATATTTACAAAGCCTCTTTGCAATCGATAATTCGCTAATTTAAAATTCAATATGAATCTTACATAGCAAGTTTGGATTTCGAGAGACCGTTGAAATTAGCATATAGTGTAAAAGGAAGGATTGTATATCTTTTCATACCTATTGTTGACAGAATCAGCTGTAGATTGAAAGAAATTATCTTTGTTGTACTGAGACTTGTAGTACTATTTGTTATGCTTCTGTAGACAATACGGTAGGAAAAACACAATATAAAAAGAACCACTGGAACCCGGTTTTAGGTGTGGGCGACAATCTTTCTTCCTCCTTTCTTTGTTCTAAGTTTCTTTTATATACATCATCACATACTCACACTCACTTCAGCAAAAGCATTCATATTTTGCATTTTGCAATGAGAAATGATATCCATTTTGGTACCAAAAAGGAGCAAATTCAACAAGAAAGCACCCACCATTTGCACGTTAAAGATCGAGAGTAGCAGTGATGCAGTATAGTACCGGCCTACCGGGCATATATATTCAACACGGTTGGTGCTTAGAACCCGGTACGGATGGTGGGAGCTACAAGCTACTAAACTACTAACCCTACTTTTTCGTGATATATGTATCGAGCCAGCTTGATTTGATCTCTTTTAGATCCAGTTTTTATGTACGCTACCCAGTACCCACCCATCAGACCACACAAAACATGATTAAAAACTCATTTATTAATCTTCAGGGCCATCGGTCACCAGGTGCTCAGCTCAGGACACTTGCTAGCTACTAGTTGCTTTTCGTCACCCTGAAGCATCCGTATTTTTTTGTTGTGTATTGCGGCAGGTATACGATCATTTCAGCAGCCGGGACCAATTAAAGAGCTAGAGACGTACGGGCACAATACACTAATAATACAGCCGAGACGTATACCTGCATGTGCGTGTACTCCAACGCTTGCACTGTTTTCACCTGCTCGGCTGCTCTCGGCGTACTTAACTGGTTTGCTCAGCGATTGATTAGGACATGCTAATCTCGTCACAAAACAGAGCCTTAACCTCATGATGGCCTGTGAAAAGCACCGGTAGATGGATCTGAATCTGAATCTGATGGAGAACAGCAGCATCGATCGGCAGTACTGCGGCGTTGATCGTATCCGTATCCCCACCGAGCTCGACCGATCACCTAGTCTCTCGTAAAGTGAGTTAAGAGAGGGATCGATCGATCTCAAAAACAAAACTGATTGCATCCCAAAGAAAACGAGAGCATGTATTTGTTCCCGCTATGCATTCCTTTCTCATGGACGGTTTGGAAAGCATGAATCCTATATAATTTTACAAGATTTTTCATAGGAAATAGATCAATTCGTTCAGTACTTCGAAAAAATCCCCATGATTCAAATGAGGCGTCGCTGCAGTGCGAACTGCTTAATCCTTGATGCAACTTGCACGGCAACGCCATGTATGCATGCCTCCACTGTCAAAGGAGGATGGTGCTAATATCTTACTACAAATCCGCTGACGACTAGCCAGTGAGCGACACTATCTAGTAATTAGGAGCCCGGAAAAGGCGGCAGGACGGAACACAGGGAGCTTAACCTAGCGGCGTCTCCTGTCAGGATGCGGCACAGCTTTCGCACCAAGGGAAACCAAGATCCTGCCGTGCTTTTGTTTCCATGCGATTAACAAAATTCGGCGGGGACGGGGGGAGGAAATGGGATTAGCATGTATGGTGGCGATCAGCGCAACGCCCGACAAGCCGGGAAAAATAAACTCGCGGGCCACGTACTCGCTGCCCCCGGCGACGAACCGTGTGGCTGATTTCGAGATTATCTTACGCGTGCGCGCGCGCTAAATGAGGCGTCGTTGCCTGCTTGCCTTGCCCCCGTTCAGCGGGATATGTACAATGCAGGGGAAAACGCCTTAGTTTATGTAGGAGTAGTATTTGCCTAAGACGGCCATGGTGGTTGGCACAGAGAGTTAGAAACTCATCTACGCAGCTGTCGTGTGTGCGTGTTTTTTTTCTTTCATATTAAGCATATGAGATACTTCTTCCGTTCGTGAATAGATGACATTTTAGATTCTTACACTTTTACCGAGACACATCTGTAAAAGACCGTATTACCCCTCTTTATTATATTTTTAGACGGTGTGTCTTACTCTAGTGCATAATAGTAAATGACAATAAAAATAGCTAAAAGAAAGGGGTATAAAAAAATGATAAAAATTTATCTTAGAATTGTATAATGATACGTATCTAGAAAGAAAACTTGAAAGCCAGACGTGTATTCGGAAAAGCATGGTTTTGATCAACGTTTTTGCAGCTTTGTGTTTGTCCACGGCGCGAAGGACTGCACGCGTACGTATGTACCTCAGGACTGGAGTCAGGACCACCTTTACCCTCTGATCGCTAAGCACTAAGCAGCCATCAATCCTCTCACACCGTTTAAACATAGGATCGAGGACTCGGTTTTTACGATCAGATACTAGTTCCCCCCTTGGTAAAGTTTACGCCTGACAGTTGCTCTAAAAAGACATGAAGTCAATACTCCGAAACTCGGCTATATGATTTCTAATATCCAACTAACTCTTGTATCCCAGGTATTGCAGCATTCAGGTCATGTTTGGAATACAGAAATACTCTTCGTCTTATAATCATGTGGGAATTGGATTATTTCCTGTAAAACTTCTACGTTTCAATCGGACTATCAGCCATAAGGACAGGCACCCTCGCTGGCCTTAGTACTACTGACTTTGCACCAAGATTCCATTTCTTTTGGCATCCCTTCTCAGACGTCTTCTTCCTTCCTAGCTCTTATAGACAGGTTCATGGCGGCAACCCTTCAGCCTTTTGTTTGCCCAAATAGTTGAAGTTGTTGCAAGCAAGACGGGCCAGACGGCATCCTACTTACATATGTATCGCACTATCACACACGGAGACTGCAAGCTGTACAACATGGTCAGTTGATCCACTGATCCAGGTAGGCAGGCATCCATACAGCATGTCTGAACTCTGAACTACGTTGTTGCGGAAGGACAAGCCATCCAGCCGGGTTTAGCTTACGTGACACACCATGGGACAGGGATTGCATTGCATTGCACCTCAAGATTTGACGACCATTGCTCCAAAAGCAGGGCATGACTAGCTTAGATTTTACAAGATCAGCGTGAATCGTCTTTTGGCGCATCATTTTAATATTGTCTTCGTTCTGTTCTGCACAGATTAGCTGACGGATCATTGCGGAAGGCGCTGTGCCGGACGAGTGCTGAACTACTACTGCTCGGTGCCTTGCAGGTGATGGAAATAAAACGATTAGACAACAGCTCCCGGACAAAAATGCTTTTGCAACGGATAATTAAAGGCTGACGAGAAAGAAGGCAGCGACGAAGGGAAAACAAGCAAGTCATTCCTATCTAATCCTACGTGCTGGTCCATCCCCGGCCAACGCTCCCTGCACCTCTTCCTATACCCTGAAATTTTAAAGACTGTCACGTCGACAAAGTCACAAGTGAAAAATAGCCTATTTCTTCAGGTAAAAACGCAATCTGCAACGTAATGGCGTCCATAATTCAGGCAACTCCAAGAAAGGAAATTGATTCTCTCTGATACTCTGAGCCGTGCCTTCCCATATCGGCCATGCGAGGTGGGGGCCCACACCGCAGAGAGAGGGCGCGAGGACAAAAGGCACCTCACGTCCCCCCTCTCCTTCTCCTCCTCTTCCTCCCCCACTCAATTACCCGCGCTTTCTGCTCTCCAACTCTGCTCTCCTCTGCTCATCGCCGTCTCTTCCCCTGCCTGCACGGCTGCACCTCTGTCTCTGGCCCTGCTCCTCCTCGTACAGAGCAAGCTACGCGAAATACAGCAGCAAGCCATCAAAACGCAGCACAAACATAGCATACACGAGCCTTCTTATTCTTGCTCTTCTTCTGCCTCTAATTGCGCGCGCGCGCGCACACACACATATACATTGCCCCGTACCTAGCGTGATCACTGAGCAGCAGAGGGAGGCCGGCCATGGGGAGGCACAAGTTCCGGCTGTCCGACATGATCCCGAACGTGTGGTTCTTCAAGCTCCGGGACATGCGCGCCGCCCGGGGCGGCGGCGTGGGCCCCGCAAGCCCCGCTGGGGTGGTCACGCAGTCGTCCATGGCCATGTCGCCGGCGGGCAGGGCCTGCCGGATGCCGAGCACGCCGAGGCACGGCGCCTGGCTCCCGCACAGGGCGTCCTACTACTACACGCCGCGGGCGGGCGACCTCGTGGGGTCACCGCTCCACCCCAAGGCCTCGGACACGCACTTCCCGCCGCTGACGCTGTCCCCGCAGAGGCAGTCAAAGAGGCGGCACAGGAGACGGTCCGTCAAGCTGGCGCCGTCGGTCAGCGGCAGCAGTGTGGTGTCGTCGCCGGAGTCCACCGGCTGCCGCTGCGGGAGCAAGCCCGAGCTCATGGTGGTAGAGGCGCCCGACACTCCGCCTTGCCGCCGCGACAAGTTCGCCGGTTACATTGACGACGATAACTCAGGTGAAGTGCTCAAAAAACCTACGGTTACCATCCCCGCGGACGACGAGCTTGACGGCAAGGTGATCACCTCCGCCACGGACATCATCATCGACCTGCGGACCAAGAAGAAACCCGACAAGGTGCTGCTCCCGCCGATTGTGACCAAGCCGGCGAGGAGAGAACATGACGGTTGCGAGCTGGAGGACATGCACATCGACGTCCTCACGCACGCGACCCAAACAACCGCTCCTGTCTGCGAACCGAGCAAGGTCAAACCGAGGCGGTCCGTGTCATCGGCGCGCCGGCTCAAGACGCGCGCGAACACACCCCGTGTAGTATCGTCCAAGAAATCCAAGCCACTGGCGACCGCCCGCTCACCGGCGACGAAGCCGCCTCTGGCAGAGAGCTTCGCGGTGGTGAAGTCGTCGAGCGACCCGAGGAGGGACTTCCGGGAGTCGATGGAGGAGATGATCGCCGAGAACGGCATCCGCACCGCCGCCGACCTCGAGGACCTCCTTGCGTGCTACCTGTCCCTCAACGCCGCCGAGTACCACGACCTCATTGTCGAGGTGTTCGAGCAAATCTGGGCCAGCCTCGCGGACATCAAGCTGTAGCAGAGCTCATGCAAATGCAATGCACTCTTGCATGGCCGTGAATCCAACGAGTCCCATCGTGGCAAGAGTTGTCTTCTTGAAAATCTTAATTAGCTCTTGTTAATGATCCAAAATTGGGTATGAATACGATAAATATTCTCTAAGTCTTTGAAGCCATGCTGCTCTTTCCTCTTTACCTTGTTGGTAGTGTAGTACTTGCTCTAGCCTTAACACCTGTGAGAAGGTATGGGTTTGGAAGTAAACAGTATAACCGATAAGGCATGGGTGTAGAACAGTAGAAGTAAATTGGAAATCGACCGTGGTAAAGACTGTTGTTGAGAATATTAATGACAAGTCTAAGCCTGAACAGTAAAAATTCTCCAAGCTGTTAGATTATGTTGGTACTGGGTTGCGTCCTACGGCATGCAGGGAGCAGCAATGACCAGTGACTACTGTTTACCTGTACGTTGTAGACCCGTTTTATTAGTTTAGTTGAAGACCTGTAGATGATGTGTCAAGTTTGTTGAGTATCCGAGGCTGATGTGCTAAATGAATCAATACCATATTTGACGAGCAACTAATTTCGAGTCTTTGCCTGTTGTTTCTTGAATGCGTAGTACCTTCCTCTCCGTAACTTCACATCGTACTGTATACAACAGTAGTACTGATACAATAAATGGGATTATTCACTGTATATTGTGCAGTATTCTGTATTGCTTGCTCAATCCTGTTGTCATACTTTAAGCATCTATTATTATATATTAAAAGCTCATAAGAGTCGCTAAGAAAAAAAAAGAAAAAGACTAGAAATTTTCACAAAAAAGCAAAATATCTAACCTTTAATCTTATCGGCCTTATTTAAAATTGCCATTGGATCTTTGAGAAATAGACTAGAAAATAAAGCCCATGAGAATTAGACTAGAAATTCCTACAAAAAAAGCAAAATATCTAGCCCTTAATCTGGTGGGCTTTATTTACAACTGTCATTAGATCTTTGAGAAATAGACTAGAAATTCTCACAAAAAACAAAATATCTAGCCTTTAATCTGGTGGACCCTAATTAAAAATGCATCATATTGACCATTAGATGCTATTGAGTAGATATATATATTACTTTGTAGTATAAAATCAAAATAAAAGACAAAACTTACATAGTAGGGGCGGATTGATACATCTGGATCGCATGCGTGATTAAGCCTAATTATAATTTTGATTAGTAAATCATAACCAACAAACCAGCACATGAACTCTAACATTACATTGGGTGCACCTTGGCCTTATACAGACAATACACACCGATGTGACTCAATGCATGCAATTAAAGAAAATACAAATGACCTCATGTTGGTTTAGCCATAACATAAAAGTCACGCAGCCCCAAAACTAATTTGTATTTGATTTAGTTTTTCTAAGAACTCCCTAAAAGTAGATCGGTTTTGTCGAGAAACAAATAAATCAAGACATTTACTGTATACAGACTTATCCCCTGGACGCCATGGTGTCTGCTGGTGCTTCCCGTCCAAGTGCTCCCGAGGAAAGAAAAGAACGGGAAAATAATAACATTGCACGAGCTCGATCGCCCTTCGAATCCTTTTACTTGCGTAGCCAGAAAAAAAACAGAAATCGCTGCTTCTTTCTTGACGTGGAAGAGTGCGCCTCCTGATCTCCCAATCTAACTACCACAAAATCAGGATTTCTTATATTTGTTCTTTTTTATCTCTTGGTTCGTCTATGATAGATTCAACACCAAGTATGGCACCGACCTGATCAAAGGAAATAAATTGATGTGGTAATAGTGTTCTGGGCTTCATTAGAAGGCATTATGCCCATCCTATACTGGGTCACGAGGTCAAGACCGGTCCTACGACGTTTCAATAGCATATCATATAGAGTTGTTAAGAAAAAGAAAATGCTAGCAGTTCTCATAAAAAAGCAAAACATATAACCCTTAATTTAGTGAACCTTAACTAAGTTGAACTATAATAGCCATTAGATTTGATGTTACTATTTCAAAAAATGTCTAACCGTCTATCTAGCTGATCCGAATTATAACGGCTTAGATTAAAAGAAAGAGTCTGTGTGAAGTACAACAAAAAATCGGAATAAAAAGTAAAAATAAATTAGACATTTGATTTTCATATGAACTATAAATTAAAACACGTACATTACTAAAATTCAGAATAAAAGTTAGGTAAAAATTAGCAATTGTATTTGTATTATCAATTGTAATCCAAAACTAATATTCAAAACTAAATAAAAATAAAATCAATAGTTTAGATTAAAAGAAAGAGCCCATACTAAGAACAATAAAATAACAGAAATTCAGAATAATAAATAAATAGAAATCAACCATTTAACTTTCATATGAAGTCCAAATTAAACATGTATATTGCTAAAATACAGAATATAAATTATATAAAAAAATAGTAGTTGGATTTGTATACGATTTCTACACTAAAACCGATATGCAAAATTAAATAAAAATTAACATAAATCCGGAATAAAAAACAAAATGAAATTAGTCATTTGATTTTCATACAAATTCTAAATCAAAACTTGAAATTCGAAATTAAATATAAATAACATAAGAATAAAAAAAAGGAAATTAGGGATTATTTTTTAATTCCATACTAAGTGAAAAATATAATTTTTCATTTTATTCAGAATTAAAATTTTAGAAATATGCTAATTTAAGGGGGAAAATAAAATAAGGTAAGTAATTTGATTTATATATATATATATATACATATATATATATTATTAACTATTATGTAATAAAAGTCAATTACACTTTTTTATAGTCGCTAAAATAATATAGAATATACTAAAAATTCTCAAAAAAAAACTCTAACTCTTTATTTGGTGGATCTCCATAGAACGAAGAGATTAAGAGGGTGATACATTGACAATTGTTCACTCAGTTATACCGGTATAAGCAATATGATGTGCAATAAAAGAAGTACCGAAAGAAAGAGACTAACATTGTAATAATGAAATTAAGAGATGATGATATAAATAGAAAATATTATGTTATGCTATGTTTACTATTTTTCTATGCAAGTATTTGTAGAAGAAAGTTTCGGTCACGTGTGATAAGTACTGAGAAACAGAGTAAATATATTCTCTCCTATAATATACAATATCAAAATATCACAAATTGTGTTTTGTATTGATCTATTTTTGAAAAAAATCGCATATATATTATCAAGTCATTTAAATATACTTTAAAAATGATGCACGCGCAAATGCGCGGGCCATCTTGCTAGTTTGGTAAAAACTAGTTGTTTCGGGCGGAAGATAACGATGAGATAGGTAGGGATTTTAATAGGGAGAGAAAATATTTTACTGAAAACTTTAAAAAACAAAAAAACTGGTTTTCTAAAATAAAAATATTTCTCGAAAAAGTTTTTTTTGAAAAATCACTGTTGCAGGATATTTACTGTGCATAGGCACAGTAGAATTGAGAGACGGGTGGCTGGACACCGAATGAGCCTCCGTACCTCTCCAAAAACTAAGTTTATAAGGATAAGGATATACCACTTGATACTGTGCGATTTTAAAGTGCTATTTTTTTCGAATTCTTAAACGCAAGCGCAATGGGAAAAGTTTGCTTCTTAAGCACTGCACAAGTCAACATGTATGAAGTAAACGTTTTACAGCTCTTTATTTCATTTTTTTTCTTGAAATTTTAGTATCCATGAAGTAGTTCTGTACTGATACAGTTGTGAATTCCTGGTACTTTTTTCTCTTCTGTTTATCACTTTTTAAGCTCTGCGTAATTTTTTTTATAAATTTAGTCTTTTTCTAAATATAATTATAAAAATAGCTTATCCCCAATCGTGAAACGCTAAAAGGTAACACATATCATCTTGCACTCTCTCCTACCGTGGAAGACGCTACCGCTCTCCCCTGTTGTGGTAGCTTGGGTGTTTTGCCTCGTGCTCTAGGAGAGCGATAGCTACTTCTGTGGTAGGGGAGCATAGTAGGTGATATATATCATCTTTCAACTTTTACAAGGGTGGAGATAGAGCTATTTTGATAATTACATTCGACTTTTCATCAAAGTTTTTTTTAGAAAAAGTTAGACACTGGCCAACAAAAAATGACCATTTCTTCTCTCTTAGGTTGGTACGGCACAGTTCCTCCTTCGATAACCCTTTTGGTGCAGGCTATTTGTTTTGTTCTTGTTCTTGAATGCTTTTTACACCATGGGATCTTGTTGAGCCTCGCGTCTGTGGGCAGTGTAACTAGCTAGGGGACAGCAGCAATAACAGTTGCAGACAAAAAGCCTAACAAGTGAAACACTGAGCAATCCTACCGCTCCTATATTTCTACTCATACATGAGGAACTGTCAATGGTATTGTAGCCTGGAGGATTCATTCCCCAGCAATGAGAAGCGCGTGAAAGAACTCACTTCTAAAAAGTACAGTAGATCATGCTTTGGACTTACTTAGTAAACTAATTACCAGCACCGACCGCCCATTTTGTCACCTAAACCGCACTGTACGTTTCGGCTCTAATACCGGCCATTCCGGTCAATTACGCCCGTTCCGAGTGAAATCGAGCTTTCCGTCGATTACGGAACCGGTGGGTGGAAGACGATGAAGCAACGAGCCAGCGACGCTTCATGGTGGCAGATCGTGGAGGTAGGCACAGCAGGTGGTGGAGGATTGGCGACGGCGAGGAGATTGACGCGAACTCGGGCAAGGAGAACGATTTTGGGGAAGAAAACTTGCATCAAAATCCATGAGTGGACTGTAGTCTGTGAGGGCCAAGTAGATATTGCGGTACTGTAGGCTCCAAGGTGCAATAGACCAGCGGGGGTGGAGCAGATGGAGTGGGATTCTGCGGCAGCGGCCTCGCCGTCGGCTGCTTGGCGCTGCTAATTTTTTGGCCTTGTGAAAGAGAGAGAAAAACAGAAAGAGGGTAGAGAGGTTGAAGATGACCTTCGATGTGTGCTCTGGGTGCTCGGCTGGGTGTTGGCAATTCAAGTTTAGTTCGACGGATTTTTTTTTGTTTTTTTAAATGGATTATTAGAAGCTGCAAGTGAATCTGCAGATTTTTTTTAGAAAAATGTGGAGGGACTTAAACGTAATTTTGTCCTTTTTTTTTTGCGTAATTTCGATATTTTTTAAAATGGGTCGTTAGGACCTGTCGACGAATCTATGAACTGCTATAAACCGTCGGCAAATCTGTGTTTTTTTTAGAAAACCATGGAGGGATCTAAACATAATTTCATTTTTCTTTGGGTCCAATCTGCTAAAAATCGATTTCGTGGAACCTAAATATAATTTCGTTTTTTCTTAGATCCATCCTGTTAAAAACCGTCGGGAGGATCTGAACGTAAACCACATAGAGACCTAAACGTAATATCATTTTTTTCGGATCCATTCTGTTAGAAGCCGATTGAAGGACCTAATCGCGATTTTGGATTTTTCGGAGAACCTTTTTGTGAGGGAGGCGACGTGGCACAGCCGGGAGGGCGCCAATTCCTCCCGCTATATATAAAAGTATGGGAGTGTCTAGCTATCATCCGGATATTTTGTTTCTTACAAACATCTAAATTTTAGACCTTTGGATCAAAGTATCAAACCATCCATGAAAACACAACCCCACCTCCCTTCACGTCTTACGGATCTCACCGCAGATCCAATAAAATTTGGATGTTTTTTTGCTAAGAAAATATCCAGGTAATATTTATCAAAACCCTAAAAGTATACATGTGTTGATTTATTTTGGAATTCTATTAATATATTTGTAAATATACATTATTATATATAACTTGGAATGACACGCTAATATAGGCTGGTATCGAAACATTCTATTATAAGAACAAAACCGAAATAGGCTTGGGAATGAAATTGATAACTTTGCTTGCTGTAAGGCCCCTATTTTTTATAATAATTACTAATAATGGGTACCATATGCATACAGTACTAGTTCCATGATCAGTGGCTAGTACGCACATTTAAAGATCGATATCACAACCATACATGAGTTTTATTACACAGCGGAAGCAGGATTACATAGTATGTTTACAATACCAAAAGTAAAAGACTGCAGTGAAGACAACATCTTGTAGTATGCCTCTTAATCCATTGTCCCCACAGGCAACTGACAAGGTAAAACCCTAGAAAAATTCATTGTTAAATTCCCCGAATCCTGCATCAACGTATGAGTCATCGGGACAGTCTGATTCTTCACATAAAAATATCAACATAGGCAAGTTGAGTACTTACGTACTCGCAAGACTTTTACAAATCCTATAATACATGCAGGTCATTCCAATAGAAAGGCTATTATGGTTAATTTTGTATAAAGCCAACTTGAAATGTAAATACAGAATAATAGATTGCCAACGAAATTTTTAAGAAAAAGCAATTTCATATGTAGAATAATAGTATGTATATACGAATAAGTGAAATCACGAACCTGGGTATCATGACCACATCGACGAACCAATTTCTACCAACACCAGGTAGAATCCAGAGTTTTATGAAAATAAAAACAGCTAACTATGTGATGACTTTACCAAGTACCCATAACCGCGGGCGCGGCTAATCGATTAGATTTACACTCTGCAGAGGTATACAATTTTACCCACAAGACATGACTAACTCTTCGTGCAATCGATATTAGCACACTTTCTTGGGTGTGCCGCAGAGAGTCATGATATAACCGTTACATTACTTAACTCTGACTTTGCACCAGCACAGTGACGATAAACCCATTCTATGGTGGATGGACTCAGAGCATAGAAATGATGGAACTTTCCATAGCATGGCGTACACCGTTATATTGGTAAACGTTTGTTCCATGATCACTTCGGTGTGGACGTCCCTTTGAGCAATCCATTAAGAAACATCTCGTACTACTACTGCCTTCCAAGTGCAAAGCCAGTTTTAAGTAACTTACTAAGTTAAAGCTGTCTCATACCAGCACTTGTGGTTGTATGGTAATTCTTGGCCTGAAAACAACCCATAGTTCGGTCCTTAATCTGACACGGGCAATAATCTCCCCCTACAATATGTGCAAAGACATGCACTTTCGGCTATTGCCAATAATTGCTAGCATCTAAACCATAGTTTTACTTTCATTTTCATCCAAAATACCAATCATAAAGAAAGGTCATACCCATTAAATGTCACATCCAACATTTTTAATCATGTCAAAGTTTTGTATTTCTTTAAGCATGGCTAAGCATGACACTAAGTGGAGTAACCCAAATTAACATCAAGTATTGTCTATGTTATTCTAGGGTTATCAAGGTTCACAAATCCATACTTATAAAGGAAGTTCTATAAAACTACAGGTACAACTACCAATACCCATAATATAGCAGACTTTAATAAAAGTAACGTATGCAGTAAAATATTTAATGAAAACATTTATAAAACTGGGATTAATATGATCAAAGGAGGTGCTTGCCTTGGTGATTATCCTCGACGTCAAACTCCTGATCGTCGACTATATCAGATTCGTCGGGTTCTACACGTCGTTCGGCAATACATAGCAAATAACAAATTTTAATAGGGCAAAAGAAATCAGATGGAAGAATCCAATAAAAACAATCACATACGATGGGTATGGTTTCAATGGTATGTTATTTATGACTTTAGGTATTCACGTTAGTTGATTACACATTCTTTATATATGTATGCATTCTTTACCAACTTGGCTTAAGGAATTAATGATTCTTGTTTCAGGAGCTACCATTCTTCTTTATTCTATCATCATAAAAGGCTAAAAATGAATCTTCTATTAATTTACTTAAGAAGCTAAAATTTTAACACATTACTTATTACACAATTAATAACTTGAATATTTCTCACAATAAACCCTATGTATTTTTACATATTCAGGTTCCTGAGGGTACAAAGAGTCTAACAAAATTTGTTTCAAACAAATTGGAGCTTATTTGCAAAAATTCTATGAATGGCATATTCTAGTCCTTTTTTTAATTTAAATTAAAATTTTAACCCGAGATCATTTTCAAAATATTTTTGAATATTCTGAATCTACATGATTTATCATGAATTTATAAATTTATTTCATCAAATTTGGATTTGAAATGTGCAAGATATGAATAATTGAATACTCTAGGGTTTGAAAAATACTAAAAATTCAGAAATTTGCCAAAAAGGGAAAGTGCGCTTTCGCGATGAAATTGCGCTTTCTGTTTTTGGATGGCGCCGGGTTGAGGCGCTGACGGGCCGGGTCCATCTGGCAATGAGTTGCGCTGCTGGCTATACTGTGGCGCCGCTGTGAGCCCACGAGTGTGCGGCGCGCGGCGATCGACCGGCAGGACCCGAGTAGCAGCGACACAGAACAACGCTTTGGCTCAAGGGACTGATAACCCTGGCCCACTTGGTAGAGAGCCAGAGCAGGGGCGATGATCTTGTTGGCTGCCGACGGCGAAGCATCGCTGGAGAGCCGGAATCGATTCCACCATGAGCTTCAGCGTGCTCAAGCGCATACGGGGGTGTCACGCGGTGGCCGGAGATGGCCGGGAGGATGGTCGCCACCGTGGACCCGTGGCGGCGGCCATGGCGGAGCGACGACGCGGAGGAAGAAGAGTGCGGCGAGCTCGGGCAAAGGCAGGGTGAGCTTCACGGGGTTCACGCGCAACTAGGGGAGGTCTTTTTGGTTGTCGGCAACAAAGAAAAGTGCCATGCCACCGAGGGGCTGCGGTGGTCGCCATAGCCAAGCGGCGAATCGGCGAAGCCATGGCTTCCCGAGCCTTATTTTGACCAAATTAAGCATCAAGGAATGGTGAGTGATCCATTTCAGTACTTAACCAGAAAGAAGAGCATGCGGAAGGGGGGTCTCACCATGCGCGGCGACGGCGGAGGAAGGAGCACGGTGCAGAGGTTCTCCAGTGAAGAAGATCTTCGGCTGAGGTCAGGGATGAAGACTAGGCACTACGAGGAAGCTTCGGCTCAAGTGATCCGAGCTGAGGTTTAGTGTAGGGCTTTAATGGGGGTTTCTTCTTTCCCGCGCTTGGTTCGCCGGAAACGAAGAAGATGGGGAAATGCGGCGGAAGGAGGCGAGCGGGAAATGAATGGGTTACTTGCTGTGACGCACGATGCTTATATACGACCGTGGAGGCGGTTCGGCGTAGCACAGGAGTGGCGTTGAATCGGGATGGCTTCGGTCTCGGCGTGGGAGAGATCGAGAGAAAAATAGAAGGGGAAAGAAGAAGCAGGAGAGGCTGACATGCGGCAAGGAAACACCCGGCAGCTCGGGCCCACACGGCAGAGAGAGAAGAACGGCAATTCGGATGAAGGCTCTGGACAGGCCGAGTTATTCTACCAATTTAAGTTGCTATTTTGACTAGGTTATTTCTACAAATTTTTACCTAAGTCTGCAAGGTAAAGATAAGCATTCTGTAAAATTTTCAGGTAAAAAATCCAGGTAGAAATTTTATTAAAATTCTGGCAATGGGACTTTTCCATTTCTGTTGGTTCTGTTTTATATTTAATTGATGATCCAATTGAGGTTATAATTTTATAAACTTTTTATGAAGGTATGAAGTATTATTAGCTACCTTATGTAAAATTTTAAGATTTTTTCCTTAATATTTAAATTTTAATAATTCTGACAATACTATTTTCCACTTTATTTCTTTTCAATTTTCGAATTTTTAAAATTACAAAATTTAATATTTAATTTTTTATATTTTTAACAGAGGTAGTTACTTCTTTGATGTCGGCAGGGTAAATTTTTTGACCCAGGAAAACCTCTGGAGAATTCTACAAAAATCTATCACATTCTGCATTGATTTTTCTTTCACATGCTTTCACCTTGATTTTATTATATTTTAATGATTCCAGGTCTCTAACTGCCATAAGCTGGGTTATAGGGAGCTCTAATAATTTATTATGATTTTTGTAGATTTTTGTTGACCTTATGTTTTTACCTTTTTACTTTTACATTTTACTATATCTTTAATTTACTTTCTCTTATTGGAGAAATGCCAAAAGAATTTGTAATAATTCAGGAAAAACCAGAAAACACAAAAATAATTTGCATAACTATTTTGGATATTATATTTCTTATTTTATTAATTTGGGCTGTTACACTTGCTATGGTATCTCTCGGAAGCATTCGAAGGCAAATGCATGTGTTGATCCTTTACCATAGATATAATCTGATCAAATAATTTATGGTATGTCTATATATCATTAAAAAAACTTGACTAACTTAGTCTCACAAAATTAGTCGATTTTCCCAACCAGACGATCTCAATCCAACGGTTGTGCTCCTTCCTCCATTTCTACACAAGACAGATCAATCCAAGTCCCGTAGCCTGGTAATGCCGTCTCTCACCTTCCGCCTCCGCATCGGCGAGGCCCGCCCCACGAACTCCTCCCCTACCATCGGAATCCCTTCTTTCCTGTTTCCATTACCACCCCGTCCACCTCTCACCACCCATACCAAGCCCACCACTTGCATATCATCCCCTGGCCATCGACGGTGCCCCCTGCCACCTCATCGCACCACCTCCAAAATAGTGGGATTTTCTTTGCAATGCCAAAAGGGTCATTATGCTTATTCTTGGCGGATTTATTTTGCAATTCAAGTTGTTGTGCTTATTATTAGTAGCATTCATGTAGGATTTATCATTGTCGATTTATTGGCAATTTTTTCGACGTTTCATCGTCTACTTTGGAAAAAAAATATCAGTTGAGGAGACAAATGAATTTGGTGTTACATCACCGTTTGGATATGTTGACCATTATGGAGGTTTTGGCAACGTTCATTTGGAATTTGATGACACTCTAGTGGTAGCATTATACTATTTGAAGTTTTTTAGTGAAGGTTTTTGCTCCAATGTTAGTTTGAGATGAAGGTTTAAGGTGCAAGGAGTTTGTTTTCCGCGTGGATACTATAACGTTGTTTTGTTGTCTTTACTTGATATGAGGGGTCTACTGCAATTTATACTCTATTTATGGCACAAGAATTTTTTCTTCATATTAACATTTTTGCAGGAGCAATTTCAACAATATTATGAATTTTTAGTAAACAGTTTGCCAAATTTTATGTTTTAGGTGGGGCATATAAAAAATCCATGTTATGTGTTCTTCGCTTTCTACTCAGCACCACAGGTGATGTCTTGGCTTATACCATTTGATGATTGAGCATTTGTTTTAGGAGATCAGTTGCACAGATTTAGACTTTACTGGGGTTATAAATCATTGAAGACCTAAGTTTCTTCGTCCTCTTTGTTAACAGCTGTGTGTTTGGATTGACTGTTCCAGTCTTTCTCCTGACCTACTGGTGGTTTGCTCAATCTTGCTTCATGAAAAGCGTTTATATAAGATTGTTCCATTCTTTCATACCCTTTGTGTTTTTTTACATTACAAGTGGTATTTCACACTATAAGTGTTTGGATTGACTATTCTAGTCTTTCTTATTCAGTAGTTCTTTGGATTTTTAACGGACTTAGTATTCATGGTGCTTAATTACCCTAAGGGATTTTCAAGAAATAATTTCATTATAGATTTTGAGTTAAAGGGAGGTTTGCTAGAGATAACTCAATATCTCAACTTACCATATCTTTTGATTTTATCTAAATAGATAGTTAGTCAATCGGAGCACGAATATCCAAGCATAAGCTCTCCAATCGGAGTCGTCCTAGAGGCCGCTGCATAAGCTCACTTGGCTCACGTGAAGTGGTGTGCCCCTTAATTCTGATGTTCTCCTCCTCCTTCCACAAGAACATGGGATACCCCTTAAATGGTTCTAGGAGTTGTAGCACCACTCCATTTGTCCCCATGCAGCGTAGGGTCCCAAACGAGGCCCCATTTGCATGGCCATTACCTAGCTCACTACTCGCTCCTTTTGCAAATGTCGCAGCGTAACAACAATACGGCATGATTGGAAACAGCCAAACAGCCACCGCCTTCACATCAAGCAGCTATAAGAACAGCCGTCGAATCTGCCGCATCTGATGTTTGTTTTTGGGTGGTGGTGGTGGGGAGAGGGGGTTGTTGCAGCGATTTGAGCTCAAATGCCCGAATGTTTGTTGCATTTCTCAAACCTAACTGCGTTGATTCGAAGGATTAGTTGAACAGTACGTCCAGATGAGTTCAATTAAAAGTTTACATGAACTTTAGAAGAAAAGGATGTGTTCGATGTGATTTTGTATCTATACTAATATAATTGAGAGGTGCTTCCATACTCTCTCTTTTAAAGTTGCATAAATATCAAAGTATGAATGAAGGGTATATGGTGATTCCTTACCTCTTCAATTTCTTTAAAATTTGTGCAACTTGTATTGAGAAAAAAAGCATATAATTTCATGTGATAATATGTATAAATACAAATTCAAATATTTGTGTTAATTATGCAAGAAGCAAAGGGATGGCCTATATACGTGCAATGGAAATACTAGCGCATGGACACATGCATACGTACATCCATGTACGTGGATTCAAGTAACGGGACAGCATCTAGCTAGGCTCACGAGTCAATTAATCTACGCGTTGCATGGATCGGGGTAGCTGACAAGCTTGCGATGCGGAAGCAATCAAGTGATCAACAAGAGGTAAGGCTGAATCAATACGATAATGGCCTCTCCTTTCCATTTTTTTTTGTCACCCAAGCCCTCTCGTTCCTCCCTCGTCGCCGACAAGCTCGACCAGGTTGAGTGCCATGACCTTCTCTGTTTCTTCCTCCACTGACGCACGAGCTAAGGGTATTTTCGGAACTCCACATATTGATTCTGGACAAAAAAAAGAGAGAGAAAAGAAACAGGGAACAAGCACGGACAGAGAGGAACAGAGTGGTATAAAAACGGTGCGAAATTTCAGTAGTATTAAAGCGAACCAAGTTCGGTGGTATATATCTAAAGTCGTGAAATTTCGATGGTATAGAACTAACTAATTTTGCCTACATATAAAAGAGATGAGTTTCATTATTAAGACAAAATTAACCATGATGTAATACCATTCCAATATAAGGATTTAGGGAAAATGACATACTTGTAATTCGTATCCAGGATCTCAATCTCATACTTCACACAAAAAGATTTGACCTCCTCTACAAGAGGTTCCCAACCATTATGTCTCAACTCTCAAGTCACCAAGTAACACGTTTGTATTAGAAACAAAATCCAATTCTTTTAAAATATCCAAAGATTTCCGTTGAAGTGTTTGACACAGCACATCAGTGATCTTCATAATTTTTTTTCCGACAGGTGTGTAAAATGAACACAAAATCACATGAGATAAGAATCTTAAGGGCACCTCCAGCATCTCCTCGACTATGTTTTGATATTGAACGATCATTTGCTATATTTCGTAAGAATGAAACTGCAGCAGCAAACATCTTTTTCAAGCTTTGGATTGACTTGTAGCGAGAACTCCATCTAGTATCTCATGCTCTTTGTAAAGGGCCAATCTGATTTGCCCCTCTTCCTGTATGATTGTATCAATCTCTTCCAATTCAATCTCACGTTCAATTTCAGCAGCTTGATTAGCTTGTAACTCATCATTGCGTTTAGGAGAAGCACTAACAACATTTATAATGAAATTTGCATGTTGAAAGAAGTGTTTGCACATCATGTATCTCCCTTGATGCCGCAACGAGAGCAAATTGAAGTTGACGAGCCATGCAATGAATATAATTTGTATAAGGGCACTCCTGGAGAAGTAGTAGAGCCTTCAATCTGTTCCTCGCATATTACTTGCCCCATCATATATAGCCTTGGCCCCTAATATCTTGCACATTCAAGTTATTATCTGTTAGAAGTTAGAACAGCACATATTGTGTCCTTGAGAGTTAATGCAACAGTGTCATTCACATGAATGAGATCAAGGAAACGCTCCTTTATAAGTCCATCTTTATTGACGAACCGAAGAACTATTGCTATTTGCTCTTTTTTAGATTCATCAACCATTATACAAAACTTGCCGTTACCAATTTCTTCTCTAGTTGTTGTTTGCACTTTTCGAGCATATAAGCTAAGAATTTCCTTCTGAATAGTTGGTGAGATGTACTTCGCATTACTTGGATCATTTTCTGATACAACTTCTTTCACCTCCTTGTTATAATAAGCTAAAATTTTGACCATTTCAAGAAAATTACCCTAATTTATGGATTCTGAAAATTCGTCATTGCCTCTATTGGGACATGCTTGGAATGTTAACCACCTGATGAAATCAACAATGAATAATTGATAGATTGTACGACATCTAATATTCTAACTGCTGAAATGGAAGATGAAAAGAAATTCATGATTACCTGATGGAATCAATTGTAGTCTTAAGCCTTAGTCTTGC
Organism: Otatea glauca; assembly: GCA_036346275.1. NCBI lineage: Eukaryota > Viridiplantae > Streptophyta > Magnoliopsida > Poales > Poaceae > Otatea > Otatea glauca. Next base: position 42,167,709 of record CM070712.1, on the reverse strand, counting down.
ATCTGCCATACTATTTTTAAGATTATTAAAACACCGAACTGAATAGTTATGAGCTGAGTTGGAATCCCTGGCCCATAGGAGTTAGAAACGCACATTCTTTTCTGTCGTTAACCTTCCAATTTTGAAATCCCTTGACTGTGAATTAATGTATCCGAGCACTTCCCAGTTGGCATTTTATAAAAGAGAAAAGAAGCCAAGCAATAGGCACGATTTGTGTGAGGTGAATACTCTAGCCAACAAAAAATTATGAACCAATGACTTTGGAATCGACAAAGATGATTTGTTGATCTATTAAATGGGTACTCTGTCAAAAATGGTAGATATGGGCTCTCAGATATATAAAATCATTGAGCTTCATCTTGCTTATCAGGAGGGTGTTCCCAAATTTGAAGTCGTTTACCTAGGTCCCACACTCCCACTCATATGCTGTACTTACAATTCTAGCTTGTTGTGGAACTTCTAATGATGCAGAAATGTTCTGATGGTCAGCTTGCACATCAGTTGAATTAGGATTAAAGCTATTCTGCCCAGTAGCTTGCACGTCGGTTCGATTACAATTTTCTGCACCAGGCTTGGGAGCTTGAATCAACTTTCTTAAAAAAAACAATCAATTGTTTTCTTCCTCTTCATGGCTGTCGGCAGAACGAACAACCAAAGCACACTCCATATTGAAATTGCAAAAAGGGAATTGAGAGATCATGTGGTGGTTTATCTATATTTGTGATGAGTAATTGACTATGTTTTGAGCTTTTGATGCTAGATTTGAGTTTGATTTGACTTTTAGTAATTTTGTTTGAGTGGTTATAGGCTTTGTGACCACTAGAGAGGTCGTCCCTAGAGAAGTCATTCACTAGAGAGGTCGTTCCTAGAGAGGTCGTTCAATAGAGAGGTCGTCCCTAGAGAGGTCGTTCACCAGGGAGGTCGTTCTCTAAAGTGGTCATAACCACTGTAAGAATGGCTAGACCTCTAAGAACCTCTATGGGAGTGGTCTATACCTCTAAGGATCTCTATGGGAGTGGTCGTGACCGAATTTTTTTGAAATAATATTTTTTAATGAAAAATTACAGAAATAATATGTCGAATCAAATGGCGACAGAGACTATGTTGCCAACGGTTATAGAGAGCTGTTGCCAACGGTTGCAGCTCTCTGTCATCATTTGAAATGGCGGCAGATGTGTATATTTGTAATTTTTTAATTCGACATATTATTTTTGTAATTTTTTATTAAAAAATATTATTAAAAAAAATAATTCGGTCGTGAGCACTATAAGAGTGACAGTGGTCTAGACCTTCAAGGACCTCTATGGGAGTGGTTATGATCACTGTAAGAGTGGTCTAGACATCTAAGCACCTTTATAGGAGTGGTCGTGACTGTTGTAAGAGTGGTTTAGATCACTGTGGGAGTAGTCTAGACTTCTAAGAACCTCTATGAGAATGATCGTGACTACTATGGGAATGATCTTGACCTCTCTAGGAGTGATCGTGAACCACTGTGACCAGTTGGGGAGTGGTCTAAACCTCTATAGGAGTAGTTGTGACCATATGGGGAGTGATCGTGACCTCTCAATGAGTAGTCTAGACCTTTATAAGAGCAATTTTAAGAGGTCACAACCAAGTGTGGCTTTGAGTGGTCACAGACTATATGATCCAATGTGGGATCTTCTAATATGATTTTGGACATTGCTATGTGAAGGTTTTCTTGTCTGTGTTGGTTGCAGGACTTTGAGGCTAGGTTATTGATGAGGACATCACTACTACGGATATGATCACACCTTATTGTACCAACTCCAACACATCATCCATGGGCCAAGAAGAGAGAGATATCAAATCCATCTCGTTCTGGAATTCAATTCGGCCTCCGGATACCAGCCTGAATTAAAATGAGCATAACTTTTGCATACGATGTCCGATTGGAGAGTTCTTTTACTTGATTGAAATTTTACAATGAGACCTTTCCAATGTGTCTAGTCTCAGCTCCACATTCAATGTAGATAATTCGAAATCATCAAAATATTATACTACAACATTGTTTTGGGCTGTTTCGGGCCTTGTAAGCGTGTGGGGGCCCAAGCCTAAGTTGTGTGCGCCCCCCTGGCTGCACACAACCCTAAGATGACCCTCTCATGTCTCTCCCTCTCATATATTCAGTAGCCGTTGCTTTAGACACTTGTATTTTTGTTGAGCATAGTTTTTGTCTAGGGCCAAACTACATTGTCATCTAGATGTGTCGAACGACCGCCTGTTGAGACTTCTTCGTAGAACCCCACCTTTGATCTATATTTTCAAGAATCTCAATTTTTATTTACAATTTCAGATTACTTCTACTGTTGTTCTTACTTGTCCTTCGGTTGCTTACAGGAATTGAACCTCGTGTTCAGGTTGATCGTGCCCACGAGAAGATCAATAACCCTCCGGAGTTGGTTTAGCGATTGCTAAGGCGCATCATCGTCCTACGTTGTAGTCGGATCGTCAAAGTCAGTTCCACCAAATCGAAGTTATCGCTCTCATCGAAAGATCGGTAACAATCTTACATCAAGTGGTATCAGAGTGCTAGGTTGCTCGGTGAGAGATTCAGTACCATATATTAGTTTTTGCTTTCTGTCCTAAATTGAAAATTACTCTACAAAAATTCAACCTTTAGATTCAATCTGGTATTTTAGCGAGTTTTGTTAGGTTTTGATCCATTAGAGTCCTTGTTTTAGTTGCTGATCATTTTTCTTTCGTGTAGCTTTTATTTCAATCTGTCCAGTACATTGTTTTGTTCATAAATTTCGCATATGAGCTCGGATTCTAGTGTTCTTGCACTTTCCTGAAACCTGGGAATGATCTCTACAAAAACCTAGTTGGGCACAGACTCTAATTCCAGATCCAAGTTAGTTTAATCTGGACATCAAAGTTGGGGAAGCAAGTTGTACTTTCAATCCAGATTGGTTCAGAATTTTGATCATAATTCTCACATCCGAACTCCGATTGAGAAGTGTTTATACTTTCCTGAATCCTTGAAGAGTCCTCTACAAAAACATTTTTTGGTGTACTTTGTGATTTGGACTATTTCAAATCGAATTTGATTCGGATTCGAATCTGGTCAGATCGACAGAATTTAGGTCAATTATGTGCACCTCAGTGTGTTGGCTATAACTTGTATATACGAGCTCCAAATTGTGTGTTCGTATACTTGTTTTAAAACATAGAACATTACCTTCAATTTGTTACATTGTGAGAAAACTAGATTCGATCATTTTCATACTTTAATTGTGGCGACAATTTTGCTTTAATGTTCTAGCCGAATTTGGGTTTCTTGCTTTAATTCTTTTTCGAGCTTTGTTCCTTTGAGTTGGTTGAGTCCAGTAGCATCAACAAACCATAAACCCCAAAAATATCACTACACATACCTTTGGGAGCCAATTCATCCTTGGCGAATACTTTGATCATATTTGAGACTAGCTTATTGATATTTTGCTTAGGGCTGCTCTATTTGATACATTGCATAATCCTGAATTATCATATCATACCGTGTTGTAACATCAAGTTAGGGATTCCAAAACCTTGTTCATACTAGTGTTGGTCGAAAATCACCAAAAGAAATAAAAGAGAAAAAAAGAGCCAAAAGGCCAAAAAAAGAAAAAGGAAAAAAAAAGAAAAACATAATAGTGGTCGGCAGCATGTAGGATCAAGGATAACCGACTAGAGGGGGGTGAATAGGAGATTTCTAAATTTTTCGAATCTATTTTGCAATTAAGAAAGACACTAAGATATAGAAGCAATAATTGCAAATTCACACCTATAATCTCTAGCAATCACTTAAGGTACTTAGTCAATACAAGTATAGCAAAAACAATTTTAAGCACAAATAGTCTACTCAATTTTTGCTATTAATAAAATTTATCACAAGAATGAAAAATACAAATCACAAGAGAGTAAGAGACAAGATTTTTGACCCGTGGTCTCGGAGACTTGCCGATCTCCCCTACTCTACGTTGAGGTGACTTGAACCACGACAAGCTGGCTCCACTCGCTTGAGCCTTCCTCGATCACTAAGGTAGTTCTTCCCTGCTCCGGGTAGGCGAACTCCGGCCTTCACAACTTGCCGGGGCTTCTCACAATCTTCGTTGAGAAGCTCACCGTGCACGATCGCCTCCAAGCCATCTAGGACGCGGCAACCTCCAAGAGTAATAAACCTTGATGCTTGCTTGAGGTCAAATATTAGTGTCTAAAGGCTCAATCGCTAAATGCCACACTCAACCTTACTCCTCACACTCACAAAAGAGAATTGAATGCACTAAAGATTGGAGAGCACTTGCTAAAGCTCAAACATCATTAATGAGGACCAAGAGAGGCTCTAGAATGCAGGTGGGGTGTATTTATAGCCCCCACCAATTTTTCTAGCCGTTGGAGCTCAAATTGGGTTGAAATCAGATTTTCCGGTGCTACCGCCCATGTAGGACCGGTAGCATCGGGCTCCATTCCAACGGTTAGAATAGTGCATTAAATGCACTTGCCAGAGACCATTGCATAGGGTCCGGTGCTACTGTCCAACTAGGACCGGTAGCAGCGAGCTCTTTTTATTTTTGCTTCGTCATATTTGAACTTCTCTGGAATTAAGGCATCGGGCTGAGGGCCGGTGCTACCGCTCGTCCAGTAGCATCGCGCTAGCATGGACGGTAGCACCGGACCACCTGACTGCCCAAAAAATGGGGTTCTCTGGAATTTTTGCACCGGGCTAAGGGCCGGTGCTACCGCTCGCCCGGTAGCACCGCGCTACCATGGGCGGTAGCACCGGGCTCCTAGAGAGAACAAAAGGGTGCTCTCTGGAATTTTCACACCGCCCTTATAGCCGGTGCTACCGCTCGCCCGGTAGCACCGCGCTACCATGGGCGGTAGCACCGGACTTCTAGAGACTTCATTTGTTTTCATAGAATTTATTCAATGAGACTAGAAACTTGACACAATGCATGTTCTTGAGTATTTAATTTGAGCCTTTAAACCCTAGATGATATCAAGACAATCGTCAAGATCCCTCTTTATAGTACGGCCCTAATTCTAGCAACCCGATCTTTTCTCCAGACTCCGAGATCGGCAAAAAGCTAGAGAAAGGTCATTATATTTATGCCTTTTCACTTTCTTGACATATTGATCTTCCCTTTGCGCCATTCTTTATAATTCCATGGTCACCAAGCCTGGGATTAACCTACTTTCAATGTTCTCAAAGAAAATATTAGTCCTTTAACCAAAGTTGTCATTAATTATCAAAACCAAACCAACATGGGAGCCTATATGCTTTCACAGCACTACATTAAGCAAAACCCTAATTTGTGTTTATTATTTTTAGATTATGCAATTGTATTAATTAGGGAGCAATCTTGTGTCCTTTTACCTTTTCTGAAGCAATTAGATAGCGTCTCTCCATAACTTATGCAGCACGAGCTTGGTGCTAAAATTATTCTTATTTAGCTCATTCTATTAGTTGCATTAACTTCCATAGCTCATTCTATTGGTTGCATTAAGTTCCATCATTTTTGCGTGTGAGTTGTCTTGAATTTTCACTTATATCTTTGAGATCGGCTACTAGGACTTGTGAATTCTTGTTTGGGTCATTACTTATCATTGCAATAACTAGAATTATCAGATTGCATAAGAAATAAGTATAGCCTACCTAGCTCTACATATTCAATGGTCGTACGTTTGTTCGGTCCCTTGGCAATCACTTTATCCAAGCTTCTGAGAACTTTTGACACCGCCAACGGCCGACAACACCTGCTGCACGGTAAGAACTTGTAAGAGCTTTGGTTAAAGCTTGAGAGTTGAGCGACTTTTCACCACATCCTGCGTAGTGTTAGGATCATATCCTTGTGATTTGTTTCTTGTCTTCACTAACAATGGCAGGTTCTCAACGTCATTGTGCTTGGGCCAACAACATCCTAGGAGAAGAGGTAGTTCACACTCCGAGATACGAAGAACGTACGAGCATAGCTTCACCACCACGGGAGGTACGACGGTATAGCACACGTATCAAAAATAAGTTCACTGTACTCATTTTTAGTGGTAAATATGATCATGAAGATTATCTTACTTGGGAATTATTAGTAGAACAATCATTTGATAAACATGGAATTTCTGAGCATGATAATGTAACATCCTGAAAGTTTAGAACAGTAAAAGGTGTACGGTATAAAATTGAGAACAAGTGTTTCTGAGGTTTTAACGTTGTTTGCTCCAATTAAAATTTCTTAGACTTTGTGTTATGTGAAAAGATTTAATAAAAAAGGGAAAACAAAGAAAAAGGTAAAAAGATGAAAATAAAATTTAGAAAATTTTACCATGAGTCTTACTTAAACTTGTCATAATGTTTGACCAGTAAGTAGAATTTTTATGAACTTAGGGTCAAGATAAATAAAATATGTATCTACTTTTTGGCTAAAAACAGTGAATCAAAAAGTGGAAAGAACAATAACCAGTGTCAAGAAAAGGCAAAAAAATTTATATAAATCCCTGGAGATATTATGCATCACTGGTAAAAATTTTATAATTAAATGAATTGAAATAAGCCTCTTAAAAATTCAAATACAGTGGGTCCAAAATGTAAGGAAAATGATTGTCAGAATTTTTATAACATAATGGCTCATGTTTTTGATTTTAAAATTTTACAGTGATCCAATTATGAGGATTGGAACCTCTCCAAAAATTTTCAAAAAACAATCCTAGAAAATGAACCTGTAATTAAATCAAAAACCGAAATCAAAGTTTGGAACCAGGGTACAGTGTCAGAATTTTAACAAATTGGCCAAAAGGATTTTTTGTCTCAAAATTTTCCAGTAGACGTGTGACTCTCAGTAAGCCTTGGTCAAAAAGTTTGGAAAAATCTGGAATTAGTTTAGGGCTTAAAAAAATACGAAATCTAGAGTTTTCCCGTTCTGTCTTGTCACATTAAACATGTCGTCTCGCTGACAAGTGGGCCCGGCCCTGTTGAATCGTTGACGAGCTGGTCAGTTGAGGCGAGACTTTGTCTCACTGCCAGTGGGCCCCGGCCCCACATGTCAGCCTCAGTTCGCGATTTCTTTCTTCCTTTCTTCTCCCCTAGCCGAGCCGAGTCGCAGTCTCCGCTCGTCCTTCGCGTCCGGCCATCAACCACTCCTGTCCGGCGCAAGCTCAGCCCTCCACATCGCGAGTAGAGCTCCTCCATCTCGCCTGTGCTCACTTGGTTCCGGTCGAGCCGTTTTGGAGGTGAGGCTAGCTTCGTTGCGCTCGGCACAGAAGCAACGACCGAAGTCATTCACTTCAACTCGAGCCAAAACCGAAGCCTAGCCCTTTTGTTCGCGCCGCATTGCTCTGCTGCTCCTCACTTTCCCATTTTGCCGAGCCGAGAGCCTCAAGGGGCGTCATCTTCCTCGTTGAGCCGGAGGAGCCCGAAAAGGGGGGAAACGTTGAATCGGGTGAGTTCCTCCTCGATCCTCCGAATTGATTTCTCCTCAAGCTTCTCTAGCACCCAAGGATTACTGATCAACCGCCATTCTGGCCTCATTTCGCCTGCAGCGCCGTCGAGCCGCCGCTCTTCTTCCTCACGGCCGGCGCACAGTGGCAGCGTGTCTGGGGCCTTCTCCGACCCAGCCATCAGGTGAACTCGAATCCCCTAGAGTCACTGTAGCTCGCCTAGCCCTAGATCGCCGGAAAGATGGCCGTTAGTGAGGTCTTCGCCGTCGCGGCCATGGCGCTGCCGCACCCTCGTGGTGGCAGCCTTGCTCCGTTTCTCTTCCGGCAAGCAAGCACCTCTCTTAGGTTAGCCTTGGCTTGCTAGTGCTCATGCCGCTGCCCATTCCGCCGCGGCGAGGCTGCTTCGCCGGCGGCGAGCAAGAGTCCCCGGCGCTCTGCTTTGAGTCACTGACCGGTGGACCCCACACGTCAGCGAGGCCGCGGGTTTGAACTCAGTTTTGGCGCGCGCGGCGGAAACCGTTTCCTCCGAACGAAAACGTATTTTCAATTTTTGAATGATTTTCAGAAACCGGCCAAAATTCAAATGCTTGTAACTTTTGAATCATCTGGCCAAATTGAGTGAAACAAATTTCTAAATTCGTATAAAATTCTGTAGTTTCTGAATATACAAAGATTTCTGTATATAAGTAAAATGTGATTTTAGGAAAAATTAAAGAGAAGCTTAAGTGTAAATAGGGTGATCTGAATAGAATATTTTTGGGATGATCCAATTCAGGAAAAGTAAATTTTTGTAGAGTCCCTGGGTTATGAGTATTCCAAATAAACCAAATGTTCCCATGATACTTTATTATATATCATGTTTGCTCAAAAATGAATGCTAAGCATGAAAAATGAAATTGAGTAAATGAAAGAAAGGATTAAAGTTTGAATGTTTAAAAGTTCATCCTATTGGGACATAAATCATGGGGAGTTGCTCTTGTGAAAATACTTAAAGAAAAGTATATGTGGTAGTTGTTTAAATTAAGAAAAACAGTACTAGTTATAACCGAAATAGATGTAATTTGCTATGAACAAGTTCAAAATACTTCAAATTCACTTTTAGAATGTTTTTAAGATCATGCCCTGATGTCAGGAAGAAAATGGATAAAAGATGTTGAATGGTTTAGTAATAAATGAAAGTGAAAGATTGAAAGGTTATAAGTTAGTTTTTGTGTTCATATAGCCCTTTTCAACATATGATAAAATGGATTATATGAATAATAAGAAATGTAAAAATGGTATAGAAGCACTTCACAAAGTATATTATAGTAGATTCTGGAAAAAGAATGATATTTTGTTAAGGCTTGTATGCAAAACAAGTTAAGGGAATGAGTCTACTTTTTATGTTTTGCTGAATGATTGAAACAACTAAGCTTTTTCAACTATGTGTAAAATAACTCATCCAAGTAAGAAATTTTGGAAGAATAGTGTGTAAATGATAACCAAAGTTTGTTCTACCAGATTCCAGAAAAATATTCTGTTTTAGAGCTTTGGTTCACTTAGTTTTCATAAGTGTAATAACCTTAAGTGATATGATTTAGTCCTCTTTCCTTGGCCAGTTTTGTAGCTAAGTCTAGAGTTCAACCAAGCATTTTCAACAATAGTTTTCAAGCTTCATCCAAACTCTAAAAGTTAAAAGAAGTTGTTGGATTTGATAATTAAAGTATGCTCTAGCTAATTCAAGACTTAAACTTTAGTTTCTGTAGTTAATGGACATCAATCTTGTTAGGTTTATAACCCTAGATGATATAGTTTTTCAAGTGCTATCTTCTTGGAAAGTTTGAGAAAGGCAGAGAGCTCTGGTTTTGTTGTTGTGTGAGCATAGTTTTCCTTCCAAAGAAACTAATGAATAATCTTTTCACTTCAAATAATTTTAGCATCTATAATTAGATGTTTAAATTCAAATATTTCATGAATAGCAGTCTCCTGTTTGATTCGAGTTGTGTTTGCCTGTTTATCTGTCTGTTTTCTTTTTGCCATTTGGAGTTGCTGATATTCTCTTTTTCTTTTTGTTCTCGACGAGTACAAACCGACATCATCGAAGAAGGAGAAGACTGTTCTGCAGATCCGGATTTTATTCCTGACAGTGATTTGAAAGGCAAACAACTCCTTGATCACGTTGAGCCTGATAATTCACCTACTTTATGTTGTTTTTGCTTATGTACAGTGCATCCGGATAATTCTCCGTAAAAGAGCTAATTTGGGGTTAGAACTGTAGTTAATCCTGTAAATTATGATTTGCCTCAATCTGTATGGACATGTGAACCTTGTAAACCTTAGTTGAACTAGACATATTTAATGTCGTGTTTGGGTATAATCGCTAGCCTAATATTCTTGCTCAAAGTTTTGCTTTACCTCTTTTCACTCTTTCAACCTATTTATGATCTTTTTGGAAAATAGTTGGTTATATTTTGCTAAAAACCCTCAAACAAAACTATGGTTTGACGCGGGTGATTATTTGGCACTAGCCGGTTGTGCAAAAGGATATGCACGTAGCTAGGGTGGAGTATCGCCCGTGTCGGATTAAGGACCGAGCGATAGGACGGTGAATCCATGTTTTTCGTACAACCACGAGGGCTTGTATGGGCGGGTCTTAGCCTATTAAGTTGTTTAGATGTGGCTTTGCATCTATGGAAGGCGGGAGATTGCACAGGCATTCCGGTCAGGTTTGTCTGTAGGGGTTTCTACATACCAATGCAACGGTGTACGCCTTGCCCTGGACAGAGACATGGTGTGTGTGTGATAAATGTGGATCCACGGCTTGGGTGAGTGTCTCTGTCTTCAGGGCGAGGGTTAACGTCCCGGGCTGGTGTAAAGCCACGTCTAGATAATGTAACGGCTCTGTATGATCTCCTTGCCGACACACCAAAGGAAATGTGTTAACTGGCCTGGCAAAAGAGGTTGATCATTCCTTGTGGGTAAAGCTGTATAACTCTGCAGAGTATAAATTTAATCGATTAGCGCGCTACCATGATCAAGGGCACTTGGTGACGTTATTCCATGCTAGAGTCTTTCGTGTGCTTTCAAAAATGGGTGGTGGTTTTTTTGGAAACCATTTTGTAACCATCTTTTGTGTCAAAGGATCGACACCGGGGTTATATGCGATCGGGTAGATCGGGTTGAAAATCTGGAATATTTGCTTATCATTCGTCTTTTAATTGCTTTTATTAAAATGCGATGTTGCAATCTATTATGCTTACTCTTTTAATGTTTCATGCAATCGCAAAATAACCATAGCTCGTCCATTGCTCACTGCATAATTATTTATTTGCATCAGTAAACCAATATAAGTCTTCTTTGAGTACCAATGTACTCAATCTTGCATCTCTTTGCCTCGGAGGAAGAAGATCGCGATCGCGACGATGCGTTCTTTCAAGCATGTCTCGGGGTTTTGACGATAGTCTCTTCTAGGTTGCCTAGTCGATTGCTCGAGGGTTTAGTGGGCAACCGCAAGGTCATTGGGAGTTTCAGCTTTCCTTTTGGTTTCCGTTCTTAATTTCATTGTTAAAATGGTTTAAATTTGTCTTGAACTCAGTATAATTATTCGATTATGTAAGTCTTTCTCGCTTGCTTGCAAGTATGATTGTGATACGAAAGTTGTAAACATGTGAGTGCTAGCTACTGATCCAGGGAATAGCACAGTAATCACATGGAGGTTCCTGTTCATCAGAACGGGGTCTCACAGATAAGCTTAGGGTTGTTACTAGTGGATTTACTGATTATACTGCTCTCTGGTGGAATAATTATATGAGTAAAAATTAGGACATCCATAGCACATTGATTCGACGGAAGAAAATTATGAGAGCTAGATTTGTTCCTTCATATGTTGCTCGCCAATTAAAATAATGAATTGCAATATCTAGAACAAGATAGTAAAACTGTAAATGAGTACTATCAAGAATTTCAGAGTAGATCTTTACGTTGTGAGTTAGAAGAGACCGAAAAGACTCGGATGAACAACTTTTATTTTGGACTAGATTTTGATATTCAGATCGTGATATCTTGTAAATAATTCAATTCTATATCATGTTTGCTTAATCTTTCATGTGAAACTGAAAGAAAAATACAGAGAAGACAATCAGCCACATTTCAAGTTCCTACAGAGTTAAATGCTACTCCTGTTGCATGCACTGCACCAAACCTTAATAAGAGCACACACCCCGAGCATGTGAAAGAAATACCAGAAAAATTGAGTGAAGTAGAGGATAACACATGTGAGAATGATTCTACTAACGTAATCCAATCTACTTCTGTTATTTATGTTGTTGCTGTTCCATGTGATATACAGGTTACTTCTGAAGAAGAGGAGCTACAAGCTGAAAAACCTGTGTTATCAAATGAATATTTTGAGGTACCTACTTCTTCTGAGGAGGACGCTAATGACCATGGTACAGATCTGATTTTACAGCAAGAAAGGGAGCAAATTTGTGAGTATATTCCTTCTGTACTTAATTCTAGTGAGTTACCACCTTGTGCCACAATTGTAGAACCATGTGATGAATTGCATGCTTATAATTTTAATAATGTGATGTTGATTACGCATAATGAAGTGAGAGCTAGAATATCCCCTGCCACTGTTTTGTGCTATATCATGTTGAATGAGCCTGTTAGCTTGAATTGTGCTATGGATAAGATTTCTGAAATTTTATCTCTTAAGTCTTTATCTAGCACCTATGCTTACTGTTTTAAATTCAATTTATTTAGGGATTATGGCATAGATGGCAAGTTTTTTGTTTATGGAATATGCATAACTTGTGATAAACTTGCTGAATTGAAGCTTACTATTTTAGGCAATCCTAGTTATATGCAACAGCTTGTTTCATTTGCAGAACCATCAAATTTTCTTGATATGTGTGATATACCCATAGTTTGCTACCTCTTTGTTCGAATATTAATAAATTGACTTGTACTACAAATCAGTATGGTGTAGTTGAGGAGTGGAAGCTCATCAAAATTATGTCACCGTTGTTGGAATGGTTTGATATTGCTTGTTTACAATATGATGATATGAATGAGCTATACTTGTTACCAAAACTTGTAGTTTTGCCCATCTATGTTATTGAACGAGACTTACAAAACATGAGTATTCTTTATCCAAGGACAGGGATAGATATGTGCTTTACTTATATTTACAAATTAAGTTGCAAACTGAATCATGTTAATATTTATGTTATATGCTTCACTTATAATCACCAATTGAGTTGCAAAATTGTGAGGAAATATGTATTGCTTAAATCTGATTTCCTCATTTGCTGTTATGTAAATAGCATTACGCAAAACCAAAAGAACAATGAAATATGGGATATATACATATATGTTGCGTACACGTTATTCTTTTTATTGCTTATTTCATCTCCAGTTTGTCAAAAACCGAGGATTGTTTCCCTTCAAGGAGGGGAGGAAGCATCCAAGAGTGCTAGCATTCATTATGCCTTTACATGCTGGAAAGAAGTGTTGAGTTATGTGCATAATTATCAGATGAATCCTCTAAATGTCTTTCTTGTGTTTAAAATATATAAAAGGGTGGAGCTACTATTTTATTTAATTAAATGCATAACCTATATGAGGATAATTTGTGTTGAGAACAAGTTAAAAGGTGAGCTTGAGTCGAGGACGATTCAAATTCAAGAAAGTGGGGATGATGAGGACATCACTACTACGGATATGATCACACCTGGTTGTACCAACTTCAACATGTCATCCATGGGCCAAGATGAGAGAGATATCAAATTCATCAAATTCTGGAATCCAATTTGGCCTCCGGATACCAGCCTGAAGTAAAACGAGCATAACTTTTGCATACCGTGTCCGATTAGACAGTTCTTGTACTTGATTGAAAGATTACAATAAGACCTGTTCCGGGCCTTGTAAGCGTGCGGGGGCCCAAGCCCAAGTTGTGTGCACCCCCTGGCATCACACAACCCTAGGATGACCCTCTCATGTCCCTCTCTCTCATATACTCAGTAGTCGCCGCTTTAGACAATTGGGTTTTTGTTGAGCATAATTTTTGCCTAGGGCCAAACTACATTGTATTCTAGACGTGTCGAACGACCGTCTGTTGAGACTTCTTCGCAGAACACCACTTTTGATCTATATTTTCATGAATCTCAATTCTTATTTGCAATTTTAGATTTCTTCTACTATTGTTCTTGCTTGTTCTTCGGTTGCTTGCTGGAATTGAACCTCGTGTTCAAGTTGATCGTGCCCACGACAAGATCAATAACCCTTCGGAGTTGGTTTAGCGATTGCTAAGGAGCATCGTTGTTGTACGTTGTAGTCGGATTGTCAAAGTCAGTTCCACCAAATCGAAGTTATCACTCTCATCGAAAGATCGGGAACAATCTTACATCAAGTGGTATTAGAGCGCTAGGTTGCTCGGTGAGAGATTCAGTATCTTAGATTAGTTTTTGCTTTCTGTCTTAAATTGAAAATTACTCCACAAAAATTCAACATTTATATTCAATCTAGTATTTTAGTGAGTTTTGTTAGGTTTTGATCCATTAGTGTCTTTGTTTTAGTTACTGATCGTTTTTCTTTCGCGTAGCTTTTATTTCAATCCGTCCAGTACATTATTTTGTTCATAACTTTCGCATATGAGCTCGGATTCTAGTGTTCTTGCACTTTCCTGAAACCTAGGAATGAGTTCTACAAAAACCTAGTTGGGCATGGACTCTAATTCTGGATCCAAGTTAGTTTAATCTGGACGTCAAAGTTGGGGAAGCAGGTTGTACTTCTAATCCAGATCGGTTTAGAATTTTGATCATAATTCTCACGTCCGAGCTCCGATTGAGAAGTTTTTATACTTTCCTGAATCCTTAAAGAGTCATCTACAAAAACGTTTTTTTGGTGTCCTTTGTGGTTCGGAACCGAAGCATGAAGTATTGGTAATGGACGTGGCAAGCAACGGCATGGACTGGAACTAGGCTCAGGGAGGAGTCTAGGTCCAGAACGGTCAAGAAAGCTAAAGTTGCCATGTTAAAGGGTATGATCAAAACCCGTGATGTTGGGTTTCGAGTTCGCCCATGTATGAGTGGGTGAGTTAATCTCAACCCTTGATGATTTTCCTTATGGGAGAAGGAAGTCATCCCAAGGGTGTATATTTTCTCGGTTGTGCTATAAATAGAGGCAGAGGGTGCCTATCCCAGTGTGCGCCTTATGAAGGATTTTGGTATCCTGATGCTCTTTGAGCTTTTGCCCACCTAGTTGTGAGGCTTTGTAAACCATTATTCCAAGAAATAGAAATAGTTCTAACGCAAGAATGTTTGTGCTTACATTCTAGTTTCTGCTTTGCTTTGTTGCAATCATCTTCTTCTTCACCCTTTTGATTCTTTTTTATCCTTCTTGTTTGATCTTGAGCCAAGGATGAGTGATTGATAGATGGTGTATCTCCGGAATACATATCAATCATCTAAGCCCTCAGCAACTTCTTTCTCTAGGTTCTTGTTCATAAACCGACCTGTTGTTTTGGGAGTTGATCGTGCCTTGATCTAACTTGCTAGGACGTGTGGGAGTTGATCCAAGATCACGTTGATCATTATACCCCATGAGCAAGAACAGGTCAAGATTCTCAGCTGATCAAAGGTTATCCTAGTTCTTGTTTTTGAGATTGTGCTATTTTTACTGTTTATCTGAGAGCATTGGACTTCTGTCCAGCACTGCCCTGCCTTAGCACTTTAGTTGGTGCTTTAAGAAAAGTGACTAGAATACTATTTTATCCAGTACTGGATTTGTTGTTCATTTTTGTTGGCTTTACAGAAAAGAGACTTAGATATTTTTGAAGAGACAGTTTTTATTTAGCTTCTATTCATCACTCTCTAGTCGCTATTTTGATCCTGCAGGAATTAATTAGGTCGTAACACTTACTCATAGCATCATGTCTAATTTTCATGTACGTAGCAAATAATATCTAATTAATTCCTTCTGTAGATCTATACCACAAATTGAAGAGCCTAGAGAGTAATACACAAAGCATAAATCTACAGAATAAAAATTAGGGAATCGATGCCGATCATCGTTATAATTTAGAAACATGCCTTTGTAATTGTAACTAGTAGTTCTTTGCCCTTTGCAGCATAGCAGATGCTAGGGCAGTAGCCAGTAGGGCTAAAGCCTTAGCGACAACCGCGGCCGGCGGCGCAGTATGGCGGCAGGTTCTGTCGTTCTGGTCGGCGTGGTCGCAACTAGCACAGAGGTGGCGTCGGCGCTTCACGGGCACGCGGGGTCTCTCGAGACTTGAGTAAACAGACTACGGGAAGAGAAAATCATGCTTATCTAGTCCGTTTACTTTTTACCAATCTAATTTCTCTGTACGTGTATTTATAAATTTGACTGCCATCTTCATTATCAAAGACGCAGTAGGCAGTACTTGTCCTCTGCCATGCTCAAAGAGTGTGGAAGCTGACAAACATCGTGGTTGGTTGGGTGATCGAGTGGGCAGGCACACGAGCGCACGGGCCGATGGGCCGGAGTGCGGGAAGCATCATGCCATGTCTAGGTAACGCGGAAAGAGTCTTGCCACGATGGGCCATACCTTGCTCCCGCGGTTGGCTGAGCTCCTAAGGAGCCGGTGGCTTTTTGTGTTTTTTGGGTGTGGCAGAGGATAAGTATCATCTACTGTGCCTTCTACGATAGAGAAATGAGCTAAATTTTCAAATGCATTCGCGAGGAAGGGGAATTAGATTTGCAAAAAAAAAGAAGAAAGAAAGGCACAATGGTTAGATAAGGGATGATTTCTGGGGAGAGCAGTGGAAGAGACAAGGAGTTGCGGTAACGCTAGCGCTGTGCATGCTAGTTGGTCTTTCGACTAAGAAAAAGCTAAATTTGGTAGTTTGTCGGGCTGTCTATCGGGCCTAAGTGCTTCACATTCTTGGGTCAGGCTCCGGAGTTTTGCCTAGAAATTATATGAGCGGACCGTAATTACATAATACATGTTGATTAGTGATGGTAATTACTAATTAGTGAATCCTAAAGCAGCTGCAACCATCTTCATCAACACTTCGGTCGTCGTCAAGGTCGCCACGGCATGCCGTCCTCGGCTCGACGATCTTGGAACTCGTGACCGTGCCGTCGAGGTCGTCGCCCACGGTCCAAGGCTACGACGGCGAATTGCAGAAGCCGTCCACCAGGTGCCGTGCTGGCTGCCTGTCGTGCCGCTCCCGTGTACGCCGCGAACATATGTCGGTGCCGCCATCACCCATGAAGTTGCCGTACCCGCCGGAAATGCCATGGAAGACTCGCCACCAACACCTTGCTCTCAGGTTGAAGAAAATACATGCATATGTGCACCATGCACGCAGTACACGTGAGTGCACGTATGCACTGTGCATGCATACGCAGTGCTGCTCGTAGATGTATTTGCACCTTCCTCCGCGACGTCGAACTGCCGAGCCCGCTGTCGGAGCCGCCGTGCACTCTGCGGAGATCATCGCCGAGCTGCCCAGTCCGCCGCCGGACCACTGCCGAAGACGTCGTGATCATTGCCAACCTTCTGACCGATTTGATGCAAATGCATAGAAGTAGTATGCATGTCTGCATGGTCCATGCATGCACATGCCAACGCTTGTATACACGCATGCATGTGCCATATATGCATGTATGTATCTATTTTAATTTCCTTGGGTTCTCCAGTTTCATGGGACGATAGCGCTACCCACACGGCTTGCCTGACGCCAGTAAATGCCGTCGGCGGCACCGACACGCTCCTCCAACTCCCTGCTGCGGCCCTACGTACTCGCATGACGCCGAAAACATTGCGACGTCGCGTACGGCCGTTAACATACCAGTGCCGATCTCCACCAACCTTCCGATCCCATCCGAGCTCTACATCTTCAGCAGTTCAATTAAAGACGTCACTACTACAAAAAAAAAAATCATCACAGACGGTTTTTCAAACCGTCTGTAACTATGTGTCAATGATGTTACGGCATATCACAAACGATTTTAGTTTGAAATCGTCTGTGATATCATAACATCACAGACGGTTTTCAAACTAATACCATCTGTGATGTTACGATATCACAGACGGTTTTTAACTGGTATCGTCTGTGATATTCTAACATCATAGACAGTTTTAGTTTGAAATCGTCTGTTACATCATTACACCACATATGGTTTTTAATTAAAAACCATCTATGATAAGTGTTCCCACAGAGAACCCTTTTTCTATTTATTGGCTAGCCTCAGGAAATGCTAGTCATGCCCTCTGGAAAAAGCAGATTACAGATTAACTAAACTCACATTACAAGTATTACATCCATTTCAGATTACAAGCATTACATCTATTTCAGATTATAAATATTACATCCATTTCAGCAATCAACTCAGATTACATCACAGCGCAAAGCAGATTACGTATAGATTAATATTGCACGGTACATCTATTTCAAAAATGAACTCAGATTTATTAACCAAATGGAACTCGATACCATTAACCAATTAATTGAATGCACAACTGCAATTCAAAAATCCACAGCACAAGTTTGACAATTAACCCAAATGTTAATTATGAAAAAATACAACTCCTGAAGTTATAAGACAGCGTGGAACTCGCCATTTAGGTTTAAGACTTCACTTAGCAAGAAGGCACAAAGCTGTCCTCGAATTCGCTCTAGATCGGCATCTTCCAACGCAGTTGTTACCTGATTAGGCGATTTCTTAGTGACGAGGAGTTCCATGTTGTGGCAAACGTAAAATCCACAACGCTTATTTCCCTTTCCCTGCTGGTGGCACTGCAAATATAGAATTAGTTTGTTCCAAAGTCATTATTACATAGTTTATATAGGATTATTGTGTATAGCGGATACCGAAAACTTAAAATCGTGTTTTAGCTTCGCCCTGTCCTTGCCAGAAGGCCCTCCATAATATTTGTATACTCTGAAAGCACTTTGTGATTGGAAAAGGTTAGCAACGTACACCTTGATCAACCTACATGACCATGTTATCTATAGAGGAAACGTGATTAATTACCTGTTGAGTAATTTTGTGATAGGATTTAAGTCGTAGCTGCCACTCTGTAAGGAATCAAGGTAAATAGCCCGATTCATTCTTGGATGAATTACAATGAGAACCCAGTGAAACCTATACACAGTTATGTTGGCATGGTCATTTAACAAAACATAGTTGCAAACAATACAAATCAAAGTATAGCAAGTAGTGCAGCACTTACCCTGGGTTGTAGAGTAAAAGTATGAACCCTTTATCTTTTTGAGCCGCCAAGGCCTCTTCGACGTATTTATCGATAAATTGTAAATCTTTGTCTATTGTTTACTTGGAGACTACGTGTGGGTCCAGGAAACCCACATGTTGTTTGTTCTGTCTCGCTTCACGGATCATGTATCTATATATACGGAAGCATTGAGTTATATATATGATATTTATTGGTATTACACGAATGTAGACTGTGATTGCACACACTTACAATGTCTAGCATCTCAAGAGCGTGGTGTCGAGGGTGTCGAGGTTGAAGACGTCAAACAGGTCCTTGAAGTCGGCTGTGAAGAAGCCCCCCGATGACTCGTTGAACAGATGCTCAGGCTTGAAACTGATCGAGATACTCGTTATGCAGTCTTGCACTGGCTTTTTAGCTTGTTCCATGCACCAATTCTACAATCTAACGCAAGCTATAGAAAGGTTCTTCAAGCGCTCTCCCGTTACAAAAGGCTCTCCTAGCTGGTATACTCAGGCCAGCGGGGCAATCGGATAGTCCAATTCCTTCGTGATCTGCTTCGCTTTGCCCTTGACTTGCTTTTTGATATAGGGAGTCTTCACGGGAGACGAGTGGGCACCATCCCATTGAAAATCCTTTGATGCAAGGGGTACAGGAGCCGATTTGGTGGCTTGCTGAGGTGCAGCAGATGACTCAAGCAGTTGGGGTAGCTCCGGTGATGGAGGACGGGCGTACAGGTAGATGTCGCTGCTGGGCCAGTGTCATAATCTCGTCGTTTTGGGGCATTGGTAGCGGGACGGTCTTGAAACTATCATGTACACCGTCCACATTAACCTTCGTGAATCCCGGTGCCACCAGGGTACCATGCACCAGCGCCCCTTTGATGGACGGATATGCGAGCCCCCAAGCAGCCGAAAGAAAAATGGCACCATGGGCAAGTCTGACTTGGAGAGTGCACCGCGTGGCCACCTACATAACGGTACACAATTAGCTAATGCGTCCAACAGCTATTTGTATGAAGCATTAAAGACATATATATAAGTACCTTGATGTCATAGACAGAAAATTTTCCATGTTCATCTGTGGGAGTGGCGGACGCACAACTGCTCTTTTTGGTAGTGGGGCTGATTTGCGCACATACATCTGGAACTTGCGTAGGCTATCTGCAGTCCTGATTATTGAGCCTTTCCTCGAGACTTCTTATCTTATTGTTGAATTCTTCTCTTAGTCTTTCCTCAATCTTTTTTACAAGTCGTTCCTCTCGCTCTGCTTTAGTTCTCTTCCTACTCTGGTATTTGTCAGAGTCGTCTGGGAATCCCGTTTTTAGGGAACAAAAATCCTTATGCCTCGCGTGCGACCAGGGTGTTCCTTGTTTTCTAAGGCCGTGGAGAGTACATCTTTCTCCCTGTTCGGCAAAAAAGTGCCCTCAGAAAATTGTGTACTCAACGCTACCTGCAAGATCCCGACAAGTTATTTCACTTACAAAGTTGTGGATTAATTACGTATAAAATTGGTAGTCAGATATTTTACCAGGCGTTGGCAGACTTCCTCGTTCGCGGGGTTTGTAAAGGAGACGGTGCCGGAAGACGTGGCACTTGACTTCGCCTCAGCCAGTCTCTGACGCGCTGGTTAGCGATAGATGCAAATGGCGTGGAGGCCTCCTCGCCCTCCCTCTCCCATTGCGCCCTCTTCCCCGCGTACCCAGTAGTGCCAAGACTGTGGGGGTGGGTGTTCTTGCCTGCAGGGCCTTGTGGGCTTCACTTTGACGCACGAATTCGTCTATCGTCTTCATCTCAACAAAACTTTGTCATACGTCCTTAGCAATAAACCCGTATTTAGAGAAGAGAGTCCTGCCCTTATTGATATATTTCTTGACAAGCGTGCTCTTGAAGTTCTTCCACGCCTTTCCTGCCACTAGCAGTGCATACCGTCGCACTGAGTGCACACAGTCTTCTGGGATCTCAAACAAAGAGAGAATTTATGTCACCAAGTTGTCGCGGTTCTCGTCAGTCAGTGACTTTCAGGATGGACAGGTGATGGGGACCCGTTCCCGTGCGACTATCCCGCACAATGTCGTAAATGCATTCGCAGTCTTTTTTGGTTCGGTAGGGGTCCCATCCTTTGGATTAACCGCCATGATGGTATATCGATCCGTGGGCCTTTTATTTCCTCCTCTTAGACCTCGAGGAGGTTTTCCTTTCGATGGCTCATCACATCCTTGAGACGACGAATGAGGAGACACTATCTTGCAATCTAGACTGGTTTTTATGGCTCAATAGGAAAGAAAAGGAATCAAGCAAGGAAGGCTACCAATTGATGACTGTTTTTATTTGATGGGTACAAGAGTAGTATATATATTAGACCCTTAAGTATATTTACTAAGGTAGTATTTATACGAGAAGTTGTAAATAAGGGAGTGG
The DNA here is from genome assembly GCA_036346275.1 of Otatea glauca. Classification (NCBI taxonomy): domain Eukaryota; kingdom Viridiplantae; phylum Streptophyta; class Magnoliopsida; order Poales; family Poaceae; genus Otatea; species Otatea glauca. The sequence goes on along the minus strand of CM070712.1, from coordinate 42,146,658 downwards.
ATAATTCATACTTTGATCCTTCAGGTCATACCAACGAGCCTCTCCTATATATATATATATATATATTAACCCCACCTTCTCATATATATATATATATATATATATATATATATATATATATATATATATATATATATATATATATACACTAATGCATCAATTCTGACTTTTGACCACACATCTCTTAGTACCATCCAATCATTTCTACCCGCATGCACTCTTGATGATTCATACAAAATTTTTGTAGTAAGAATGATGAAAATTCCTATATTTTTTTTATCATTGTGTGTTTATCAATCAGTAGTATTTTTGTTTTTATTTCTTCGCATTTCGCACGGCTAAGAGAAGTTTTAGCCGTGGAATCTAAACCAAAGATGGACAAATTGCAGTATTACAAATGGGTCGTTTTGTATAGAAGTGTGACCAAGGGATGAATTGGAAAGCAGTACCATATACATTCAACAGGATAATGCAAGGACACTTGTTGACCCAAGAGATGGTGAAGAATTCGAAATGACTATTTTGCAGTATCATACCCTCTACTAATCCCTGCAGGTTCCCTGCCTCGTCGTTGCTTTGAGCCATGGAGCAAGCCGGAAAAAATACATCCGGGTCCTTTTTCGAAAAAAAAATTACATATAGGTCCTTTTCTCGGGAAAAAATACGGTTAGGTCCTTCTTTCGAAAAAAGAATATATATTACTTCTAGGTCCTTTATGCGTTTTTAAGGCTTGCGCTCAGGTCCTTTTACCAAAAAATGAAATTACGATTAGGTCCTTTTCGGAAAAAAAACGTTCAGATCCCTTTTTTTTTGAAAAAATATACATTGCATTTAGGTCCTTATTGCGTTTTTCTAGCATTACGTTTAAGCCCTTTTGCGGAAAACACAAAATCTTTTTTAGATCCTTTTCGCGCGTTTTCTCGATTTACTCGTGTGTGGAGCGTCGATCGCGCGTTTTCTCGATTTGCTCGTGTGGAGAGCGACGCCCGCGGCGTGGCACACCGCGTATAAGTTTCTAGTGGCTTCGACATTCGGTTGATGTGCCAGCCATAGAATTCACCTGTTTTAAATATTTTGGACCTTGGATTTTTTAGCTCCATCCAGTCAAAAGTAACACTTGTAGTGTCCCTCAAACATAGATAGCTCATTCAAGCAGTTGAGAAGTCATTTGAAGAATATAGTTCAAAAGATATCAACCGGATTTTCTTGGCATAGCAGTTGTGCATGGTTGAGATCATGAAATATGGAGGATGCGACGGCTATAAGAATATAGTTCAAAAGATATCAACATGTTCTTTGTGTTTTGCAAGTAGCAAATTAGTATAGTAAATATTATATTATGTCTAGTGTTCTTTTTTTCCCCATGTACTCCTCGAGCTCGGTTCTCCTGGCATTAGTAATATCAACATATTTTGGCGTAGTTCTTGTTTTTCTGCATCAGTACATATTGAAGCTTCGATGTTTCAGAAAAGCATTAGCTTTGCAGCTGATGGCATAAAAAAATAGAAAAAAAAAACTCAAATCCATAAGATCCTTAGCTTAAAATGTTGTCAAACACATCAGAAAAACTTTATCTAACAAAAGATAATCTAAGAGAACACTAAAAGAACTTTGGATGATTAATTTTAAGCATTTTCACAATAATCCGCTGGATATATCCTTGTTAGGATGAAGTTGACCATCATCGTACCAGCACTGATTCAAGTGGAAGCTTTCATCAATGCTGATACCAGGAGGCCCCTTGAGTATTACACAGGACCCGGGTTCATAAAACCGACGAAAACCACGGTTTTCGAGCGTACCGCTGAGGTTCGAAATAAAAAACCGCTCGGTAAACCGGTCCATTCAAAAAAAAATTAAAATTTTAAAAATTTTGAAAAAAATTATGCGCTCGGTTTTTCGTCAAAAACAGCGGTTTTTCGCCAAAAACCGTGGTTTTCGTCAAAAACCGCTCACAAAAACCGTTTTGCGATGAACATCTAGTTGGCAGCGGTTTTTCGCAACAACCGAACGGTTTTTCTATTTTTTGGAATTTTTCAGAAAAAATTTGATTTATTAACCCTTCGGTTTTTGACGGTTTTCGTGCAGTTTTCCGAACGGTTTATGCGGTTTTCGTACCGCGAATTTCGAAACGAATTTCGAAATTCGGTTTTGTGAACTCTGCACAGGACAAATATTGATGCCATAGGTTACCTTGGTAGCAAGCGGGAGGAGGCCGGCGAGGGGACCGGCAGCAAGGAAGGAAGCCGACGCAGGTGAGCGGGAGGAGACCAGCGACACGGGAGGAAGCCGACGCGGGCGGGCGGGAGGAGACCAATGAGGGGACCGGCGGCGTGGGAGGAAGCCGGTACGGGCGTGGGGACCGGCGGCACGGGAGGAGACCAGCGTGGGGACCGGCGGAGCGGGAGACGAAGCGTCGGCTAGGGTTTTGAGCGCTGGAGACGTGGTAACTAATCGATTTGTGCGATGAACCCTTATATAGAAAGCATATCACAGACGGTTCTAGTTTGTAACCATTTTGGATAATACAAGATATCACAGACAGTTATTAACTAAAACCGTCTGTGACATTGATATATATCACTAATGGTTTTTGAAGAGTACCGTATGTGATGATGTCACTGGCGATTTCAATATAAAACCATCAGTGATGTTCATCATCACAGATAGTTTTGAGAAACCGTCTGTAATAAATCGTCTAATATAAGTTTTTCTGTAGTAGTGTATGGTTCCAAAGTGTTAGGTGTAACACCTACACCGCCGAGCTCTCAAGAGTCATAGCCATACCGCCGAGTTCTCACCACCAAGTTCTCAAGATTCATCCTCGTCATGAAACGTCGCCACTCGTTAAGCGACCACACCTACATCCACTACATCTACGCCGACTCCATCTACGCGGGCCAAGCACCGACGAGACAAAGCCACTCCACCAACATGTCAAGCACTGGTGATGCAAACTACCAATAATTGCTGGGCACCGACGAAGCGAAGTCAAATTGAACATCCAGTCTGACACTGACAAGGCGGATAGCTAGCCAACAAGACCAAGCACCGATAAGCGAAGGCCACCCATCAACCCATCTGAGCTGACGAGGGCAGACACATGCATCATTGAACATCGACAAGCCGAAGTATCTTACGGTTAAGCATCACCAGAGCAAGGATGTACCACTCCGCCATAGCTAACGAGGCTATCGACTCAACCTGCATTACCACACGTATCTGCATCTTGCACATCGAGAAGACGAAACTCAAAGTCGATGACCATTATTATGCTTGATCGAAGGTGTTATGCGCGCTTTTGACCTGTGGATGTAACTAAGTAACCAGAAGTCTTCTGATGCTCCGGGATTCAGGAGGCCACGTCACCTAAGTCAGATCTACTGATCGCTAATTAAGGAAGCATGGGAAGCACCTCTCTTTTGTTTTCTCTAGTGAATTGATGAAATGCATGTTAGATTATTATGGGATGGCCCATAATTAATTTAATAGAAATTCCAAAAGGCCCATTAGAATACTAGGAGTCATGAAATTGGTTTAGTACCATATGGGTAATTGAGAGAAGGTTTGACCAACTTAAATAGTTGAGTTGTGTGTCTCTCAATTAGCAAGGTGGAAAAGGGTAAAGGCTGTGCCACACGCAGCCGAGCCGAGCGTGTGCGTGTGCGTGCGCTGTCGAAGTCGAGACGCGCACACAAGCAGCCGCAGCGCAGATCCGGACGTCTTGGCGGGAGCGGTTTGTTTTGCCGTTTCATAGTCAATGTGACCATGCTCGCCGTCGCCACCTGTAACGGACGTGGTTGATGGTCGTATAATGGTCGCTTCTTCGTAACGGCTACCGAGTTGATGGTCGGTAATGGCGGCTCCCGCCGTTGCATGTCGCGAGGCTATATAAGGAGAGCCACGGTGTGCTTTTCTTCATCTGCAGAACTCTCCCACGCAGACTCCATTCATCCTTTGTTCTCATTGTCCTTTGCATTCCCGCCTCTGTTTTGCGCGCACAAGTAGCGGAGGGAGCGAGCCTCCGAACCTCGCCCTTCTTGAGATCTTGCTCGAGATAGAAGGCCGATAAGGTTTTTGGGAGCGACCACGCGATCGCCGAAAGGTGTTCTGAAGCGCATCGCGCACCGCAACGCGTCTCGCACCGCATCAACCTCTTCATCGCACTAACGCTTCATCGCGACAACCCGTGATCGTCTACTTCGACCGTCATGGCGAACGAGAATGTTACGCTGCGCTGTGCCAACGGTGGCACCGGCTCAAGGGTATATTAACTTATACCGTGTTTTATTCATGCTGATTTCTTGTTCATTAGTCTTTGCGTATGAGATAGATAATTTGTTATCTAGTACCTTTGGCTTTGAACAAAAAATGCATCTTTGTTTAATCATGATTTACGTAATTCTGTGGATTAAAATATTGAGAAAATTCCTAATATTTCCAACAATGCATATGTTTTCCTATCTTTTATTTGTTGGGAATTGCTAAAAATCTGTCGTCTGTTTTTTTCTTTGATTTCAGTCACTTTTTTGTCCATCCGATCTGCATTTAGATAGGTGATTTGAATCATTTATTTTCTATTAGGGTTCACCAATCCCATTTTTCTTTGTCTGGGTTAGAAAAATTATTTTTTATTTTTCTCTGTGATTCATTTATTTTCTATTAGGGTTCATCAATCTCATTTTTCTTTGTCTAGTTTAGAAAAATTATTTTTTATTTTTCTCTGCATAAAAAGTGACATGTATTGAGAGAGAAAAATTTGACTGATTTGATAAAAAAAATCAATCGAATGTTAAAGTAGACATTCCCTTATTTGTTTTATTATTTTTGTGTACTTATGTACAGTGCACACCCTCGCGCTACTTCACGCATAAAAATCCTAGTGGAGATTTATTTGGCGTCAAACAGAAAGCTCGGTTAAGGGGTGGGCTAATGGAAATTTTTCAGTAGAATTTCTACGCTCCGAGCAGGTTCTATGTTCGCGAATACCGGCTAACAGTGTGCCCATCCGTCTGCCGTTCCTTGATCTTATTGTACCACCTGAATCTGCACGCAATGCGTACGGCATGCACAACTTGCGTCCCATTCTTCGGTATGGTTCTCGAGTCAACGCGTATGTGCATGCACATGGTGGGTGAACAGTAGAAGCTTCCTTCCTTCAGCCTCTCTTGTGCATAAGAAATCCAGGGTTACTGTTCGAAGAAGCTTCGGCTAGGGTCCGTCAGAAGTGACAGAATTCGAAGCCAATCAACAGTGATTGGCACATCGAATCTGTCTCCCGATTTACAGCTTCAACACTGCAGATAGAAATACTGAACATGTCAGCATATGACCGTCTCTGTTACGTAAACAAATAAGCATGCATGGTGTATGCTGCAATAGCTGTGATCTGTAACATCTGTTCCGGTTATCGCAAAGGTTGAGTGGGTGGTTTTAAGCTCAAGCAGTCAAGCCTGCCAACTACCAGAAACAGGGTTCACAAAAACCGTAAAACACCGTAAAAATCGAAACAGTGAGAATTGCAAAAATCGCTCGAAAAACCGTTTGAAAAATGTTAGAAACCCAAGGGTTAAGGAATAAAAAAAATCGAAAACCGCTCGGTTTTTAACGAAAAACCAGCCGACCAATTGATTGTTCCTGAAAAACGGTTTTTCAAGCGGTTTTTGAGTGGTTGTTTTGCGAAAACCGCGGTTTTTCAACGGTTTTCGAGCGGTTTTCAACAAATATTTTTTTTCAATTTTTTTGAATTTTTTTAAATTAGATCGGTTTATCGAACGGTTTTGGATCTCGAGCCGGTGCGGTAAGGTCAAAAACCGAGCGGTTTTTCGCGGTTGTGTGAACCCTGACCAGAAGTATCACTTCACAGGTTCGAGATTCGACAGCGATGAATTTTCTAATCCCTTTAGCTCGTATTTTCCCAATCCAACTCTCTCTTTAGATAAATTACAAATCTAGCCTCTTTCGACATTCTTTCATGCTGCCCTGCCACGGAAGGCGGTCTCCCGCGCTCACCGGCTACGACAGGCAGCCTCCCCTGTGCTCGCCCGCCTCCTGTGCCCGGCTGTTGTGGCAGCGCGCGCGCCGCACGCGCTCGCCATGTGCCGTGTTCCTAGGACGTGGCAGGCTAGCTTTCGCGGTAGGAGAGCGCAAGAGTACTGTAGAGAAGACTAAATTTATAATTTATCTTAGAAAGAAAGTAGATTTATAAAAATAAGAACAAAATTAGAAAAGTCGTGACTTCGCCGTCCAGTGTCAAATACTAGATCAGAAGAATGCAAGCCTGACAAAAAGGCTCTGTAGCTGCAGGCTGCAGCTAATACATATAGCCATATCGGGCGTTTACTACTCTCTCGGAGGTCTTCAATGGTGCCCAGTGTCTAGTCAGCGAGGGGCTTTAACTTTGGAGAAAAACTTAAGGAGGCTGTACCCTCCAAACAAAAAAATGGACGGTCTTCTGTATTTTCTTCACGCATTTTCCACAACTCCCTCTCTCTTTCTTTCAACTAGCAAGATGGCATGCGCATTTACGCGTGTATCATTTTTAAAGTATGTTTAAATGATTTGATAATATATATACGATTTTTTTTTCAAAAATAGATCAACACAAAACACAATTTGTGATACTTTGATATTGTATATTATAGGAGATAATATATTTACTCTGTTTCTCAGTACTTATCACATGTGATCGAAACTTTCTTCTACGAATACTTTCATAGAAAAATAGTAAACATAGCATAACATAACATTTTCTATTTATATCATCATCTCTTAATTTTATTATTACAATGTTTGTCTCTTTCTTTCGGTACTTCTTTTATTGCACATCATATTGCTCATACCGGTATAACTGAATGAACAACTATCGATGTATCACCCTCTTAATCTCTTGGTTCCACGGAGATCCACCAAATAAAGAGTTATAATTTTTTTTGAGAATTTTTAGTATATTCTATATTATTTTAGCGACTATAAAAAACGTGTAATCGACTTTTATTACATAATAGTTAATAATATATATATATATATATATATATACAAATCAAATTACTTACCTTATTTTATTTCCCCCCATAAAGTAGCATATTTCTAAAATTTTAATTCTGAATAAAATGAAAAATTATATTTTTCATTTAGTATGGAATTAAAAAATAATCCCTAATTTCCTTTTATTTTTATGCTTATGTTATCTATATTTAATTTTAAATTTCAAGTTTTGATTTATAATTTGTATGAAAATCAAATGACTAATTTTATTTTATTTTTTATTCCAAATTTTTGTTAATTTTTATTTAATTTTGCATATCGGTTGTACTGTAGAAATTGTAAACAAATCCAACTACTATTTTTTATATAATTTATATTCTGTATTTTAGCAACATACATGTTTAATTTGGACTTCATACGAAAGTTAAATGGTTGATTTTCATTTATTTATTATTTTGAATTTCTGTTATTTTTATTGTTCTTAGTATGGACTCTTTCTTTTAATCTAAGCCATTGATTTTATTTTTATTTAGTTTTGGATTACAATTGATAATACAAATCCAATTGCTAATTTTTATTCTGAAATTTAGTAATGTACGTGTTTTAATTTAGAGTTCATATGAAAATCAAATGTCTAATTTATTTTTATTTTTTATTCCGAATTTTTGTTAATTTTTTGTTATACTTCACATAGAATCTTTCTTTTTAATCTAAGCCATTATAATTTAGATACACTAGATAGACGGTTAGACGTTTTTTGAAATAGTAACATCAAATCTAATGGCTATTATAGTTCAACTTAGTTATGGTTCACTAAATTAAGGGTTATATGTTTTACTTTTTTATAAGAATTTCTAGCATTTTATTTTCTTAACAACTCTACATGATATGCTATTGAAGCGCCGTAGGATCGGTCTTGACCCAGTATAGGATGGGCGTAATGCCTTCTGATGAAGTCCAGAACACTATTACCACATCAATTTATTTCCTTTGATCAGGTCGGTGCTATACTTGGTGTTGAATCTATCATAGACGAATCAAGAGATAAAAAATAACAAATCTAAGAAATCCTGATTTTGTGGGAGTTAGATTGGGAGATCAGGAGGCACACTCTTCCACGTCAAGAAAGAAGCAGTGATTTCTGTTTTTTTTTCTGGCTACGCAAATAAAAGGATTCGAATGGCGATCGAGCTCGTGCAATGTTATTATTTTCCCATTCTTTTCTTTTCTCGGGAGCACTTGGACGGGGAGCACCAGCAGACATCATATTGATCATTAGATGCTATTGAGTAGATATATATTACTTTGTAGTATTGATGAATACTTATAAACAAGGGTACCCCAACGGCCCAAAGCGACGAGCTGGCAGCCTCAAGCACAGCTCAAGCCCAACAGCCGCTCCTATCCACTCATCGATCGGCGCCGCAAGGCCACACAAGACACCCTTCCGACCGATCGAGGGAAGTGTCTCCACTGCGGGCTTCACCCCGTCGCGAGACGGGACCCCCCGGCTCCGACCAAGCAGGGCTCCCGACCCCCTTTAGCGGGTCGGGATCCCCTGATTCCGATCGTGCCAAGACAACCCCTGCCAAGGGCCGCGTGTCGAAGCCTCTACCAACCAACGGCCACGTACCCCACGAACGGGGTCAATCGAAGTGACTATACAAGGGCAGGTGGCTCCTTCCCTAGAAGGTTTAATGACTGACCGAAGTCATGCTCCCAGTCCCATCAGCCGGTCACATACAGTACGAAGACACGCCCTCTCCCGAGGCAACACCCACGTCAGACGCAGCAACGTCAACACTCGTAAGGTTCGCAGAGGGCAGGTACGCCGTTTTCCGGGGAAATACCTAACCGCCCTGACCAACTAAGCTACCGACCCAGCATGGGCAAGACGGGTGATGACGAGTCAGCAGAGCGAAGGACCGAAGCTCCTAGTGCAGGTCATCTCGTCCTCTCCCAATTCTCGATGTAACCTGCCCCTTTCTTTCGTATAAAAGGAGGCAGGAACCCCCGTAGGGGAGGAGGATCGCAATCGAACTCATCTTGCTAAGCCATTAGCACTCTCGCTTGTAAACTTTGTGCAGTCATCTGCACTAAAGGGAATACAACGATACCACACGAACTGGAGTAGGGACCTTCGGCCCGAACCAGTATACATCTTGGACTTCTGAGTCTAACCATTCAGGGAGTGGAACGCGTGGCTCCTTAGACTTACAAATTTACTTGCCGGTGCTCGAAACGCCGACAGTTGGCGCGCCAGGTAGGGGTCTTCGCGCGTCTTCATCACCATCTCCGGATTCCGCTTGCCTCCCTGATGGCATCTTCCACCCGCGACGGCATGACTGCGCCGGGGAGCCAGATCCGCTTCGGCTCCCTCAACTTTGCCGTCACCTCGGCGGGAGGGCTTACGCTCATCCCCGCCGCCACCGGAGGCCCGGCGCCCGCTGAAAGCCTGGGCGCCATCTCCGGCGACTTCGCCAAGCTCCGGCTTGGGGCGCCCCTGCGAGTCCCAAAGCCGGAGCCTGGGGAGCGCTCCGCCACGTCTGGCGAAAGCTCCCGTGGGCCTGGGCAAGTGACCACGTCACCTCCCACAGGCTCATGACTTGTGGCGATGGCTGGCTACATGCCGACCTCTATCCACGAACTGCTGGAAGACTCTTCCAGCCATGACTCCAGCTCCGACTCGGAGTACCCTGCCCGCGGGCGGCACTCTCGCGAGTGTAACATGGCGGGCACGGTCGATTTAATCATAACCCCCGCGGTTACGGGGGCCCTCATCCGGTGCACTGAGGCGCAGGAGGAGGAACACCAGCGCGAGCGTGCTGAACGCGCTCAAGCTCGCCGCGCCGAACTCCAGCGACAGCGCGAAGAGCTGGATAAGCGAAGGGCTGAGCTCGACCAGCTCCAGGCTAACCTGGAGCAGGATGAGCCCGAGACCCGGCAGGTGCCCGGCGACACGCACGGACGCGCGCGACAGGTACACCGCAAGCTGGCGAAAGAATCCGACGGCCCTCAGTTCTTCCCCCACGCAAGCCAGAACGTGGCCGCGGCTGCGATGCTGCTTCTAGGCCTTCCGGAGCCGGCCAACCCGGAGGCCAAGGCCGCGTACCAGAACCTCCGGGGGCTGGTGGAGCGTGCGGCCGTGCAACACATGCAGGCCTCCGGCTCCTACCGCTCCGGCGCCACCTCTGGCCACCGGGCCCGCACCGTCGCTCGGCCGTTTACTGGTCCGTGAAGGCGACGCCACACCACAAACCACCCCAGGCCTTGCGCACCCCGGTGCGCCAGCGCCTCGGCGACGCCTACGACGTTCGCGCCACCCTCGAGGCGCGGAGAAAGGCGGCGGAGGAGGCCGTCCACTCACGTATTGTGGACGGCGGGCGCCACCGCCGCAGCTCAAGCCCCGATGGTCCCGGACCACGGGCTTTCTGCCAGGGGATCCGTCAGGCGGATTTCCCCGCCAGATTCCGGGCGCCCACCAACATCGCCAAGTACACTGGGGCCACGAACTCAGGTGCCTGGCTTGAAGACTACCGGCTCGCATGCCGGGCGGGGGGAGCGACGGATGATCTCTTCATCATCCAGTACCTCCCCATCTACCTTGCGGACTCGGCCCGAGCTTGGCTCGAGTACTTGCCCGCCAAAACTATCTGGAACTGGGCCGACTTGAAGACCCTCTTCGTCGGCAACTTCCAGGGCACTTACAAGCGCCCTGGCAACTCCTAGGACCTGAAGGGCTGCAAGCAGCAGCCAGGTGAAACCCTTCGGGATTACATCCGGCGGTTTTCCCGCCAATGCAATGAGCTCCCCGACATCTCCGACGCCGATGTCGTGGGAGCATTCATCTACGGCACCTCCTGCAAGGCCCTGGTGCACAAGCTGGGTTGTCTCAAGCCCAGGACCACCAAGGAGCTCCTCGACATCGCCACCAACCACGCCTCCGGCGAGGAGGCTGTGGGGGCTATCTTCGAAGGAGGAAAAGCCCAGCAAGGGCCCGGTGTCCAAATCGGATCCCCTTCCGACCGCTCCGACAAGCGGAAACGGCATGGGAAACAGATCCGCGAGTCTCAAGTGGTCGCCATCGCCGACCGCCGCCTAGCGGCCGTGCGACCGACCGTCGCGCCGACCACTTCGAAATTGATGGATGGCCCGTGCCCGAACCACGGGTTCCCCGTCAAACAAAAGTACCGGGACTGCGAAGTCCTGAGGCACTTCCTTTCCTGCGCCCCCACGACGCCGCGAGGCAAAGGAAAGAAGCTAGCCACGGCCCCACGGGCCGTGGAGAAGAAGGCGGACGACGAGTTCCCCGAACCCGACGGCTGCCTCATGATCTTTGGCAGACCGGCGTGCTACGTCGACAAGCGTCGCTCAAACTCGCCTACCGTGAGGTCCACACCGCCTCACTAGCCGCCCCCAATACCTCCGGTGGTCGAATTCCGGTCACCTTCGATCGGATCGATCACCCGACCACATTCCCGGTACCGGAAGATACCCGGTAGTCGACCCCATCGTAGGGAAGAAGCGCCACCAAGGTGCTCATGGATGGCGGCGGCCTCAACATCCTCTACGTGGAGACGCTGACGCCATGGGGATTCTCGCCGAGTCTCCGACCGAGCAAGGCCCCTTTCCACGGCGCCATCCTCGCCGCAGGCCCATCCGCTCGGACAGGTCGACCTGCCCGTCACCTTTGGGGAACCAGGGAATTTCCGCACCGAGACCCTCACTTTTGAGGTTGTGGATTTCCTCGGCTCCTATCACGCTATCCTGGGGCGACCATGCTACGCCAAGTTCATGGCGCCCCACCACGCCTACCTCGTCGAAGATGCCCGGGGCCACGAGGAGTCATCACCGTGGCATCATCTTTTCAGCTTGCCTACAACTGCGAGCGGAGCAGTTGCGAGCTTGCCTCGGCAGTCATCGCGTCTGCCGAGCTCAACAACCTCAGGAGGGAAGCCTCCGAGTCCACCCCCGAGTCCAGCAAGTCGGGGGCGGGATCCTTCAAGTCCGCCGAGGACACGAAGAAGGTCGCGGTCGATCCCTGCGATCCGACCAAGACCGTGCGGGTCGGAGCCACGCTCCCCGCCAAATAGGAAAGCGCGCTCGTCGGCTTCCTCCGCACCAACAAAGACGTCTTCGCATGGAGGTCCTCCGACATGCCAGGAATCCCAAAGGAAGTCACCGAGCACTCCTTGAGCATCCGACCAGGCTCAAAGCTGGTCGCCCAACGCCTGCGCCGCTTCAACGAGGAGAGGCGTAGGATCATAGGGGAGGAGATCGCCAAGCTTTTGGTTGCAGGGTTTATAAAAGAGGTCCGACACCCCGAGTGGCTGGCCAACCCTGTACTTGTTAAAAAGAAAAATAGGCAATGGAGAATGTGTGTTGACTATACGAGTCTCAACAAGGCGTGCCCTAAAGACCTGCTCCTTGCCCCAAGATCGACCAAGTCATCGACTTCACCGCGGGGTGTGAGTCTCTTTCCTTTCTGGATGCCTACTCGGTTATCACCAGATAGCGTCAAGGAGTCCGACCACCGCGACTTCCTTCATCACGCCGCTCGCCTCGCTTTTGCTACGTTACAATGCCGCTCGCCTAAAGAACGCGGCGCTACATACCAAATGATGTATGCAAACGTGCTTCAACAACCAGATCGGCCGCAACGTTGAGACTTACGTTGACGACATTGTCGTGAAAACCAGGAATACGCACGACCTCATTGCCAACCTGGAAGAAACCTTCGCGAATCTTCGACGGTTCCGTATAAAGCTCAACCCCGAGAAATGCGTCTTCGGGGTCCCCAAAGGAAGCCGCCGGCTTCATCGCTCTCCGAGCGAGGTATCGAGGCCAATCAGAGAAGATCTCGCGATCGCAAGGATGGGCCCGATTCCTAATCTCAAAGGGGTCCAGAGGCTAACAGGTGCCTTGCCGCCTTGAGCCGTTTCGTGTCTCGTCTTGGCGAGCGCGAATGCCGCTCTGTCGCTCAAGAAATCCGACCGCTTCACCGACCCGGAGGCTCAGAAGCCCTCACCGCTGAAGGCCTTCCTATCTTCACCTCCGATCCTCGTTGCCCGGCACCAGCGAACCGCTCCTCTACATCGCCGCCACACCGCTCAAGTCGTCGGTGCGGCCCTTGTGGCGAACGAAGCGGAGGAAGGCCGTGAACTCAAGGTACAACGCCAATCTATTTCATCGTGAGGTTCTTTCCGAGTCCAAGGCTCTGTACCGCAGTGCGAAGCTTCTCTCGCGGTGCTCATCGCCAAGAGAAAGCTCGCCCATTACTTCGACCAAAGACGTCATCACCGTGGTGACCGCGTCCCCGCCGGCGAGATCGTCTACAATCGCGACGCCGGGAGGATAGCCAAGTGGGCGCCGAGCTCACGCCACGGCATAACATACGCCCTGACAACGATCGTCGCAGTTCTCGCCGACTTCGCCGCCGAGTGGACCAAGCCAGCGCCACCATGAATCGAAGACCCCGAGCATCGACAATGTACTTTGATGGGTCCTACACCAAGAACGGCGCGGGCGCGGGAGTCGTCATCATTTCCCCACTCGGGAACAAACTTCAATACGCCATCAGGTTGCTCTTCAACGCGACCAACAACATCGCCAAGTACGAGGCTCTCGTCAACGGTCTCCGGATCGCTGCCGACCTCGGCGCTCGCCGACTCTGCGTTCGTGGGGACTCCAAGCTTGTCGTTGACTAGGTCATGAAGGTTTCGGAGCCCCGAGACGCCCGTATGGCTGCGTACTATCGGGAAGTGCGCAAGCTCGAGGAGCGGTTCAAGGGTTTCGAACTCCACCACAGCTACAGACGCCACAACAGTGAGGCCGATTGCCTAGCCAATCTTGCCTCCAGTAGAGGGTCAGTCCCACCCGGGATCTTCGTCTGTGACCTCCTGCAACCTTCCATCCAGTTGGACTCGGTGGCCGAGCGGTCTCCCGATTCACCTAACACGGTCACCCCGACCGCCGCGCAGTCGGGCGTAGACTTGGCCGGGTCGAACCGCAGCGTGCTAGCAGCCGAGTCCGACTGGAGGAAGCTCTTCATCAACCGTTTGACGGACGGACGCTCTCTGCACCGACCGAGGCCCGCGCCTCGCCGGCGGGCAAAATCTTTCGTCTGGTCGGCCCGCACCTTTACAAAAGGAGTCCTCCGGGTCCTCCGCAGGTGCGCTCGCCGACCAAGGGAAGCACCGTTGCTCGATATCCATGGCGGATCTGCGCCACCATGTTGCACCCCGATCCTCGTTGGAAAGGCCTTTCGACAAGGTTTTTATTGGACGACCGCCGTGTCCGACGCCGAGCAGATCGTGCGCACCGCTGAAGGGTGCCAATTCTTTGCCCTGCAGACACATTTGCTACCAGTTTTGCGACGATCCCCATCACTTGGCCGCTTGCGCTTGGGGACTCGATCCGGTCGGGCCCTTCAAGAAAGCGCCGGGATTTACTCATCTCCTAGTCGCGTGGATAAATTCACCAAGTGGATAGAGGCTGCCGGTCGTGAGCGTCACGTCGGTACAAGCAGCCATCTTCTTCCGCGACATCGTTTTTCGGTTCGGAGTTCCAAACTCCATCATCACCGACAACGGAACACAGTTCACGGGGAAGGAGTTTCTCGAGTTCTACGACGACTTCAACATCCGTGTCGATTGGGCAGCCGTGGCCCATCCGCGGACTAACGGCCAGGTCGAACGCGCGAACGGCATGATCCTTCAAGGACTCAAGCCACGGATCTTCAGTCGGCTCAAGCACTTCGCAGGGCGATGGGTGGCCGAGCTACCCTCCGTCCTCTGGAGCCTGCGGACCACGCCCACCCGAGCGACCGGGTTTACACCGTTCTTCATGGTGTTCGGCGCTGAAGCCGTCTTGCCAACAGACCTGGAGTATGGCGCCCCAAGACTACAAGCCTTCGATGAGGCTCGGGGGCTCGCCTCGCAACAAGACGCCATCGACCAGCTCGACGAGGCGCATGACGTAGCCATCCTGCGATCGGCCAGATATCAACAAGCTCTGCGGCGCTACCACAGCCGTCAGGTTCGAGGGCGATCCTTCAGCGCTGGCGACCTGGTCCTGCGCCGGGTCCAAACCAGCAAAGAAAAACACAAACTATCGCCGCCCTGGGAAGGCCCCTTCACCGTCGTAGAGGTTCTCCGACCTGGCACCTTTCGACTCATGGACGCCGACGGTCGCATCCTTCCGAACGCTTGGAACATAGAAAAGTTAAGGCGATACGTCCTCCGATACGTCCTCATCTCGCGCGGCCCTCGCCGCGCGCTCCTTCTTCTTCTTCTTCTTCCTCCTCTCCTCCTTCCGCTTCTTGCGGGAGGAGTCGAAGCCAGACCTTCGCCGGCCGCCGCCGCCTCCTTATCTCCCGGGAGCGGCGCCCGGGAGGACATTCCCAAGAGCCCCTAGAAGATAAAAAGCACTGGTCAGACCAGGCGCTAAACGCAAAGAAAAGAGGGACGGGAAGAAGTTCGTCCGACCTACCAGATTTGGAGGGTGGGCCGCCGAGAATGGCTCCGGTGGTGCCGCGCGCCTCCGTAGCGCTTCCTCCCATGACGGCGCCACCCGGCCGACCTCCGTCGCGGCCAGCTCGGCCCGCCATCCTCATCCGGCCGGACGCCTCGCACGAACAGGGCGGGTCTCAGGCGCAAGAGGTTGCACGCGCATCCTCATGAAGGCGCGCACGACCACATCCCCGGTGAGCCCTTGCCTCCTTAGGGCCCTGACCTGCTCCACGATCAGGGCCACCTTGTTCTTCTCTCGCTTCGGCGCCCAGTTCACTCCTCCCGCCACGAGAAGTTTGCCGGTGAAGGGCGGGGCGCTGTCTCCGACGTTCTGAGCATAGAACCACTCAGAGCGCCACCCCTTGTTGGACGATGGCAGCTTGACCTCGAGGTACTCCGTGCTCCGGCCGGACCGAAGCTGGAGGGCCAGGCCACCAATGGGCGCCGCGGCGTCCGTCGGCTTGTCCTTCCAGAGCCTCGCTTGGAAGAAATGCCTCCACAGCGCCCAGTGCGGCTCGATTCCCAAGAAAGCCTCGCAGAGGGTGATGAATATGGCGATGTGGAGGACCCCGTTGGGGTTAAGATGGTGCGCCTCCGCCTTGTAGTGGAAGAGCAGCCCCCGGACGAACGGTGCAGCGCAAGCCGGCCGCGCTCAAAGAAAGAGGCAAGCACCACGACCTCGTCGTCCCCCGGCGAGGGGGCAGCCGCTCCTGTCGGCACCCTCCAACCGGAGAGACCTTGCGCAGGGAGGAAGCCCTTCTTCACCAAGCCAAGCGCGCGACTGGCCTAGGCAGAACACTCCGGCCACGACATCCTTGCGAAAAAGGCGACGGAAAGACGAGGAGAAGAGAAGGCTGAGTTTTCTTTTCCTTAGCTCTTTGTTGTTCCTTTTTTGTCTTAGGGACAGGAGGCGAGGAAAGCAAGCAAGCGTAACTACTCAAAGCGCCCCGGCAACGTATATATAGAAGACGAGCAGGCGCCGACCGAACAGGCGCCCCCTCGAGCGAAGCGTCGTGTCCACTCACGCCAGCCTGGTAACTCCCGGTTTCCAATTCCACTCCGCATTTAATCCTGACAAAACGGCAGAGCCATAAAGCCGCCGCCCCCGGGCAGTGCGTCCTAACCTCTCGGTCTCCGCCTTGAGGCCAGGACGGTTGCTCTGGGGCATGCGCGAGAGGCCCACTGGCTACGCAAATAAAAGGATTCGAATGGCGATCGAGCTCGTGCAATGTTATTATTTTCCCATTCTTTTCTTTCCTCGGGAGCACTTGGACGGGGAGCACCAGCAGACATCATATTGATCATTAGATGCTATTGAGTAGATATATATTACTTTTTAGTATTGACGAATACTTATAAACAAGGGTGCCTCAACGGCCCAAAGCGACGAGCCGGCAGCCTCAAGCACAGCTCAAGCCCAACAGGCCGCTCCCAGCCCACTACCGACCGAAGCGCCTGCAAGGCCACACAAGACACCCCTTCCCGACCGATCGAGGGAAGTGTCTCCGACTGCTGGGCTCCCGACTTCGTCGCGAGACGGGACCCCGGCTCCGACCAGCAGGCTCCCGACCCTTTAGCGGTCGGGATCCCCGACCGATCGTGCTAAGACAACCCCGCCAAGGGCCGCGTGTCGGGCCTCTACCAACCAACGCCACGCACCCCACGAACGGGTCAATCGGTGACTATACAAGGGCGGTGGCTCCTTCCTAGAAGGTTTAATGATCGACCAAGTCATACTCCCATCCCCATCACCGGTCACATACAAGATGCGAAGACACGCCTCTCCCGAGGCAACACGCACGCCGACGCAGCAACGCCAACACTCGTAAGGTTCGCAGAGGGCGGTACGCCGCTTCGGGAAATACCTAACCGCCTCGACCAACTAAGCTACCGACCCAAGATTGGCAAGACGGGCGATGACGAGTCACAGAGCGAAGGACCAAGCTCCTAGTGCAGTCATCTCGCCCTCTCCCAATTCTCTATGTAACCCGCCTTTCTTTCGTATAAAGGAGGCGGGAACCCCGTAGGGGAGGAGGATCGCAATCGAACTCATCTTGCTAAGCCATTAGCACTCTCGCTTGTAAACTTTGTGCAGTCATCTGCACTAAAGGGAATACAACGATACCACACGAACTGAAGTAGGGACCTTCGGTCCGAACCAGTATACATCTTGGACTTCTGAGTCTAACCATTCAGGGAGTGGAACGTGCGGCCCCTTAGACTTACAAATTTACTTGCCGGTGCCCGAAACGCCGACAAGTATAAAATCAAAATAAAAGACAAAACTTATATGGTAGGGGCGGATCGATACATCTAGATCTCATGCGTGATTAAGTCTAGTTATAATTTTGATTAGTAAATCATAACCAACAAATCAACACATGAACTCTGACATTACATTGGACGTACCTTGGCCTTATACAGACAATACACACCGATGTAACTCAATACATGCAATTAAATAAAATACAAATGACCTCATGTTGGTTCAGCCATAACATAAAAGTCACGCAGCCTCAAAACTAATTTGTATTTGATTTGGTTTTTCTAAGAACTCCCTAAAAGTAGATCGATTTTATCGAGAAACAAATAAATCAAGACATTTACTGTATATAGACTTATCCCCTGGACGTCATGTAAGTTTTGTCTTTTATTTTGATTTTATACTACAAAGTAATATATATATATATATATATACTCAATAGCATCTAATGGTCAATATGATGCATTTTTAATTAGAGTCTACCAGATTAAAGGCTAGATATTTTGCTTTTTTGTGAGAATTTCTAATCTATTTCTCAAAGATCCAATGACAGTTGTAAATAAAGCCCACCAGATTAAGGGCTAGATATTTTGCTTTTTGTGGGAATTTCTAGTCTAACTTTCATGGGCTTTATTTCTAGTCTATTTCTCAAAAATTCAATGGCAATTGTAAATAAGGTCCATAAGATTAAAGGTTAGATATTTTGCTTTTTTGTGGGAATTTCTAGTCTATTTCTCTTTTTTCTTAGCGACTCTCACGAGCTTTTAATATATAATAGATTGCCGGCAAAATCGTGAAAGAAGAGCGATGGCAGTGGGCTAGCCCTTGAGTGACGGGTGGCGAGCGACAGTGTTAGGTCCTCCACGCGGCGAGTGCAAAGGGTGTAGCCGGAGGGGCAGGATGAAGTGGTGGTGGGGTCAAATGGCGATCAGCAAAGGGTGTAGCCGGCGAGGGGCAGGATGAAGTGGTGGCTTACAATATGAAGGTGGCACAACAAGCAAAGGAGGGCAGCTACTGGAATGGCAGAGGCAGCATGGCGAGATAAGGATGCTGGTGACGAGATCTATCAGATCCAGTCCTCTTCCTTGTTGCCGGTGACGGTTTCACCGGATCCAATTGTCTTCTTCGTCGCAGTTAATGGGATCCACCAGATCCCGTGACCCTCGCATATCTCCTCATCTAGGTCATAGAGCAGTCCAACACTGACTCTGCTCACATTACCTCTTGGCCCCACTTTGTTGCCACGCGCGTCACGAGCGACTTCGAGCTTTGCCTTCATCCTCTTGGGCTACTAGGTGAGGAGGCAGTGGCAAGGGCGGGCCGATGGCAGCAGGTGAGCATGTCGGGAATTTTATTCTCTTGGTTTGTTTTTTCTAATGAAATATGGTGAAACTTTAGGTGAAACTTGATGAAATATGCTGAAACTTCTTAAAATTTGCTAAAACTTCTTGAATTTTTTTGGAAAAATTTGTTGAAACTTGAGTTTGAGAATCAAACACTTGGTCTCGAAACTTTCTCAAAATCTTTAATAAATATCTAAAAACACGCGAAGCTCCTTGGAACCTAATTTTTTTTTCAAAATATTTTAACGAAACTTGACTAAACTTATTATTATATCGTTGCAGTGATATAGCTATAGTCGCCTCCTTAACTTTGAGACATCACATCCGAGAGCAGGAAAGTCAGCAACAAAACAAGCAAACCGGGAGCTCAATTAACCGGAACAAGTTAGTGGCGTTTACGACAGATAAAAGACTGAAGAGACGGCTGAAAGACCTGTCTACTCCAGACCAGACTCCAGAGTGAATTGTTCATGTCTCCACTGAATGTAATAGTGTAAATGTGCAGCTACTACAGCCCTTTTGCAGTTCAATGGTGTCCCTTTTTGTACTGGCGCAAAATGTTACGACCAACGCTCCAGAGTGACCACCACATCAACATGACGGTGCCATTGATGTGAATCACTCTTTTGCCAGGGAAAAGTGAGAAGCTATGCACTCAGAATTTTTTACTGTTATAGCTCAAAAAAAATTGGAATTAGTCTCTGTCAGATTGTTTTTTTTTAATTTGGTCCTAGGTCCGCAAACACCGTGCACGGGGTGTATTGTAGCACTGCATTGTGGCTCGGTGGCCAAATTTGCAAAATAAATTTGATAGGGATTTTTTTAAAAAAATTAGAGGGCTACACGCCTACACCAGTGAAAAATTCATGCTCTCGCTGCAAAAGTGAGGACGGCTTCACGAAGCAGCCCACTGTGCCAGATTTACAAAGACAGTAGAGTTTATTAACTCATCACACAGCGTACTAGTGTACTACATATCTGGTCTAGTTACCATGATGGCATGATGTGAACTGAACCAAACGTGTACCCTTTGCTCCTTTCTTTGACATGGTGTTAAAAAAAATCAAGGATCAGAAAGACATGACGAAATTAACTAAAAGAATAGGAAAGAAAAAAAAGTAGAGTAGACAAAGAAACAAGGGATTGGAAGAAGCAAAGTTGGTGACAATGATTGCAATGATTAGCAAGATAACTAGTACTACACAACACGCATGATTGGAACCAGGTCCTGTAACTGTAGCCCTGTGTGGCTCGTGAGGAAGGTCCTAGGCTCCTAGCAGATCGCTAAGATACGAGGAAAGGGATCCTGTGAGGTTATGTTGGGAACTGAAACTAAAGTAGTCTAATTTTTCGGACCCTTCGTCAGACGACGAACCGGCTAAATCGTTTAATATTGTAAAAACAATGTTACTACAGTGATATATAAGTAAAAATGTCACGATATTTTGTGAACAGTATTTTATGAAGAAAAAAATCTAGTCTATTTTTTATCAACAATCCCTATGCAGCTGCTTAAGTTGCAGTTCTCGTAGGACTGCACTGGATCTCCGTTCAAGATATACTAGTTCATCACATTTCTAGCCCCGTGTGTAATTTTTTTATAAATTTGGTTTTCTTTCAAACGTAATTGTGACACTTTTGTGGTTGAGGATGGACTATTTTTACAATTGCATCAAGGAAAGGTTAGATTTAAAAAGAAGTTACATCTATTATATATTAAAAGCTCATGAGAGTCGCTAAGAAAAAAGAGAAATAGACTAGAAATTCCCACAAAAAAAGCAAAATATCTAGCCCTTAATCTTATGGGCCTTATTTACAATTGCCATTGGATCTTTGAGAAATAGACTAGAAATAAAGTCCATGAGAGTTAGACTAGAAATTCCCACAAAAAAGCAAAATATCTAGCCCTTAATCTGGTGGGCTTTATTTACAACTGTCATTAGATCTTTGAGAAATAGACTAGAAATTCTAACAAAAAAGCAAAATATCTAGCCTTTAATCCGGTGGACCCTAATTAAAAATGCATCATATTGACCATTAGATGCTATTGAGTAGATATATATATTACTTTGTAGTATAAAATCAAAATAAAAGACAAAACTTACATGGTAGGGGCGGATCGATATATTTGGATCTCATGCGTGATTAAGTCTAATTATAATTTTTATTAGTAAATCATAACCAATAAATCAGCACATGAACTCTAACATTACATTGGACGCACCTTAGCCTTATACAGACAATACACACCGATGTGACTCAATGCATGCAATTAAAGAAAATACAAATGGCCTCATGTTGGTTTAGCCATAACATAAAAGTCACGCAACTCCAAAACTAATTTGTATTTGATTTGATTTTTCTAAGAACTCCCTAAAAGTAGATCGATTTTGTCGAGAAACAAATAAATCAAGACATTTACTGTATATAGTGTTTTGGGCTTCATCAAAAGGCATTACACCCATCCTATACTGGGTCACGGGGTCAAGACCGGTCCTACGACGCTTCAATAGCATATCATGTAGAATTGTTAAGAAAATAAAATGCTAGAAATTCTCATAAAAAAGCAAAACATATAACCCTTAATTTAGTGAACCTTAACTAAGTTGAACTATAATAACCATTAGATTTGATGTTACTATTCTAAAAAACGTCTAACTATCTATCTAGCGGATCCGAATTATAACAGCTTAGATTAAAAGAAAGAGTCTGTGTGAAGTACAACAAAAAATTAACAAAAATTCGGAATAAAAATAAAATAGAAATTTGATTTTCATATGAACTCTAAATTAAAACACATACATTACTAAAATTCAGAATAAAAATTAGGTAAAAATTAGCGATTGGATTTGTATTATTAATTGTAATCTAAAACTAATATTCAAAACTAAATAAAAATAAAATCAATGGCTTAGATTAAAAGAAAGAGCCCATACTAAAAACAATAAAAATAACAGAAATTCAGAATAATAAATAAATAAAAATCAACCATTTAACTTTCATATGAAGTCCAAATTAAACATGTACATTGCTAAAATACAGAATATAAATTATATAAAAAATAGTGATTGGATTTGTATACGATTTCTACAGTACAACCGATATGCAAAATTAAATAAAATTAACATAAATTTGGAATAAAAATAAAATGAAATTAGTCATTTGATTTTCATACAAATTCTAAATCAAAACTTGAAATTCAAATTAAATATAAATAACATCGAATAAAAATAAAAGGAAATTAGGATTATTTTTAATTCCATACTAAGTGAAAAATATAATTTTTCATTTTATTCAGAATTAAAATTTTAGAAATATGCTAATTTAAGGTGGGAAATAAAATAAGGTAAGTAATTTGATTTGTATATATATATTATTAACTATTGTGTAATAAAAGTCGATTACATGTTTTTTATAGTCGCTAAAATAATATAGAATATACTAAAAATTCTAAAAAAAAATTCTAACTCTTTATTTGGTGGATCTCATCGGGACAAAGAGATTAAGAGGGTGATACATCGACAGTTGTTCACTCAGTTATACCGGTATGAGCAATATGATGTGCAATAAAAGAAGTACCGAAAGAAAGAGACAAACATTGTAATAATGAAATTAAGAGATGATGATATAAATAGAAAATATTATGTTATGCTATGTTTACTATTTTCTATGCAAGTATTCGTAGAAGAAAGCTTCGGTCACATGTGATAAGTACTGAGAAACAGAGTAGATATATTCTCTCTTATAATATACAATATCAAAATATCACAAATTGTGTTTTGTATTGATCTATTTTTGAAAAAAGAATCGCATATATATTATCAAGTCATTTAAACATACTTTAAAAATGATGCAAGCGCAAATGCGCGGACCATCTTGCTAGTTAAACTAAAAAGTAGTTAAACTAAAAAGTGATGATTTCAATATATGCCACGTTTACGGAGCAGGCCCTAGATATTTACCAGACACCAAGACAAAGGACGGTGTTTGGTCGCACGTGGTTCTTTCAGGTGAGCGCTGGTTCAGTGCTGGACGCAGTTCTCATGTAGTCCCTATAGGGGCGCAGACAGTCTGATCGAGGCTACGAATAGTCCCTGTGGGACCGCTTAAGTTGCATTCCCTATGGGTGTGTTTGGTTGTCTGCACCATCCTAGTCTGTCCCGTATAAGTCATTCAGGTTAGCCTTGGTCTGCATGAGTGGATGCAAGTTGAGTTGTTTGATTGCTTGTTTATGTTTGTGTTTCCTCCATCCTGCATAAGTGGGTGCAATTGCATCCACCTGGTCTGGATGAATAAGAAACTAAATACATGTCCAACATATACAGTTGCATTCACTTATATGATTCAGACATCATATAAGCAACCAAACACACCCTATAAAACTGCAAAGGAGCTGTGTCCCCGGTGCTATATACGCTAGAAAGATTGAAAGAACCAGCTAGAATTTACCCGTGAAAACGCCCGCAAAGCGCGACGGATACGCTGCGACAATGAGCACGAAATCTGAAGAAAAATACATCCATTTCTTGGTTCTTGCAGGACGAGTTACAGAGTAGCTTAGGCTTGGGCAGACTACATCTGTAGTTCGTGCTGCATGGATGGGTTTTGTATCCTCGTGGGCTCGTGGCCGTGGCGCGAGACTGAGTTGTACAAGTAGCAATGTCTGCGGTTCGAGGAGCAGCATTGCAGGTGGCCGTTCAATTCATTTGGACCTCCGTTTTTGTCAGGAGGCCACCCCGCGATCCCGTTACAGGGTGAGAGGTCGGTGGTTACAGTACAATCGGCACCGCGCCGGACGCTATCATCTTTTCGTATCTTTCGACGATACCGGCAGCCCAGTACCGTCTGACTGGACGGATGACTGGTCTCTTATCTGAAGTGCTGCTTTTTTGTTAATGAAACGAAAGGGTGCAGATTCATTCAAGCACTTTAGAGATGTGGTTCCGTGAGTGATAGTAAGTAACTACTGTAACTGAAGCACACTGTAACCATGCTTCTTTGTCCTTCGGCTAACACAAACGGCGCAAGACATGACGAGACAGGCATGTACTTTGGAAATCTATCGCCGTGAGTTCAGGGTAATAATAGTGCCATGTTGAATTGAGCCATCTGATAAGTAGGAGGAGAATCATCACATGCTGGACCGACACGTAGAGGAACTGTAGCCAAAGCAACCGAACAGGCTACAGTCTATAGCATGATCATTTCAGGTGATAATAAGTACGAGGGAAACGAGAAGCAACAAGTACAGGAAAACTGTAGTTTAGATACAGGCTTCCTTTCAGGTATGAATCAACAAATTTACAAGGCCGTGGCAACGGTTTCCTCAACTCATACCACATGAACAAGCTCGTATACTACAATGTTACATACATAACTTAGTAATGGACAATAAAAACATTCTCAGCTTCAAAACCAACTACTCAATCTCAAAAGAGACACCCTCAAGCGTCAAGCCTCAATCTACAAACCAATCGATCAAAATCCACTACATCCCATTTTCGTCAACCGGGATGAGCTCATCGCAGTAGTATGTACCCACTTTTTTGTGTATTCTTTATCAACAAACAAAACAATCTGAAACAAACCAAATATTCAAACCACCTGTCATCACCGTCATCCTCTCAGCGTTTCTCCATGATCAATTAATGAAGGACATGCAGTTTGGTCCAAGAAAGCTGTAAAAATAAGCCTTCTTGGACATCTAAACTTGGACCATGACAAAGGAGGCAATCTGGATACACTTAGCTCCAGAAGTAGGACAAAACCATCAGAACCAGAGCAATCAAAATCTGGTCCTTGAAAGAAACAATCTTGCGACGGTCAACGCAGCTAGCGTGCCGACCAACCTCAGGGAGATTCAGGAAGATGAACGGGTTTGCTTCACCAGTCAGCTCAAATAGTATATCACAAACAGCGCTCTTGAACTCCCCACCGGATCATTCCTGAGTTCAGAGCAAACACACTCATATTTCAGACTATCAACAGAGAGTTAGCGCAAGCGCATACATGGGACAAACTGGTTTCAGTTCAGAGCAAGTACTACCCATAATACTTCACACTTGGAACAGATCAAGGCATGGATGGGCCAAACGTTGCATTATCATCAGGTATTTAACTTGGCACAATTTTTAGCCACTTAGCTAGTTTAGTTTAGACCGAAAAGAGGTATGTAAGTATGTAATGATAACTTAGCATGATACCTGGATCTGCTTGCCAATTGTAACAAGCATAGAGCCTGCCGGCAAACAGAAAAAGGTTGAGCCAACCTGACTCCGGAGACAAATTTCCTGATCGCGTCCACAGAGGTGGATGCTCAAAGCGTACGAGTTTGGAGGATCAGAGCTGCCAAACTCGCTCCAGCGTGTTCTCAACTTGTTACAGTTATATAGTGTCAGACATAGAATTGATGAGGCTTCTCTAGGCAAAGCGGAATCTTTATGATTCTTGACGCTATCGGATAGAACTGTGATGACACATTTAGCAAGATCCTCCATTTTCGATGCAACAATCTCCATCTTCTCCCTAGCAACAGTGGGAGATGCCATGTCAGGACGTAGGAAATCCATTTTGAAATCATATCCTAATACGCTTATCAGGGTATTCATTTGATGTTCTTGTCATGAGTGAGTAGTGGAGAAGCATATACATCTTAAAGATAGGTTCTGATGGCTTATGCGTTATGAAAACAAGACAGTATTGTTTCAAAAAAGAAAACATGACAGTCACCTGAATTTGGAGATTATTAGCTATGTTTAGCAGGTTTCTCGAACAAATTGGTTTTGGACGAACGAGACACTTTTTTATGTGACAAGTGCCATGCATAGCTCAGTGATCAGCAGGGGAAGATATCCTGATGAAGGACCAAAATAGCAATCAGAGGGAGTGAATAGGAGCCAAATTAAAACTTCCCCTCTACATGGCAGACTCTAGAGTGGTTCGACAAAACCTCCAAATCGCAAGGGTCTAGCTCAGACCAAAACATACAGTAACAGGCAAAATGGAATGGCAATAGATGTAAGACAATGAGAGAAAAGCCAGAATTTATTTTGCCTAAAGTTTCTTTTGTATTCTATCTCTCCTCTGAAAAGCCAAAAAGTAACAACTACTCCAGGACAAAAAGTATTCTGGTCTCTTTTCCCTAAAGCACCAACTAAAGTACATGACCAAGAAAGTACTGAATAGAGGTCAAATGTTCTTGGCTAAACAGCACATAGCAAACCCAACACGATCAAACACAAGAACAGAATGAAAGACCTATGATCGGCTGGAAACTTGAACAGATCTTGCTCGTGGGGTATAAATGATCAAAGTGATCTTGAAGCAACTCCCACACGTCCTAGCAAGCTAGATCAGAAACTTAAAGAATGAAGTTCCTGAGGGACTAGATGATTGATATATGTTCTAGAAATACGCCATCCATCAATCACTCATCCTTGACTCAAGATCAAACAAGAAAGATAAAAAAGAACTAAGAGGATGTAGAAGGAGGTGATTGCAAACAAAGCACAGCAAGAACTAGAAAGTAAACACAAACAGGAACAAGATTCTTGCGCTGGAACTTTTTCTATTTCTTGGAAGGATGGTTTACAAAGCCTCACAAACAGGTGGGCAAAAACTCAGAGAGTATCAGAATACCAAAACTCTTCACAAGACTCACACAATTTTCCACACTTCTAGACACAGGGAGAGGCACCCGTCTCCCTCTATCTATAGCACTCTGGAAGTAATCTCCACTCTTAGATTATCTTCTTGACCCTTAAGAAACCTCATCAAAAGTGCAGGTTTACTCCCACTCTCTTACATGGCTAATCCGAAACCCAACAACAACACGGATTTTGACCATACTCTTTAACGTGCCAGCTTTAGTTTCCTTGACTGTTCTGGACCTAGACTCCTCTCTGAGCCTAGTCCCGATCCATGCTTTTGCCTACCATGTCTATCACCTTGGCTCATTGTCTTCCCGGCTTACAACCACTTCCTGGCCTCAGTTATCTTCCGACGTCTCTTGACCGTTCTGGACCTCAGTTCTCCTAGCCTAGTCCTGATCTCACCTTTGCCTCACCATGACCTAGTCCCGAAGTCCTGCAACCAACTCAGAAAAGAAAACCATCACATAACAATGTCCAAAATCATATCAGAAAATCCCTCGTTGGATCATATAGCCTGTGATCACCCCTGGCTGCGACATTCTTGTCCATGACTCAATGTGACCACATAAGACCACTGGTACAAAGGTCTAGACCACCACGACCACTAGTGCAGAGGTCTAGACCATTCATGACCTCTCAAACAGAGGTCTAAACCACCCAAGATCACTAAAAATGAGGTGTAGACCACTCATACAGAGGTATAGACCACACAGGACCTCTCAAACAGAGGTCTAAACCACCCAAGACCATTGGTACCGAGGTCAGTAATCTAGACCACTTTAACAGTGGCCACAACCTCTCCCATAGAGGTCTAGACCACTCCTACTTCCACAATGATCTAGACCACTCTAACAGTGGTCACAACCTCTCCCTCAAGACCACTCACAAAGAGGTTACATTGGCTCACGACCACCCCTAGAGAGGTCACGATCACTCCCATAATGATCACAGTCTCTCCTAGGGAGGTCTACAAGCCTCACGACCACTCTTATAGTGATCACGACCTCTTCTAGGGACATCTATAGGCCTCATGACCTCTCCTAGACAAGCTCTTCTTTCTAATGCTAATTCTAGTTTTCGGGCAAAACTTTCTTCCATCCCTATGGAATCAGAATTAATTTTGACCAACTATTCCAATAGGATATGATTGTTTCGATCATTGTGATCAACTCTTTCACCAGAGCAATACATGAATGTATGCATGTATTGTATTGCAGTGCTTACTATGCTGATCTATCTCGAAAACGCAACTCTGTTACCGATAGCATGTGCTACCACACCATTCACCGTGCACCTTGCTTTGAGATCCGCGCGTATCTATACGTTGTTCTTGTATCTCTCCGTGTCTCGCTCACCTACTTGCTTTACAAACGGCAGAAAAAAGGGAATTACTTTTCAAAATAATATATTTTTAAAAATAATTTTACAAAAATAATATGCTGAATCAAAATTTTACAGAAATACACATATGTCACCATTAGCGACAAAAGCTCTGTCACTATTTCAAATGGCGACAGATGTTTGTTTAGTCGCAGTTTGCATTGGCCGATAGATTATTTTGTCGTAGATTCATTTGGTTAACAAAGCTGAGACTTCTGTCACTATTTAAATTGGCGATAGAACCCTGTTACCAATTCAAATGGCGACAGGTGTATTTTTGAAAATTTTTGATTCGGTATATTATTTTTGTAAAATTATTTTTAGAATGTATTATTTTAAAAAAATCAAAAAGGGCCCAACCATATGGTAGAAAAGAGAGATTCCTTTCGATCGTGAAGTCTAAGCTTTTTTCGATCAATTTTTTTTGTAAATCTAGCTCCCGTGCAAACGAAATTGTGTCACCTGTCGTGCTCCCGTACCGCAACAAGACACTGACAGCACGATAGCTGCCTCCCACTGGCCTACCAAGCTGCCATTGCTCGGCATCATGTCCACACTTACTTAATCACTTAAGTAATTAAACATTTACTTAATTAATCACTTACCTAATTAAATCACATTTGCTAGCCTACGAAGTTGTGGATGCTCAGCAAGGACCTGCCGAGCTACCAGCCTGCGACATCTGTTGTCGAGCTTGCTGGTAAGG
This sequence comes from Otatea glauca, assembly GCA_036346275.1. Lineage (NCBI taxonomy): Eukaryota > Viridiplantae > Streptophyta > Magnoliopsida > Poales > Poaceae > Otatea > Otatea glauca. Next base: position 42,117,817 of record CM070712.1, on the reverse strand, counting down.
CGCTGCGATACAGGAGCACGGCAGGTGACAGCTACTTCTGTAGTCCGAGAGGAGGCTAGTTTGGGCCAAAAAAAAAAGAGTAAGCTTCCCCATTGTGGGCCCTAATCACATGGCAGAAAGAGGGAGAGAGACTCGACTTCAAATTTGTTTAGAAGGCTAGGGCACAAAATGGGTTTGGGATTTTTGTTTCCGTTTTGAAATTTTAGTCACTGGGAATTATGAAAGTTGAGACATAATTGCTTTAGCAGTAGCACAAAATTTTCATTTACAGTGCATGCACATAGGATATTTTAGATAACATGTCTTTTTCTTCTATGTGTCTCCTTAATTTTTTTTTTTTTGCAAAGTGATCACCAAACTACAACTGCCACCATATGCCAAATTTCAACATTTTTATATACTTCCGCTTCACTGAACAATTGAGAGGAATGGGACATATCACAATTCAAGCATCTCTCTCTCATACACACACAATTCAAACAAGTTTGGAAAATAAAAGGAATTTTGGGACATGCCCAAACGATCAATAATGCAATGAGATAATTCAAAAACTAATTTGCCTATAACAGATCAGTGAATTCTTTCCTTTGCCTAATTAGCTTCAAAATGAACAAAAAAATAAAATGATTATTGGATATAATTTTGGGACCTCCTTCACATTTTTACATATTTTTGGACTTTTTTTCATATTGTAACTTTTTTTTCACACATTGTCAACAAAGGACCGGACAATAATATCTCCCCCCATTGCCCCATGTTAAATATTTTCCCCAAAAAATTCATCACGAAAAATCCTTTTCAGACATTACATCTTCTGGACAAGAGAAAAAAAATGATATTTGTTAGCGTAATGTACTCCCCCCCTCTGGTGGTTAGTTGGTTATGTTTGGCAAGGATCTCCTAGATTAGATCTTTCCTATTCTTAGGGATATCCTTGCCATGGTTAGTTGGTTTTTGTTTGCAAGGATCTCCTTAATTAGATCTTTCCCTATTCTAAGGATATCCTTGCCATGGTTAGTTGGTTATGTTTGACAAGGATCTCCTAGATTAGATCTTTCCTATTCTTAGGGATATCCTTGCCTATATGTACTTGAGCCTTGGGCTCCTCCCTTAATCAATCTACTATTTTCCCACCATACTCTTTCATGGTATCACGAGACCGGATCTTCCTCTCGCCCTTCACGCCCTGCGCGCTCTGGCCATACCGCAAGATGGTCGGGACCCTGCCGCCTCCGCTGCCGACCTCGCTGAGCGAGCTCGCCATGACGCCGACGCCATGCGAAGAATCGCCGAGACTCGCCAGCGCCTCGCCGAAGCCAGCGGCCGAAAGCAGAGGTCATTCAGATCCATCCGCACGCGACGCAGCCGCCGAGTCGCGTCCGCGCCAGATCGCCAAGGCGCCAAAGTTCGCCGACGCCACTGCCGCGGCCGATCTCGCCGACCGGCCGGCGACGACCACGAGGATGACACGGACATCTCCCGCGCCATGATCCTCCACGAGGCCGCCGCTCTCAACCTCCACGCCAGTGTCGCTCGTGCGTAACGCCCGCACCGTCCCCTCGCCCTCGACACCTCCGGCAACTACCCACGTTGGCGCGAGCAATTCCTACCGCCGTCACGAAGTATTCGCCGCAGACCACGTCCGCAGCCCGCCACCTCGGCACTTCCGATTGGGCTCGGATGAACGCCGCCGCCAAATCATGGTCAGACAAAGACGGCCACCGCCGACCTTGCCGACGCCGTGATCGACCACCGCGCCACCGCCACGGCTCGGATCGCCATCGAGGATCACTTCCTTGGCAATCGAGACCCGTGTTTCCACCTTGACGCCAAGTTTCGCGTTTGCCCAAGGTGACCTCTCCGTCACCGACTATTGCAAACACTTCAAGAAGATGGCCGACGACCATCGACCTCGGCGAACACGTGGATCGACCGCACTCTGGTCCTCAACGTGATTCGCGGGCTCAACGAAGCAGACAGGACATCGGGTCCACCTCCGCCACGGCCCCTTCCCTTCCTTCGCCGTCCGCAATGAACTCCTCCTTGAGGAGATCAACATGGTGCGACTCCTCCGCTCCTCCGACTACCCTCGCCGCCATCGGCTCTACTCGCCAAGCCACCAAGACTGACCAAAGAACGGTCCTCCTCGTCCGGCCGCCCCAAGAAGAAGAAGAAGAAGAAGCCGGGACCACCGCACCTTCTCAGCGCAGCTGCACAGCACTGGCAACAAGCGCTTCCTCCTCCGGCTACTCCTCTACGCCGAGACGATCGCTGCGCTGGCAATGGGTGCCATCGTTCTTCAACCCGTGGAACGGGTCCATCCAAATGTGGCCCGGCCCCGTCGCCTCCTCGCCCAGCTTCCCAGGGCGATCGCCCTCAACAAAGAAGAATCCCAACAAAGAAGGCCGCTGCCCAAAGAATGACTCCGCTCCAACAAGAGCCTTCTGCCGCGCCAGACTAACAAAGAAGAAGAAATGGCCAGCAGCGATGCCGACCCATGGTGGGGTCTCCGCTCGGGACCGAATTTTCTGCCTCCACGCTCAAAGACCACACCCTCACTCCGCGGCGAACAACGATCGGTACCTTGATACAGTGCCTCTTCCCACATGACCTCCCATGATGGTACCTCTCTCACTCCTCAACCCCTCAGATCCTCTCCCACCTCCATTGTTGTCGGTAATGGTTCGCTCCGCTCATCACCGCCACCGGCCGACGCACCTTGGCTCTCTTGTTCTAAATAATGTTCTTGTTTCGCCTCGACTTATCAAGAATCTTATTTACGTCACAATTCACTATCGATAACAATTGTTCTGTGGAGTTTGACCCGTATGGTTGTTCTGTGAAGGATCTTCTCGCGAACGTGATCATCAGTGCAATAGCTCCGGTCCGCTCTACCCACCGCACGCCGTGGCTCACTCCTTGTTGCCAACTCCACGCCATCCTCCCTGTGGCACCGCCTCGGCCACCCCGGTCGCGAGGCCCTCTCCAAACTCACTTCGCTATCCCCGGTCGTAATAAAAGTTTGGAATCCTTGTGCCATGCGTGTCGGCCTAGGACGACATGTTCGCCTTCCTTTTCATCCTTCAAGATCTCGAGCGTCCAAACAACTTTGATCTTATTCATTGTGACTTATGGACATCTCCCATTGTTAGTGTCTCCGGTTACAAATATTACTTAGTTGTTCTTGATGACCGCCACATCACCGTGGACGCTTCCTTTACGGCTTAAATCGACACGCTTCCACCTGCCTAACTTTTTCGCCTATGTGTCTACCCAATTGGCGCATGCGCCAAGGCCGCCCAGAGTGACAACGGCCGGAGTTCGACAACTCCAACACAAGCGCACCTTCTTCCTCACACATGGCGCTGGGCCAGATGTCGTGTCCCTACACGCCCTCAGAATCTGGTCGAGCCGAGCGGATTATTCGCACCACTAACGATGTTATTCGCTTCTTCTCGCTTCAAAGCGAGCATGCCACCTTCAGATAATGAGGCGCTGCACACCGCAACTCTTCTCCTCAACATCTTGCCGACCAAGACACTCGGATTTTTCAACCCCGCACTTTGCTCTCTTCGGTGCACCGCTGTACGATAATCTGCGTGTTTTTGGTCAAATGTTACCCCAATCTTTCGCCATCGCTCCCCACAAACTTGCCCCGCGCCTCGCCTCTGCATCTTCCTTGGTTATTCTCGCTCACCACAAGGGATACCGATGTCTTGATCCTACCACAAATAGAATCATCATCTCCGTCATGTTCTCTTTGACGAGACCGCTTTTCCCTTTGCCGAGCATACCTCCTCCCACCGCTACGGACTTCACCTTCCTCGATGAATTCCTAACCCGCCCCTTCCCATAGGGTCGCCAACCGTGTCTCCCGCAGTCCTCCCGGCGCCACCATCATTGCTATCGGCCCCATGCCGACGCGTACCGCTTCTGCGCCGCCAAGACCACGTGATTTCCCGCGACTCAGACGGGTGGTGCACCGCCTCGCCAACCGGCTGCGCCGTCCGTCAAGCCGCCCTCCGCGCCACGCGGCCACGATCCCCGCGGCACCGACGGCTTCTCCCGCACTCCGACGTGCGGGTCCTGCGCCACGCGCGGCACCGGCTTCTCCACCCAACTTCCCGGCGCAGCCACGCGCGGCTCCTGCCTTGCGCGTCTACTCCAGCGCCCAAACCAGTCGCGGTCCTCCGACAAGACCGATCGCCCTCGCGCACCGACCCAGTGCTTCGGTGCCATTGCCGCTCTCCGACAAAGGAACCAAAGACAAAGATGACGACTCGGGCCAAGGACGGTTTTCGCGTACCATCCTTGTACCATGTCGCGCCACCGCCCCGGCCCAAGACCTTCCGTGGCGCCCTTGCCGATCCTAATTGGCGGTCGCTATGGAGGAAGAACATGCGCCCTTCTCCGTAACTGCACTTGGGAGTTGGTTCCTCGCCCGCGACATACCAACATTGTCACGGGCAAGTGGATCTTCAAACACAAGTTCCACGCCGACGGTTCTCTCGAGCGCTACAAGGCACGTTGGTCCTTCGCGGCTTCACCTGGCGTCCGGCATCGACTTTGCCGAGACATTCATCCGGTCGTCAAGCCCACCACGGTTCGCACACAGGTTCTCTCTCGCTCTCTCGCCAAAGGGCTGCTTCACTCACCGATGTCAAGAACGCCTTCCTCCATGGCACCTTGACAGAGACCGTGTTTGCAGCTTTCGACCCTCCGGATTCGAGGATCCCGCCAGCCCAACTTTGTCCGTCGTCCGAACAAGTCGCTCTACGGTCTCAAGCAGCTCCCGTGCTTGGTACACCGCGCCGCCACGATCCGGTCTCTCTTGGTTTTGTGGAAGCCAAGCCGGACACTTCGCTATTTGTCTACCGCCGCGGCAATCGACACGCCTACCGCTTCCTCTACGTTGATGACATCGCCTCACCGCCTCCTCGACACACCTCTGCGGCAGTCATCTCAGCCTCCAAAGGAGTTTGCCATGAAGGATTTGGGCAAACTCCATCACTTCCTGGATGCGTGTTCGCCAGAAGGCCGACAAAGATGGTTCTCTCTCGCCAAGACATGATTGACATCTTGATCGTGGCCGGGATGGCCGAGTGCAAACCATGCACAACGCCTGTGGATACCAGCCCCAAGGTCTCTGCCGACTGGAGCTCCGTTGTTGACCCATCCGACTCGGAGTCTTGCCGCGCTTGCAAGATCTCGACCTTCACACGCCCGACATCGCCACGCCGTCGCAAAGCAGTTTGCCTTTACATGCACGACCCTCGAGAGCCCCACTGCTGCCCTCAAGCGCATCCTTCGCTACATTCGGTACTTACACTGGTCTTCATCTTCGACCGTCGACCCGTGATGACTTGGTGGTTTATTCGATGTCGACCGGGCCGGTCATCCCGATTCGCGCAAGTCCACCTCGGCTATGCCGTGTTCCTTGGTGACAACCTGGTCTCCGGTCCTCCAAACGCCGAACACCGTGTCCCGCTCCAAAGATCGAGGTCGAGTACCGCGCCGCCGCCAATGGTGTTGCCGAGGCTTCTTGGCTTCGATGCCTTCTTCATGAGCTCCACATTCCGCCGCGCGCTACCGTTGTTCATCGCGACAACGCGGTCGCCTACATGTCCTCCAACCCGTTCAACATCAACGGACGGCACATCGAGATCGATCTTCACTTCGCTCGTGAGAAGGTAGCCATGGGTGCCGTGCGGGTTCTCCACGCTCCCACGACATCCCGGTTCGCGACATCTTCACGAAAGGGCGCCTTCTTCTGTTCTCCGAGTTTCGGTCCACCGAATGTCCGTGGCTAACCACCGACGCTCCGATCATGGGGCGTGTTAGCGTAATGTACTCCTCCTCGTGGTTAGTTGGTTATGTTTGGCAAGGATCTCCTAGATTAGATCTTTCCTATTCTTAGGGATATCCTTGCCATGGTTAGTTGGTTATGTTTGGCAAGGATCTCCTAGATTAGATCTTTCCTATTCTTAGGGATATCCTTGCCATGGTTAGTTGGTTATGTTTGGCAAGGATCTCCTAGATTAGATCTTTCCTATTCTTAGGGATATCCTTGCCTATATGTACTTGAGCCTTGGGCTCCTCCCTTAATCAATCTACTATTTTCCCAGCCATACTCTTTCAATATTGAACATTGGTGAGAGAATTGGGACAATTTGGGACTTTCTTAATCAAGCAGCAGCAGCAAGGACACACCAAGAACAACAACTCTCCAAGTCTAATTCGAGCAAAAACAAAAGAATGAAGGAATGGAGGAGCTATGAATCAACATCAGCATTATACAGCACCAAAATTGGACATGAATATTTGAACAAAGTAACATGAGCAATAAACATCAAGAAACGAAAAAAACAGAACAGAACATCTTGTTTCAGCACTTAATCAGCTCATATTCCTTTTTAACATCAGTACTAATCATAGTTATCAATACCGTACCGATACCAGCTGGTATGGCCGGTATGTACCATTTCAACCCCTAAACCAGTATAAAGTAGCCCTATGTACCGTACTAGCCTCAATACCGGTCAATACTGGCCATACCGGCTTCGATGCTGATCAATACCAGTCATACCGGTAGAACTAATAATATGGTCTATTGAACTATATGTTATATTTGATAGTACTATTATGTATTTAGTGTAATATTATAAGTGAAATTTGGTGTACATATAATTAAACATATTTTAAGGTAGTTTCAGCAAGTTTTAAGCATGTTTTGATAGTACTATTATGTATTTGGAGTAATATTATGCATGTTTTAAGCAAGTTTCAGCAAGTTTTAAGATTCAAAATGCAATGTTTTATATTTCAAAATCGCAATTCATGCATATTTCAAGTTTATTAAAACTTTCGAGTTTATTAAAGCATCAAGTAAACTGAAGATTCAGATTCAAGTGGGCTTCAGCAAGTCTCAATACTGTTTCAGAAGGTTTCAAGAATGTGAGACAGTTGCAAAAGGGTTCCAGCACAATTTCAAAAGAATTCAGCAACTTTCATGAAAACAAATCATACACAAATGCAAATCGACCGAAACATCGTCTCAAGATTGAAACTTAAGTTTTAGAATTGAAACTCATTCGCCAAAACTAGAAATTAGATTTGAAACTTTATTGAAGCATCAAATTTCAAAATTGAAACTGAAGCTTCGGAATAGACACATCAAGTTTCAAGGGGTTTTCGAGAAAAGTTTTAGGTTGGTTTCAGAGAGCTTCAAGTGGGTTTCAGCACAATTTTGAAAGAATTCAGCAAGTTTCATGAAAACAAGTCATACACAACTAAAACTTGATCAAAATATCAAGTTTTATAATTGAAACTCAATCACCAAACCTGCAATTTAAGATTTAGAACTAAAAAACATTATGAAACTTTAGTAAAGCATGATTGAAACATCAAGGTTCAAAATTGAAACATCAAGGTGCAACCTATTAGAAATTGCCCATTATGTGGCCTATTTCCTTTAATTCCAAAGTATGGATGGTTTAGTACCATATTGCCTAGCCAAGTGGAGGAAAGGCAATTTAAAAGGTGGAGTCATTGCCACCTCTTGATTAATTACACTTGGCATGAGAATGGCATAGGGTGGACAGTAGCTAAACACACACGCACGCGTGCGCATTCGCGTATTTTCGCGTGACTTGCACTTTGAATTCACCTTTTGTTTTGTTGAACCTTGCAATTATCTCTCCATTCAATCTATTTAAATGCGATTTAAACATTTGTTTTAATTCGGTGTCATTATGCGATCGCCATTAGTGAGTTAATTGACATTATGCGATCGCATTAGTAATCGCCACATTCAACTGTCATTATATTGTTAGTTACTGGTGTGCATGTATAAAAACTCCCGAGACGCCCAGACGGAACACCAATTCCTCCTCCTACTCTACAATTGTCAGATCGTTGTGTTGAGTTGTTGAACCTCGCCGGCCTTCCTCCTCAGCGTGCACCGTGAAGGAGGGTGAGCGGTATTTTAGAGCTATTGCCGCAAAGTTCACCTGCACGGGGGCGACAATAAAGTTTCTGGGCAGCGTATCAACACGACCGCTCTACTTCTTCCTCGGCGTCGACTAGTTCCACGATCGCGTCTGCGCTACGCTGCTTCCTATTCTTCAGCAAGCCCAATTTTAAGTCGTTCGTGTGATAGATTGATTCCGTTAATATACAATTCTTGAGCATATTCTGAAGTACAATGTGTTACCTGTTGTTTTATACATCTATAGTCTTTTGTTATATTTGCCTCAATATAAAATCTGAAATAAAAATATTGTGCATATTTACAACAATCCAGAAACCTTATTGCAAATATTTTTCTGATTCATCAATGGTTGGTGCTTCGGATGCAATGAAACCTGAGAGGTTTTATGGTGTAAACTTCCGTAGATGGCAGACAAGGGCTATGTTTTGGCTCATGTCATTGGGGCTGTGGTGGGTGATTCACCCGCAATATCCATTTACGGTCGACCAGAACCTGCAGTTTGATAGTGCGAACGACAGTGCACTAGGCTGCCTTTTGACTATTTTGGCAGATCAGCTCTATAATGTGTATATGAACTACACATCTACCACTGAGTTGTGGGATGCACTTGATCAAAAGTATGCTGAAGCTGAAGTTGATCGCTGGTTGTATGTGTGTGAGCAATTTTTTGATTTTAGCATGGATGATGCTAAGTCGATTGTTGCACAAGCACACGACCTCCAGCTACTGGTTGGCAAGATTGCGCACTTGGGTTGTGCATTGCCTTCTAAGTTTGTGGCCGCGGGCATTATTGCCAAATTTCCCTCAACTTGGAGGGATTTTGCCACTGGCTTAAAGTACAAGAGGGAAGAAATTTCTATTGAGGATCTCATTGCAGCCCTTGATGTGTAAGAAAAGGCAAGAGTAAAAGATGCACCAAGCACCACTAATCAGAATCATGCCAATGTTGTCGAGATGAAATCATATGGCAAGAACTTTGAGAAAAAGGACATGAAGAACATCACCTATTTCGTCTGTGGAAAGGACGGTCATATGGCAAAAGACTGTCGCTATCGCAAAAACAAGACAAATGAATCGGGCAAGAAAAATGCCAACATGACCATAGGCGAGGCCTCGACTTCAGGAGGGTATGGTAATTCTCGTGTTGTTTTTTAGCATGTCAATCCACTGATTGGTGGGTTGATACTGGTGCTAATGTTCACGTGTGTTATGATGTTTCCTTGTTTTCTTCTTACCAGGCAGCCGGGGCTTCCTCCATCCTAATGAGGAACGGGTCGTATGCTTCTGTTCTTGGTGTTGGCACAGTGGATCTAAGGCTTACTTCAGAGAAGATTGTCCACTTGAAGAATGTGCAGCATGCGCCAACAATAAAAAAACCTCGTTAGTTGTTCTCTCCTACGCAGGGATGGTTATAAGCTAGTATTTGAGTCAAATAAAGTTGTAATATCTAAGTGTGGGAATTTTGTTCGTAAAGGCTACGAGAGCGAAGGTTTGTTCCGCCTCAAGTACTCTAGAGCCTTGTTATAATATGAATATTGCAACTGTTTTGAATAACTGTGAGGCCAATATTTGGCATTCTCGTTTCTGTCATATTGGTTTTGATAGCATTGCTCGAATATCCAGATTACAATTAATTCCAAAATGTGATTTTGTCAGAGGATCAAAGTGACATTCTTGTGTGCAAGCAAAGCAGCCTAGAAAACCCTTTAAGGGGTTAGAGGATGAAAAGAACTTGACACCACTAGATTTTGTCCATTCTGACCTGTGTGAGATGAATGGATTGTTGATAAAATGAGGCAAAAGATATTCTCTAACTCTGATAGATGATGCAACATGTTATTGTTATGTGTATCTGCTGAAAACAAAGGATGGAGTTTTAAACTACTTTAAAATTTATAAGATCGAGGTTGAGAACCAACTAGAAAAGAAAATTAAAAGGCTAAGTTCTGATCGTGGAGGAGAGTATATCTCTCATGAATTCTCCCAGTTCTATTCTGAGCATGGTATAATCCATGAAATTACACTACCATATTCTCCCCAATCAAATGGGGTAGCTGAGAGGAAAAACCGAACACTAACAGACTTGGTGAATGCCATATTGGAGAGTGCCGGTATGCCAAAATGTGGTGGAGGAAGCTATATTAACAACTTTTGTCCTAAACAGAGTAATCACTAAAAAGCGTGAGATTACTCCGTAGAGGGATGGAAAGGGAGAAAGCCCAATGTCAATTTTCTGCGAACTTGGAGGTATTTGGCAAAAGTCAATATACCATTGTAGAAAAAGAAAAAGCTTGGACCTAAAACAGTCGATTGTATTTTTCTAGAATATGCACATAACAGCACTGCCTATAGATTTTTAGTAGTAAAATCAAAGACTCTTGAGATTATTGCTAACACAATAATAGAGTCTAGAGATGCTTTATTTTTTGAGGATATTTATCCTATGAGACCAGCATGTAGTACTTCACGAACTGAGAATAATAATAATAATGTTGAACCTACCACTATTTCTGAACCAATAAGTGATACACTTCCAGTAGAAGATATTTCTGAGGAGGATAACAATTTAGTTGCAGAGGCTCCTCGTAGGAGTAAGAGACAAAGGGTTGAGAAAACCTTTGGCGACGACTTTATTGTATACCTTGTGGATGATGTGCTACCTGATGCTGAGTATTGGAAAGAGACGGTTCGTAGCGAGATGGATTCCATCATGGCTAACGGGACTTGAAAAATCACTGATCTTTCTAGTGGGTGCAAACCTGTTGGATGCAAGTGGATCTTCAAAAAGAAGATGAGGCATGATGGTACTGTTAATAAGTACAAGGCAAGACTTGTAGTCAAGGGTTATATCTAGAAAAAAGGAAAGGATTATTTTGATACTTATTCTCCTGATGTCAGACTAACCACCATTAGAGTGCTCATTGCATTAGCTACTTACTATGGTCTACACGTCCATCAAATGGATGTAAAGACAGCTTTCCTTAATGGAGAGTTGGAGGAAGAAATCTATATGGAGCAACCAGATGGTTATGTGATTACTGGACCGGAAAATAAAGTGTGCAAATTATTAAATCCTTGTATGGCCTAAAGCAAACACATAAGAAGCACGAAAAGTTTGATAAAAACTTTGACATTTGCTAATTTTACTGTTAATGAGGTAGGTAAGTGTGTATACTATCATTATAGTGGGGGTCAAGGTGTTATTCTGTGTTTGTATGTTGATGACATACTTATATTTGGGACAAACACTGCTATAATTGACGAGATCAAAACTTTCTTATCTCGATGCATTGATATGAAAGATTTGAGAGAGGCAGATGTTATTCTGAATATTAAATTGATCAAGAATGAGGATGGGATCATTTTGCACCAATCCCATTATGCTGAGAAAATATTAAGTCAATTCGGCTTTGAGAATTACAAAATTTCCCTAACACCTTATGATCCGAGTGTTAAGCTTCAAAAAAATCAAGGGTTAGGAAAAGATAAATTGAGATATTCACAAATTATTAGATCCCTTATGTATCTAGCTAGTGCCACAAGACTTGATATCTCATTTGCTTGAGCAAATTAAGCCGGTTTACATCTAACCCAGGAGATGATTACTAGGCGACACTTGAAAGAGCGTTGCACTACTTGAGAGACACAACATCTTACGGAATTCACTATACTATGTATCCATCTATTTTAGAAGGATATAGTGATTCCAATTGGATCTCTGATGCGGATGAGATCAAAGCTACAAGTGATTATGTTTTTACCTTAGTTGGTGCTACAGTTTCATGGAGGTCTTGCAAACAGACTATATTAACGAGGTCAACCATGGAAGCTGAACTCGTAGCACTAGACACAGCCACTGTTGAGGCTGAATGGCTTAGAGAGCTACTGTTGGACTTGCCATTGATTGAGAAACCAATACCGACGATCCTAATGTACTGCGATAACCAAACAGTGTTGACTAAGGTTATGAGTACTAAGGATAACATGAAGCCATCCAGACATGTGAAGCATAGGCTCAAAACTGTCAGAAAATTGAGAAACTCCAGAGTTATTGCTGTGAATTATATTCGTACTGAGAAAAATCTGATAGGTCCTTTTACAAAAGGACTTGCAAGGAATGCAATTTTCATTGCGTCTATGTACATGGGTATGAGGCCCACTTGATTTACACCATAATGGTAACCCATATCTTTTTCATCGGAGATCTCGTGAATTAGATAATAGGAAAAACAAGTTGATGTTGTAACAAGAGAGTATATATTATTAAATTGTACCTGTGTCCTAATAGACAAAGTACTCTCGACTGTATGGAAGGTTGGCTTAAAGCCTTAATGTATTATAATGTCAAAATGAAAAAAGGGTCGATAAGATACCTATAATGAATACACCAACTTGAGCCTAACTGCGAGGTCGCAGTTCATGAGGATTGGGCATTCTCTAGAAAGCTCATGAGCAGATAAAGGAGCATGACCATATAACGCTTCGTTTAGGCGTGGTTTATTGGCAGCCTAGTATCGGTTGTGATTTTCAAGTGAAGTCTGGTCACAAAAAGCTGTGAATTCAAGGCCTAGTCCATTCATCAGTTGTGAGAGGATGAACCTTGCTAATCTAAGTGCAAGTTCAACCCGTACGGGACTTACACCAAAAGACTGGTATATTAACAACACATCAGTACAATGATCTTTGTTATCTTTTCTGTTGTTTGCTTTGGAATTGGTGGGGGTTGTTAGAAATTAGCCCATTGGGTAGCCCATTTCATTTAATTCCAAAGCATGCATGGTTTAGTACCATATTGCCTAGCCAAGTAGAGGAAAGACAACTTAAAAGGTGGAGCACTTACCATCTCTTGATTAATTACACTTGGTATGAGAATGACATAGGGTGGACAGTGGCTAAACACACACACGCACACTCACGCACGTGCATTCGCGTATTTTCGCGTGACTTGTGACTTGCACGTTGAATTCACCTTTTATTTTGTTGAATCTTGCAATTATCTCTTCATTCAATCTGTTTAAATGCGATTTAAACATCTGTTTTAATTCAATGTCATTATGCAGTCAGTTACCAATGAGTCAATTGACATTATGCAGTCAGTTACTAGTAACTTCCACATTCAACTTTCATTATATTGTCAGTTACTGGTGTGCGTGTATAAAAACTCCTGGAGACGTTCAGGAAGGGAACACTGAATTCCTCCTCCATTCTTCCTCCTAATCTCTGAATTGATGTACCGTTGTATTGAGCTGTTGAACCTCGCCGGCCTTCCTCCTCGGCGTGCACTGTGAAGGAGGGTGAGCGGTATTTTAGAGCCATTGCCGCAGAGTTCACCTGCACAGGGGCGGCAATAAGGTTTCTGGGCAATGCATCAGCGCGACCGGTCCGCTTCTTCCTCGACGTCGACTACTTCCAAGACCATGTCTGCGCTACGTTGCTTCCTATTCTTCAGCAAGCCCAATTGTAAGTCGTTTGTGTGATAGATCGATTCCGTTAATATACAATTCTTGAGCATATTCTGAAGTACAATATGTTACCTGTTGTTTTATGAATCTCTAGTCTTTTGTTATATTTGGCTCAATATAAAATCTGGAATAAAAATCATATTTACAACACAACCATGGCACTCAGATTCCCCGCCCACCTCATCTTATTGTCCATCGTTTGGACGGCTGCAACTGTAGTCCGCATCTGAACCAGAACCTATCACATTCTCACACAGTGTCACCCAATAACGGGGCACTAGTAGGGGTGGGTATTCAGTTAAATCGGTTATTTCGGTTTAAAAAAATTCGGTTTTCGAAAACTATCAACCGAACCGAACTGAATTAACCGCAAAAAAATTGGTTCGGTTTTTCGGTTCACCGCAAAATCCAAGACGAAGTCGCCACTCGCCAAATCGATCTGCAGTGCTAGCTCGTCCACGTCGCCACGCATCCTGCCTCGGCCGCGGCCTCCAGCTCGCACGCCTCGCTCAGCGATCTCGCGTCGCCCGCGCTCGCTCCGCGTCACGCCGCACCCACCGCCGTCGCCGCGCTGGATGGAAGAGGTCGACCTGCTCGCGGATGAAGACCTTGTGGGAGAGGTCGACGCCGAAGTCCTCCTCTCCTCGAGGCGGCGGCGCAGGGCGGCTTTGGTCCTGGTATTGAGGTCGGACGACCGCAGCACCTCCCGCAACCGCTCTGCCAGCTCTGAGTCCAACGCCATCACCGCCCGGTCGGTTTGGGTCTCGCCTCTGGCCAAGAATGGCAAGAAACAGAGATGGTAGGAGGGAGCCTCGCGCGGGAAGAGCTGAAGAGGCAGGAAGGCGGCGGGGACGAGGGCCGAGGGGGCGCGGGCCGCGCGGGAGGGAGGCGGATAGGAGGGGGGAGGGGGCGGGACAGCAGCCGCTGGAGGGAGCCACCGAGCAGCGCACAGGCCAAGGAGAGAGGGAGGGAGGCGGCACGCCGTCGATGGCAAGGTAGGGAGGTGAGGGGAGAGGAAGGAGACAAGACGAGGCGGAGGCCACGAGGACGAGGGTGGTGCGGGAGTGGGGAAATGGAGCGCTAGTGCTAGCGCCACTAGGCCAGGTGACTCGGTAGTTCGGTTTTCGAGATTCAAAAACTAAACCGAGTACCGAAAACCAACAGAGTTAAAATACAAACCGAACCGAAAACCGAAAAAACCAATTTTCCGGTTAATTCAGTTCGGTTTTTCAGTTTCGGTTAAAAATTGCCCACCCTAGGCACTAGTCACCGCATGGGCGGCCTCCCTCGCTTCCGGGTCGGCGGCTAACGTGTCACGCGTGTTTATGCTCACGGCAGAGCCCGCCAAATCCAAGAACAAAGGCCACTCCTTCGTGCCGATCGCGCTGAGCCGGCAGATCTTTGGCATCCCCAACTACGTTGCCCACGCATGCCTTGGCACGCCGGCTCAGGCGCTCCTCGTCGCCATCGACCTTAGCAATGACGCCGTGTAGGTGACATGCAACGCCTGCACGGGCTATGCCTCTGCGCCGTCTTTCTCCCCGACGCAGTTGTCCACGTACCGCCCGATGCGTTGCGGCTCGCTGCAGTGCGCACAGGTTCCCAACCCTTCCTGCCCCGACGGCGCGGTCTTGTCATGCGCGTTCAACCTCACGTACTCTGCGTCCACGTTTCAAGCCATGCTCGGGCAGGACTCGCTCACCCTCGAGAAGGACGCCGTCGTGTCCTACACTTTCAGGCGCCTCCGTGTCGTCACCGGCAGCTCCGTGTCACCGCGGAAACTCATTGGCTTCGGGCGTGAGCCGTTGTCCTTCTTGTCATAGACCAAAGACATGCACGTAGGACGTACATGTTCCGGCGAACGGAGAACATATATACCACGGGAAGTTCGCATCATAATGCTTGTGCACCTCGTCACCAAAGAACAACAGGAAATTCTTAGGTGCCAAGCTCCCAAAAGCAACATCAAACTCTACAAATGATCAGACACCCGAATCTGAATTAAGCATGTCTAAGTTGTTCCATCGGAAAGACAAAAAACAGTATTACCGTATTGCAGTCTTTCCGCTAAAAGAAAATGCTCACAAACAAAAAAATCACCAATATCTAATAGAAAAAAGTGAGGGCTCACAAATAAAAAAAAACACTGAGTGTCATTTAGCAATTCCCAAAAATCTAGCCTGTTGCTCATAAAGCTAGATGATACTATCACGGTCAATGACAGCTTAGATGCAGATATTGTGAATGCAATCCAATACTACGATCCACCGTATATAGTTGGATTTTTATAAATATTTTCTTATCAAATTCTACTTACAAAAAAGGACGGTGCTACAAAACGATATACCATTGGGAACGTTTTCAACGGTATAGGTGAGTTACACTAAGTTTCATCAAAGTTTTGCATAGTTCACAATTTTCAACCAGGTTTCTTCTATGTTTCGCAAAATTTCATCCCTGTTATAGGAAAAGTTTTAAGAAAAGTTTATTTGTGCGTCGGCAAGTTTCAAAGAAGTTTCAGTGAGTTTAATGTTTTATGCATTTTCGAAAAGTTTCAAAAGATGTTTCCAACAATATTCATTCATGTTTCGGTAAGTTTGAGTAAACTCCATGTGTGTTTCAAAATTTTCATAAAGTTTCAATCATGTTTCAGCAAGTTTCAATAAGTTTTGTGCGTGTTTCGGCAAGTTTTAAGAAAACGTTTGAAAAGTTTCATGTTCCAATGAGTTTCACACATTTCTAGAGGTTTTTAGAAGATTACAAACCAAAGTTTTAACGAGTTTCAGATTTTTGAACTCAAGTTTCAACCAAAAGTTTCAACAAGTTTCAAACAAAAGTTTTAAGAAGTGTTGAACAAACTTTTTAGAAAAGTTTTGGTGAGCTCACCTGGCTACGATGGTCTACCATGCCACCAAGGGCCACCCAATACAATCCGCTTCTGATGCACCCTCTTCTCTAGCTCCGGCCTCGATTACCACTGCCGCCATAGAGCCGAACGTCGTCGCCCACCGTCAAATCCCTACTCAATCTCCACACTGAGCCTCCATCTCTCCTCTTTTTCTTGACTCAGGCCTAAGCTAGAGCTGTTTCCCAAGTCAGGCCATTGCCTCTGGTTGCTAGATCCAGTGGTGGAGGTGAAGCACTGTGCCACCATCTGCACCAGATCTGGAGCCGAGGGTGAAGGAGGAGGTGGAGGGGGCTATCGTGCTCGCGTGAAGCCATGGGCGGATATGTGTGTCTAGAGCCACGCTGCTCTTGCCGAATTTGAAGGATTCATCACCACAAGGTTATGCACACTCTCACTACCGTCGTAAGGACCGAATCAAAGTAGCTCAGTGTTATATATTCCACTACCAGCGACGAATTGACAACCAACGCTCGACGTGGAGAGAGCAGGGAGAAAGGATTGGAGTTTTTTTAGACAAATATGGATTGAGATTACCGGCGCTAGGCCCCCGTCATCGTGCTCACCTACGCCCACTTGGCTCCCATCACCGCGCTCATCGGTGGCCGTTTGCCGCAGCGCTCGAGTGAGCCCATAACCTCACTGTTAGTGATGCCGAGCAAGCCCACTGTCATTCTTTGTTTGCCCTTGTTTTCCCATGAACAAGGGCTCACCTCCGCACTCGCCCCCAGCAGCCTCCATACTAGCTAGCCCTCTCGCCGTGGTGCTCGCCAGCCTAACTTACGACCTACAACTACGAGCACCTGTATTGGGTTTGGATGAATCATCTTGCTTCGTCCTTATTTATTCGCTTTTTAATTACGATGACATTCGAGAGAAAGAGAAACAGAGGAGGGGAAGGGAACAAAGCGCTATGTATGAAAAGGAGACATGAAAAGAAACGGTGATTTGCGTGAAAGGGTTGCGGATGCGACGGGGACCAAGATGTGTGTTAATCACACAGAGAGGATGTTAAGGAGGCTGAAAACGGTGGTTTGCTTTTTCATTGATTTTCCGGTGAATGGTATATAGGGTTCGCTAGTTTTTCTGTAAAAAAAATGCTCAAACACTTACTTTTTGTTTGCTAGCTAGCCCGTTTTTGATTTGATGATTTGCTCCGTTTTAATTGATACAATTGATGATTTGCCCTGTATGTCTTACTGACATATGGTCTCAAGACTCGTATGTAAGTGAGACATCATAAGACAAATCATCAATGATAATAGTAAAAGATGTCAAATCATCAATTTTTTCATTTTTCTGCCAAAGGTGACGAGGAAAGAAAGAGAGAAAAACTTACCACAAAGCAGTAGTATAAATTACTAGTACGTACCTGAACACTTTGTACCTGGAGCCGGGCAAGGCCTCCAGCACCCGATCCACATGACCACGTCCAAGCTCACTGGCCGGAACCAGTAGAGCTCCTCGCCGACCACCCGGTCCCTCCTCCGGAACCACCTCCGCAGCTCCCGCTTCACTTCCTCCGGCGACGCGAACACTGCCTCCGCCGCCTCCACGGCTGCACGCACCTCGCTGTCCTCGACCGCCCCGCCCACGCGGAAAGCGCCGGCCTCAGTCCGCGCGGCGGCCGCCTCCCCCGACAGGAGGGCCTTCGCGGGGACGTCCGGAGCCAGCGGAAGCTCGGGCAAGTGGGAGCCCTTCTTCCGGGTCAGGGGTGAGGTCCGGGACGCGGAGGGAAGCCTCGAGGAACTCGGCGAGGACGAGCTCGTCCGCAGCGGAGGAGCGTGCGCCGCGCGTCGTCCGGATCGGGGTCGGCGGCGGCACGCGGGGCCGCCGCGGGGCCCTGGACGTCGCCGTCATGCCGGTGAGGGGATGGGGGAGACCTTGTAGCGGAAGGTGCTCGAATGCCTGATCTCCAGGCTGGTGGTGGTGGTGTGGGTTTTAAGGAACGATGGGACAGGGAGGGGTCGTGGAGCAACCGCGGCCGTCAGATGCGTCGCGTGGACGGGCCCGATGGAAGCCGTGGTTTCGGAATCACGGGGGAGAAGTGGAGGCACGACGACTTGGACAAGCGAGAATGGGAGGAAGGTGGCGGCGGGGTTGCAACGTTGCGTAGCTTGGGGGAGTACGTACGCGGTGGGTGGCTGGGGCGAGACATGGAGCCGTCTGATTTTACATGGACCGCTGGATCTTACCAACTTGTAAACGGTAGATAGATCAGAGAAGACGAAGAGCGTTTAACACTGACAAAAAACCTATCCGTTCTGTGCATCGGCAGGAATGTCTTTCCAAACCTATGGCTCTCTACAGTCTACACTATTCAACTCGATTTGGATCGTCTGTTATAACAACAATTTAAAATACATCACTCCGTTGAATCGCCTCGAGTACAGGCTTTACGAATCGTGGGCATCTGGCCGTGCAGGCGCCCTGGGCTGTGCCAATTATCCAGGCTTGGGTAGCCGGATGTTGAGCAAGGGTTGGACCAAAGTTACTCAACGTAAGGGCCCTTAATTACATAAGTTGGGCCAGGCACGAGACAACCAAACGAACACGAATCCATCAGGTGGTGATCAGGTGATAGTAAATACTTCGTCTAAGGAAAAAAAAACGGTGATAGTAAGGGGTAAGAAAATACATGGTTCACTCTAGGCAGTGAAAATGTAACGGGTAAGAAAAAAGATGGTCATATTGGAAGTGAAAATGACGAACTCTAGGATACTCACAAATGGGTAGATCCTAGGTAAAGTTCAACATATTGGCATCATGCCAGATTTTTTAAGGTAATAGACTGATCAAAAGTAGAGCACTCTAGGAAGCAAAATCAGGTGCGGTTGACGTTGGGAGCCGAAGCGCCGCCACCACCTCAAGATGAAAGTGGGATGTATCGAGGCTGGCCGCAAATTTGCCCACTCGGCCGTAAACTTTTATGTGGATGAATGCAGTAGTCCACAAAGTTTTTATGTGGGCAACTCAGCGTCTACAAAGCCCACAACTTAATCCACTTTATCCTGCTAATTCACCTACCTGATACTACTAAGTACTTTCATCCTTATTACTTTCCTCCTCTAGTCTCCGCTTAAAAGCTTGATTCCAAGCACGTTAAGACCAATGCAAAGATTGCGGTTTTCATGCTGCAGTCATAGGGATCGAGGAGAGCTTGGCATGGGAGCCATGCCAGCGACGGCGGCGAGCAAGTTCGCGGCGGTGCTTGACAGGAGGATGCACAGGGTCACGTCCGAACTAGCGTACGCGGTCCTGGAGTGGATCCTCATTGCGCTGCTGCTGATCAACACGCTCTTCGCCAACGCCATCGCCCGGTTCATGGGCTGCTTCGAGCTCAGGCCGTCGTGCCTCCTCTACTCCCGTGTGGACCATCTATTTGAGGCGAAGGATGGTGAGGCGGCAGGTAGAGCGCGATGGCTGCAGAGCGTCCTCTGCGGCGCCCATGCGGCTGAGATCTTAGGGATAGGGTACTGCCTCCACCACTGGCGGCTCGCCGAGGCCAGCGACATGTGCGAGGCTGCCTGTCTTCTTGGAAGGAGAGGGGAGAAGGGTGCTACGGCTAGAGGTGGGCGTCGTGTCGTGCCGGGTCGCGACGGCCCATTGTGCTCGTCGTGCCGGCCCAGTTCGTCTTCGGCGAGCCCAGGCACGGCCTATTTGCGCTTCGTGCCTGCTTCGTGCCGTGCTGGTCCAGATCCGACCCATTTGCACTATTGCAACGAGAGGAAAGGAGCCGAAGATACATAGAATTAAAGCAGTGAATGCAAATATTATGAGAAAAAGAACTAAAATTTATTTATTATCGAACAGTTACATAGAGTGAGAAGGATATGCTCAATACGAACGAGAGAGGGGACAATGGGCGAGAAAGAGAGTGAGCGAGACAGACGAGAGAGATTGTGAGGGAGATTGAGAGAGACTGGTGAGAGAGAGAGCTGAGAGAGATTGAGAGGGACGAGCGAGAGAGAGCAGCTTCTTGCACCGTCTCTCAATCTCTCTTAGCTCTCTCTCTCTCTCCTGTTTTGTCCGTCTCTCTCAGGTGTCGACGATAGGGGTGACGTTTATGCTACTGGGTGCATCCATAACGGTCATGTTCTGTGAGTCAGTGACCTTCATGCTAGGCTTCTTCCTCATGCCCTGGATCATCAGGCCCAGTATAGCCCATTCTACAGTGTCGTGCCGTGCCGGGCCGCCCATCGTGCCTAATTCTAGAGCCCGGCACGGCCCGTGCTACAGTGTCATGCCGGCCCGGCACGGCTCACTTCGTGCCGGATCAGGCTTCATTCCGAGCCGTGACGTCGTGCCTCGGGCCGGCCTAAAAGAGCCCGGCCCGAGTGCCCACCTCTAGCTACAGCGTGTTCTTGCTGCAACGCTGTCGTTGAGATTTCTTTGTGCGAGATACATGATTTGGGAAATGTGGCCTACACGGGTGCCATGTGGGCTATGTGGGGCACCACTTAATTCTTTAAATGAGATATGAATGTTCACTTAATATTTTATACATATTTTATATAGGATAAATTAAGTATGCTAGGGGACAACCCGTATCACTCTCATTCTTACCACCAGCAGCAGCAGGACAAGGACCTTGGCCCCCAGGTCTTTCCACCTGCAAAACAAGAGGCAACTAGTGTCAGCCACAACAACATCAAATGGCATGATCAAGATCGCCTAATAAAGATGTTCCAACAAAAATAGAAATACAGTAAGAAGTGGATTGAACTAACAATGGATTAAATCAGCCTTCCTAACAGCACAAACATGCTTGTGCCTATAACAACTGACAACGTGGGTGGGTGATTTGGGCGTTCCTAGAGTGATTTCGAACACACACATATTATATATATATATATATATATATGGCCCTGTTTGTTTCGGCTTAGGTTTTTTGGCTTTTGGCTTAAAGTTAGCTTTTTGGTTTAACGAGCTTTTAAGCCGTCTGCTTTTAAGTCAAGACATGATGTTTGGTATCCTGGCTTTTTGATGGGTTGGATGGTGTAGCCAGGGTTCACAAGACCGGCGAAAATTGCGGTTTTCGAGTGTACCACTATGGTTCGATATCCAAAATCGCTCGGTAAACCGTTTTAATTTAAATTTAAAAAAAATTAAAAAATTATGCGTTGAAAACCGCTCAAAAACCATTAAAAAACCGCGGTTTTCGCTCGAAAACCGCTTCTTAAAAACCGAGCGGTTTCGATTTTTTTGAATTTTTTATATTTTTTTTATTTCTTAACCCTTCGGTTTCTGACGGTTTTCGAGCAATTTTTCGAGCGGTTTTTGCGGTTTTCGAATTTCGATCGATTTTTCGAAATTCGGTTTTGTGAACCCTTGGTGTAGCTTATTGCTAGAAAGTTTGAAATACCCTTTAAGGTTGTAAGGACTTTTCTTATGTACTAATTTATCTAATACAAATGTTTTATACTTTTTTCACCGAATGTCGTATTGAAAAACATAGATTAATCTTGAGATCAAACTTCATTCTGAGCATAATTATTTATCAACTTGAACCGGGTCGGTGGAGGAGAAAGGAGGCTGAGGACGGCGGAGGAGGGAGGAGGTCGAGGACGGCAGAAACCGGAGCGGCGGAGGGAGAAGGCATGTCGCACAGGGGAGCGAGAGAAGACGAGGAGAAATGAAAAGATGGGAGAATGATTCTTGAGTTTATATATGATGGCATTTGGTGGGTAATTTTGAAGACTTCCAGTGGTAAAGGGTTATTTCATCCCAAAAAGCCCAAAAAAGTACCTCTCACCTGGCTTTTGGCTTATAGTTATATAGAGGCTTTTAGCTTTTTTTAAGTATGATTTAAAAGTCAGTCGTTTGTTTCGGTTTTGGCTTTTCTGCTTTTAAGTCAGTGAAAAAATCGAAACAAACAGAGCCTATATATATACACACACACACAATTACTTGGAGCACCATAGTGCCCGGGCACCATTATATACAATTACTTGGAGCATCATAGTGCCCAGTCACCATTATCCAAAACAGGTATTTTCCCTATATATTTTCATGCGATATTTTTTGAAAATTTTAAGATGATGAGTTTAACCAGTTTACTAACTAGTTCAAACTAGAGTTTCTTTTTTTGATGATAGTTTAATTGTAGGTATCTGCTGATTTTATATATAAATCAGCAAAGCATGTGATCCAAACTCCTTCAAAATCTTTGAATTCGAGTATATTTTTTCAAAGGTATGTATTTCATTTGAATTGTTATAGATAGGTATATACCCTAAAACTGAAATTTTTGAAAATATACTCGTATATGGCTTAAATTCGTGTATTTGACATTATGGTGCCCCATTTCAGCTTCCTATATATATGTGTGCGCGCGCGCGCGAAAGCGCTATTCTACATCTGCGTGTAGAATAGCTTATTCTAAGCGTTAGACAGTTTTCTATACTAACCGAGCCCACTTAGTGGCATTAATCAGCAAGCAATAAATTAGCGCATCTATCCAGTGTACTAAATCCAACTAGTAAATGACTAATAAATGTCACTTCTTATTTGTACATGAATATGCCTCTTTTTTTTATTTAGCCATAACTTTTTAATGATAATGATTTTGGTCTTCAAATTTTTTAGGATCGTAGAATCTCACATCCTCTACATATGGTAATTTTTTGAGAATTTTTCAAAATATGTACATATGTTTTTCATGAACTTTAGAAAACACTGGATATGTTGGCTTTTACTATACAAACAAATGACATGTTACGAGCTATTACATCAAATGTTACTATACTGAAATAAGGTGGCAAACAACAGCTTTATACAGGATATAGTAACACCTTGAGTAATAAGAAGTAAAATGTTATTTTTTGGACAGTAAAAGATAGCATGTGATGTTGTTTGGCACTTTGTTATTTTTATATCTCTCAAATCCAATTGAGTTTGGTCTTCAAATTTTACAGGGTTATAGAATATCATCTCCCCTACGTGTAGTAATTTTTTAAAAAAATTTCAGAGTAAAATGTTATTTTTCTGACAGTAAAATATAGTATATGCTATTGTTTGGCACTTTGTTATTTTCATATCTCTCAAATAAGATTGAGTTTGGTCTTCAAAATTTATAGGGTTGTAGAAGCTCACCTTCCCTACCGTGTGACAATTTTTTCAGAATCTTTCAAACTTTTTATTGCAGGTCAGGAAAACAGAACTAAATTCTTATTTATGAAAACCATACTCACAGGTTTTAAAAAATTCTCAAAAACTTCCTATAGATAAGGGAGGTGAGATTATACAACCCTGTAAAATTTGAAGACCAAAATCAATATCAGTTGAAAGATATGAAAAAGACAAATTCAGTAGACTAGTGATTTTTCACTATTTAGTACTTTGTCAATTTCATATCTTTCAAACACGATTGAGTTTGGTCTTCAAATTTTGCAGGGCTGTACAAACTCACCTACCTTACATATGATAATTTTATGAGATTTTTTAAAAACTTCTACATATGATTTTCATAGGTTTTATATCATAAAATTGATGTGTACAACACATAATAACACATTGAGTAATAGACAGTAAATGTAGTTTTTTTTACGGTAAAAGATAGTATAGGTTGCTGTTTAACACTTTGTTATTTTTATATCTCTCAAATCTGATTGATTTTGGTATTCAAATTTTACAGGGCTGTAGAATATCATCTCGTCTACGTGTGTTAATTTTTTTAGAATTTTTCATAGTAAAATGTTATTTTCTGACAGTAAAACATAGTATATACTGTTGTTTGACACTTTGTTATTTTCATATCTCTCAAATCCGATTGAGTTTGGTCTTCAAAATTTATAGGGTTGTAGAAACTCACCTCCCTTACGTGTGTGGTAATTTTTTTAAGAATTTTTCAAACTTTTTATTGCAGGTTCGACAAATAGAACTAAATTCTTATTTATGAAAACCATATGTAATAGTTTTAAAACATTCTCAAGAAATTACTATAGATAGGGGAGGTGAGATTATATAACACTGTAAAATTTAAGACCAAAATCAATATTAGCTGAAAGATATGAAAAAAAACAAATTCGGTATACTAGTGATTTTTCATTGTTTAGTGCTTTGTCAATTTCATATCTTTCAAATGCGACTGAGTTTGATCTTCAAATTTTGCAGGGTTGTAGAAACTCACCTACCCTATATATGGTAATTTTTTGAGATATTTTGAAAACTTGTACATATGATTTTCATAGGTTTTACACTATAAGGTTGCTGTGTACAACACATACTAACATATTGTGTAATAGAGAGTAAAATATAGTTTTCTTGACAGTAAAAGGTAATATAGGTTGTTATTTAGCACTTTGTTATTTTCATATATCTCAAATCCAATTGGATTTGGTCTGTAAATTTTACAGTGTTGTAGAATATCATCTCCCCTACATGTAGTAATTTTTTTAGAATATTTCAGAGTAAAATGTTATTTTTCTGACAGTAAAACATAGTATATGCTACTATTTGACACTTTGTTATTTTTATATCTCTCAAATCCAATTGAGTTTAATATTCAAATTTTATAAGTTTGTAGAAGTTCACCTCCCCTACGTGTGGTAATTTTTTGAGAATTTTTTAAACTTTTTATTGCAGGTCCGGCAAACATAATTAATTCTTATTAATGAAAATCATATGTACAAGTTTTAAAAAAATATCAAAAAATTAACATATGTAAGGCATGTGAGCTTTTACAGCTTTGTAAAATTTGAATACCAAACTCAGCCACATTTGAAAGATATGAAATTGACAAACGCTAATTAGTGATGAATAGTAAATTTATCATTTTCATATCTTTCAAATGCGACTGAGTTTGATATTCAAATTTTACAGGGCTGTAGAAACTCATATTCCCTATATATGGTAATTTTTTGAGAATTTTTCAGAAATTGTACATATAGTTTTTATGGATATTTCTACCGAATAACTAATCTGTGCAGAATATGCTGCAGATGTAGTAATTTTATTTTGCATATATAGCATTTTCATGTTGTACATGTAGTATTTTCTGTTACCAATCAGGAAAATTACTGTCTAATAGATAGACTTATATCATTTTATTCCCCTCGTCGTCAGTAAGCTACTGGTGAAAATTATTTGTAAATCCGAGCTACCAATAAAAAGATATGGCTAAAATAAAGAAGAAACAGATTCATGTACAAACTACAATACGCATTAACTAGTTGTGTGGACCAACGTATTAACTGGTAGCAGATTTGATAGTAATTGCGTCTGTTGTTCTTCAGTAAAATGTATTCTTGATTTATTACCAGGTTGCACTCAATTAGTATGGTGTTGTTTGCAAGCGTTTCTCAGTACGTTTCGGTCAGCATGTGGAATAGCCTAATCTGCACGTAAACGCAGATTAGCGCTATATATATATATATATATATATATATATATATATATATATATATATATATATATATATATATATATATATATATATATATATATATATATATATATATATATATATAGGAAGTTTAAATGGGGCACCATGGTGTGTGGGCACCATGATTTCAAATGCGCAAATTCAAGCCATATTCGAGTATATCTTTCAAAAAATTCAGTTTCAAGGTATATACCTATATATAACAATTCAAATGAAACGCATACCTTTGAAAAAATATACTCGAATTCAAAGATTTTAAACGAATTTGGATCACACGTTTTGCTGATTTATATATAAAATCAGCACATACCTACAACCAAACTATCATCAAAAAGGGAAACTCTATTTTGAATTTTAGCATCCTAAAAATTTCAACTAAATTTGTTTGAACTAGTTAGTAAACTGGTTAACCTCAGCATCCTGAAAATTTCAACTAAACTTGTTTAAAGTAGTTAGTAAACTGGTTAAACTCAGCATCTTAAAAATTTCAAAAAAATTCGCATGAAAATACGTGCCCTACATAATTATACTATATATATATATATATATATATATATATATATATATACACATATCCAGGGGCTCATGAGCACGCCATTGGTTCTAGATAGTCTAAGCACTGAAAAAATTCGTACTGTAGCACTCAACTACAGTACAGATAAACCATAGTCAAGGCCTCAAGGGAGCTACCGGTATACTAAATCTCGCCAAGATTTCAGCATTTCATAATCATTATATGCAAAATATTTGAGTAAAACAGCACAAAATATCTTCACAACGAACATTTCCCATCCTGAATGATCAGATAAACTTGTAGATTGTCAGCCAATTGTGAAATGGACAGTATGAATGTTAGGGACTGCCGGACTGGTTCATCCCACAAGCACTATGTATTGCCATCGGGGCAGACGTGCAATCCCAAAAATACTAGGTCAGCAGAATGTATATGTTACACGAGGCATGTCACTTACTTTTGATAAAATTGTACTTTTCAAACAATCATCTAAAAGAATATTCAACATTGTACATTTAATAAAAAAAATTACATGGGATCATGGTTCATAAAAGGTTAGACCATAAGCAGATATCCCTACGTGCGTACATTTAGTGACAAAGATGAAACTTTCTATGACAGATACAGGGCATCATTCTGATCTGCATATGACGATTAAGGCAGCTCATCAAGCAATGTGGACAAATAAACTAAATTAGTATGTGCTACCAACTAAACACTACAAACTAACTACAAAACGAAAGGAAGCTGATTGGTATGAAGCAAGGCAAGGAGCACGTACCCTGCGGCGGAAGAAGCGTTCTGGCGGCCTGCGGTCCCTCCGGGCCTCACGGGGGCGGACACGGACGATGTGGGCATGGATGGCGCAGGACAAGCAGTGATGCACCTTAGCATACAGCTTGGGGAGAACGTATCCTGCAACGAAACAGATGCCAATTATGCCTTCACCGCTCAAAGCTCGCAAGAGGATCAAAATAGACGTCGACAAAAATAAAATTTTACACTCGTATGCAAAACCACCGTGCGTACTGCGTACTACTATCTCGAATCATATCTAAACTCTAAAGCAGAAATCAAAAGCGGAATGGGAAGCGCACCATCATGAACACACGCCGCCTGCTCCACGATGTTCCTCGCCAGAAACCTCTTGATTGCCTTGTCCTGAGCCACCCAAGAAACCCACGCATATTATTAACACACAGATCCGGCGATTCGCGCGAAAGGAAAGGGAAGAGGACTACGGCAAATTGCTCCGCCTTACCTTGGAGCAGCACTTGGCGCAGTTGGAGCAGCGAATGTACTTGACGTGGCCGCGGCCGTGCTTGTTGCGGCCGCTATTCCTGCGCTTGAAGGTCTGCGCACGCAGGGATCAAACGGGTCAGACCAACGTTGAATCGCCTCATGCGAGGTGAGAGTACAGGAGATTGGCTCTTACCATGCCAATGGATGGGAGGCGGAGTCGACGGCGACGACGGTGGCTGGTACGAGCTCCGAAGCCTCCGAGTACTCCTCTTCCTCTAGGGTTTGCGCCACGCGTGGCCCTTACAAGTCTGGTGGCAAGAAACGGTAGAGCATCCTGGCCGTTCGTTTATTCGATCGGCGGTCCAAATTGTCAGAAAGGATTTTAGAGTCACGGGGTTCATATGCCAAGGCGATATTTCGCTTTGCATCACGGTATATGCTATCCATCCGGGAAAGGCACGAATAGCCGACGAATGTATTGGGAGAGGAAAATCCTACCGAGGAACAGACATTGCAGCATACAGATTTCAGGCATCAAACAGAGCATCTTATTTCAGAGACCAAAGATTCTCTATAGTATAAATGTATAATAGTATGCAAATTTTTTTGTAATTCTTTGTCATGATAGTCACTAATGACAGTATACAAGATGCACTTCGATGGAAATTCGGAGCTGAAGTAAATGAGCACGTTGAGTATCTAGTCTTTTTCAGTGACGGGGGCAAAAATGCTACTGTAATCTGCTCTGCTTCTTTTGCTTCACGTAAGCCTGAGGTCCAGAGACATCGAATTGACATTTGTCCTTCTGTAGGAGCGGTTGCTTCAGATCGAAGCCCATGTTAATGCCGTCAGAACAGTGCGTTGTACCGTGAATGCAGAGGATGGTTATGCATCCAAATCTCTTTTCGAGATCCAAACCGGTCCTTTAGTCACAATACCATCGGCAACTTTAGCGAACCCGTTCTGTACCAGGAGAAGAGCGTCTGCTCCACCTTCTTTCACCTGCCATGGACATGGTTGATGAGGCAAAAGTGATTTAGGCAATGCGTAAGGACTGAGGAGCTACACTAAGAAAAGTTTAGCGTCCCTTGATTGGAAATAAAAGGAGTGGTAAACATGACTGCGAGTCTGCAATTTATCATTTTGATGGCCAGGTGGATAGCATCACAAGAAAGGTATGATAACCTGGGTATGAAACAGCGTAGCTGGCAATTCCAGGGCCTTCTGTTGGCTCTCCATCAAGCAAAAGTAAGAATACCAGATCATCCCTAGCAAGGCAACAAGAATCCCTACTATGTTCCTCCAGCTAAATGGATCGTGAAGTAAAACATATCCAAAACCAAGGACAAGGCAAGTTTTCAGATGACCCAGTACTTGGTATGTTACAGGAGATGTTTTCCCGATCACAAGAAACGTACTGAAGTTCACAGAGACAGATATTAGGCATGAAAGAATGATGAATACCTGTCAAAAAAGATAATAAATAGATAAATTATTGGATAAAAACACATTAGTAATTCAGAAAAAGGAGTGTCGGTCTGTCAGGTAAAGAAATGCTCACAAGGATTTGGCGTGTGTACTTGAAAGTGAATACATTCTGGTTAGTAAGAAGACCATCGAGAAATGGACCGATAAGAAAAAGAGTCAGCGCTTGGTATGGGCAAGATTGATATAGAAGTTGAGTTGAAGAAACTTTGAATTTCTTCTGAATTGTGTTTGTCATCTGGCAGAATTGGTTAAGTTATTACAGGGAAGAAAAATAGAATAGCAGAGAAAAGATGTATACAAACCTTAATTCAATAGACAATAATGAATCCAAACAAATTACAGTTGATTAATAAAATGAAGAGTAGATTATCATATAAAGTTTGTTACTTGAATTTGAGTAATGAAGAATGTTTGAGGATTTTGGATGAGCCAAGCTAATGCAAATTAATCCAGTGGTAATATGACAAGTTTGCAACTACAGTACTGAACTGCGGGAAGAGTCTAGATTATCTAACAAGCAAAATGGGGTTTAACACCAAAGTAATGTTCTCTGTGATGTCATTGTTGATATAAAGAAGAAAGTTTCCACACACAAAATACCTTGTCATGGTAATCACCAAATATCTTTACCTAAAGTTATGCTTGACACTGATATAGGTGTAGGCATATGGATATCCAAAATAGAAAACAGAGAATGACAACTATTCATTTCATCAATCAAATATCACCTCACAGATGTCATGAGCTAGTACCATGAGTCTGCTTTTTTATCCATAAAGAAAATAAATCAAGTGTCATTTTATTTTCTAGTAGAAAGAACACTAAATTAGAAAGAACACTAAATTAAACTTCATGATCATTGTTCAAAGGATACAATCTGTGAAATACATGTAGTAAGAACAGCAAGCAGAGACAACACAGATCCCAAACGATTTAGTTGAAGGTCTGTCACTGTTGCAATACCCACACCAAACAGAAGAATTGCCAGTGCCATTTGGATGCTCCGGCTGCATCAAGGACAAACATCATTATAATCTGTGATCTAAATCATTGAATGGCGAGAATAATGGCTAGGGCTGCAGACCTGCGGCCTGTACGTGTTCAGCACTTCAAATATTCAAAAACCATGTACTAGTTGATGATTTTGTCATCTTTCTTATGAGTGCCAACAAGGATCAGATATTTACTAGTTGATGATTTTTTCATATGTGATATGATAAAGCAAGACTTGGATCGGACCTGAATGTCTTCCCGAAGAATAGAGTCTCCAATGTTACAGTACAAGGAATTATTGCCAGCTTGGTCATCTGATACATTTTTTAGAGTGAGACGGCCAATACAAAGCAGAGAACTACTCACAACACAAACACTTAAAATCTGTAGACGAAGAACATTTTTAAAAAGCTTGGTTGCATGCATTTCCAGAAGAGAATAAATTTTAAAGCAAATATGATTAGATCAAAACAAGTGCCAATTAAAGTGGTGTCATGCCATCCCCTAATCAAATCAGGTGTACATTAAATTCACCATCGTTTTATTGTTTGGAAATTGGAGTAGTATTGTTTTGTAATCAACTGTACTGTGTTGATATTCAGATGAAACATATATTAAAGTCAACTTCTAAATTTCCAGCAGAAATTTAATTCTGAAAACTCCTAACAGGTAATATTTGCAGAAGATGAATATGTTCATCCGAAATAGAAAAAAACACAGAGATGGAAGATTGGTCTGAACTTCAAAAAGTAAACCAACCTGGTAAAAGCCAACAGAATTGAATCCAAGGCTCAGATTAAGCAAACCAATAGATATGCCATTTAGTATTCCAAATCCGATGACTGACTTGGGATCAAAATCCTTGCTCTCGAAAAGTTTCATCTGAAGAGCCACATGGAGCGAACAAAATGTCACCAGGAGATGCCAGCTTGTCAGCGTAGTAGCTGAAAGAAATCAGAACAGTTTTGTCAATTTTGCATCGTCATATGTAGTGAAAGCTTTCCATTAAAAAAAACCGGTGGAAGTTCAAGTTCACTTGGGCGCCAAATGCTCATCTTTCATTCAAACTAGTCTGCATTTCGCTCAAGCAATTCCAAGAACACCTGGTGTGCGAACTCATTTCTATCCCTCCGAATTGTATCAGCATCTACGTCAATAACAAAAGGATCACGGTCGCTGCTAGTACGTCGCAGGCGTTGGAGACACAGGAAGCTCGTGGTGTCAAACACTCCCTAGTTCCTACCTTGATTCCGTGTACAAACTAGACGCAAAAGAAACTAGAGCGCGAGAAGCTAGGCGGCGCTCACCGAACGTGAAGCCGAGGGTGCTCATGAGCGCCTTGTTGCAGATGACGATCGACACGGAGGACACCACCGACAGGGCGAGCGCCCCCACCGTCCCGCCCTCCCCCATCCCCATGCACTACCGCCGCAAGAGAAAAAAGACGAAATCGGTGACGCTTCTGAGAGAGGCGGGCGGCGGAGGAGGGTGGACGGGAGGCAAAAATCTGTAGCGTGAGAGCTCTGCCTCTGCGGCGTGGTGGTTGTACGTCTGTTGTTTGTTTCGCGTAGAATTGAATGGATTTGTTCCGGTCCAACTAACTGTGGCCTGGCCCGGCGCAGACCGGCAAGTGTCTCTCAGGCGCAGCGGCGTGGGTGGCTGCTCAAGCAATCGCCATGGCTCTGCACGGGAAGGAGCACGCCGGAGGGCCGGCGCGGCGTCCTGTCCAGTCCAGGTGTGCCTAAATGGGATCTTGGTGGCTTGCTAAATAGGGAATACCATGCATTGCTAATCTAGCCATATCTGGTAACTGCCTAGGAACCTGCTGTGCTATTATTTGGTTTCTTTTTTCACATTTGAACTGCACATTAGTTGAAAACACATGAAGCCAGACTCTGGCTGCCAGAGCCGCACTTACTAATTCTTTGTCAGACATTAGGATTGGCAATCATAATTCATAGGAGGCTAGTACAAATTAGCAATGGCTAGAATGCTAGATGGATACTGCTCTTACGAAGATGAAGAGTTTGGTGGAGTGGTTGGATTGGAACATAGCTGCGTGTCAGACTTGAAGCTCGCTAGCTGATCAATCAAAAGTCTGTGTAACCTAACTGAATGCTCTACTCTCGAACCATATAGCTAGAAGTCAATTTCGCCGTCCAATCCTTCGAACACTTATTATCTTGGAATTTGCACTGGAAAAACGACAGATAAACTAACATATTCAGACGACGGTGACGACTGACGACCTACCAAACATGCGGACTCCCACGCCTTTGAAAGGCCCAAATTAGCATCTCTCTCCATCGTTATCCGCACAAACGGCCTAACTGCAACGACAATTTGCCAATTTGGCAGCGCTTCAGCCAACTCTGAACCAATCAACCCTAACGGGCCGGCCAACGGACACCCCTATCTGTGTGAGCGGACTGACGGATTAGTACAGTCAGGGGGGCGGATCTGGGCCGGAATCAAGTGACACCGACGTCATTCAACCTAGTCTATACTCCTTTATAATGTACCTAAGCAATTTTTTCTACGTCCACCCTAAATAATGCACCTCATTAGAGATGGCCCAATGTTCGTGCACCCAGCAAAACGTCCCGAGAAACTTGCATTCATCAAAATGAACGTCTCAGATCTTTCCTCAGTTTTACTCACCCACATCCGATGGCCATTATTTAGTGTGTCTAATCATCCTCGTGGCCACAAATGACTTCCCCACCTATATATTTGGAAGGAGAGCGAATCAAACAAGAAAATAAATAAGGAGGATCCGCATGCAAGGAAACCAGACTTGAATTTTTTACTGGCCAAAATTGTACGTACTATATATTTGGAAGGAGGGTGAATCAAACAAGGAAATAAACAGGGAGGATCTGAATGCAAGAAAACAAGACTTGAATTTTTTATTGTCCTGGCATTGTGATCGTATTTTTTTCCGAATATGACCCTTCTCGAGACTTTTTTACGGATCTAGCCCCATAAAGCCTAATTTCAAATACGGAGAGCGCCGAATTTTTGTTTTTATTTTTATCTAAGGAACCAACGGTCAGTGAGTCTTTGCTTAATTTTTTCAATTTTTCTCGCGAACCAATACTGACGACGAGCACTGTTTAATTTTTATCTTTTTTTCCTTCCGGATCCAGCGGTCGACGAGCGCACTTTATTTTTCCATATTTTTCGAAATCATCCCTGTGGCCCACAACAGACCTTCCCTCACCTCCAACATCAACAAGGAAAAGGAAACAAACGTCTTGGAATCAAGGAAAAGGAAACAAACGTCCTGGAAAAGGAAAGGACCATACATTACGTCTTTGAAAAAGGAAACCGAGATGGGGCGTGTGGTCCGGAGAACGCAGTCCGCAATGGCTCCACGGTCGCCATCGATGACTTTGCCGACACGGCGAGGTTGCTGGTCAGCGACCTCGCGGCCGCCGTGCCTCGGCAAATTTATAATTTAAATTTTTTTGAAAATAATTTTATTAAGTACAAAATAATCGAAAGTTTTTTGAGAATCTTTCTAGAATTTTTAACCTAATGTGCTATCTTTTCAAAAATCCTTCTATATTTAAAAAATGAAGGCAACTCACCGTAACTTCTTCTAGTCATGACCCGGATCGGAGAAGTTTCTTCTCTTCCTCCTCCATTAAAGCAAGAAAGAAGCTCCAAAGCTCCATCAATCCCGCACCAAATCTCCTCTTTTCATCTATGGTGTTAATTCCCCAAATTTCGTACTCTATTGACAAAATTTCCTCTCAATCTGATTTGATCCAAAATTATGATTTTCATAAATATGCTTGTTTCGGGGGCTATAAAAGCCGGCGAGCTCTCCTCCACCCCATCGCATTGCGTAAATCCCCAAGTGCTCCCTCTTGTAAAGATCGTCGGATTTTGGAGGTAACCCAAGCCATCACCGTCATCTTTCCCGGCGAAATTCACCGCAACCGTGACTCCTCCCCCGCAGACGCCGGTGCCGGCGATCTTGCCGCACCAGTGCCGACCCACTGCGATCGGCCGGCCACCCTTGGCCTTCCTTCCCCCTTGCGCTGGTTGCCCGAGAGAGCACTGTTGTGCTCTATGTGGAAGCCAAAAAAATAATCTAAAATCAGAAAATTCTTTTTTATTTCTCTTTCTTGATTTAAAATCTTTTGGGAGCCCGTTTTCGCCCATTCAACCTCCATTTAGTTCCGTTTTTCTTTCTAAATTCATTTAAAATTCTAAATTTCTCTTTTATTATTAAGTGTTGTATTCATACTTATCTTCTCATTTAATTGATAAGCGGGTGTACTGCCGTTGTAACGTTAGCACAGGCACTATACTAGTCTATATAGTTCCTTTACTATACAAGTATATAATAATCTTATTACAAGTTAGATGTTAGTGTTACGAGTTTGTATTGACCCCGACGACCCTAGTGATGTCCTATCCTAGATCTTCCCCTACCTGCAGTGCATTAGTCAGGAGTCGCATCGATTTCAGTTAGAAGTTTAGAATTTCTTTAAGGCTACTAGATGACATCGGTGCTGCTAGACTGTGTAAAGTCCTCTTGTTAGGTCATAATTGAGATCGGTCGACTGGCGTTTATTACCATACCAGACAGAAGAAATCTACTGGAAATTCAAGCTGCCTTTTACGATCACACTTCACAACCCCAAACTCGGAAACATAGGAAGTCAGCAGAATGATGCCAGCATCTCGGAGATGCCTCGGCGACAAGATCAGCAGGAAGTTCCCTGCACGCAGAAACAAGTTCACATCCACTGCATTTGACGAAGAAATTAGTAATTCCCTTCGCTCCAGAGTCCAGACCACCAGACGGCATCAGAATAGCATTTGTGGACACATGTTCTAATGGGCGGGATTGTTAATGGGCTGAAAATCCAAGCCGACACTTTGCTCCGGGATAGATATCTGTGCCACTTATATGACTCGTTCAGAACTGGCCTGCCTCAAGTTTTGCAAAGAAGCGGACGGCTGAAGTTAATAACGTCTCATTCCATGTTACAGGCTTACAGCCATGTAGCCCATGCCCCATAGGCTGCCCTTCTCCGATTTTTGCTTGCAAGTTCTCGAAATTTCCACCATAAAAGTTCAGAAAAAGAAAATCTCCAACATAAAGGAATTGACAAAAAATTGAGTGTTTTCTAGAGCAATTGACAAAAGTTTAACCAGCTGTGAAAACTTCGCCTTCTACAGAAGATCTACTAATAAAACGTATTGCCCACTGAGCTAGAGACCTACTGGCTACAGTATGACGAGTTGATAAGGCGACAGAGGACAACTGATTATCAAATCACAAACTTATCATATGCATACAACATAACCAAGCATAGTTCATGGCCCCAATAGCACAAGAGTACCCCACGAAGATCTCCCACCCCATGTGGCCGGATTCGGGGGCTACAATGTAACAACAAAAATTACAAGACTGTCAAGACATCACTCCCTCTAGCTCTACAGTATCCTTAAATCACTCCCTCTAGCTCTACAGTATCCTTAAACTGCCTTTGCAATTCTTAAAGCAAGGCTACAATGATGCAGAAAATTCACAACTCCATAACTTATTTATCTCTACTGTCCTATGAGAGAAAGGAAAGGCCTAAGCGGGTGCTAATAAGCAGCCTCAGAATAGCCAGAGCCTCTTCTTTACTATAACGACGAGGTTTCCTTCTCTTGCCCAAGCTCCAAACGCGATTCACGGACATTTCTCTCGGTGGGGACAGAAAAACTCATCATCACCCTGCAGAATCAAAGCTAGAACTGTCCCCCTTCGAAGGACTGGCCGAACTGCCAGCCCGCCGGCACGACGTCGTTGCTGGTGACGGTGCGGCCGTCGCTGGAGGTGACCTGGAAGGAGAGGCTCTGGCCGTCGAGGTACGAGTTGCTCTGCCAGTTCTGGCCCCAGTTGCGCGACATGGGCTGCCAGCCGGTGCTGGAGCCCTTGATCGAGACGGACTGCACGTCGCCGGCGCCGGCCACGTTGGTCACCAGCACCAGGTTGAAGTAGGAGTGGCCGTTGATGGTGAACCTGATCCCACCCTTCTTCACGCAGGAAACCCTGCAACGCCATCGGTAAAAATTCAAAGCTCAGTGAAACTGTAAAAGTTCAGGCATATGACAGCCAAAGTTACGCAGTAGTGATTCTATCATGCAACTCGCAAGATCGCCTTCGAGTCACATGGAAGTCAATGTGATGCCTCGTGGAGTACTATTCCCAAATAGCAAGTCAAGTTGCCATCAATTGTAATCACGCGTGCATGGCTATGAGCCTACAGCGGAAACAAAAGGAGACCCAACCAAATCTGCAGGGTGGCCCACCTAACATGGCCTGACCCAATCGATCGAACATGGTGGAGCCCGGGTTAGTCCAAACCGACACGGCCTCCAAAGTTTCAACTTGAAAACAGTTGCGACTCGCGACAAGTTAACTGGCTCACCTTCTGTACGCGACGGGCACGATGCCGGCGCGGTACTGGGCGATCTGGAGGAAGGCCGGCTCGGCCATGTCGAAATGCGGGCGCGGCGGGTTGCACCAGCCGCCGTCGTCGTTGGGCAGCGCGTAGTTGGGCGGGCAGAAGTTGGTGGCGGTGAGGGTGATGGTGCCCGGCTGGCACCACTGCCCGTCGTTGTCGCACCGCAGCTCGTAGCACGACCCGCACGCCGCGCCGTCGTTGAACAGCGCCGTGCTCAGCGCCGCCGTGTTGGTGCCGTACCCGTTGCTGTACATGTTCCCGTAGCCGCACGCACCGCCTGCCAAAACGCAGCACATCACGATACGCGCGCGTCAATTTATCAGTTAATTAATGCAGAGCGTGACGGTGAGGTGGCCTAAACCACATGTCGGCCTGCTATTTGTTTCTTTTGTTTTGATCACCAGTTGTTATGAACTCACCCATCGTGCCGGACGCATCGCCGCCACCGTAGAACGTCGCGTGGGCGCTCTGCCACGAGCCGTAGTCGCCGGCGGCTCGCCGGGCAAGGAAGCAGAAGGCTGAGAAGAGGAGGAGCAGGACATTGACGGAGGCCATCGCAAAGAGGAAGCTAGCTGATGCGTCTTACACAACCTGTCTAGCTATCTGGCTAAAGTGACCAGCTTAGGAATCGATGGTTGCTTGGCAGTGAAGAGAGTGGTGCGCCCAGCGCAGGAATATATAGGCGAAGAGTCGGTGCTTCTGGCAGTTGGAATCGTTAATAATTTTGTGGAACGACAGAGAAAAAGAGACAAGTGAGAGAGGGAGACGAGTTGCGTCTCCTCTCCCCTGGCCCTGAGCCACCGCCGACCACGAGCCACGACTTCATCAGTTAAGACATACAAATCACTGCAATCAGGCGCACATGCAAGTGCTCGTCGTCGTCGGACGCTGCACACATAACACAAGGAGACACCAACTGCTCGTGTGTGAGCAGGACGGGGTCCAACTAATTAATCGCGCGCTGCATGCCCACATGGCTCTCACAAACTGTAGGCCATGAATTTCGCGGTGGGAATAAGGGGAAAAAAATGGGACATCTTAATGATCATGTGATTAGGTATGTGAACAAGATGGACATACGCACCACGATACTCTGCCCATGGATTACTGGAGATCCACACGAGCGCGTGTTCGCGTGGATGGGCGCCATACGTTGCGACTGCAGCATGGGCTGTCTGGTGGATTCATGTACGTGTACATATGCATGCAATGCAAGACCGACCTTACGTTACGTGCCATGACATGACGGGCAGGTGTCAGAGGTCTTACAGTTGATTTAATGCAATGGCTCTAAAGTAAACCACTACTATAATTTAGTGATGTTTGAACAAGTTGCATGTAGATTAATGTGAGAAACGAAAAGAGAGCGAATGACAACCAACCGTTCTAAAGTGTTCGCCGATGCTTTCCCTTTCCAACGGTAGTGAGAGCTTCTTCAGATATTCGAAACTTGCATTCTTCAGTTAAGCACTTTTCGTTGGATAATGTCCGAGAGCCGGCCGTCGATTTCCTGTAAATTAAAAGGCTTAACCGTCCCTACTATTGTATGCTAGAAAAGAGTACATTGAAGATTGAGCCATCGGATAAAGTAAACCAGAGATCTCTGTGTCGGGTATGAAAAGTATGGAAGAAACATCCGATTAGACATAAACCAGGGAATCCTCAAGGCACTACTACTATAGTACTTACATGCCAACATTACTAGTCCAACTCCCGATGATTAGTTCAGATTTTGTAAGGTACGCAGATAAGGTACAGCGTATTCATGGGGCGCCTGTAAGGGTTTCACAACTTCTGAACTTCACATGCATCAACATGGCCACGTAGGGAGGCGATAGATCGAACAAAAGTTGTATAAAAATCGCACTCTTCAGACAAAACTGCAGGCATACTGCATGCGCACGCAGGAATATATGTCCAAGATCTCGTTTGCTCTGACAAACCTGAGGGGCATCTTAATTTTTGTTCCGCCTCACTTCATAGTTCATACGGATTACTGTTCTTTCATCGATCTGCGCCATGTGGCAAAGCGACAGGTGGCTGCAATAATGCATATCTTGCTCCAAACCTACCCTGATTCTGATATGTCAATGTAACCACCTTCCTGTAAAAGAAGTGATGACTCTTGTTGCCCTTGTCTTTTTTTCTCTCTCAAATCTAGCTTTCTCTCGATCGAATTTACATTTTCTAGCTTGTCCATCATGCTACTGCAATCCCCTACAATGGGAGCCGGCCTGTCACGTCCCGGGAGCATGGCAGCCTGCTGACAGGAGCTTGGGAGCCCGGCAACGGGGTGCGGGAGGCGGAGGCAGGCGAGCTCAGCGGAGCCGGCTTGCCGTGGGAGGCGAACTGCCGTGGCCGGTGACCGCGGGAGGCTGACTCCCATGGTATGGAAGCATAAAAGCACATTGTAGGTGGTTAGATTTGCAATTTTATTCGAAAAGAGATTAGATTTGAGAAGAAAAAAAAGAGACAGGGGATAGAAAAGTCATCGCTTTCGTGTAAACAGGGGCGGACCCACGTAGGGCCCAGTGAGGCACAGCCCCCACTCATCTCGGAGGGCTAAATTTTGCAGTCTATACCATACCAACCCAGGCACAAGCGAGGCCAAGCTCATAAGCAACCTAGTCATTGTCCTGACCCACCAATTTCTGCAGCATGCTTGCTCTATGGGTCTTGCGGTCGGCTGCTCTGCTCCTCTTGGACCATACGAGGTCATGTAGCACTTCGTAGCTCTAGCCCAAACGATGCAAGTGCTGGGGAGCTGTTAATCTCTTTGCTTTGTCGATGGCTTGACGGCCGGCGTGTGTGGCAGCAACGGGAAAGGGGAAGACGGTAGGGCGCTTGCATGGAGAGAAATTAAGCTTCTCTTGAGTCTTGACAATGGCGCCAGCGCGGTGCCTTCCTTTGCCCGCACGAGCTCGCCACGGCCGCCTACCATTTTGCACCATGTCTACCGTCGTGGTACGGTGCCCCCACTCATATTTTCTTCTGGGCCCGCCACTGCCTGTAAAGATCGGCCTGCAGGAAATGTTGCTTAGTGGCTCGCCAAATGGGAAAGAGACTTTCAGTGCCTTGCACCGGTTTCCATGCTATTCATGGTCCGCACGTCGCAATGCATTTGTTTAGCTGCTTTTAGTCTTAGCATCTTTTCTTTTGATCGACGACAATCACACTGTGTTGTGTACTTGTGTGTTTCATGCTTCCCTTCTTAATGCAGAACGTAGCTAAGTCATCAAAGTAGTCGTGCCTAATAGTTCTGCATTAATTAAGGTTGCAGGTACAAAGATAACCTCGAGAAACTTTGCACTTCTTGCATACGCTGCTGGACAGTCATGCAATTGCTGATAGCTTCTAGGCAGAAAGAACAAGTAAACGCTTCAGATCCGTCAATGTTTTCTGAATCACGTACGAGTACAAGATAACAAGATTGCGGTTAGTTTTCGTGTCATAATCAGTGCCTTTCAAGGATAACATGCATGCCAAGCTTCACGCTTTCGAAAAAGCAATAGTCTGTCGGTGACTAGTTAACCATCCAATTCGTGCCCCACGACATGTTAGTTGCACATGGCCGCCCGGGCATTACGGCCAATCTCCTGTCATTAGCTGATTCACCTTATCTTGGAAGCATTCTGATTCCCTAGCAGCTTCATGCGAAAAATTGATTTTTCTATTGATCGGGTAATCCCATGCTCAAATGTTCTGTTGTGATGCTGGGTAGGGGTGGATGTTGGTTATGATCTTCGCTAACCGTAAGTTCTGAGATCTTAGCGGCTAGGCCCACCTCTAATGCACCATTGCGTCTTGATCGGGAGCGTCCCAACGTTTTGGGTTCGGTCCCGTTAGCTAGCGCTATATTAAGAGAGAGAAGCCGAAACTCGTTTATCATCGATTGAGCTCGAGTTTGCTACCCCTGACAACACCCTATCCAATCTGGGTTTTCTAGCGCGAGGCTGCCGAAGACCGTAGCTACCACCAAGAAATTCTCGGTGTTCTTCTTCTTCGCGCATCTACCTCCTTCATCAACCGCCGACAAGAACACTAATGGCTACTTCGTCCTCTCTGGGTTAGTTAATCTCATGTTTTAGTTTCCGTATTATGATTTTTGGTGATCATGATTTAGGCTAGCTAATGTTGTTCATGTTTAAATTTTCCCTAAGTCTAACATTTGGTATCAGAGCAGTCTAGTCTTTTCATGATCCTTTTTAGCCCGAATTAAGCCTTGTTCTTGTCGGTTAAAGGTTGTTTAGGGTTCTTTTTGGCTCGGTTAGCATTTAGGAGGGGATAAGAGCAGATCCGAACCAATCTTGAAACCCTAGTTCCCAAAATCCCAAATCAATCAAGCAAATCCTAATGTCTAAGGGCGTTTTTGGGCTTACCTTGCCCGGCCGTCGTCGTCTCCAACGCCGATGACGTGGTCGCTGTCGGCCGCGCCGTGCGCACTGCGGTCTTCCTGTCGCTTCGCGCTCGACGTCGTCTCCTGCGGGCCTAAGCTTTGCCTGCGGCTGCGTCGACTTGCGTTACCACTTCGCCGGAGCTGCGTGCGGCCTCAGCTCCGTCGTGCGCGCCCACCATCAACGCCACATCGCCAGATCGTCTTCTCCGCTCACTCAGTCGCGTTCTCGTGTTTTTCCCGGGGCGGAGTAGAGGAAATGAGTTAGGTTTTTTGTCGGCCGCGTTTTTGTTCCGAGCTCGCTTCTGAGCCGTTCTTTTGTGATCGTCGGCTGCCGCTTCGCATTGCGTGCCGGCTGCCCCTTCGGCTTCGCATCCTGTGCGACCGACGCTTCGTGTCGCGCGCAGCGTTCTGTGCTTCTTTTCCATGCACGTGCGTTGCGGAAGCGAGTGGCCACCAGCTCGGGCTTTGGGCCGGCTTTATTTGCTTATGGGTTGTTTTTGGTAATTTGGATGAATAACAGTGACAAATACTTATCCCATGGGTACCCCAACGGCCCGGAGTAACGAACGGGCCGCCCCAAATTCGGCTCCGACTTAAGACCCCGCGAGACCATGAAGGACGCTCGACCCCGACCTAACGATCCGTTCCAAGCCCGACTCCAACCTAACGAGCTGCTCCAGGCTCGTCCCCGACCAAGTGGGAAGTTCGACCCCCGCCGCAGGTCGGACTCCCCCGAGCTCCGACCAAACTGAGGCAATCTTCACCAAGGGCCAAGTGTTGGGCCTCCACAGGCCATTAGCCACGCGCCCTACGGTCACGGCCGCTAGAAGTGACTGTGCGGGGCAGGTGGCTCCTTCCCAAGGCAGCGCGTAGGTTGCCAAAGTCAAGACTACAGTCTCATCGTCCAATCACGCACAGTGTGAGGATACGCTCCCTCCCGAGGTAGCACCAGTACCACGCATCATGGCATCAGCACATGACAGGCTTGCAGAGAGCCGATGCGCTATTTCCCGGTGAAACGGCGAACTGCTCTAAGCGATGAGTCCACCAACCCGGCATGGGCGAAGCAGACGGCGACCAATCGCCAAAACAAAGGACCCGGGTTCCTAGCGTAGATCTCTTCATCCTTCCCTCTCCCAACTTTCTATGTAACCTGCCCCCTCCGACTATATAAAGGGAGGCAGGGTCTTTTGGGAGAGGGGGGCTCCCTTCTCTTGGTCTTTACGAATAGACAGCACACGCTCTCGTGTTCAAGCCCTCAGCTCCCGCTTGTAAACGTTGTGCAGCCGTCTGCACCCAAGGCAATACAGCACCATCACACGAATTGGAGTAGGGACATTCGGTCCGAACCAGTATACATCTTGGGCTCTTGAGTCTAACTATTCAAGGAGAGGGAGCGCGCGGCCCTTTAGACTTATAAATTTACTTGCCGGTGCACGAACCGCCGACAGTTTTAGCCCTGTAATTTTGGGTATTTATTTAGTCTTTTAATTTCAGCAACAAGCATTGTTAATTATTTATTTCTCGGGCATTAATTTTATGTTTAATTTTCTGGGAAATTTATTATTGTGATAATTATTTTTTTCATATGATGATTATTTATGAGCATTATCTCTAATTAAAATGGAACCAACGAGAAGTTTTTGTTAGAGATTATTATTTAATGTTAAATTTCGGATTATGTTATGACCATGATAATATACTGACCAACGTTGTTTATGAACATATGTCACCTATAAGATAATTTAGTTCTTTTTCGTTTCTACCCAACGGTGATGTGAATTAGAACTATTAAACTTTCTGTCATTAGCATGTTATCAATTAGACCAATGTAGGGTTAATTTTCATGCAAGACATTTATTTTTCTAATGATTACTGATTAAATTTTGTTTTTGATTCAGTCATGAACAACACTAATGTTGCCGCTTACTTGAACGGCATTGAGCAGCTGACTAGGACAAACTTTCCCTCTTAGAAGGAGAGGATTTTGATTGTCCTTGGAGTCATGGATTTGGATTATGCATTACGTGAGGACGCTCCCGTAGCTCCTTCCGCTGATGATGAGAGTTTAACTGAAAAAAAAGAAACTCTATAACTTAACAACGGAAAAGTGAGAGCGGTCCAACCGCATGTCCTTAATGATTATGAAAAGCATCATTTCTGTTGGGATAAGGGGAGCAATCCCTAAGTCTAATAATGCTAAGCAGTACTTGGCCTCGGTCGAGGAGAAATTCATGGGCTCCTCAAAAGTTTATGCCAGTGCTTTAATTATGAAGATGGTCACTACTAAGTATGATGGCTCTAGCAGCGTTCACGAGCATATTATGATGATAACAGATATGGTTGCTAAACTTAAGGGTATAGACATAGATTTTTCTGATGCCTTCTTGGTCCATTTCATTATGACCTCCCTCCCTTCTGAGTATAATGTTTTTAAGATTAACTATAACACTCAGAAGGAGCATTGGACCATAAGCGAGTTGATCGTTATGTGTGTCCAAGAAGAGGAGAGGATAAAAGCTGAAAGGAATGACCATGTCTATAATGTTGGTCATGGCAAAAGAAAATTTCGAGGGGATTCTAAGTCTAAGAAGAAGCTGTATTTTTCTTCTAAGGCTGAGTCAAGTAAATCAAAACCAAAGGAGAAGGCCCCTGCTACACCTAACTCTGCCTCTTCTTATGGGCCCATCGGTCGTTTCTGCAAGAACAATAGGCACATTCAGAAAGATTGTGTGGGCTTAATGAAGTGGCTCGCTAAGAAGGGTAATGACATAATATCTACTATTGATGAAACCATTGATGCTGATTTTTTTTCCTTAATACCTGGTGGATT
Organism: Otatea glauca; assembly: GCA_036346275.1. Lineage (NCBI taxonomy): Eukaryota > Viridiplantae > Streptophyta > Magnoliopsida > Poales > Poaceae > Otatea > Otatea glauca. Next base: position 42,074,133 of record CM070712.1, on the reverse strand, counting down.
GATTCTGGTACCATTGTGCACGTTTCTAAGAAAGGGGAGCGAAGACTTAGAGTTGCTAATGGAAAGGAGGCTGAAGTTAAAGCCGTGGGCACACTACCATTAGCATTAGATAGTGGTTTCACCCTTCATTTAAATAATATTGTTTATGTTCCTACTATGAGGAGGAACCTTATTTTTGTTTCTCTATTAGATTATGATGAATACATTTGTATTTTTGGGAATAATAATTTCATTGTGAGTTTTAATTCTAATAATGTTGGTCTCGCGACCCAACGAGACAAACTCTACATGCTTCCTCTCTCTAAATTCCCTGTGTCAATGAATATGTGCGATGTCATCAATAAGCGAAAGAGAAGTTTAGGTGATGAGACTTCATCGAAATTGTGCACTGTCGTTTAGGCCACAATTCGAAGGTGAGAATGGAACGTCTCGTTAAGGAAGAGATACTCCACCTATTAGACTTCTCTGACTCAGACCACTGTATTGATTGTATTAAGGGAAAATATGTAAAACAAATTAAGATAGAAGCCACAAGAAGCACATGAATCTTAGAATTAATCTACACTAATATATGTGGTCCATTTTCTGTAATTTCAGTGGATGGGTATAACTCCTTTATCACATTCACTGATGATTTCTCCTGTTATGGTTATATTTTTCCCATTCGTGATCTATCTGAATCACTCGATAAGTTTAAAATATTTAAGATTAAAGTATAAATCAACATAATTTAAAGATTAAGATAGTAAGATCAGATCTTGGAGGAGAATAATCATTTCGTGGAAAAGCTCCAAACAATCACTTACTGCATCATCAACGATGCAGGCTGAGTTTGTGGCATGTTATGAGGCTACTGGGCAGGTTGTATGGCTTAAGAACTTTATCCCGGGATTAAGAGTGGTAGACAGCATATCTAAACCACTATCTATTTACTACGATAATTTGGCCACAGTTTTCTATTCAAGTAACCAGTCAAGTGGTGCTGCCAAACTCATTGATATTAATTATCATGTTGTGAAAGATAGAATACAGGATCGGACAATTAATATCAAGCATATAAGTACTAAGTCTATGCTTGCGGATCCACTTACTAAAAGCTTACCACCCAGTTTCTTTCAAGAGCATGTTGCCGATATGGGTTTATTGGAAAGTCTCTGATTCTGAAAATGAGGACCATAAGAATAAAATCAACTCCCGTTAAGAATGAGTGATTATCCTATCGAGATAGAATGATGCACTATAGATACTGAGGTTTTAGCGGTACATTTATTAACTGCTGAAATACTTTATCATGGTGTGATGTTCTGTTGAGTATAGAATTATGATATTAGCCTTACGATCAAGTGGGAGAATGTTGGTTATAATCTTCGACTAACCGTAAGATCCGAGATCTTAGGGGCTAGGCCCACCTCAACGCACCATCGTGCTTTGATCGGGAGCGCCCCCAACATTTTTGGTTTGGTCCCGTTAGCTAGCGCTATATTAAGAGAGAGAAGCCGAAACTCGTTTATCATCAATTGAACTCGAGTTTGCTACTCCCGACAACACCCTATCCGATTTGGGTTTTCTAGCGCAAGGCTACCGAAGACCGTGACTACCACCGAGAAATTCTCAATGTTCTTCTTCTTCGCGCATCTAACTCCTTCATCAACCGCTGACAAGAACACTAATGGCTGCTTCGTCTTCTTCGGGTCAATTAATCTCATGTTTTAGTTTCCGCATTATGATTTTTGGTGATCATGATTTAGGCTAGCTAACGTTGTTCATGTTTAAATTTTCCCTAAGTCTAACAGTGGATTTGTGTTTGAGCTAGAGCGAGCCCTGTCTTTTTGTAAAACAAACAGTTGGGCTTGGACTTTCACAGTGTACAGTGTTCGATTTTGATGAACTCAACGTCATCGAGTATTGCAAAATTATGATTTAACTATATATTGTCAAACGTGCTCGCTATGTAGGAAGTATATAGGGTGCGTTAAATGTATGTCGATCTTGAATTCTAAGTCAATACAATGTTTCTTTTCCTAAATATTGTACTGGCTATTCGATTTACTGTGACACAATATGTTCCAGATTTAAAACTTTGTACTTTCTCAACCTTCTTTTATGTCTTGCATAGTTTCTCTTCTTCTGCGGATGAGAACAGAACAGTTTGGAGCTATTCATGCCATGCACCGAAGATGTGATACCTGCTCGAAGCAGGAAGAGAGAAGCCATGTGGGGAGCACACCAAAACGGATCACAAAATCTTGCCGTGATGGTGACTTAAGCTCAGGGGACTCATCTGCAGGTCGCCCCCACCACACACACACACAAACGAAAAGAGATTTCTGTAAATCCCGAAAGAATGAAACATCATGCCTACTCTAAAGAGAATCTGGTAGTAGTACCATGCATATCTTCTTCTCCAACCGCCTCGACACCATCATGGTTGTCACAGTAGCTAATGCTTGAAACGTTTCATGTCCATTCGGTGGTTGTTCATGATTGCCTGGGAGAATTATGTTCGCTTAAACATGCCGTGAAGCAGCGACAGGGTTCAATCATGTGAGAAAACAAACAGTAGGCGTCTCGCTCAATTTTCTAAAGGAAAAGGAAAATGAGCCAGAAAGTAGTTAAGTAGTTGTGTAACGTCCAAAAGCTAGGTAGGATAGATCGATCACGAGGAAAAGGTAACAAGAAACCGAAGAGAAATCGATGGCGTGTGGTGTCCCGTCGCGCGCCAGTGGCTGTGCCGGTGGTTGATTGGAGCCTGCACGTTACGCTGCACGCGCTTCCGGCCTCTCCGTCCCGACTGATCGCCGCGCCGCGCGCGTGAGCGGGACAGGTCGCGGTTGCCCACCCTGTTGCTGCCATGTGCCAAAGCGACACCGTCGTCGGGTCAGGAGTCGCAAGCTCTGGGCTAGGGCCTAGAGCGGAGGCGCCGGCCGTACGTGCAGCGAGGTGTTTCGATCGTTTGCTGTTGCAGCGCTGAAGAAACAGGCTGTACCGGTATCTCTGGCACAGGATGATGCTGTGTACTGCGCACAACTATGGACCGGTTTTCCTGGCGACCTGGCCGGCAAAGACAGTAGTAGTACGCTTTCGGCTGGTTGGGCCGCAAGGGCAAGGGCGCTTTTGTACCGCATGGCTTTGTTCAAGGAACCGAAGACCATTGGTAACGCCTGGGTGCTAAGATAAGGGCCCTGTTTTGTGTGTGCTAGGGCACTTAAGTCAGCTTTAGTTTTTAAAAAGTCGGCAAGTCTTTCTAAAAAAGCTTAGTTTTTAAATGATTTTAGACATAAGTTAGAAGTTATATATAACTAGCAAAAACCAAAAACTGAAAGTTGTGTTGACCTCCTTTTGCAGCTTATTGCTAAGAAAAATTAGTTATTAATCAAACCATCTCTTATAAAAACTACAACTGCTTTTCAGTCAAAAAAAAACTAAGAAAATGTATTTTTAGAAAAGCTATAGCTCCCAAACAGAACCAAGATGTGCTTAATTGATCTGCTGACGGCTTCATCTTATCAGAGACAACTGCAAGCACTACATGTGTTTTGAGTTTTGTTCGAGTGCTGGCCGGTAAATTGTACTACTCCAGAGAATAAAGCATTGCTAATTAGCCTTCCAGTGACAACACTTGCTATAGTAATCCATGTTTACGATTCAAGGGCTCAGGCCAAACTACTGCAGCGATAACACTTGCTATAGTAATCCTTGTAGTAATAGACGATAATCTGTAGAAATAAACAGTAATAGTATTTTCCAAAGCATGTTTTACAATAGTATTTTCTTAAAAAATAATTCAACTACGTGTAGAGATAAAATCAAAGTGCTGCAAAATCTGCTAAATTAACAATCTTATTTGAAAAGGATTCAGTGCGAAAGCCTCATCAAAAGAACCGTCTTAATATGCCTTCTGGCATTTTTGTTGCGTAGCTTGGAAAGCAAAATACAATTTTTATATTAAAGACTGATGAGATTTTTTTTTATCATTTTTAAGATGTACTAAAATTTATATTAAGATAGCACCAACATATATCAAAATACTGTCTGTTCTATTTTTTATTTTTCAGGGGTACTAAATAAAGTCAATATTTCTTAAAATTTTTGTGTGAGGTCTAGAGTCAATGTTAATGATTATATAAAATTTTTAGATGATGATCAGATCTGTGTATTTTTTTAAATTCTAACAGTGATATTGTCTTTGTATATGCTCTTATGTTTTTGATTTTCTAGGGAAACTAAATGAAGTCTAACATTTCTGAAAATTTTACTACATGATACTTGGGAAGTTGTTATGATACCATTAGCATTTTAGAGCATGATCAAGCGTGACAGTGTCTCTATTCCTTTTCATTAATTATTGTTTTTGATTTTTCAAAAGCACTAAATGATTTCAAAAATTGTTAAATTTTTTCTGAGATGTTTTATATATTGATTTAGATTTTTTTTAAAAAAAATTGTTTAATTTGTTTTCATTTTTTAAAATAATTTTTCTTCAGTGTGCAGAAAATCAAATAAAATCGCTGGGAAATCAAAAAATCGTTGGAAATCGCTCGATTTTTGTTTTTTTGCCATTGTTGGATCGCCGAATTCAAAATTTTTGAATTCAAACCTCTCAAATTTCTACCTATTTTTGATCGGTTTTTACCGATTTTCAAAAATTCAAAATCGTTTGAAAATCGATTTTTCGAAACCCGGCGTGTGCTCTCACGAGTCACGAATGATGTGCGAGCGGGCGCACCGGGGAACATGCTTCAGTGCCTGCATCACCAGCGCGTGCAACATCGTCTCGAGTCTCAAGCTAAAACTAGCAAGACATTTTTCTCTCCGAAACAAAACAATTGGGTTCTAGACCGAGGCCCTATTTGGTTCGCTACCTCACCTTTTGCCACTATCTGTGGCAAGATTGCCACAGATTGTGCCGAAAAGAATTATCTGTTACAAGTTAGGTGGAAAGAAAATGAGTAGGATTAAGTATGATAAATCACAAGTATCGGGATATATCAGTGTAGACCATTTTTACTATGTAAACTTTTAAAAATCATATGTACAAATTTTTCAAAAATTATCAAAAAATTACCATTTGTAAGGGAGGTGAGCTTCTACAACTCTATGAAATTTCAAGACTAAACTCAATCATATTTGAGAGATATTAAATTGATAAGCAGCGATATAAATAGGGCTAAACAGTAAAAATCTCTATTTCGACTGAATTTGCCTTTTTAATATCTTTCAAATACGATTGATTTTGGTCTTAAAATTTTACAGAGTTATAGAAGCTCACCTTCTTTATGTATGGTGATTTTTTGAGAATTTTTGAAAACTTGTATTGTATATATAGTTTTCATAGAGTATTCACGATAAAAATGGTTTACACCGGATATTAACCCCACAAGTATAGCAGTAAACTAAATCGTATGCCACGGGAAAACAAGCTAATCTAACTAAGATTTTCGTTTTTTAGAAAGTAAAGTAATCTTAGACAGACCAATCCTGCCCCCAAAACACATCTCGTCCTCAGAAATATGTTCGGCCTAACGTAGTAACGGGCCCAATGAACTCTATCCAAACTGGGTAGTGGGCTTTTTTCAGAGAGAAGAGACAGCCTCCTAGAATTCTCCCGTCTGCCTCTCAAAAAAAAAAATCTCCCATCCACTCCCAAGCCCCAATCTGGCTTCAATTCGACTGTCCAGTGAGAGAAAGAACAGAAGTTCGTTGATGTTCTCGTAGTGGATTTGATGTTTTCAGCTATCTACAAGGGCGAATATATGGAATCAACCTAGGATCAAAGACATGGCACCTAATAATAGATACTAGAAAATCGAGCGTGACGTGCCACGTCGCGATCGTCGCTCTTTACGCGAGTAAATTGAGAAAACGTGCGACTGTCGCTCCCTACGCGAGCTCGAGAAAACACGCGAAACGGTTGAAAGGATATAATCTGCGATTTCGCTGGAACAAAAGATCTGCGTCGGGAAAAACAAAAAACAGAAAAAGACATAAAGTTTTTTTTTTCCAAAAAGGACTAACCAAAATTTTGTTTTTTTCGAAAAAGGGCTTAAACGTAATGCTAAAAAATGAAAAAAAAGGACATAAATGCAATGAATTTTTTTCGAAAAAAGGATCCGAACTTATTTTTTCCGCGAAAAGGACCTACATGTAATTTTAATTTTATGGAAAAGGACCCGAGCGCAAGGCCTAAAAACGCATAAAGGACCTAAGCGTAATATATATTCTTTTTCGAGGAAAAAAAGGATCTAATCATATTTTTTTCCAATAAAGGACTTAAATGTAAATTTTTTTAAAAAGGATCTAAGCGTAAATATTTTTTTGACTCGGCTCGCGACTCGAGCCGGCTCAAAGCGCCACGTGGGGGTGCTCTCCTTCCGGGAACTCTATGGGGTATAATAGAGGGAGTACTCTATCTGTCTGTAATATAAATCAACAATCCACGAGAGTCACTAAATCTAAAAACAAATTAATATTATTAAATCATATATACTCCTATTAAATATTATACTACGACTACTTATTCATTTTTTTAGTATTAAATGATAGGTATATGATAAAAATATTATAATAATTACATATTTAATTTCTACAATAAACTTATATAGTGGAATGGCACTACTCAAAAATAAGAACTTATATCACGGGATGGAAGTGGTATATATCAACATTTTTTTCTCCGATATACAGAAATGGCTTCTTCCTCCCACATCACGCGTCGTATTAGAAAGATCTACTTAACCCCCTCGTATATGGTGGTTTGTCTACTCAGGTTTTGCATAGTTCAGGGGATACAATACTCGGTTTTATACTTTGATTAATTTTTTTCTATTAAAAAACAGAAAAAGCAAACCAAAACCAGCCCCCGCTCTTCCAAATGTGTGTGATTTTGGGAATCCACGTGGTCTAGAAGTTACCACTTTAACAACTAAATTCCATAAAAAAACTACGTTGGAATACATGTCACATGTATTATCATGGCAATACATTTCACAAAGAATCCAGTAATACTAATTTTGTGTGACCAATATAGAGTACTTTTTTACGCATGCATTGCCGGCAGTATTAGTTTTAGGGTGACTTACGGAAATCTGAGTAGAAAAGGAAAGGAAACTTTTACACATGTCCCCGAGTATTTCTCTTGACATGAATGAAGATGCAGTACGTCAGCAGAAGTCTAGTTATTTTTCACCTGCCAACAAACTTCGGTCCACTCTGAAGAACAATACTATCAAACCTTACTAGTCACTACTCACTACACACTAGCTCCTCTAGCTGCCATACCATACCATTCGTCATTTCGTCGCCCAGTGGACAGTAACAGTAGTTACTCCATACTCTACAGCGCTAGTACTAAGAGTACGTTATTGCGTCCAACATTGCGACTGAGTACGAAACGCAGTTAAATCAAATCTGAGCAGGGCTATATTTGATCAGAGCAGCAACAGGGATTAGCGAGTAGGTCTCGGAGGCATTTACGCCTCCTGCCGCGCGCCTTGCAGACAGAGCAACAGCCGCTGTAAATGTGATCAAGTGGCCCTCACGTGGCCGCTGCTCGTAGCTTCATAAATTCTTAGCCACCTACGGATACATGTATCCCTGTCTGTCTAAATTTATAACACATATTTTTAATACTCTTATCTATAAATATATGATGTATGTTATATTTTAGTATAAAATTAGTGTGTTGTTTCCTCTATACTCTTAATAAATATCCATATTTACTTTATATTTTCTATATGCATGCGTTGAAAAGAGTGCTTAACGATAATAATTAAAAATGATCTAATTATTTTAATATCTTCTCTAGTAGAAATTACATGAACGTGCGGAGGGGCAAAATCGTCCGAATGGGCTGAGTCCTGCGCTCGGTTTGACCGGACGGGACACGTGTCGCGAGCGGTGGCATATTTCGAATAAGCACTGTTTCGTAATGGCATCGTTCGAATAAGCAAAAGAACGATGGCAAATCTCGAATAACCGATTCCTACAGTAGCATATATCTAATTAACCCTTAAAGAAAGGGGGCGTTGGTACTCCATGCTCAACTCACGGGCTAGCTGTAGGTGATGACTTTGCATCAAATCAGTCGAGAGAAGGGGCTAAGAATCTGGCTCGGTACCCTTCTATCGTATAGTCAGTGCAGTTTCACACGTACACCCTTGTTCGTCTTGATATATGCCCTGACTCGTAAAATCTACATCTGCTTGGCTGCGTGTCAAAATCTTATAATTAGCAGCCAAGCAGATGTAGAGTATAGCTATCTACACTCTGCATATGGTAGTTACTCCATACTCTACAGCACTAGTAATAAGACACGCAGCCAAGCAGATGTAGAGAATAGCTATCTACACTCTGCATATATTATTCTCGTTCGGGGATGAGGATGAAATGAAAAATAAATCAGAGAACGAACTTTCAGGATAAACTATTCATGGAATTAGATTTTGCGTTAGAATCCATCAACATTAGAATAAGAAAGGTGATGAAAGTGCTAAAAATGTTCATATTTTAAGACTTTCCTCATCAGACAAGCATTTGTCTCCATGCATCTAGGATATTTTGATATTCAATTGCAAAATCTATAACTGATTGTGTCTTGTAAATGTCGTTGCATAAATATCTAAAGAGAAGAAAATTTCGAACAACATATACTATTCATGGAAGTTCTGTCAAGAGAGGTAGGAAAAAAATATTATTTCATAGTTCAAGACAAGAAAACCTTACCACAAATATGATAATAAAATATTTCATAGTTCAGGTGACAATATATTAACAAAATATGATATATACCACAAATATCAACAAGTGTACATTAAGAAACCACATTATTTCATTGTTCAAAACAAGAAAACCTTAGGGTTTTTTCATATCTTCCATCATATGTGACATAGCTTCCGCAACAGAAGCTTCTCGGTTCTCTCTGAAGTTCCACAACTCCAGTACAGTACCGATTTGTTTCACACTAATAACCGATTGATCTTCAGTCATATCTCTTAATCCCTACAAATTAAAAGCAATCATATTGTTGTGAAAAGGGTGTGTTGGTATATCAGTAACCACATCGAATGCAGTACTAGAAACCTTATATTACCTCTATAAGCTCAGTTTTGGCTTTTCTAGCTCTACATTCGCCCTACGGTCCTTACTAATGAGTGTCGTGTTAAGAGATTCGATATCTTGCAAACGATCATCTATGTCTTTCAGTTCTTGTTTCATCTCATAAATCTTTTCGGTTATCTCAGATTTCCCCTTCAGTTGTTCGATCTCCACCTCAAGTTTTTGTTTAGCTTCTAACAACTTTTCCATATCCTCGATCTATTTTTATTACATGGAAAAGACAACCTTTTAACAATATCTTATAATGAATTAGGTGTTCAGCTTCAATGAAATCAATACAATACCGAATTTGTAATTAATGTTGATACTTCTTTTACTAAGCACGTGCGACAAAGGATAAGAAGGATAAAATGTTGTAAATCTTAGTAAGATGACACGAGAAACTCAGCCATAATAATAACCATATTAGTCAAAAGCATTCTTACTCCTTATCTAACCTCTAACCATACTAATTCATCAGAGACCAGAATTTTGTAACCTCTAACATCTGATAAGTATAAGTGGCAGTAACCTCGACCATGGTAGGCTTTTCTTTAGTGCATGACCAACATATACTACTAAGACTGTTAATAACCAAAAGTTTGAGCTCACATGTTCTTTGCTCACGAAAACAAAAGACATGGAATAATATCACTATGAATACAACACTCTAAAAAAGGGAGTATGTACATGGAAGAATATCACTATGAATATCACATGGAAGAATATCACTATGAATACAACACATCTCCCTTTTTTTCTTTCTTAAACAAGGACGATGCAAAGTTGCATACAAATGGTTTTATGCTTTTGAACTGAAATGGAGTATGTACATGGCTTTACAGTTTAGAATTTATACACATAGATAATACTAAAAATTTCATCTTACAAAGTTGTGCAACTACATAGGTACTACTAAAAATGTTATATATGCATTCTCACTTGCAGAAAACTCCAAACGATTTATAACTTCATTTGTCCCTAACTTCCTTTAGACTTCAAAAGTACGGTCATTAGTTATGTCATCTGTTATATTCTAACTGATGTCAAGTTGGACATATTTCAGTTCGGAGAAGCAGATTTTCATGTTCTTTGGGTCGGGTTACGAAAAACTTAATGCTGATTTTAGGCTAAATGACAACATATAAATCATTTATAAATTACAAATGTGCTTCATACAAACTATCATTATTCTAAACAGCACTGTGTAGGTGCCACATTGTTTAGAAAAGCCTAGCTTAGTGGACAATGCAAGTGCACGTCTGTACTACGTAGTGCAGTATATTGTTCTTTAATCTTAATTCACCATCATTGTGATCTTGCTCATAATCACTACCGCCTTAGGAGTCAAGATCAAGCAACAAAGGAGTTGCAGACATTGCATTTAGATACATGGCGTGATTAAGATACGAGAGACCTCCTTTTGGCTGTTTTTGCCTATATTTTGCCACGGAATTAACTAAGTATCATGCACGCAAGGTATTACTCCCTCCATCTAAGTTTACAGGGGTTCATACACAACTCACCGACAGGAAGGAGGAGGGGGTAGCCGATGGGGGAAGGTGCTCGTGGAGGAGAAGGTGCTCGCGAAAGAGGAGGTAGCCGACGGGGCGGAGAAGGTGCTGGCGGAGGTAGCCGATCGAGGAGAAGTTTCTTGCGGAGGTAGCCGATTGAGGAGAAGGTGCTCATGGAGGTAGCCGATCGAGGAGGAGGTCGTCGACGAGGAGTTCGTCGGGGAGGAGGATTGCTGGGGCGCTAGGGTTTACGGGAGACGAAACTCATGGATCTGCGCTATGAACCGTCTATGGTATGGTTATATAGGGGTTTGAGCTCATATCACAGACGGCTTCTAGTTAGAAACGTCTATAATATGAAATTATCATAAACGGTTTGTATTTAAAACCTGTGTGATATGATCACAGATGGTTCATGAAGAGAACTGTCTGTGATTGTCTCACTGACGGTTTCACTATAGAATTGTCAGTGATGTTCTATATCATATATGATTTTTCCTAACTGTCTGTGTTGAGGAGTCTAATATAAGCCTTTCTATAGTAGTGGCAAGAAGAGGATGCTGATGACAGGATCCATTGGATCGAGTCGTCTTCCTTGTCGCTGGCGACGAGAGCCACCAGATCCCATGACCCTCGCCTGCCTCTTCATCAGGACCACAGATCAGTATAACGCCGACTCTACACATGTCACATCATGGGTCAACTTCGCCGTTGTGAGCGTTACGGGCAACTTCGAGCTCTGGCTTCACCCCTTGGATGAGCAGGGGAGGAGATGGTGGTACTAGCGAAGTAGCGAGTGGCAAAGATGGGAGTGCTAGGATTTTTTTTTTTTGCTCTTTTTTGTGTGTTTTATGAAACCTATTGAAATTTGATAAAACTTATTTAAAACTTTTAGGTTGAAACTTGCTGCAAACTCATTGGTTGAAACTTAAGCTCTACAACCTGAAGCTCGTAACTTTGGTTTGGAATCTTCTAGAAACTTCTAACAATACACGAAACTCGTTGAAACATGAAACTTTTCGAACGTTTCTTGAAACTGCGTAAAATTTGTTGTTATACCGTTGCAACGGTATACCATTATCTAGTCGCTCTCTATTAAATATTATGCTTTACTCTGTATGCATGCATTGAATATAGCACAGGAAGATAATAGTTATATATATTCTAGTTATGTTTAATATTTTATTGGTCTAAGTGCTAAAAGAAAATATGATTTATAAATTTTGACGAAGGTACTGCTCAGACCAAGTAAAAACGTCTGGTAAAAAACAAAAGTCTCACTCCTACATCTTCTACTTCAGTCCAAAGTACGAACCACTCAGCTATCTACCAGGTCGCGCTCTTAACTCCTCTCCTAAATGCACTCAACTACCCCAGAAAAAGTAACCTTCCTTCCACTATATAGACCCCCTTGAACCTTTCATTTTCTCCACACAATTGAGCCAGGGCACGCACAACACGTAACACTCACAGCTCAGATAGCTAGTGCGGCATCGCGTGAGATCGATATGGCTCCGAGGAGTGCGATGCTGGCGCTGGCCGTTGTGCTCGTGGTGGCCGTGGTGGCGCCGCCGGCCACGGTGCGCGCGGCCATATCGTGCTCGACGGTGTACAGCACGTTGATGCCGTGCCTGCAGTACGTGCAGTCGGGCGGGACGGTGCCGCGGGAGTGCTGCACCGGCATTCAGACAATGGTGACCGCGGCCAACAACACCCCGGACCGCCGCGCCATCTGCAGCTGCCTCAAGAACGTCGCCAACGGCGCCTCCGGCGGGCCCTACATCACCCGCGCCGCCGCGCTCCCCTCTAAGTGCAGCGTCCCCCTGCCCTACAAGATCAGCCCCAACATGAACTGCAACTCGTACGTCTCCATGCATACTAGCTAGTAGTATATATTAGACCCCGAAAGAGATTATAACTCTCTATTTTGCTCTAGTAACGCAAGTAGAATTTTCGCAGTGATCGTTCCGCACACGCGTCGTTCTCAGTTTTTTACAAACCTTTTTCTTTCTTGTGCAGGATAAACTAAGGTGCCTTGTACGCGCCTCCCGTACGAGGAATCATTGCCGGAGAATAAAATGCTGCTAACTAGTATGTAAGCTTGCTAGGCTTGACTAGATCCATGTCGTTCTAGTCGTCGTTTGTGGTGTTTAGGTATCGTACGTCTACAGTTCCTAATGTTGTAGCTCGGGCGCCGGTAGTTTCCGCGAACAGAGTGATAAACCGATCGATGTGTACTTCGTAACATACGTGGCTATGTAATATGCGTGCTTTGATCCAAATGCATGATTTCCTCGTGAAACTGTCTTATTCCTTTCAGTTTGCGGTGTGATTTTATCAGCCTGAACTTCTGATCACGTCCGGTTAGTCCGCTTCCATTGCTGGCCAGGCAAAAATTGCTTTCTCACGCTAATCATTTCCCAGCAAATTGTTGGCGTTTCACAACAGTGGCAAACCTTCGAAAATCCGAAAGTGAAAATGAGTGTGTACCAGTTCCTACAAAAACAAGGGATATTGATGGGCCGAGTTCTCCTCAGGCGTTAAAGCCCAATCACCGACAGAGACAGGCATCATCTGATGTTTATGGTCCATATAGGCCAATCAGAGCCAACTAAAAAATGTCTCAACAGAAGACTCGGACGCATGGGCTGCATCGCTAAAGTTGCACTGATCTATACCTCTTTATAATGCACCTAAACATTCTTTTTTACGTTCACCTCAAATAATGCACCTCACTAGAGATGGTCCGACCTTCATGCACCCAGCAAAACGTCCTTAGAAACTTGCCTCCATCAAAATTAATCTCTCAGATCTTTCCTCAGCTTTACTCACCCACATCCGATGGCCATTGTTTAACGTGTCTAACTCATCCCTGTGGCCCACAACAAATCTCCCCCCACCTCCAGCATCATCTCAAGGAAAAGGAAAGAAATATCCTGGAATTAAAGAAAAGAAAACAAACGTTCTAGAAAAGGAAAAGACCATATATTACGTGCTGGGAAAAGAAAATCGAAAAACAGGGTACTATACTTATTAAATAAAGTACAAATGAAAGGTAAAGAATGATTATCGAACCTTTTATTTGCTTTAAAATTCATATAACTTATACTAATAGAGAGATGCATAGAAGTAGTGCACTTGGCTGGCCGATCTGGATTATAGCATTGCCCGATTACCCGCAAGTACGGCTCAAAAACCGGAGTTTTCTCTCCTTCTCAGCTCACGTATCGTGCAGCTTCGGGCCAGTCGCGTGCCAACACCACCACCACCCGTGCGCCAGTCGCCGCCAACACGGGCCAACCAGCTCCACGGTGACTTCTGAGGTGGGCACTGAGCTCTATAGAATTGAGTTGTCCTTGGTCGATGAATCTTAGAGAAGCGGACAAGAGGGATGACAAAAAAAACACGCAGAGAACTTACAGGCTAATGAAGGTAGCACTTGACCATTAGCAATGCCCTTCTGCGCTATGACAAAGGATCGTTCGCAATTAGGAGGAGACGATAGGCCGGCCTGTTCTTCCCGGGTAGCTGTGTACTCGGAGGCACGACGATCTCGGTGAATTCGCTGGTGCTAGTGCGGATGGTTTGGCGCCTGGGGGCACGAACGGTGATCCGTGTTTTGAAGAACAGAATAAGGTCACATTGAGCGTGGCGTCTTGTTACATCCGAGTATCCGACATATTACGTGTTGTGTGCAAGTTCGCACGCGCGATTCTGGAACCACCGTTGGCACCGACAACTCGATCATCATGTCTGGGTTCATGTACTCCTCCGTAAGCCATCCATCGACGTCCACAAAACCGTGGGCGAGCCTTGTTTCCGAGATACTCCACCACGGTGCCTAGCTACCTACCTAGCTCTTGCCGGTTGCCACGCCCGCCAGCCGCAGAACGCACTAGTTGCAGCCAGGTTCGAAAAATTGACGAAAATTACTTAAAAATCATGATTTTTTGACCGTATTGGTCCAGCTCGAGATTTAGAACCGATCGATAATCCGGTCCAATTCAAATTCAAAAATTTCAAAAAAATTATCCAAAATTTCACTAAAATTAGTATTAATAGCTTTTTGACATATTGTATGATTTTTTTTTGAAAAAATGAATTTGAGAGACGTTTTTGAGCAAATCCGAATATAGATAATAGAAACGAAAAAAGAAAAACTTTCATATATATATATATATATACACACACACGTATATATTCTAATTGTATATTTCAGATGCAATAATATAATTTTTGGTTCATGGTATTCATCCGGGATGTTTTTACCGAATCAGAATTATATTTTTGTTTCTAAGAAACGAACAGGGATAAAATAGTTGAGCCATTTTTTAATATAAATGTGGTACCAGATGTGATGAAAGAATCGGTTGTTATTAATACTATAAAGTGGTCATTAATACTCAACAATATTTTATTAATACTAGAAATGTGGTCATTGTTTCTTCATAATTAAAGATAGCACACTATCATTGTTTCTTCATAATTAATGATAGCACACTATCCTCTTGTTATAAAAAAAAACTGTACATGGTTGTTAGTATTATTAACCGTGGAGCCTTTAACGACGGCTAACGACAATAATTCTATGGTTGTTAGTGAATTTTAATGACTACATCTCGCGTCATTAATAATTATTTTTTAGTAGTGCTAATCATTCATCGAATATCCTTGATTGTACTACAAATGCCCTAACATTTTCTTATGTCGTTACAAAACAGAGTTTTAGTATAAGAGATCATTATTTTGAGTTCTCACATTACTTTTACTTGAATATCCATTATTTTCTGCAATTTTTTTCCAATTTTCCTTAAATTGTTTCGAATTTCTGCTGAGAGTTCCAATTTTCGATTTAAACCGATCAAAAATTGGTAAAAATCGATGTAAAATCTATTAGTTTTCAATTTATTTCGGCCACTAATTGACCGTCGAGTTCAAAAAGTTTGACTTTGAATTTCATTCGGTTTCTACCGATTTTCGACGAAAATCGAAACCAACGAGGGGCGATTCCCGAGCTCGTTTCGGTAATGTAAACTAGTGGTAGGCATATATATATAAACCGAAACCGAAAAACCAAAACTGAACCGAACCGAATTAAACGATTATTTTGGTTTTTGGTATTCGGTTCAGTTTTTATTTCAGGACTATTCGGTTTATGAGTTTTGGTTCGGTTTTCAACTTTCGTTAACTGAAAAACCGAACACCGAGCCTCTCCGAGCGAACAACTCCAAGGCCTAAGTGACCTCGTCTCCTCCGACCTCAAGTCCTCCCTCCTTCGAACTCTAGCCACTGACGCCGCTCCTCATCCCAAGCCACCGGCGAGGTTGGAGCAGGCGAGGACGCTGATGAGGGTGAAAGAGGTGAGTGGGTGACCCTCGTCGAGCATGGTTGTCGGACCCCGAAAAACACTTTCGAAATTCTCTGCGTATTCTGTACTAGTCTAGGAAAAGCTAGTACACACAGCAAAAATGATAACATAACATATCCAATGTACTTTATTAATAATCAGAGTTTACAATAAATATGGCACGTAAGCCAAATAAAATATTACTGTGGAAGTAGAATAAAACCAGTAGTAGAACCCAATAGATTCGCCACAGGCAATCAACTGGGCAGCGGCCTAGTTATCTTGGTCCTCACCATCATAGAGATACTCTTCTAAAAATTTTTAGAGAAGTAAGGGTGAGTACAAAAGTACTCCGCAAGTCACACGGAAAATACAGTATTAATGAAGGGCTACAAAGGAAGGCATAATATGGTTAATTTGAGCATAAAGCAATTTTTTGAATACAATAAGTAATTTTTAAAGCGTAATAGGTATAGTAAAAACTGATTTATAATCCAGTTTTCATCACAGGCTCTAACCCGGAGTTTCATCCTAAATTTTCCCTATGTGGACTCTCTCCACATATAAAA
Source organism: Otatea glauca (assembly GCA_036346275.1). Lineage (NCBI taxonomy): Eukaryota > Viridiplantae > Streptophyta > Magnoliopsida > Poales > Poaceae > Otatea > Otatea glauca. Next base: position 42,057,610 of record CM070712.1, on the reverse strand, counting down.
ATCACTGTTCTGAAACCATTTTTGAAACATCAAAATCTAATCTATGAAAGACTTGCTCGGTATGCGCATGACCGCGGGCATGGTTAATCGATTAGTTTTAACTCTGCAGAGGTTGTACAACTTTACCTACAAGACATGATTATCTTCTTTTGCCCAAATACACACTTCTTTTGGTGTGTTGCAGAGAAAAATCAAGATAAGACCCCTTTAAAGCTCTATCTCATGTAGTTATATCCGCTAAGGTTTCACCGCTGGTAGGGTTAAAACCGCTCAGTCCAGAAGCCCCCTTTTGCGCCATGTGGTAGACTAACCATCCCCACATTCCTCCAATAGCATAACTATCATGAAATGTCACTAAACGGACAGCCAGGTATGTCCCATACCAGACTTATGGAAGCACGATTGTGCTTTACATTCAGTAGCTCACAGACCGGTCCTTAACTGACTAGGCGAGCTTTTCAACCAACCCAAAGACCACATGTCAACTATTCTCGCCCACTCTAAACCACAATTTCATTTTGTTTTAAACCATATTAATTTTCATATCATTGCACGGCACTCTAATGCTAAGAAATAACCTTTATCACAAAAGTATTTTTGATTGGCACAAATTCCCAAAAAATCATAATTCAGGTCTAAGCCAGTTACTATATAGCAGTAGTCAATACTATATTAATGTACCAACTAGTGAGATTTTTCTTAAGGTGACAAAGTATATGGATCATCAAAGTCAAACAAGGTCATAACAATTAGGAGTAACTAATCATTTAAATATGGGATTCAAATTACACTGATAAAAATCATGCATGCTTTAAATCAAAATATAATTTAAAATTCTGGGATCAATATGGTTAAGAGTGTAACTTGCCTGGTTCGAAGAGTAGGTACTCGAGATCGTCGGTAGCAAGTCCTTTCGACTTTCCGAAAAGTATATGTTACAAAACAACTAAATTCAAATAAAATTTAGATAAATTCAAATAAAATACAAAAATAGTACAAATAGATAGAGTATAATTTTATATGAATTTAAGAAGAGAAATGAGGTCAAGCGGACTTAAATGAAGGAGATCCGACCTTTTGAATCCAAAAATTGTCCTCTTGCCGGACTTGAAGAAGAAATGATTGCCGACAGAGCTCTGGTAAGAATTTTCAAAATCTGACTTTACACGACGTAGAGGACACCAAGAGGAAGCTCCAATAAAAATTTGCGGCCGAATGGAGGTCAGGAGTGGCTGGGAGAGCTGCCTAATGTTCGTCGGAGTTCGAAAAGAACAGCTTATGCAGGAAGATCTGGTGGATAGATTAGACCAACTCAAAGCTAAAAGCTGATGATGTAAAGGATGAGGGGAGGAATCTGGGGTTCAATTTACAGGATAATCGGACCAGCGGATCGTCGGGAAACGCTCGCCGGAGTAATGGCTGGAACAGTAACCGAGTTCGCCAGAGTAAATGAGGGAAACGGTGGAATTTAAATGCGGGTCGGGTCGGTTTGAGCACTGTAGTGATGGGGTTACTGTAGATTACGAGCGGGAAGGAGAAGCGGATCGGAGCATATGAACAGTAACAGAAAATAATAAATTCCGAAAACAATTAATTTTTCATTAAAAAACCAGATTAAATTCGGAAAAATAGCAATTAAATAATAATAAATTTGAGAATTTTTATAGACAACTGTTTCAGAAAATAAAGCATGAATAAATATTTTTGAATAATATTATATTGTTATTTTTCTTACATTAATTAATTTTATAATGCTGAAAATTATTTTTAGCTTTGAAAATATTAAATAAAGTTCAAAATTTTGGGGAAAATTCAAAGAAATTTCCAGAGACATTTCAAACTTAATAAAATCATTTCCAACTTAAATTTGTTTTTTATTTTTACATAAAAATTACTTTTAATTTCTGAAAATTGGAAACGGATTTAAAAAAACAGAAAATTCACGAAAAATCCCATAAAAATAAAAATAAATATTGGAAATTTACATAGAATCAAATTATTGTCTAGAAATTCAAAGAAGCCAACAAAATAATATTTTAAAATTTTAATGACAAATCTTTTATTTTTATAAGAAAAAATCAGGGATGTTACAATGGTGCGGAGGGCGGTGACAACGTGGTCCCAACTGCAGAAGAGGCAGAGTGTGGAGATGAGGGAGCTGAAGGAAACAACGTCGTGGGGCGGCGAGGGTGTAAGTTCACTCTCCTTTTGGTTTTGGTGATTTGTTTTGGTCATCAATGTTTAATTATTATTTAATGACTAATCTAATTATTGTGAGACTAATCATTATCGAGATTATCTTTTATTAGGATGAAAACCAAAATCTTGTCAAAATAAAAAATGTGATCCAAAAGGTATGTATCCAATGTAAATTTAATATTTCTAGACACATTCCTTATTTCAAAATAAAAAGTGAACTTCACCATAGTTTTAACCTTAAAATGTGCATAATGTTTCAATTTCACATATACATGAATGCACACATTTAGAGGGAGTTTATACTTTTTTTTGAAAGATTGGCAGGAGCTCTGCCTTTCATTCAAAGAAGGAGAAGAAAACATCTGAAAACTTGTTCGCTGGAAACCAGCCCTGTGCGAGACCAGCATCCCCGAGGGGAGTCAATTAAGAACAGGCAACATCACAGGATACTAGATAACACCTGAGAAGCAAAAAGAAAAAAGGAGTTTATACTTTACCTTGATGTTTTATAAGTATTGATTCCTTTCATATTGTCAAATAAAATAAGGATCATTACATTGAAATAAATCCTTGAGTATATAAAAACATGTGTAGTTGTAGTATACTCATATAAATATAGGATAAACTCCAAATCAATCTAAAATTGAATATGTGTATATTGATTCAAATTCAATTATTTATATACACACATTTAATGGAGTTTATTCTATGTTTGATAGTCACAAGAGTATTGATCACTTTTCACCACTCTATATAATTTGGATCATTACTTAGAAACCATCAAAATGAGTATATGAAACTTGTGTAGTTGATATATACTCATAAAAATTTAAATTCAATTTAAATTATATTTGCTTGTCGTCTAACCATAAGGCTCTCCATCATATGTTGATGGTATGCTTTATTGATTAAAGGACAAGCAAAATTCTTGATTATATAAAGTATTAGTTGCATCAATATACTCAAGATAAATCAATATTTTTATTTCCAATTAATCTATCAAACACCTCAGAGAAATTTAAACAATTTTTGAAATCATTTATTACTTCTAAAAAATCCAAAACAACAAATAATGAAAAGGAACAAAGGCACTCTCAGATTTTTATAAATATTTAAAAGATTTGTTATATTATGAAATTTTAATGTAACCATAAATAGTGCCAAAGTATTATGTAATAAAATTTTCATAAATATTAGACTTCATTTAGTACCTATATAAAATCAAAAACAGAAGAGCATATACAATCATAATAGCACTTTCAGAATCTTTAAAAAATGCACATATCTGATCATTATATGAAAATTTTGCAACATAATTGTAATTACATTATAACATCACACAAAAAGTTTAAGAAATATTAGACTTCATTTTTTCCCTAGAAAATAAAAAACTGAAGAGCATATATTGTGACAGTATCACTATCAGAATTTTTTAAAAAATACACAGGTCTGATAATCATCTAAAATTTTTATAGAATTATTATAATTGCCTCAGGACCTCACAAAAAAAATTTCAAAAATATTTAACACATTTTGCTAAATTTCTTTAATTTTTTTTAAATTTATATTTGAACTCCACGGTTTACCGATCGGTTTTTGTTGCCGAACCGGCTCGGCATGGTCGGTTTTCACTAAAACCGACCGGTTTTTATCGACTTTTTGAACCCTGCGTCCAACCGAGCTAAGCCTGGTTAGTGCCTACGCTCGGCCAAGCTAGCTCGATTTGGTGGTAGGTACCGTGCGTATTACTCCCTACTTTAAAACATATAGACTATATTTTTTTGAATAGTCTTGTCCATAAATATAAGACGTTTTTTGTATTTCAATATAAAATTGGTGTGATGTTCTTTATGTACCTTAATAAATATTCAATTTTACTCAACATGATGCATTGAATATAGTGTTTAATAATTAGTAATAATTTAATCATATTTAATATTTTCTTGATTTACATCCTAATAAAAAACATAACTTATAAATCTGGACGTAGTAAGGAGCAGCATATAAAGAGACGAGACGAGGCCCAAGGTAGCTTGCTTCTTGCTCAATGCCTGCCGACGTCCAGAGGTTCACCAGTTTGCTCAATAATCCATCAGAGCAGGCATGCAGCACTCGAAATCATCCCTTTTCTATCTTATCTCGTTTTTTTTATAAATCTAGCACCCACGTGAAATTCTTTACAGATTTAACCCCTTTCTCACTACTGAAGGAGCTCCTGCACCTGAGGAGTGTGATAGTCGACGAGCCGCGGGAGCAGGCCGTGGAGCGTAGGACCCACAGCTCCTGCGGCTGGGCAGCGTGACTAACGGGCTAATGCTGTGACCGGGGAGCATGGCAGCGGGGCTGCCACGGCCTGGGGTGCGGGAGGCTGGCGAGATGCATGAGAGGCTGGCTGCCGCTGTCTAGGGCGTGCGGGAGGCGGCCGAGATGCACGGGAGACTATCTGCCACAGATGTGAAGCACGGGAGGCTCCTTACGCGGTAGAGAAGTGCGGAAGGCGATATGTGTTGCCGGATTGCGCTTTCGCGGTCGGGAACAAGATCAATTCTACAAATTCGTCCGTGAAAAGGTTAAATTTGCAAAAACCAAGGAGAAGAGTCCAGAAAAGAGATGATTTCGCAGCACTCCCTGGCACCCTGTAATTTTCAACCAGAGCCTCACGGGCACGGGCATTGACGCCGTCCGGCACGCAGAGATCATCACCTACGTACGTGTTCTGGACCGTTTGTTGTTGATCCGACGACAAACACGCACACCTGTATGACGTCCAGATAGAATTAATACCGTTCCGTCACGTAGGGGAACTGTAACCAGTAACCAGCAATGATCATATTCCGTGCCAAAAAGCTGACGCCTGACGGGCCCATGCTTAGCCTGAAGCTCTCTCCTTTTAAAGTGAGAGCTGAGTGGGAATTTACGTAACACAAGAATGGCCGACAACAAAGGATCGGAGGAGAGCAGCTTCCCTCCCTCTGTCAAACCGTGCTAGTGCAAGGCAGTCTTTCCTCAGAGAGGTTTTTGTGGAGATTGTGAGCTTTTGGGGGGATAAGTTTTGACATGGATAGATTAGTGAGAGGGGATCGATAAATGGGATGCGACTTGGGATCGAGGTGAAGTTTCTGAGCTCAGCTGAGAATGAGATGGCCATCGATCCACTGGCCGCAATCTTCAAGCTGCACCACAAATTAATCTGGTGGATTTATCTCTAATCCAAATGGATTAGTGGATTACTGGAAGTTGGGCCTCCTTGACCTGATCGTGATCCTAAAACTGAAAAGCTGACAAAGATTATATTCGTCTGAATTCCATTCTCGTATGTGCAGAATATTCCGGGAAGAAGAAGACCTGATCGTGATCCTAAAACACACTCATTTCGGATCGCGAATGAATGGATTCGTCCATCAAAAACTCGCTCTTTTTCGCACCTTTGTTAGTCGGTGATGCCAACGTGTCTGACGAACTAGACAACCTATCGACCTCTTATCTCTCGGTATCTTCATTATATTGGACAATGGTCCAGTTAAATCTGGAACCCAATTGAAATGTCCTGTTTAGTTGAGTATCCGAATCATCACTTCTATACCACCATAGCATCGTCTTAGATTTGGATCTCCAATATTTTAGACTTGCTTCTCAAAAGTGTTTCGCGAATGGACGAGTAAAGCACTATACGTAGAAAATGGAGTACATCTGAAAGACAGGTACGCCTGTGCGGGAGGAAAGGCAGAAACTCAGAATGACGCAGATGGCATCCGTATTTAGTTATTTTCCTACGTGTGTTGTCGTTTTTGTTGTATTTGTTCTTAGTAGATACTCAGAGTTCTTCCATGCATCAATAGTTTAGGTGCTTCTGGAGTCAAGCAAGATCTCCATTGGCAGTTCGACGCCCAAGTTGCGCATCACAAGTTAAGCAGAATTGCTATACTTTATGCCAACTTCACCTGCTGAGGTGCGAGGTTTTGATCACACGGCAGTTTCTACAACATGGATTTTCTATATTGCAAGCATGGATTCGACACGTCGAAATATCGCATTCTATAGCGTGCGTCCAATGCACAACATACACATCGGACGTGGAGCACGTAATCACCATGGAAATGGGTCCCACGCCAGGGGAGCCTAGCACAGGATATTTTTCACTTTATCTTGGGTAAAAGATAAAGAACCCAAAGGTTAGTCCCATCTGAAATATCTCGCAGTCACAGAAGCCAGCGAGCAAGCATCGCTCATTTGAAGAGTGACGTGGAGGGAGAGTGAGGGAGGGAAGAGAAAAAAGCGGTATCTTATACACGATATAATCTATTTGAGAGGATCAATGAGCTATAACTTTGAAACTGTATTGGGGATTGAGCCGTTTCAATTTTGCTCGTTTTGTAGGCATGTTTGGATCATTTGTGCTATTTGAGAGGACCAAGAAGCTAGTCACGTTGGAAAATAGGCTACAATTGATCTTTTCTCATATGCAACAATAAATAATCTTGTTAACCCTATAGATACAACTTATACATACTAAGCATTAGGGTAGTTGTATCTAGGACAAGGTTCGGTGTAGTCCTAAGCAGTTGCATGCGCACTGTTGGATCGAAAAGTGACAGTCCAGATCGATCTATGGATCTGGAAGATCTGGGCCGTCCATTCGCTCGATCAGACGGTCCAGACCTGTGGGAACCTTATCCTTGTATCTAGGGATGAAAACAGATCGGATAGTTTCCGATCGATCTGGATATTTTCGAATACGAATTATGTCGAATCGGATATTTGTCAGATAGTATCGGATCAGATACGGATACGAATTCGGTAGCTTAGTATCCGTCGGATACATATACGGATTCGGATAATCTAGATATTGATGGGTCGGATATTCGGATATGCATGTGGGCTGGGTCAAGACTACTCTTTTGGCCCAAAAAGATTTCTTAATTTTAAAATTTATTTTCTAATTTAATTAATCCATAAAGCAAGTTTCAATTATTAAAATTAGCAAACCAACTCCAAAAATTATGAATTCTTTATAGAAATTTCCAGACACAATCTAACATTTAAAAAATTATTTTTAAAGATTTTAAATTTTCTCAAAAATTAAAACACTGCTATTCTTAATAGGAAAATATTTTAAATAAGTAGCTAAAAATGCATAAAAACTCATAAATACATAATTTATTATTTTAAACATAATTCAACAAATACTTTAAATCTTGGGTCATTACATGTAATTGTTATATACTTTTTCTAGAGACATGGTATATAAGTATTATCAAACTTTTAGTGTGTTATGTGTTTGCTTTCATTTGTATCTCTGAGAAAAGATTACCTTTATTTTATGTTTTGATCTACGTGTATGATGAACTAATCGTATATTTGTGATAAACTAAGTCTTATATAATTTTGTTTGCGATATGGTATCTATCTATTGTCTAAGTGAATGAAAATGCTTATATTTATTCAATTTTCAATAATGTTTTGATCAAATCAACTAGTTACGTGTTTTTGTTGATTTTTATGTACAATCTAAGGGGTTATCATGTTCCGATAAATATTCGAAACCGTATCTGATTTGATTCGTATTCGATTCGTATCTGTATTCGACATTATCCGTATTCGTATCCGGACTATCCGTATTCGTATCCGCATCAGAGAAAAAAATATGAAAACAAATATGGTATAGCTCTTATCCGTCTGTATCTGATCCGTTTTCACCCCTACTTGTATCTAAGCATCTATTTAATGCATTCTCTCACCTCCTAGAAACAGCTTTATAAACAATGCATGAGAGTACCCTAAATCACTGATCAGTTGCGCAAAGCTGCAATGTGCACGCAATGACCATGAAATGAGGAAAAACCATATAATTAATTCAGTATCCTAGGAGAGCTGAATTTAGTGTGGGGGGATATGGTAAATGACATGCATGTGTTTTTTTATTGGAAAACGCAATCGACTGAGAGATTAACATAAGAATTAAATCCTTATACCACCTATCAACAAGATATTCAATGGCATTTTTCAAACTATGTAAGGTTTTTCCGCTGCATGTTCAGCAAATTATTGCCCTTTAGGAAATGAGAGCAAAGTCAAGTGTTACGGGTTAGACTTGAGATATCGCGAAGTATGTACTATGCGATTTGCATTTGCCCTTTGCTACGTGGGTGCACGGTGCGCCATAAGTCCGTGAGTGATATGGCAAATAGGTTGAGCAGATGTACCATACATGAAGTACGATTGAGTTAGGTGTTTGATTGATTCATAGCTACGCTGGTGATAAGATTTATTTCTTATCATCTAGGATTCACGAGTCATTGATTCAAAAAAGTGTCGCAAAATTTCTTTTCTTAGTCAAAGTGTAACTTTAATTTTAATGAACTAATCTTATACGAGTTTGACTACAAAATAAGATAAATTACGACAACCTCAATATATAAACCACGTAGACCTACAATTTGCAACGAGAAAATACTTCTTAACACTTGTCACGTGCCCTCCTAATTTACTGTAAAGCCTATTAAAACCCTCTATGAGACATCTGCATGCCTACCGATTTGGTCCTCTTTTGACAAAACGCGCACAAAATCTGTAAATGCCAATGTCTTGTAAAGTACTCCAGGTTAATTTCGTATATTTTAAATACGATTGAGTTTGGTCTTCAAATTTTTCAGGATTGTAGAAGTTTTTATCGTGTAAACTTTATAAAAATTATATGTACAAGTTTTCAAAAATTCTTAAAAAATTACCACACATGGGCGGTTAGCTTCTTCAACCCTGTAAATTTTGAAGACTAAAACCAATCACAATTGAAGGATATGAAAAGACAAATTCAGTCTGAATAGTGGTTTTTTTCACTATTTAGCTCGTTGCTTGTCAATTTCATATCTTTCAAATGTGATTGAGTTTGTCTTCAAATTTTACAAAGTTGTATAAGCTAATACTGATATATATATAAGAAAATGGTTCCATACTCCTGGGAGTACGTACTCCCACTCTAAGTATACTGCTTAAATGATGTTGTTATACTTCTTTATCCTTTTGTCCATACTCTAATACTGATTATAAGATACTCCAAAGTGAATTCCATGAAAAATTTCATCATGGTCCACTCTTTATAGCATATTTTGTGTATATACTCCTTTTACATATGGAAAAGTGTATATAGCAAAAATGAAGGGCTTCGATGAAATTTTTTCAACCATGCTGTATTGGAGTAACTAGAATTATTATTGAAGTATACCGAAAGTGATAAAGGAGTATAACACGTTTAAGTGGTTGCGTGTAGTCTACGCGCCAACCAGTTAATGCAGATCGACCGAGCCCAATTAACACAGACCGACCGAAGCTGGCTTTTTTTTTTTGAAAAACAGGCAAGCTGAGATTATATTAGATAGGGAAGGAATTAAGAGTGCAAAGGTGCAACAGGCTATACCACTGGGAAGAGGTTACATAAAAGAGAGAAGAGAATAGCTTTTCAAAAGTTATTCTATAGCTGGTTTTTCAAAAGCTAAAGCTGACTTAAAGCCTCACAAACAAGGCCTTATTATTGCTATTATTATTAGAGCAGTGCTTCAATGCTTTCCCTTCTAATACAAGTTGCACAAATCTTGAAGCAAGCGAAGGGTAAGTAATCTCCATCTACCCTTTATTAATGCTTTAATATTTGTGCAACTGTAAAAAAGAAAAGCATTGAAGCACCTCTCTTATTATTATTATTATTATTAGGGATTGCGCTAGAGATATTGCTGATGCTTGCTTCCAGCTAGTTGAACCTCAAGTTCAAAATTTGGATAATTCGAGTGCCTGGATCATCGGGATTGATTTACATGTCTGGATGACGACGAGGAACCCCCGTGGTCTTGAACTGGGAAATAATTGATAAAAATTGTGATGCCATCTTATACAATGTACCTACAATCTTCATGGCGCATTTTGGTTAAACTGTGCTGGGGCCAAAGGCAGCAAACTAATGGACGAATCATCCCATAATCTAAGATAGTGTTTGGTTCGGACTTTTCCGCTGTAATCTGATTACATTGTAAATGCATTACGTTAATAGTACCTCGTTACCTCTGTTATCCGAAACCGTGTATCTCGATACCGGCCTAGTCAGACCTAATACATCTCCCAATACAGCATATTTTACCTGAATTCAGATTCCTTTACAAGCCCATGATTCCCACCATGGCGTTCCTTCTTCCTTCCGAGATCTCCATCCCGAACTCACCTCGCCCTCCCGATTTCATCCGCTGCCAGCCCCCACCGCCTTGGCGGATCTCTATGAGGGTGTGTGTAAGTATTTATGTTCAAAATTTCAGTGATTTATATGTTTTGGTAATTAATGATGTTTGATTGTCAAGACTAATCATATTTGAAGGTTTCAATTCGAGTTAGTGCTAGACTTTGCCATATTACTAGTTCTTGGTATTCATGTATCTGCTAAAGGTTTCATTGTCAGCAAAGTATGAAGATTAAGGATCTTATGACTATAAATGATCCGAGGTGTTGAGTTTGAATCATTTTAATGATATGTTTCGTTTTTGTTTTGGCTATACTATTAAAGAGGTTTAAGGCTAGTAGTTTGAGTTTAATGAGGTTAGGTAGCCAGTTATAGTGCACACTAGGTATCTCTAGCACATATATAGTCAGAGAAACCAAGAATTCAGTTTGGTCAGATAATTTGACCCATTCGGATCATCAATTGGATCAATTTAACATAGAGTATGTCCTAAATTTCAATAGGAATCAGATAATCCGAGTGACCTAGTGCAAGGATCAGATCAATTTCACAGAGGACATATGTTGAAGTCTAAATAGGAGTCGGATGATTAGAGTGACCCAGAACATGGGTTGAATCAATCTCACAAATGACATACATTGAAGTCTCAATGGGACTAGATGATTCGACTGGGCTGGGCCATCAGTCCGATCAATTTGGCAGAGAGAGATGTCTGAGATGATTTCAATGGGAGTCAACTGATCCGAGTGAGTCAAACCATCGGTTGGATCAATTTGACAGAGAAGATACTCTCGAGTCTTTGCGCATGCCCATATAATTCGAGCAGGTCAGATGATCCAACTTGATCCAGACAATCCGATTGTGCATAACAGCTATATTTTTTTGAAATATCTGCGTCTACCAGCTAGTTTATGAGGAGTGGGGCTATATATAGACCCTATGTGGGTTCATTTCAAGGGGTTTATGACTCCATCTCAGTATTTATCCTAGTGAGTACCTTGGTGTCACTTTGAAACTTGGATTGAAGATCCTTTTAGTTCTTGAGAAAGTAGATGAGCCTAGTTTGTATATCACTCCTAATTGCTTAACCTTGTAGAGTTTAAGTGAGCGCTTTGTGTTTATTACTCTTAGAGATCGGTGATTCTTAGACGGCTTGGAGGCGTTTGGCGCGGTGACCTTGGTTGGAGGCACTTGTAGAAGGCATCAATGGACCTATGAAGATTTGTAGTCTACCTATCCAGAGTGGAGAAAAACTACCAATAGTAGATGGCTTGATTCTTTGCACAGTTTCAAGTCAGAGCTAAACTCTAGTGAAAGTGCTTTAACAAGGAGTCAGGAGATCGCCAAATCTCTAAGACCTTGGTAAAAAATTAGTTGTGATCTTTCTCTCTTTTAAATTTTCGTATTTACTTTGTTATCTCTTCATTCTTAGATTACTAAAATTGTGTATCGTTGAAATTAGGCTATAAAATTTAATTAGAAACCCTATGCGCTTATATTAGGATAGAAAAGTTCAAATTTTTATTTAAAATTTTGATGCACAAAAGAATACCAATTATGTTCCTCTTTCGCACATCCGATCCATCTCAGTGCAACAGCACAATCCAAGCACTAACTATTGTGCGCCCTATGGCACCATGTTCCGCAACATCGCCAGGGACATTGTCTACCACTTCGGTGGCCGCATCATCTTAGGCAGCGACAGCGATATAAGGCCATGTCGGTGGCAACGCGAGGAAATTCCTAGTGTGCACATAGGGGTGCTAATGGTTTTGGTGGGAATGGGTTAAACGGGTTGGTTTTTGTTTGGGTTGGCTTTGAATGGATGGGAATGGGTTGAGACTTCTAATGGTCTGGGGTAGGTTGGGTTTGTAGTGTAAACGGTTTGGTTTGGATTGGATTCTAAATTTTTGGGTTCTGAAAGGTTCTAACCTGTGAACGTAAATGGAGTTTTAACCCGTGGCGTGAGGTGCGTGCCTAGTCCCTCCCCCAAACACTCTCCACCTCTCAACCCAAATGAAAGCTGTCACCACCCTCTCCTCCCTGGCTCCTCCCTACTTCTCCTTCCATTCTTCTCTTTCCACCTCCCTCTCCTCTTCTCTCCTTCGCCCCCGCTAGTTCCTTTCCCCCAATATGCTACCTTAGTGCGTGCCCAGTTCCGATCAATCGAAGCACCACCAGCCCGACTTGTTTGAAATTTTGGAACTTTTTAATGGCATTTTTTTATCAATTTCATAATGATTGAATTTATTTGGATTATATTACATTTAGTATTCAAAAAATAAAATATCTTAGTTGGAGACATGAACACTAAGCAAGCTTCATAATGCACTTATGCACATGATCTAGTACGTGATACTCTTGTCTTCAGTGTGCTACTCTGATCTAGAAATGAGATTCATAACTTGAATGACTGAACTAGGTGTGTTGGAGATAGGTTGAAATGGGTTGGGAAAGTGGTTTGAAACCATATTAGGGACATGGGTTGGTTTGGTTTGGATTGAAGTGTCATGTAGGTTGGGTTGGTTTGGATTGAAGTGTCATGTAGGTTGTGTTGGTTTGGATGCAAAGGAATAGTTAGTGGATTGGGTTGGTTTAGGACTGTGAAGCTTGATGTTGTGGTTTGGATTCTAGACCATGCACCCCAAGGTGCACACATGAGTGCTAATCTAACGCCCTATAATCTGCTAATTGATGTGATTTTGATTTATTTTTCTGTCTAATATGATTTTCTATGATTTTAGGTGAATGTTTGATTTGTTTCCTCCTCTAATAAGTCTGTACATGATTGAGAGGTCTGTACATGAATTTGATATGAATTTCTGACCTTACGGTCAAATTTTTTTAATCCTACCTCTTCTATCTAATTCGGCGGAGAATGAGATATTTTTGCTAGTTTATTCAGAGTTTTTGCTTCAAAAAATTTTGTTTTGGAATATAAGTACCGTGGTGTGGCTAACTTTGAACCAAACATTGTAATGAGCCTTCATACCGTTTGAACCAAACATATCTCCATTTTTACTCGTTTCGTTTACATTTCCGATGTATTTTGATACCAATACCGTTTACGATTGCAGCGTCGAACCAAATGCCACATAAGATAATAGAGTTAACAATATCGCAATGACAGTAGCAACAACGGGAGGTGCTTGTACAACCGTCCATATGCATCCATGCATGCGTGGCGTCTAACATTTAAGCTCGAACAATTGGAGACGTTCAAATGGAAGAACGGATGATGAAATAGACTTTTTTAAAGGGTATTGTACCCGATTTCTATTACTAGAAACCACACTACAAAGTTCAAAACTTACAAATACCGATTAAGAGATGTGGTTCCAACTGAACCTACATCCAGGAGAAGGAAAATATAGCAGCAGGCAACTGTAATTCCAAATGTAACAAAAACCTCAGCTAGAACAAGTAATCTAAGCACAACTACCAACTTCGCTATTACACAAGCCAGCTAAAGATCAAAAGAACTTGTTCTACTAAGGATTCCCCAATATTTCCCCTAGGATTCATGTGATTATAGCAGCAGGACATAGAAGCAAAATAGCAACCAACTTAAAAAGCAGCGACTATCACCCATTTCGAGTCTTCTAACTCCAGGCCTCCATCCCTTCTTAGCTTGAAAGATCTCTGATCCCACCAGCTAGCTCCATCACTCTTGCTCCCTGCTTGACCGCTTCTCGATCTGCCTCCTTTGTTTGTAACCGAGCCCAGGAACACAACCAAAAATAGATCAAATGAAGATTAGTGGGGTCAGAAGGCAGCCTATTTTCGAAGCAAGCTGCATTACGACTTCACCAAATCACCCAAAAGACAGCTGCCACACCAACCATGATCAACTTCTTAAGTTTACAAGGAAAGGTTTTCATCCACACACCAAAAAATTGGTCCATGTCACTAGGAATATTGGTGAAACCAAAAACACATCCCACCACATTCCAAATGAATTTGGCCGCAGGACACACCGGAAATAAACGGTTTATACTTTCATTAGCACCACAAAAATGATAGATAATTGACCCATTCCATCCTCTTTTCTTCAAATTGTCTTTGGTCAAAATACATTTTTTCATCAACAGCCAAATAAAAACCTTTATTTTCATAGGAATCTTTGTTTTCCAAAGATATTTGTGGGGAAATCCACCCCCTCATGTTGTAGCCAAGTAAAAGGATTTCACTGTGAATTGACCATTGGAATTTAGCATCCAAGTAATACTATCTTCCTCCTTTAATTTAAATCTTTCACATTCTTCCAACAGCTGTTTCTACATTATTTTGGTTTCTTCCCAAAGCGTTCTCCTAAATCTTATTCTCCCCCACCCATGATTGTAAATATAAGCCACAATGACATGTCGGCTAAAGGTAATATTATACAATCTAGGATATTTTTGAGTCAATGACTCATCACACAACCAATTATCCTCCCAAAACCTTGTTCTCTCCCCATTCCCATCTTTTTTTCTTGCAAAATTGGTAAAAGAGGTTCTGGATTTTCATTAACCAAGACCAAAAGTGTGAGTCCCCATACTTAAATCTTGTATGAGAGAAGGTTTTATTATGTAAATACTTCTTTCTCAAAAAATCCTGCCACACACCTTTTCCAGTTTCTAACTTTCAAATCCATTTACCAACAGCGCATCATTCATAATCCCTAAATCTAGGACTCCAAGCCCTCCTTGCCTCTTAGGTAAGCAGACAATCGGCCAACTCACCAAATGATATTTTTTTAACACCTTGATCCTCTTGCCACAACAGCCTGGTTCTAAAATAATCCTGGCATATGACAAGGTTGCTGATCTTGTCTCTGGCTTTTACGACTTTCCATTACACACGTTTTGTAACCTGGGACATGCGTTTCTGCATGCAGGCTTTACGTATGTTATTTTAGTTGGGGTTTAGATGAGCACAACCACAGCTGCGTAGTCAGGAGTTCCATTTTGTATTGGCGCTTTACGTTAGGGGTGTGACAACCGGAGTTAATTAAGAGATAAGGTTGCGCTGGGTTGTGCTCTACCTTCAGAAAAGTATCCTACCTGTACACACGATCTGTCACCGGCATATTGGTAGGTGATTGAATAAAGGGAAGCTTTTCTTAGTGCATCCTAGGAGGCAAAAGATAGATCAGACTAACTTTGTTGTAGATCTGCGTGGTGTCAGGAACCGATACGATGATGCAATGCTGCGCACTATCTAAACGTACTAACCTTCGACGAACCGAACCGAACGGTGATATACATATAGAAGCGTCTAACAACGGCGGGAGGACCCCCAGTTAGCATGCAGGGTAGCCGGCCTGCCCTGTTTCTGATAATCCCGATGGCTGGCTGACCGGGCTACTCTAGGACATATCTGTTCCTTTCTGCATTTCTTCCACATCAAACATGAATAGAAGGCACAATATGTGCACTTGTAAAAGTTGCTCGAGTAGCAACGTTCCTTTCAAAAGAAGTACGCTGGTAGTGGCAGTTCTTTGGATGAACTTTTTTTAGCAAAAAATAAAATTTCTAGTGGCTCCAATAGCATATCAATTGGCTAGAAATACGCGCTTTCACAGTTGGGCGACAACCAAATCATGCATGTATGAAGTTCTCAAGTTCAAGCAAATAGCTTGGGAACCACTGCGCAAACACTTGCTTACCGGCGGATCCGATGGGTGACTGCCTAGGCTACACCGCACTTCGTCGTTTTTTTGGGATAAGCCTTCGCACTGAACCATCGAGTAGTTAGGTTTGCCTGGACGCTGAAACTTCCGTGGCTCCGCCGTTGCCCTTGCTCGAGCTTGTGTGCATCTTAACGCACAAAAACTCCACGTAGAACTCGCAGCGGGGAGTATCATAGTGCACCTCTTTGGCCATGTCTCGGTTTAGGAGCTGAGGTCCGACAATTTGGAGTCCGCCCGGTCCCCGCTGGCAGAGCTAAAACAAATCAAAACACGGCGAGTTTGCATCAGCACACACAAGCGCGTGGCTTGTCTCATTTGTTGTATTGTACCAACGCTCCCGAACAGGCAGCCAACAAGCGCGTGGCACTGGCAAAGGGAAGCGGGCGAGATATTTCTCATGTGAGGCGTAAGCTTTTGCAGGGCCCACCGTAAAGTGACCCTCTGCCCTCTCCGGTCCATCCGCCGGCGAGCAGCCCTCCTCCTCGAGATCCTTATATACAGTCCCTTAATTGGCTATTTCTCGGCAGATCAAACTACAGCCCGAGCTTGATTTTCCACTGCGCGCACAGCCGGCGCGCGTCCGATCGAAATCCTCGCGAGGCCAGAAAAGCTCCATCGCACCGGTAACTCACACACTCGTAAGCTCCAACTTTTTCAGACCGAAGTAGATGCGGGTTAGTGTAAAGTGCACGCGCGCCACACCACATTAAGCGGTAGTCGCTCGCTACTACGTCCACATCCTTTTACAAGTAGGATCGCACAGACCTGTACCCCCGGTGCATAATTGCCGGGGGGCGTGGTTGTACTGGTTAAGGTTAGGAGGAAGAGGAAGCGAGCCGTCATGGGTGCGCACACCAAGTCCATGAGCTGGTACATGGGCCAGCCGAGCTCGCCGGCGCCGGGGAGCGCCGGCGAGGCACAGCACGCGCTCAGCAGCAGCAGCGCGGGGGGCAGCGACGCCAGTTTCGACACCAACATGGTGATCATCCTGGCGGCGCTGCTCTTCGCGCTGCTCTTCGCGCTCGGGATCAACTCGCTGGCGCGGTGCCTCATCCGGTGGGCGCGGCGCGCGTCGGCGGCGTCCGGCGGGGAGGCCGAGGCCGGGGGCACGGCCGGCGGGCTCAAGAAGCGCGCACTCCGGAGCATCCCCATCGAGGTGTACGGCGCGGCCGGGGCCGCCTCGGACGTCTGCGCCATCTGCCTCGGCGAGTTCGCGGACGGCGAGAAGGTGCGCGTGCTGCCGCGCTGCGGCCACGGCTTCCACGTCCGGTGCGTCGACACCTGGCTCGTCTCGCACGACTCCTGCCCCACGTGTCGGGGCTCCGTGCTCAACGGCGCCACCGGCGCCAAAGCCGCCCCCGTCCCCGGAGGTAGCCGGCGGCCGGGGAGCGAGGCTGCCGCCGTCACGGTGGTGATTGCGTGAGGCGGACAGGTGGGGGCGGCGCACCCATTGGCCATTGGTTTGATGTGATATTTTCCGACGATGGTGCGGTGAGAGGACGGGTGGGCCCGCTTGTCGGTTCCGTGCTTAGGTCGCAGTCAAGCTTGCACTTGCAAGGCCTTCCATTCCTCCCGTCGGCATGTATTGGCTTTTGCTCATTGTTGTTGTGTATATACTGGCGGTGGTGGTATATATATAATAGGACGCTAGACTTGTATAAGACCGTATATCCTCATATTTGTACATGCTGGATTTGCCACAGAGTTTTGGAGCACCTGCTAAGCACAGATAGATTCTACGATACGATGACCCTTTACCGGGTTCATTAGTTTGAAGGCTCATTTCCCCTCTATTCGGGATAATTTATCTCTTAATATTGAAATGATCTAGGATCACCAATCGTGCGTTCTGAAATGGTCTCCAAAGGCTTTGTCTTATGTGAAAGAGTGAGAAAAGAGGAGACAGAAGAGAGCTGATTTTTATTAATTATTTAGTAGTAAGCATTGAACGGGAGTATAGATAAATTAGTTATGTACAAGAGAGAAGAGATAATTAATGCATAGTATTTAGAGCTAACTTTTAAAGATATCTATTTAACAGGCTAGCTTTAGTGCTTACTTTAGATGATATAGTACAGTGCCTATGCTAACGCTACGACAGCAGTATACCCGCTTATCAATTAAATGATAAGATAAGTATGAATATAACACTTAATATTAAATAATCACAGTGCCCGTATGCGAGTACAAAAATGAAGATATAACACTCAATAATATTTTTCGCTAAACGTTTCCCGTATGCTCTTAAGACTTGTTCACGTATGTATGTACGTCGACGTCGCCGGTCGCCGTTGCCGCACGTAAAAGCCTCGCGGCCTCGCCGAACGGTTGAACGGCTGGAGGTATGGCACCTCCATCCCAGCGTTTGGGCGTTCTTTAGTTAGGAATTCTCGGGACCTGCGCAAGGATCACGAGAAAGAAAGGTATGGATTTAGTTTGTGTTTTTTTAGAGGATTATGTTGCAAGAATAGAACTCCCGTTTGACGCATGGGAGAAGAACCAATACGTGAGAAGATTAACAAGAGAAGAGAAGATGGTGTGTATGATAAGGGATTAAGGGGTTGTATATGTACCACATATTTGGAAGAAGAGCCGATCAAATAAGGAAATAAAGAGGGAGGATCCGCATACAAGGAAATCAGACATGAATTTTTTACTATCCTGGCCTCGTTATCGGTTTTTTTCCCGAATATGACCCTTCTGGAGACTTTTTTACGGATCTACCCCTATAGAGCCTAATTTCAGTGCACGGAGAGTGCTGAATTTTTTTTAAATTTTTTATCCACGGAACCAGCGGTCTGTGAGTGCTACTTAATTTTTTTCATTTTTTTCTCGCGGAACCAGCGGCCGGCGAGCGCTGTTTAATTTTTATCTTTTTTCCCTGCGGATCCAACGGTCGGCGAGCACAGTTTATTTATCCATATTTTCCCAGAATTATTCAGTGGACGGGCATCGCTTGAATTTTTTTTCCATTTTTTCTTCCATGCTTGAATTTTTCAGCGACCGCCGAGCATTTCTTTTCTTTTTGCCAAAATTATCAACCAGGCACCGCTTGATTGTTTTTCTATTTTTTCGAGAATTTTTTACTTTATTGGCATCATCGTTATAATTTTTTTCTGAATCAACTCTCGCGACGATGAATTTGCGATTGTAGCCTCGAGCTGGAAAAATTCAGCGGAGCGGTGGCGCGGTATTATTTACCAGCGCTCAGGCTCGAATTTTTTTACTATATTAGTATCGTCGTTATAATTTTTTTCCGAATCAGGCTCTCGCGATGATGAATTTGCGATTGTAGTCTCGAAACAGAAAAAATCAGCGGAGAGGTGCTGAAATTTTTTTCCCGCGGTTGAGAAGCACTGTAATTTTTTTCCCATGCCCGAAATTATCCAGCGACCGGGCAGAGCTTGGTTTTTATTTTTTTTTCGTGCCTGAAATTTCCCATGGTCCGCTGGATAATTTTTGGGAAAAAAATTCCAGCACCTCTCCGTTGAATTTTTTCGGCTCCAGGCTACAATCGCAAATTTATCGCAAATTGAGAACAATCTCTAATGAAAAATAATTCAAACAAAGTTGAAATCTAAATATTATATATATTTGAGTTCCGGGAAGTATAAGGATTCTAATAAAATTAGTTTCATTCAATTCTCAATTCATTTGCAATATTTTTATATGTAGCATATCTTTGGGCCTTTTCTTTAAATTTGAATTTGAAATTCACCCGATACTATTTTTCAAAATATTTTTACATATTATGGAAGAACTTGATTTTAGATGATTTGAGAATTTTGTTTAATTTTATTTAGACATATAATGTAAAAGTTACAAATACTTGTATGCTCTCGGGTAATGAAAATTCTAAAGAAAATAGAAGATACACTTTCGCAGAACAGAAAGAGTCTTTCCTCAGTGGCGCGCGCTTTTTACATCGCCAGATCCATCGACCTTGGGGCCGCTGTCGTGAAGAGCAAAACAGGGGACCAGCTAGGGCTGGCCGTCGGCGGAGCTACGGTCACGGATGGGCCCGGCCAAGGGCACCATTAGCACCAGCTCGCTGACGTGCACCCGCCGGTGGACTTGGTCGCCACCGGCGATGGCCGAAGATGCCTCGCCACTGAGTGATCCCTGCGAGTGATGCTTCGCCCCATAGCTTTAGAATGGGCTCTCCTCTGATCGCCGCCGAGGGCCGCGCGGGCTCTCCTCCGCTTGCCCCGGCCGCCGCGTCGATCTCCTCCTCCGCGCGCCGACCGCGCCCACTCGCCATCGTGTGCGATCTCCGCGCCACGCTGTCCGTCTCCGCCGAGTGCACCTAAGCGTCGTCGTCGCGGCGTCGCGCCGCCGATCGCCAGGCGGGCTCTCCTCTGATCACCGTCGAGGGCCACGCGGGCTCTCCTCCGATCGCTGTCGAGAGCCGCACGGGCTCTCCGTCGCTCGTCCTGGCAGCCGCGTCGATCTCCTCTTCCATGTGCCTTGGACGCCGCGTGGATCTCCTCCGCGCGCCCCGGCCGCCGCGTGCAATCTCCCGGCCACGCTGCCCCGTCTCCCTATTTCCTTTTCCCAGCACGTATGTATCGGTCATTTCCTTTTCCAAAACATTTGTTTCCTTTTCCTTGATTGTTTCCTTTTCAATAAAGATGTTGAATGGTGGTGCGGGGAGGAGGTCTGTTGTGGGCCACAGGGATTATTAGACACACTAAACAATGGTCATCGGATGTGGGTGAGTAAAGCTGAGGAAAGATCTGAGAGGTTAATTTTGATGGAGGCAAGTTTCTGAGGACATTTCGCTGGGTGCACGAAGGTTGGGCCATCTCTAGTGGGATGCACTATTTGGGGTGGACGTAGAAAAGAATATTTATGTGCATTATAAAGAGGTATAGATATATAAATGAGAAATATAGTAAGCAGCTGAATTTATTATTGTAATTGCCTTTATAGAACTGGAATTAATAACTGATAACGATCCTTCATAAATCAAAGGGAGTGTCTATGTTTAATGCTTCAACCAACCGAACTTTTTTGGACCGGCTACCCCCTCCCCCACACCCAGACAGCCCTAGCTAGTCGTCGAGCTGGTCTTCCGCTATTGCACGCTAGGCTCCCCGTGTGTACTAGGTGTTGGGTCAATGGGTGTCTATGGAAAATATTAGTGTTAATTTCGAGTTTTTAAATCTAGATTTAATAGAAGAAATCAATTTACCTCCTCTTTTTCCGTCTAAGTACTATTTTATCAAGGGATACTCAATTTTTAGGCATTAGATGAGAAACATTATTCTTTTATGCTTGGCCTTTTTACATTAATTATATATTAGTTTTACAAAAATTAAATTATGTAAAGATGATGTGACAAATTATAAAAAAACATTACTCTTTTCTGCATTGCCTTTTTTACATCAATTATATATTAGTTTCACATAAATTAATTTTGTAAAAAAAATAATGTGGCAATTTGTAAAAAAAAAGAGAACAAAACAGACTATAAGGACCACAACAAACAAAAAGGTGGATCACAAAGTCAAAATGATAAAATACAACATAAATCACAAAACAATATCTAGGAGACAAAAAAAATATTGAATGCTCACAAACAAAAAAATACACCAATATCCAATAGGCAGAAAAAATTAAGTGCTTATAAACTAAAAAAACACTCAAATACCATTTAACAATTCCCTAAAATAAATTGACGCACACTTTCGTAGTTCCGTTAAGGTTATGGTTCTCCTTATCTTTACCAGTTATTTCTCCAGAACGAATGGAGTATTGAACGTGTGGCATCTACTTCTGGGTTTGTGAATAGACAACGTAAAAGCTGCTAATTTAAGTGTTTGACCCAAGTGCAGATGACTGATACTCTCTCTAATCGCAGAAGAGTTACGTCCTAAAATATATGTAGTTAAACTCTATTAATTTTGACAAAATATATTGTTTAAAGTATATGGCTTGATATATATATGTAAATGATACGAGTGATTTGTTATAAAAAAATATATTTTCATAATATTGCATCTTTATAACTTTTGCCAAATATATGTGATAAGAGTATTTAATCTTTTTAAAAATTATATAAATATTAAAGCACGAATGAAGGGTAAATAGTGATTACTTATTTTCTTTACTTGTTTTATTTGTGCAACTCGTATTGACTAGAAGTATATAGAAGCACCACTCTTTTGGTAACAATGAAATGTAAAACAGGTTCCTCTTTTGTGACCGGACGAAATATTAACTTTTTAAAAAAACGAAAATTCTATTGTAAAATGAAGTTTTCGCATGAATGGCATTCTAACGCAGAGGGCGGTTTCTAAGCGCGATTGGTCCATTTTCTCTTTGAAACCAGCAAGCAGCACTTGCAAAAGACCCTACACTCTGACCCCATTCCTGATGGCAATTAGACTTTTAATTCTAGGAACTGGGAAGTACGTACATAAGAATGTATTGAGAGGGAGTAGTTACTATCCCAGAACAACGTAGGGAAGTATCTCGCATAACAGAGAATATGTATATATAAGTATACGATTATACAAAGCTATCTAGGTGGTATTTATAATTTTTCAGAGATGGTATGTGCATTATTTTAGACATGCTCCTTTTTATGTGCGTATATGAAGGTATTTACAAAATACACTAAAAACTATGTAATCCTTTGTAACTTTTTTCATGTGGTTCACATTGAAATATCTTATAATTAGTATTCCCTCCGTCCAAAAATATAAGTCATATTTTGACTTTGCACAAGGATTAAGGTTATGTTGAAAGAAAATGATTTAGATGTCCCCACTTAATTGTGTTGGAAAATGAGAGATATACTTTGTGTGGGTGGTAATGAATAAATGCATATGGTTGATTGAGGCAAAATAGTAGTATAGAAGGAAAGGTATCATTAAATCTACATGCAAACCTTATATTTATGAACAATACCATTCAAAAAATTAGCCTTATAAACTTAGACCGGAGAGAGTATATGAGTATACCTAAAGTGATAAAGGAGTATTTCAAATTCATTTAAATGGTATTTCAGAGGTGGGAGTAACTATTCCAGGGAATAGGATGTATGTATGTATGTGTATATATAAAAGACTTTTCCTTACTCTTTGGAACACATACTCCCATTTTCAATCCAATATACTACTTAAACCAACGTGTTATACTTCTTTATCACTTTCGGTATACTTAAATACTAATTCTAAGATACTCCAACACAACATGGTTGAAAAAATTCATTGGAGACCTTTATTTTTACTATTATATATATATATATATATATATATATATATATATATATATATATATATATATATATATATATATATATATATATATATATATATATATATATATATATATTGAAATGGAGCACTATGGGGCCTAGGCACTATAATTTTAAATGCGTGAATTCAAGTCAAATTCGAGTATAATTTTTAAAAAATTTAGTTTTAGGGTATATACCCATCTATAACATTCAAATGAAACACAGACTTTAAAAAAATATATTCTCAAATTGAAAGATTTAAAGGAATTTAGATCACATGCTTTACTGATTTATATATAAAATAATCACATACCTACAATCAAACTATCATCAAAAAAGGGAACTCTAGTTTGAATTTCAGTTCAAACTTGTTTGAACTAGTTAGTGAACTAGCTAAACTCAACATCCTGAAAATTTTTAAAAAAATCGCCTGCAAATACATAGAAAAAATACCCATTTTGGATCATGGTGCTCAAGCACCATGGTGTCCCAGGTAATTGTACTATATATATATATAAACTAATAAAAGAAGGAGTTTACACCTGCGCGCAACGTGGATTGTCCAATCCCAAAACCAACGCGCTTTTGGCCCAGTGGAGCCTCGCATCATCCAACTCGTCTTTCACCTGTAGTTCCCGTCCACGTCCCATGCTAATCGTCCCACCTCACACTGGCTTCCCCTCTCCTCCATGATGCAGACAGTTCCATACGTCAGAAACTACCCTCGGCCTCACCTCTCCCTACATGCGCTACCACCTCCCCTCTCCCTCTCCTCGCTCTCCTATGCTCCGTCTCCCTTTGCCACCCCTTCCTCCCCACGCCTCACCGCCCACTGGCTCCTCCGGCACCGTCCTCTCCCGATCCCCTGCCCAACACCGCACTTTATGCTTCCTGCTCGGATTTGGCCGCGGCTCGATGCGACGTAACGGTAGAGTTCTGTGGCTCCATACGGCCAATGGTGGAGGTGTCCGACATGGAGGCGCACAGATCCGGCTAGGTCCGCAACCATTTCCTCTCCACTCCAATGGTCCTCGCCCACCGCACCCCGTCCCAACACGCTCTCTACTGGTCCTTGCTGAGGAAGCCAGATGCTAGATCCAGGAGTGGTAGGAGTCTCTTTGGCCAGCGCTGCAGCGTCGTCGCCGGCAGATCGAGGTCGAAGCCACGTCGGTCGGCGATGGAGGGAGAGGCAGATGGATGGGGGCAGTTCTTGCTACTAGCGACGAACGGGCTCCCCTTTGGCACCACAGAGGAAGACAGCAAGGTTGGTGGAGGTGTCAGGTGGTTGGCGTCATCGTCGGAACTGCAGCGCCACCTCACCAAGGATGCCCTTGGCCCTAGCGTCGGCTCGATGGGAATGCGGGGATCAACAAGTGGATCAGCTCCTGTATTAACAAGACGAGGGGGATGTGCTGCTTCGGCTCATCTCCAATAGCCCCTCGCCACCACGTTCGTGTCAAGAAGTGTCATAGGAGGGGGTACTGGAGAATCAGCGGGTTTGATGGAGGATGGGTGAGCTGATCGGGTTCGACTTGCCTCCCAATGGAAGAGTTACCATGTGTCCACCACCCAGGGTTTGGTCGCCATGGGGCTATGACCATGTTTGTCGGTTGCCGTGCAACATGTGACCATTGTTCTGGTCTGGCCGTCCTACTTGACATCACACATGAGCTCTTTGTCGATGTTCAAAATCTTGGGTCTCTTAATCGAACTTACGTAAAATTTTATGATATGTGAGCCCCTTGATATTGAAATGGAAACAATGGAAAATATGGGAATGCTTCTTTATTAGTCAAGCGGCTGTGATAGAAATGTTCTAGTACAAAATGATCTACGTGATTGCAAAAGGCTAATCACAAGTTACAAGTGATGCTAGACATTGGTGCTTGATGCTGTTGAGGATGCTTGATGTTGTTGATTGCGGGATGAATTGATTATTCTTCACAATGTGGATTGGCCCCCTATTTATTCTTGATAAAGATGTGGCAATTGAATTTCAAGAGATGTCTTCTCGTCAAACGATGCCTTCTCGCCAAAGGGCGCCTTTTCTGATGATAACTCCCAGGTGGTTACGTATTTCTGTCAGATAACTGTCCGCATGGAGGGCTGTGCGGGAAAAACTGCTTAAAGCTAAGGTTGACCATCTTGGACTGAACTGGTTGAAGATCTAACCGTTCGAATAGAGATGGGCTTTTGTCTTTGAAGAATTATGGGCTCAAGTATTAGAAACCCTATTTACCGGCGCATAGTCATGAATTATATAAAAAGAGGGCCCAAAAAGGAAAGTAGGGTCCTAATCCTCGTCAGCTAGCCCCCAAGTCTTGAGAAATAAGAATTTATTGTTCAAGGCTTTTCATTTTCTGTGATTGCATTGGGTTATGCACCCGTTACTTGACCGATTTAGGCGTGGATACATAGGAGATCGTTGTGATTCTCTTGATAATTGAACCGACGCCTGGTTATTTTTAATGCACGTAGTATATAAAGGGGATGAAGATCTCCTTCTGAATCAAGTGAGATTCGCTTTCAAGCATTCTTTGAATGTTTTTAACTTTTCATCATCCACTCTTGTTTCTCCCTCATCAAAGATGATGAGGGTTATGATTTTAAGAGAGGATGATGAAAAGTTAAAACACTTAAAGAGGTTTGAGGATAACATTTGATTCAAATTTCATACTTTTTCTTAGTTCTGCAAGCTTTTCATCTTCCGTCCTCTTGGGCTTCTCCCGTCGGTTATGATGGAGACTATGATCAAGGAAATGAGGTGAAAAGCTTGAAGATCTAAAAGGAAGTTCAAAAATATAGTCTTCTCTTAGTTCTTAAGGCTTTTCATCTTCCGTCCTTTTATCTTCTCCTGTCGGATATGATGGAGAGCATGATCAAAGAAAGGAGGTGAAAAGTCTTAAGGTCTAAAAGGGAGTTTGAATAAATCATGCATTGTGTCAGTTGCCATTTATAAAAGACATATTACTTTTTCTTGGAAACCGAAACACTGTCCAAAACTGTTCAATCATTGCATTATAAAAGGGGGGTAAATCTGTTTAGATTTCTCACGCCCTTACTGCTTTCTCAAGCATAGAATTCTCTTAAACTATTGCACTTCCTAGCCTTCATCCTCTTCTTCCTAAACCCAATGACAATGGATAAGTCCATTTTGACTGAGGGAAAGATCAGGGAGTTAGAAGATCAGGGATTGATTCCTCCCAGCGCAATGCTGTGGTTGGATCTTAGCGGCAATGACACGAAGCCAGTGCCCCAAGAAGGGCGCCTCGTGTTGTTCGCCGCTCTGGTGAGGTTAGGGTTCTGCCTCCCAAAAAGTGAATTTCTCGCCGATGTTCTCGATCACTATGAAATCGAGTTACATCATCTTCCTCCCAATTCTATCCTCATTCCAAGTGTTTCCTCGCATCTTTGTGAGGCATTCTTGGGGATCCCTCGTCTAATCCGTATTTTTCACTTCTTCTATCAATATACAAAAAACAACAAAAGCCAAGACCTGTTCGGAGCGCTTATTTTAAGCTCCAGGACAAGATGGCCTCCCAATATCCTCCTCTCCCGACCAAAGATACTTGGCGTGATTACCGGAAGGAGTGGTTTTACTCGGAGATTCCCAGGGGAAGCCCTCTCTGTTTTACTGGGAAAGCGGCCCCGGGCTGGACCAAGGCCGAGATAAAAAAGGAAAATGACTCGTTGGTCCTTATCGATAAGAAGAAGAACATTGTAAAAATAATTGGGAAAATGGTAAACGGAGGTCTGACGGAGCAAAAGATTGTTTATGATTTTCTGCTCTATAAAATTAGTCCACTTAAGAGGCGGTGCCAATTTGCCTAGAGGCTAAAGGGCGACCAGGATTCGATCAAGGATGAACCTGGAGGTAATTGAACTCTCTAACCTCTTTAATTTTGACTGCAGGACTAAAATAATATTTTTTTATTTCACCGATCAGTGCTAACCTTCGAGGAGGCCTAGTCAAGAGTTGCGTCTATGCTATGCATCTCTGCTGACGGATCCGGCCTGGCTGCTTTGGATAAGCAGCCGTCTAGCCTAATTGAGCAATCTGATGAGTTCATAAATGAACGCATCATGGTAAGCACCAAGTTTTCCTCTCTCTTTTTAAATCTAATTGCCTTTTATGATTTGGGAACCGAAAGACTTTTTTTAGATGCATGGTCGGAAGAGACATGCCGAGCAGTTTGAGGTTTTAACCTCATCCCCTCCGATCATGAAGATAAAGACCAGGAGTGCTCCTTCGGCTACAGTTGCTGTTGCTGCTAAGATTAGTGTTGACCCAATCATCACTAGTCAAACTTTGGCACCGGCTAGGGCGGTGCGCTCTAAGCGTGTTCATGATGCCGCTCAGGGCAAGAAGGTGTCATTCGCTTGGGAGATGCAGACGATGACTTCTTCCTAGATGCGCCCCAAAAAATGGTATAACCGCAATTGGGATCGTCAATTTCGGCATCTTTCGACTTTCCCATTTGTTCAGGGTGAGAGTAAGGATTCGGAGGATAACGTCCCTTTAATCATAAGAAGACAAAGGAAAACCTCCACTTTGGAAGCTTCTACCCTCCTTTTATCCTAGAAGATAGACTCAGGAATTCAATGAAGGTATGCATATATTTTTACTCTGAGAATTTATCTTCGGAATTTTTTTTAAAAAAATTGGATTATCTATTCTCAGCCCCCAGTCAACTTTCTCTAATCCCTTTGAGGATCAGAATGTGGCTGCTCAGGTGGGTGCCGAAGCTAACCCAGTAGTCGTCCCAGCGACGATCAGTGAGGAAAATGTTTTGGCCCTGACCATAGAGACTACTCCGACTAGTGGGCAAGCAACCCCACGTAATACTGAAGGTGAAAATCCTTCGGCTGTTGGGGGTGAGCCATTGGTCGATCAAGGTCCATCAACTACGGAGGAGGTCAACATTCCTCCAGCGGCAATAACCGAGGTGGTCGGGACGACCACAACTGTTGAGAGGAGGCTTCTGCTAGTAGGGAGATTGACGAACTCCCTCCTGCAGAGAAGACATTGGTCGCTTCGACCAATGGGGATGTACTGCCTAAAAGGGCGATTATCCGACCAGTGGACCTACCATTGGCCTCTACCTCTGGTCAGCCTGACCAGAGAGATTTCAAGCAAGTTTTTGATAATTTGCAGGCAAAGGTATTTATCTTTATTTCTATTTTTCAAGAAAGATTAGTCTTATCTCATTTGCTTTTTTTCTTTTTTTATAGCATTCGCAAGAAATGTTCGACCTGTTAAATTGGCAGGCGAAGGCTTTGGCGAAACCCAAAGTAGAAAAAATAAAAAGTAAGCATTAGTCTTTACTGTTATTTTTCCTTTCTTCTAACTTATCTATTTTGTTCTGACATATCTGCCTTGATACAGACAAGAAGAACAAATAAATAAATTAGAGAATGAACTCCTCTTAGCTCAAAATACTGTCAAAGGGTATAAATTTGACCTTATTGCCGCAAGGAGGTATTATGAGGATAAAACTGCTAGGCTCCATAAGGCCTTTAAGAGGAATGAAGAAAAACTTCAAAGTCTCTCCGAGGAGTATAAGAATATTCTTCAGGCAAAAGAGTCTGAGATAGCAAGTAAAACACAATCTTTGACTTGTTTTTTGAACTCAATTTTATCTGATAAAACTGAATTTATGAAGTCAATCTTTGCAGACTTGAAAAATATAATAAAATCCAATGAGTCTCAAATTTCCGCCTAGGAAGAAGAGAGAATAAAGGCTGAAGAACAGAGGTCGGTGATGAAAGATGAAATAGAGAGACTCACCAACCAACTAAAAATCTTTACTAACGACTTGGCCACAGTTCAGAGAGGTAGAATCTCTACCCTGAACTTTATTCTTGAACAACTTAAAAAGATCGTGACGGATTTAATGGGAAAAGAAATACAACTTACAAATCCGTCGTTTGAGGAATTGGTTGAGGGAGTAAACGATCAGATGAAGATAATCCAGAAGCAAATCTCCCTCATGGCGCAGACCATGAAAAAGGCACTCCAAGCTTCTATTGCTTCCCAAGTAGGTACCCTCTTTGTCAAGTTGAAGCATTTCTATAAGGACGTAGTCGAACTGGAAAAACTGACGCTCAACCTGAAACTTAGCACTCAAGAAGAGATTAATAGGAAACGTGCAGAAGTAGCTTCTGCCTTTGAGACATATATGAGCAATGTAAAGATTACATATAAACAAAATATATGACTTTGTTTCAAATGAATGAAAAGAATCTCTTTTTGTGTCAAATTTTACTCTATGTGTATTTCTGCAAATATATCTCTGAGTATATCACGTACTAGCCCCAACTGTTTGTGTACTGAACAATGGTGTGTTCGGAATACAAACAGTTTTATAAACGCCAATCAACTCTGTCATGTAGTACTTGTTATGAACTAGCAGCAGATCGAAGATAAAATCATGCTAATGAGTTTCAATGCAGTAAGAACTGGCTTACAAGAAAAGTCTCTATTAGATGTTATCTCACAATCCGACCAGCAACCTTATATGTTGTGCTTAGAGAGATCAGTTAGAAAATGGCTTTTGTGAATTCCCAGTGGGTTATTAGAAAAATACACAATGTAGAAAAAGTGACAGCTAAAGAAATAATTTTATGTAAATGGAAAGAAAATAACCTATTTATACATAGAACCTGCGAAGATGCTGGATATTCCATGTGTTCGATAGAACTCTCCCATCTTCCATAGCAAGTCGAAAAGGACCTGGTCGCGTAATTGATATTACTGTAAAGTGACCTTCCCATTTAGGAGATAATTTATTCAAATTAGACTGATTTTGGATATGTCTTAGAACCAAATCTCCCACGTTTAATACACATGGTTGAACTCTTTTATTGTAATATCTTTTTAGGCCTTGCAGATAAGCCGCTGACCTAATTAATGCTCGGTCTCGCCTTTCTTCTAAAAGATTGATGTCATCTTCGTATTGTTCCTTTTAATTAACCTGTTCATATAGAGAGGTCCGTATAGATCCCAAGTGGAGTTCATTTGGCAACACAGCTTCTGCTCTGTAGACCAGTTGAAAAGGAGTTTCTCCTGTTGCTTTGTTGGTCATTGTTCTAATGGCCCAGAGCACAGAGTAGAGGTCGTCCACCCAAGCCCCTGAGCGTTTAGTAAGACGATCAAACACTCTTTTCTTTATGCCTTGCATAATATGGCCATTAGCTCTTTCAACTGCTCCATTACTTTGAGGATGAGCGACTGAAGTGAAGCAAATTTTTATGCATATTTCATTACAATAATCTTGAAATAGACCACTAATGAATTATGATCTATTATCAGTAATTAGTCTACTAGGTACTCCAAATCTAGTGACTATATTTTTCACAAAGAATTTTTTTCACAGCTTGCGCTGTAATAGATACTACAAACTCAGCTTCGATCCATTTTGTGAATGTGTCAATTGCAACAAATAAAAATTTGAATCCATTAGTTGCTCTTGGTAAAGGTACTACTATATCAATTCCTCGTGTTGAAAATGGCCATGACAAAGGTATTACTTGCAGTTGATTAGCAGGTAAATGTACTTGACGAGCATGGAATTGACATTGCTCACAAGTTTTTACAAGATGCATGGCATCGTGCAAAGCCGTTGGCCAATAAAATGCTTGTCGGAAAGCTTTACCAGCCAATATTCTGTACGAAGCATGTGCTCCACACAAGCCCCTATGTATCTAATGCAGCAATGTTCTTCCCTGTTCTTGGGTTATACATCGCATGAGAACACCATGTGTGCCTTTCCTATATAGGGTATTATCGAGAATTTTATACATTCACGCCTTTCGAATTAATCTGTCTTTTTCGTGAATACCCTCTGGCAGTGTCCCATTTTCTAGATAGGCTTTAAATGGTTTAGCCCAATCTGAATTCTGCTCAAGGACTCCGACCTCATTACTGGCCGGGGATTGTTCTATGGATGTTGCTATAGAAGATTTAGACAGATATTCAAGAAATAAACCTGTTGAAACAGGTGATCGTGAGGAACCCAGTTTTGATAACTGGTTCATTAAGAGATTATCTTTTGCGGAATATATTGGACTTCAAAATGACTAATTTTTTTCCAATTTCCTCACTTCATCCAAGTAGTGAGCTATTACCTCATCGGACGTCCTGTATTCCTTGCTAACCTGGTATACGACTAGTTGTGAATCGCCCACCGCAAGTGGCCGACAGACTTAAGGGATTTTACTGCTCGGAGTCCGGCTAGAAGACTTTCATACTCTGCTAAATTATTGGTAGTAGGAAAATGTATCTGGATTACATACTTTAGTTGATCACCTTGGCGTGTAACCAGTATTATGCCAACCCCCGAGCCTTTTATTTCTCGAGAACCATCAAAGTACAATTTCCATTGATCAGTATCAGTCTTATCCTCTTGTATAGAAGGTTCACTGTTTGTCCATTCAGCGATGAAGTCTGCCAAAATTTGGGATTTTATTGCTGTTCGGGCTACGAAATGGGTGTCAAATGACCCAAGTTGAACTGCCCACTTAGCAATCCGACCAGTTGCTTCTTGGTTATGTAAAATATTTTTCAAGGCAAAAGATGATGGTATTGTAATCTGATGTGATTAGAAATAATTTCTCAATTTTTGAGAAGCCATTAATAAAGCATAAAGTAATTTTTGAACCTGAGGGTATCGCTCCTTAGGTCCATGTAAGACTTCGCTTACGTAATAAACAGGTTTTTGAATTTGATCTCGTTCAACGATTAATACAGCACTTACCACACTGTGGGAAGCCACTAGGTATACCAACAAAGGCTCTCCAGGGTTGGTTGAAACCAGAGTAGGCGGGCTTTGCAAATAAGTTTTTATGTCATTAAAGGCTTTATCTGCTTCATCCAACCAGTGAAATTTGTCGTGCTTTCGGATCACCTTAAAGAAAGGCAATCCACTTTCCCTTGATCTTGAAATAAAGCGACTGAGAGCAGCCATTCGACCAGTTAAACCTTGAACCTCCTTTAATGTAGAAGGTGGTCTTAAGAATTCAATAGCCTTGATCTTTTCAGGGTTTACTTCGATACCCCGCGAACAGACAAGGAAACCAAGCAACTTTCCAGAAGAAACACCAAAGATACACTTTTCTGGATTGAGCTTAATTTTGTTTTTATTCAAATGATGGAAGGTTTCAGCCAAGTCTGACAAATGATTAGAGCTAATTTTTCTCTTTACAACGAGATCATCAACATAAGCCTCGACATTATGTCCTATTTGACTATAAAAAGCCTTATGCATAAGTCGCTAATACGTGACTCCAGCATTTTTCAGCCCAAATGGCATCTTTCTGTAACAGTAGACATTGAACGGGGTTATGAAGGAAGTCTTCTCTTCATTTTCACTTGCTATGATTATTTGATGATAACCTGAGTATGCATCCAGGAAACTCATCAATTCACAGCCTTCTGTGGAATCTACCAATTGGTCGATCCAGGGCAAAGGAAAATCATCTTTTGTAAAAGCTTTATTCAAACTGGTAAAATCAACGCACATGCGCCACTTACCGTTTGCTTTCTTGACCATGATCGGATTCGCAAGCCAATCAGGATGATCGACCTCACGAATGAAACCAGCCTCCAAGAGTTTATCCAACTCTTATCGGCTGGCTTCTTGCCGATCAGGAGCGAATCGTCGTAGCTTCTGCTTTACTGGTCGTATGTCAAGCCGAATGGCTAACCTGTGCTCTATCACTTCCCTTGGGACCCCAAGCATGTCGGATGGTTTCCACGTAAACACATCTGCATTAGCCCGGAGGAAAGCGATGAGCGCATCTTCCTATTTGGCACCATCGATGATCCTATCCGAACAATTTTTGACTAGTCGATAAGATCAATGAGAATTTGCTTTATTTGTTCATTCGGTTGGAGAACTGCCTTCATCCTCTCTGTCTTGCTAGATTTGCTTGTATCTTCTGCATCATTATCATTACCTAATGGTAATTGATCAACAATTTCGAGTGATTTGCGATCACAATTAAGTGCAGTAAGTTGGTTACCTTGCACAGTAATCATGCCTTTCGAACCAGGAATTTTTAAGCTCTGTTAGGCATGATGAGTTGCTGCCATAAATTTGGTTAGCTATGGTCTACCCAAAATGGCATTATATGCTGAATCGAAATCAACAATCTCAAATGAAATTAATTCCGTTCTAAAATTGTCAGCATTTTTAAAGGTGACAGGTAATACAATCTACCCCACTGGAGTTATGAACGGACCAGGTACAATTCCAAAAAATGGGTTTGTAACAAGCCTTATTTTTGAACGAGGGATTTGCATCTCATCCAAAGTATGAATAAAAAACAAGTCCAAAGAACTTTCCCCATCAATTAAAACCCTTCCAACTTTGCAATTGCTAATAGTAGAAGAAACTACTAATGGGAGCTTTTTGGGAATTGACGTACCTTTGGGCAATCCTGCCTGTTGAAGGTGAGGTCGATTTTCGACCACTTGGGGTATTTTGGCTTTCCAACCCGCCTATCGATATTGTTCACCTCTCTCCATGCAGTTTTAAATTGCCTTTTTGAGGTGTATGCAGATGAGCCTCCAAATATAACATTGACATGATTGTCAGGCTTTTGATAGCTCATTTCCTCGTCACCATCTGCATCCTTGCTACTTGAATCTTCTGGTAAGGTTGGCATAGGACTCTTACCAGAGTGAAAATCTTTCATGCGCTTCTGCCATATACGACAGTTCCGCAGGTCTTGTCCAGAAACCCTATGTAACGGACACTAACCACCATTGCCACTGTCCGCACCAGAATTCTTAGATACAGACTGGTAGTCCTGGCGACCAACTATCTTCTTCTAAGGTGCCTTTCCCTTGGAGTATGTTGGTCTTTCTGTAATTCCTGCCATTTCACGGTGGGCATTTTGTTTATTTTTCTTTTTCTTATTCACCCTTTTATGATCATCAGACTTAGAGACTTTCTTCATCTTCTGATCCTCTGATGCCAGGATACCAGGTTGTGGTGGAGATGGCCTTTATCAATCATTCGATTCCATTCAGTAGCCTCATGCACATCTGAGTATCGGTCAGCCATATCGAAAAGCTCCGATATGGTAGACGGTGGATGAATGTTGAGATACTCAGTGAATCTCTTATAGCGAACAGCCTGCTTAAAAGCACGAATCACAGAGCTGTCAAAAATATTAGGGATGGTGTTGCGTACTTCTACAAACCTTTTAATAAACTGTCGCAAATTTTTGCCAGAATTTTGACGAAGACAATACAAATAATCCTCTTTGCCAGGCTTGGCGTATCAACTTTTAAAATTATTTAAGATTACATAGCACAAATTTTCCCAACTATAAATAGAACCCTCTGGCTGATTAAATAGCCAAGTTCACGCTGATCCCTTTAAAATAGTAGGAAGATAGTTGGCCGTTACCTTTTCATCACCTCCAGCGGCCTGGATGGCAGTAGTATAGACCTGTAAGAATTCTGATGGATTGTGGGTTCCATCAATACTCTCCAGTGATCTCGGCTTGAATTTTTCATGCCAGGTTACATTTCTGAGCCCAGGGGAGAAAGCTTTGCATCCTATATACAGACCAAAACGTGATCGTACATTAGGAGCTTGGTCTATATCCTCAGGAGAACGTGGTCGTCTCCGACCACGGTTAGAATTTTCACCTAGGGTTAAACGTTCGAAGAAACTTCTCCGTCGTGGGCCCCCTCTTTGCTGGTGACTAGCACCTTGATGGCGTCGACTAGACGAGGATCCCTCCACACAGGATTCGGTCTGAGATCTTGCTGAGATAGACATTATTTGTACCTCGTTCGTGGCTTCTTGCAGATCAACAGCGATAGACTGTATAACAGTTGCAATCGGTGTATCGTCCCCCTCCATTGGATGATTAAGAATTGCATTCGAATAAATACGAATTTTTTCAATGGGGGTTGTTTGCTGCAAACTACTTTGAGTAGAGTCGCAATCCCTTGCCACTGCCTGTGGAGGTGGTGGCATAACGAATGCGCCTTGATGAGGCTGTCCTCTAGAAACTTGAAGACTCCGTGAGGTGCTTGGTTGATTTTGAAAATATGAACATCGAGACTTGTCATTAGATTTTTGCTTCTCTGCCATACGCCGCTCAGATTCATTACGGCGATTTTACTGGCATGTTCTGGGCTTCACATTCGCCTCTCGCCCATCTACTTCATCGTGACCGCAGTCACGAAACCAGAGTAAACAGATGGAGTTAATTCTCCATCTTCATCCGATAAAGGCGTGTAATCCAAACCATGGAGATGATCTTCCGAGGCTGAATTGTTCAGAAGGTTATTACTTCCTTTTGACACATTTTCATTATCAACTTCCATGGAACATGCTTTATGGATGTCTTCCTCTGAATTTACTAGAGGAGTAATGAAATCTTTACCTTTTGGCGAATGAGATGATTGCTCTTCGGCCTCAACCTCTACCTCAATCTTCGCCAATTCTTCCTTAGTAACAAACTCATAATAGAAGTCTCACTTACATTGATCCTCCGTTGGCTCATCATCAGCAGTGAGATGGGCATAATCGGTGAGGTCAAACTAATTTTCCTCATAATCCATTGAGAATAATTGCTTGATTTCAGTATCCGGAGGCCCTCCTTCTAGCGCCAACTGTCGATGTTCAAAATCTTGGGTCTCTTAATATAACTTACATAAAATTTTATAATATGTGGGCCCCTGGATATTGAAATGGAAATAATAGAAAATATAGGAATGCTTCTTTACTAGCCAAGCGGCTGTGACAGAAATATTTTAGTACAAAATGATCTACGTGATTGCAAAAGGTTAATCACAAGTTACAAGTGATGCTAGACACTGGATGCTTGATGTTGTTGATTGCGGGATGAATCGATTATTCTTCACAATGTGGATTAGCCCCCTATTTATTCTTGATGAAGAGGCGGCAGTTGAATTCCAGGAGATGTCTTCTCATCAAACGATGCCTTCTCGCCAAAGGGCACCTTTTCTGATGATAACTCCCAGGTGGTTACGTATTTCTGTCAGATAACTGTCCGCACGAAGGGCTGTACGGGAAAAACCGCTTACCCCGACCAGTTTGCTGGTCGGGATGCTATGTCGCTGGTCAGAGGCGACCTGTGTGAAGTTAAGTTTGATCATTTTGGACTGAACTGGTCAGAAATCTAACCGTTCGAATAGAGATGGGCTTTTGTCTTTGAAGAATTATGGGCTCAAGTATTAGAGGCCCTATTTACTAGCGTATAGTCACGAATTATATAAAAAGAGAGCCCAAAAAGAAAAGCAGGGTCCTAATCCTCGTCACTCTTTCCTTAGGATTCTCTTCAGTTCACTAATCTGTCTCTAGGGATTCTCTCTAATTCACTAAGCTCCTCCAACCTCAGGTCGAAGGCTTGAAGCTAAGTATCCAGATTCTCTCTTATTCACTACTCTCTAATTCCAATGTGGGTTCTCTCTCTAATTTCACCAACACCTACTTCTGATAGTAAGTTTGTCAGTTTATGCGTATGGACCTTGCGTAAATGATGTTGGCAAATTGAAAAAATACTTTTCTGCTCTGTTGTTTTTGTGGTACATGCTTTGGCATGTCTGAGACAACAAATTTTTGCATACTTAGATATAGAGCATGTAACAATATGGCAGTATAATAGGGCAATGGCCATTGTGAGTTGTCACAAAATTTCTCAATTTTATTTACTAAGTTTTAACAATGTATTCTAGATTCGACTTCAGGTTTCTAATTGGGTGCCAAATTAGTACCAAGTTTGTGAAGCAAACAGATATAGAAAAATTCATGGCCATTTTATCCCATCTCTCTTCCTGTAAGGTCTTGTATGACTAAATTTGTAGGAAATTTTGGCGTTGCCCTTGGAATGCAAAGCTGATAATCATGGTGAAGAGTCTGTAGTGCTACCACAAACTAGCAAGGGAAAATGCCACACTTGAAGCACCCTGCCACTGATAGTCTTTCCTGCTATTTATTGAGGTGAATTTCCAAATTGCTGCAACTTCAATACATGTTGATGTGAAGGTGGTTGACCATTTATTTATGAATGTGGGTAGTAAATTTATGCAATAGCTTTTTGACTTTTTTTTGGCCATTGTACCTCATGCTGGTACCCAAGATTGGCACTGAAGCATGGCCAATGCTATAGTTCTTTCTATTCAATTTCCTTCCTTCAACTTCTTAAATGTTCAGTTGAGACATATAGGTATACACTCAATTTTCATACTGCCGGATTACTGTATATTTTCAGTTGTCTCGGATTAGAGATATATTGGATTATAATTATATTCTGCACTCCCTTTACACGACTAGATTAGAAAATTTTCGGTTGTCATATTGTGCATATATATTGTAACATAATCACTCAACATTTTCAAATAATCATCCTATTTCTACTTCCCGAAGTTGGACAGCAGTGCTTGAGGGACTTGAAGAGGTATGTTCACCAGAAGAGGGATACTATGTGTCGGCGTTTCGAGCACCGACAAGTAAATTTGTAAGTCTAAGGGGTCGTGCGTTCCACTCCCTGAATGGTTAGACTCAGAAGTCCAAGATGTATCTTGGTTGGTGAAGGTCCCTACTCGATTCGTGTGATGGTGTTGTATTCTCTTGATGCTGGATGAGTGCACAAAGTTTACAAGCGAGTGCCAATGACTTAGCGAGATGGGTTCGATGGCGCCCTCCTCTCTTATCGTCTCTCCTCTTTAAGGGAGTTCCCGCCTCCTTTATACGAAAGGAAGGCGAGGTTACATCGAGAATTGGAGAGGGCGAGGCGACCTACCCTAGGAGCTTGGTCCCGTTCTGGCCCGATCATCGCTCGCCTTGCCCATCTTGGGTCGGTAGCTTAGTCGGTCGGGGCGGTTAGGTATTTCTCGGAAGCGGTGTACACGCCCTCTGCGAGCGTTACGGTGTTGGCGTTGGTGCGCTGGCGTGGTGTCTTTGCCTTGGGAGAGGCGTGCCTTCGTCTTTGTATCGCGACCGGTGATGGGG
Source organism: Otatea glauca (assembly GCA_036346275.1). Classification (NCBI taxonomy): domain Eukaryota; kingdom Viridiplantae; phylum Streptophyta; class Magnoliopsida; order Poales; family Poaceae; genus Otatea; species Otatea glauca. The sequence continues at coordinate 42,019,271 of CM070712.1, read as the reverse complement.
TGGGAGCATGACTTGATCGATCATTTAAATCCTCACGGGAAGGAGCCACCGCCCTTGTATAGTCACTTTGATTGACCCGTTCGTAGGTACGTGGCGGTTATCCGGTAGAGGCCGACACGCGGCCCTTAGCGAGGGGTAGTCTTAGCACGATCGGAGTCAGGGGATTTCGATCTGCTGCGAGGGTCGGGAGCCCTGCTTGGTCGGAGCCGGGGGGGCGTCTCGCTGAGTAGGTCGGGAGCTTAGCTCGGTCGGAGACATTCCCTTTGACCGACCGGGAAAGGAAGTCCCGTGTGGCTTCGCAGTGCTTGGCCGGTAGTGGGTCGAAGCGGTCTGTTGGGCTTGAGTCAGGCTTGAGGCCATTGGCTGGTCACCTTGGGCCGTTAGGTACCCTGCTATAAGTATTCGCCGATGGCCCGAACCCCGAGTGATTTGGCAGATTCGGTCGGGGTTGATTCTTGGATGAAAATGGTGGCTGGGTCCGAGTGGTTGACCCGTCCGATTAGGTCAAACGATTTGTGCCAGGTGTGCCCCAACGCATCCGACGGCTGCCTCGAATTGCTGGGGCATTGAAATGCAGGGGCTTTGAATTACCTCGTTGGGCATGCCGTACGATCTGGCGCGCCTCCCGCTCGTCTTCGGGCGCTTCGGGTTACAGTGGAGGCGCCGTTTTCCGATGCTTGCATTCATTCAGAGCGTTCAACCTCCCTCCGTCCGGGTATATATGGGCGTTGTGGCTTGTTTGAGGATACATCTTTAGGCGAGAATCCTTTTGTTTTCTTGATATGGCTTCGGGTACCCTTTAGTCTTGGTTTTGGTGATGATGTCGGGTAGAAGAAACCCTTTGGTGAGCTTTGGGCGAGTTCGACCGAGCGATGGCGAACCGAGGAGGAGGAAGCTCTGACTCGTGATCTTTGCTGCCGTCGATCTGTTGCTCGAGGTCGCCCCGAGACTCGAGGTAGCAAGGGGCCCTCCTAGAGGCGATGGCGCGAGGACACCGTATGTAGGTGGTGCGGCTACGTCGATGTCATTGAACGGCGGGGCGCATTGGCGTCTGCCCGCGGTGCGGTGGCGTCCGTCGACCGAGCAAGGGCCTACCAACATGCCGTCGGTGCCGCCGTCTGCGTCACGGATGCTAAAAGGCTTTGGCGCGAGGAGGTCTGCCGTAGTGTAGCGTAACTATTCTTGTATCACGTCGAGTACTATATTGCAAAGTTGTGAAGTTTGAGCTCATTGGCCTATAATGAAATCTCTTTTTCTTTATGGATGTCTTCGTAATGAGTTTGCCTTGTGTTTAACGTCGTAGCTAGACCGTGCCTTGGTCGGAGGCGACCGCGATGCCTCCGCGAGGTTCGGGTGTCAGAGTGCTCGTTTAACGTCGTAGCTAGGCCGTGCCTTGGTGGCGGGCGGCCGCGATGCCTCTGCGAGGTTCGGTGTCCGGTGCTCGTTTAGCGTCGTAGCTAGGCCGTGCCTTGGTGGCGGGGACGACCGCGATGCCTCTGCGCGGTCGGGTGTCCGAGTGCTCGTTTAACGTCGTAGCTAGACCGTGCCTTGGTCGGCAGGGACGACCGCGATGCCTTGGCGCGAGGTTCGGGTGTCCGAGTGCTCGTTTTACGTCATAGCTAGACCGTGCCTTGGTCGGCAGGGACGACCGCGATGCCTCTGCACGAGGTCCGGGTGTCCGAGTGCTCGTTTAACGTCGTAGCTGGACCGTGCCTTGGTCGGCAGGGACGACCGCGATGCCTCTGCGCGAGGTCCGGGTGTCCGAGTGCTCGTTTAACGTCGTAGCTAGACGTAGGCTCGTTTTACGTCGTAGCTGGACGTAGGCTCGTTTTACATCGTAGCTGGATGTAGGCTCGTTTTACGTTGTAGCTGGACATAGGCTCGTTTTACGTCGTAGCTAGACGTGGGGCATCCATCCCGAGTCCTCGTCTAGCGAGGGGAGCTGCGAGAGGAGTGGCCACCGTCTATCCCACACGTATATCCCATCCGCAGGTGTGGGACCTAGAGGGGGAGCGGCGGCGTTTACCGCGTTGGTTTTGAGCAGTGCTCGTGGAGCTTATAATAGGTAGTCAGAGTGGGTCTGGGAGGTCCCGCCCAGGGGACCCTTCCGGCGGACGGTCCCGAGTAGGGTGTTCGCCTGCGTGGGGCGACCCATAAAAACCTTTCTCTACTCAATCCCGTATGGGCCCTGGGTGGTTAAATCGACCGGGCACCTGGCTGTCGCTCATCGATGAGCTCCGGGAGAGTGTGAAGTATGGTCTCGGGCGAGTAGAGGTGATTAGGTCGTCGGCCGACCTAGCAGGGGGCCCAGTGGGGCTCACCTCATACTTGCCCTCGCTCAAGTTTACGGGCGACCTTACGCCCATCCCAGTGGGGTAGGCCTTTTGAACCCGCGGCTTTAGTGGGCCCCGCGCAAGCCACGGGGTTTTAGTTCGGCTTTGGCCGCGGCGACCATGGGCCTCTCGCGCGTGCCCCAAAGCAGCCGTCTGGCCTCAAGCGGAGGCCGAGAAGTCGGGGCGCTTTGCCCGGGGGCGGCGGCTTTTATGGCTCTGCAGTTTAGTCAGGATTAAATGCGGAGTGGGATTGGAAGCCGGGAGTTACGGTGGCGTGAGTGGGCACGACAACCGCTCGGCGCTGTTCGGTCGGCGCCTGCTCGTCTTCTATATATACGCTGCCGGGGCGCTTTGAGTAGTTACGCTTGCTTGCTTTCCTCGTCTCCTGTCCCCAAGACAAAAAAGATCGACAAAGAGCTAAGGAAAAGAAAACTCAACCTTCTCTTCTCCTCACCTTTTCGTCGCCTCTTTCGCAAGGATGTCGTGGCCGGAGTGCTCCGCCCAGAGCAGTCGTGCGCTTGGCTTGGTGAAGAAGGGCTTCCTCCCTGCGCAAGATCTCTCGGTTGGAGGTGCAAGCGGGGCGGTGCCCCTCGCCGAGGGGCGGCGAGTCGTGGTGCTCGCCTCTTTTTTGCGGCCCGGCTTGCCGTTGCATCCGTTCGTCGGGGCTGCTCTTCCATTACAAGCGGGCGCACCATCTTAACCCCAGCGAGTCCTCCACATCGCCATATTCATCACCGCTGCGAGGCTTTCACGGGAATCGAGCGCGTTAGGCGTTGTGAAGGCATTTCTTCAAGCGAGGCTCACGGAAGGACAAGCCAAGCGGACGCGCGGCGCCCATTGGTGGCACGGCCCTCCGGCCGGTCCGGAGAACGCGAGTACCTCGAGTCAGGCTGCCGTCGTCCAACAAGGGTGGCGCTGCGAGTGGTTCTATGCTCGAGCGTCGGAGGCGGCGCCCGCCCTTCATGGCAATCTTCCGTGGGGAGGAGTGGGCAGAGGCGAGAGCGAGAGAAGAACAAGGTGGCTCGATCGTGGGCGGTCGGGGGCCCTAAGAGCAGGGCTTCACAGGGGCGTGGTGCGTGCGTGCGTTCATGGGGATGCGCGTGCAACCTCTCGCGCCACAGACCCGCCCCTGTTCGTGCGGAGTGTTCGGCCGGATGAGGATGGCGGGCCAGTGGCGCGCGGCGGAGTCAGCCGGGTGGCGCCCGTCATGGGAGGAAGCGCCACGGGGCGGCGGCCACCCGAGCCATTCTCGGCAGCAGCCTCAAACACAGTAGATCGGCGGACTTCTTCCCGCCTCTTTTCTTGGCGTTTAACGTCACAGTGCGACCAGTGCTTTTTGTCTTCTAGGGACTCTTGGGCATGTCCTCCCGAGCACGCTCGGGAGACAAGGAGGCGAGGCGGCGAGGCGAAGGCGCGGCCTTCGACTCCTCCGAAAGCGGAAGGAGGAGAGGAAGAAGAAGAAGGGCCTTGGCGAGGGCAGCGCTTGGCGAGCGTGTCGGAGGCCTTCTGCGTGGGTGCAACCTCCACCGCAATGATGGAAGCACCCGATCCGCGCGCCTTGTGGGTTTCCTTCCGAGCCGCCCGGCCGGTGATCCGTCGTGGACTTGCGGGAGGAACCCCACAGCACCGCTGGTGAGAGGGCCTCGGGCGGAGGATGCGATCGCGCCATCGTCGCGCCGATGGAAGCGACTTTAGGAAGCGGCCAGGCGGATCGCCTCGGAGGGCCGGTGAAAAGAAGCGCGCTGCCGCGCTTGCTTCGGCTTTCGATGGTACTTCTTTTCTTTCGTTCAAACACCTTTGCGAAAAAGCCGTTCGAGCAGCTTTTAGAGTTTTGCCATGTGCGGCGCCTATCTTGGTGTGACCGTGGCGTCTCGTGGCGGTTCCATGAGGACAGCGCCGAGAAGTTCTAGAGAGCCGTCGG